>JAMGYW010000008.1:1200000-1800000 GCA_024713685.1 Morchella sp. 2014-9hei | reverse complement strand
TTCATCATATCCAATTGCAAGTACGCAATGGCAAAAGGGATTTCATCATATCCAATTGCAAGTACGCAATGGCAAAAGACGCGATCAAATAATGAACAGTCGTTATACTAATTTTCGAGTAAATGAATTCCCAGAACTGCCTCTTCTGACGGCCGCGGCTACAGTTGCATACAACACATGATGTCGTTTGTAAGATTGAAATAAATAATACCATTATATTATGAAGTAACTTCACTCATTCTGGTCTTCTCGGTTCATAGTAAAGTCCAATACGGTTTTTGATAAATTTAGATTCCTTTTGTATATCCCATATATATATCATTCGTCATTTTGCACTAATACAGAGGTATACGCAACCCAGGATAATATCAAAGGTTCGTTTTCTTGTGTTACATATGCAGAGGTATATACACAGATACACATGGTATATTAAAAGTTAACCTTTCTTCACACCCATCACCTCTATCCTGTGACAATCAAGCAAACGTCAGTTCCATCCCATTGCTTGAGCTCCCTACTCTGGATCCTGGCATTCACATTAGGCTTCCACAACGATGCGATTCCGAATTTTCCTCCTGATTTTAACAGCAGTGTACTCGCTCCTGACATACCGCTCCAGTACCGCTGTAGCAGGCCCGATGCAGCCCACTGTTTCTAACCTCACCACTCTGGCTGAAGCAATGGCGTATCATCGAGACGCTTATCTCCTCTGCCTATCTCTTATGTCTGAGAGAAGCACAGATGAGGCCTCGAGGGTATCCCCAACGACCACTAGTCACCCGCAGGTGACTGCCGGATTCTCGTATATCCGTCTTCACCTCACACACACACCGCTTAATCGATGGACTCGAACTCTTATCCCTCTCAGCACTGCACCGACCGCATTAAGCTTTGCTGGATGCATTTCCCCAGCAGATCATGACTGTCCTTCCCTCACCCTTCAATATCACTTCCCCGAACCCACAAGGTCCTATGCAGAGTCTGCTTGCTCTGGTGAATGTAACGCTCGAGAAACAGCCAGGCCGCCGTTTCATCAATACATGGATGTTCTTACTGAGGAGGAGGAGGATGACATCACCCGAGCTGTCAGAGAGATGCGTGAGACCGAGAGGAAACGGTTTACTATCCAGCTTTTGCTTTTCATTGGTGGGTTATTTGCGTGGTGGTGGGCGCTCTTCGGTTGGTAGGATGGTACTGAAATCGTGGTGGAGGGCAGACCCAGTTGCTGGCGAGGAGAGACAGGACTTTACTTGAATCCCCTGGGGCTATGTGATATCGATGTGTGGAAGGTGTGAGATTTGGGTTTTCAAATGATTTTAATAGTATTGCAGTGTAGCTATTAATGGGAGGATTTAAATGTGGTTCTTTTGCATTTTTCTCGACAGATATACTAGATTTCCCATGCTGCAACAATGCGATAGCTTGGGATATCATGTGGCGAAATCCTACTTGTTGGAAAGAAAATAAGAACACACTGGCATTTATGATCGTAATCTTTATAATGTCCGGTCATCGAGCCTGGTATTTTGTCCCAGTCCTTACTGTATTGTTCTCTTCTCAACCCCAAGTATTCGTTACTGGGCGGTCAGTGATCCAATTGTATATGATCAGTCCTCAAGACCCAGAATAATCGACTGCACCGGGCTCTTTCCCTCAGTCACCCATAAGAGAGAAAAGAATACTACTTCAACCTCTTGGCAGCATCAACAGGGATAACTCTTGGCAGCTAATAGTGGAGTTACACTGCATGAAACAGCATCACAAAGCGTAGATATCATGCCAGATAGGATTAGTAAGGCCCCCCGCACACGTTCCGAAGTAATGTATCCGGTAGGCTTAGCTTCATGGTATATCACTCGCTATTTTTGTGTGTTTCCTTAGTGGCGAAGAGAAGTGCATATTTGCAAGGTAGTACGTGGAGAAGTCATTTTTAGTCATTTTGCGCCTTAAGGTGTAAGATGAAAGCTATTCTCCACTTCGTGTAACAAAACAACCTGATCTATAGTTGGTGATATTCTGACGGTCGTCGGGGCGTGCAACAAAGTAATCTCTATCCTGTTACATGAAAGTTAGCCTTCGCGTCTGTGATATATGTTTGAGCCAAAGAGATAGACATGTGGCCGCGCTTGGAGGTGGAATAAGTTTGACATTAAGGTACACACCTCGCGATTCCTATGATTCACTACCGCCATATATATATATCCATACAACTTTTGATTCAACTATCCCGTCAAGCTTTCCAGCACAAACCTTTTCGATTTGTGAGCGAGCTTTCTTAGAATCCCATACCTCCTGATCATTTTTCTCTAGCAGCATTAACGATATGAGGTAACTAAAGAGCATCCCTCGACTCTAATAAAGGCCTTTATTGCAGGCTTTCCGATGGAGTGGAGATGCCTTGGTGGAGGACTGAACAGTGCACCACTTTCGTTTCCTAATAAAGCCCCTCTTCGCATCTGTGGGCTCTGCCCCAGTCCCGGAAATGCGTTGGGCCATATACATATCTTTGCGTGGGTACGTTACATGATCAGAAAGAAGATATCTGGAGACGGCAGAGATTTCCACTTTATGTATTTTTAACCATTCTGTTACGATGTGAGTTTTTTATACGTTTTATGTGGTAAGGGATACCTATAAGCAAAGACATAGATATGACATTAGTGTACAGACCTGTTATTCCATGCTAATCTAGGTTTTTGTCAAGTACCTAGAGTAATTTTCTCTGCTGTACGGTGGAAATGTAGGTCTATGTGTACTTTAGCACTTAAGCACTTACAGAAACATAATGGTAGTAAACTACAGTTTGTAGCAGAGTGAGAAAGGGCCTTACGGAAGGGTGGGTTGCAAGAAGAAGCGTAGAGAATATACTGGAGAATTCTTTGGTGGGGTAAGTTGAGATTTCAAGTGGGGTGTAGTGGAGATTGGTCGTCTCTCCGATGTTACCACCAGCTCCCCTGTTTCCCCTGTGGTCAACAGGGACTTTACCAGCAACACCAATTGCATACCCCACTACAATTGATCGAAAATAGCACCCTTTCGTTCTATCGTCCCCAGGATCTCTTTGCTGGTGTAGTTTACTTGAAGTGTCTCAACCAGAGTAAGTAAAATTCGATCACAGCTGTAAAGCGCACGGAAAACGCATCATTCCTTCTTCTTCCTGCACCGCAGAAGATCTCACCCTCCTTTACGCTCTCTTTTATCTTCCTCTCTCAGGGCTCTCCCACAACCTGTACATAGGGATTCTTGAATGGCATCAAGCTCTGCTGCCAGCCAGGGGGAGAACTCCATACCTCCAGTTGGCTTGCCCCCGGCCCTCAACGATGCATTCGTCAAGGACGCCAATATTGCCTTCGTCCTCGCCCGCCGCATGGGCACACAGACAAATCATGAACAAATCCGTGTTCTGCGCCTGGAGATGTTCACCTACGCCGCCTCAATCGGTCTTCAAGTGCTCCTTCCCTGGTCCATTCTCACAGAGCACTACCCTATGCTACTCCAAGCTTACATGGACGACATTTCGGCTCATTTCTACGCGCGGTACGGCTGGGAACGTGATTTGTGCGAAGAACTGCTGTGCAATATCCTTAACGCGCGTGACTTGAGGAGGGCTGCGGGCTTTCCCGCCGAGGAGGGGTACGGTATGTGTCAATGATGCCATGGAGTATTCTGAATAGCAATGCTAATGGTCTCTTAGAGCGCGTTCTCACTACTACACCAAGTCTTGGGTCAGCAACTTCCTTTAAGAGATCTCTCATTTCGTCGGTACCAACCATTGCACAGACGCCAGCCGCCGCGTCTGAACCTGCTGGTCCCTTGACCGCCGGGATCACTGAAGCGGCTAGTGCTGTTATGGATAGTGCATCTGCTGAGAACAGGCGGAACGAACAAGGATTCGGTTCCTTCCATAACAATGCGTGTGTATTCGAGGAGGGTGCAGAAGATATGGATTCCAGCAAGAAGGGTTCCGTCGTCTTTGAGGGGAATGTACAGCACCTGGATTTCATGGATCCCGCTTCCATTGCGGTTGCGGAAAGGTTGCTAGGGCTGGATGCCGAGTACGAGCCATTTTCACAGGAATACGCGGACCTAGTTCCCGATTGGATCATGGAGCAGCGTCCGCATGTCACCTTGAACGTCCACCCAAATCAAGACCTTAGCGCACTGTATCCTAAGCCCACATATGTGGAGGCAAGCCCCGTACTCCTCCCTCTGAGGCACCAGACCTCTACCGAGATAGAGTTTCTATTCGGGGAGTGCGAGAACACAGGCTTCGTCATTACTCCGCGTGATAACTACAACGTGTTCCTTGAACTTATCCGCAATAGGAGTAATGGTTTGGTCTGGTCGGAGAATAGGACGAACTGGTTTAAGCTTGATACGAAAGAAAGCTATGAGGGGATGTGGCTCAACATGGGGCCGGGGCGCACTGAGATCTTTTTGGATTGGCAGAAGTCCTATCCGGATATCGTGCTGGAGGGAAACACACAGTATAAACTCAAATGCTATGGCATTGGAACTGAATAGGTGCTGGCACAAGGCGAGACTGGCGCTACTTCAGATGCAATCCTATGGTGCGATCAGGAATACGTTGGTTCTCTTGGGTAGATGTCGATCTCGTTACCTTATGGAGGAGGTCATTTGAGGAAGATCTGGTCTTATAATCTAGATAGGAAAAGATCAGGCTATTTCTTTTATGCGGTCATTTGGGATATTTTGGTCTTGTTAGGATAGATCTCGCCGTTCATTATTTCGGTATATACCCTCTTGTAATTTGTAATAAACTCTTTGATATTTGAATTGGCGCGAAGAACGTTGAATGAAGCTAGAAACAATCTCCATTTTGGAAATTGTGGTCCTATTAGTTCTATTCTGTGTATTTGGTATCTAAAAGGTCGGAGAGATTATCGAATCTAGTACTGAGATGAAATATATCAATCGACATAATATGAGTTACTGTTCATGATATGATCTCATCGCGACCTTTCGCTACAGAATACGTGTTCAAAGATATGACACGTTTTGCTTCTGGCGTTCCCCTTCTACTCCCGATCTCGGTGTCATAACGACTGTACTGTCTGCGAGAACGGCGAAACTGGGTAGATGACGAAGGGCGAGTTTTCAGGCAACCAATGGGTTTGAGGTGAAGGAGTCGGTGTGTTCTGTTGACCTTTGATGAGTTGGCCGGTCAAGCAACCGTTTAACAAGGCTTGTCATTGTCCCAGAGCGGACAGTAGCAGGATGTGCTTGATACGCAAGGAGAGACTCTACCAGCCATGGAAATGAACCATTCCATTCGTTTCCCGCCAAGGAACGTTTGGGAATGAAAGAAATGAATCATTTCCCGAAGAGGCTTGTGAAAAAGAAATATATCTTTCATTCCATGACCGGAGATATCTTCTGTTGATCTCTTTTCAACTGCCTCTTCCTTTAATCTTGCGTTGCTGTACAGGGGACGGGGAATATATTCTCTCAGCGCGATGAGATATCCCAAAGCACAGAGATTAATATAGCAATCAGCACTATAGATGATAAGATGAGGACTGTGTAATCGCAGTTGCCCAGGTTTAACTTTGAATCTTGCTTCATTTCCAGAATATAAACCCATAAAGGTATATGATGTGTTCATTGAATTAAGATGGGGAACACGTAAGATTCATTTTCAAATTACACTCACCATAAAGAAAAAACCCATTTTCTCATTGAGGACTAATATAAGAAAGATCCTTTCGCAGCTTCCTTTCATATTTGATAGTTGGTGGAATGAGATGTTCAAAGTGTGGTGTTTCACCCGAGTCATTTATAGATACTCATATTGATTCAGATTTAGCAAAATCTTATAGAACATCACTGTGAAAACTGGTAAACGGTGGGTATTTACCGTTACCTTATAGAGCTCAGAACTAAATCAGGAAGACTAGGACAGTAAAATACGGCGATACAGGGCTCGTAAACAAGAAGATTAAAAAACAAAAGGACCAACAAAAGCTGAAATAATGCGCTAGTAGCAACAAAATCCCGCACAGGACAGCTCCCCATACTCTCACATTCCCTGGTTTGGTTCTTGAGACTATAACACAATTCGTCTTACTGATGATTGATTTAACTCAACCAGTGTCCGACTGCTCCGCCTGCTTCCTCGTTTCGGCATTTTTCCAGATATCCATCCCAAGCGTATCCTGCTCTCTCAGTGAGTCTACCTGGGTACAATCCTGCCTAGCCTCTTGCGTTGTTGATAACTGACCGAATGCCTTTATCCCAGATGGGTCAGTCACGATTTGCGGGAGGATGGGGCGTGGAACGGGGACACTTGAGCTGTTTAGGACTGTGTTGACGGCCCATTCGAGGACAGGATTAAATATAACATTTTTTGGTGTGAGAATTGTGAGCTGTTGCCGGGGGTGCGGGTCTGTGATGAGGTCATATTTTTGCTTTGATATATCCCTATGGCAAAACTTATTCTTCTGAATTGGACCGTTTGACGCTTCGTTGGTTGGAAAATAGGGCCACAATAGGATGTTGATGAAACTATGTTCCCCCAGTGATCCGGGATTAAAAACGTATAAGAAGGAAGGCCTGGTACTTCATGAATTCAATGAATTTGAAAGCGGGGTCTGGAGCTCGTTGTGTACTCATTCATGGACCCATGAACAGGCTTTGAATGAATTTTTCATGCGTTGGTACAACTCTTGTCTATGAATATGATTTAAATTCATTGCTGGATAGAATGGGATCCATACAATGAAGCTTGCGCAAAACGATATTCGGGTTTGCTCGTACTTCGCCCTAGAAATCGGACCTGTCATGCAACAGTGATTACATCTACATCATATATCAATTGGAGAGATTGTATGTATCTTATTCTCATACCGAGCCACCGCTGGCTCAAACATAACATATGTACGTATCTTCAGGCACTAATTTTAAAAGGTAAATGATATGGCATTGCCGGTAATCTTCGATCACTTGATATATGCCTGAGAGAAAATAGAGACGGCAAGCTACCTTACCGTCGACATGCATACAATTCTGAGCCTTAGTCAGTCGGCTTATCCAGAACGTAGGCTTACAATAGCTTTATCTATACAAAAATCCTTTTTTAAGCCTCATTTCATTCTTAAAACACCCTTAAATAACACTTATTTGAACCTTGTTCAATTTTTCAGAAGGCTATTGTTAGCCTACGTTCTGGAAAAGCCGAGTGAACAAGGCTCAAAACTCTAGGCGTTTCGGCGGTAAGGTATCTTGATAGATTCTTAAGTTATCGTTAGATGCTAACTTAATTATTAGATAGGATTATGGACGGCCCAGCTGGGGTCATGTTGCTAGCTAATCACGATAGGTTTGATCAGCGAATATTTTCTTTGATTCATGAATTTTCTTTGATTTAATCGGTGTGCTATCAGAGCAGTTCATCTTCACAGGAGGTAATGAATCTTTTATTGTTAGTAGCCACCTTGCGAGGTAGATAATTGTCTATTCCTATCACAAGTACATGGGTATATAAACTGACTTGTTATATCCCTTTGTGGGTATCACTAGAGTTCGAAAGAACAAGGTATCACTTCTCTACGGCAATCAAATAGGTTGGAGGGTTCCAAAGTCATATATCAAATAGCGCTAGAAAATGGAGGATAAATTCACTGTGTATCAGCATGGTGAGACTGATTAACACGCCTATGGCTTCACGAAACAGGTCGATTATGCATGTTTTTTCCGTTAATCAACCTTCCTGCATGGGCTATTTACCTGCGCCCACCAAAGCCAGAGTACGGTAAGGACAAGATGATATCCCGCAATCGTTACGGGTTCGGTTCTAGACCATCCTAGCTGCTCATGTGAAGATTTACCATTTTCGTTTTTTCATTCATAGCAATATTTCTGAACTCTCATATCAATATAAATATCAGTTATTTGCCTGTCACAGGTAATAAGAATCTTGTATAGCAGGTAGGAACCCTTCTGGAGCACCCATCTGGTGTAATGCACTCCCCAGCGGTGAGTATAGTACTAGGACATAAGTTTTGGTAAATTACCCTTTTTACAGCCAAAGTAACCATGTTGAGCTACCCGAAACAACCACCCAATCTCATCAAAAAAATTATAACTCTTCGAAAATATGATGAAAATTATCTCAACTCGGAGCTTAGAGAATTCTAGAATTTTGTGTGTCTTTTTCGGTTGTCTGCGCTCAAATTTGTAAAGTGATGATTTGAGTGTTTCTAGTTTTGTATGGTGTTCCCATACAAATTTTGTGTTGCAACGTCAACCCAAAATTACCAAAACATATGTACCCCGACTGTATCTTTATTCTTGCTACCCTTGCTTGTTCTCTATCACTTTAGACAATGGCCAAAACAACAAAGTTGCCTTATCACATCCTGAGGCCCATCCAATCTTCTGGCAGATAAATGGAGGTGTGTCTCGGGTGGCTTTGGAGAATTTGGATGATTCTGCGATTTGTGGTTATGCTCGGGGAAATATATCGAAGATGAGAACGCATCTGGATTTTGTATGTATCTTGCGTCATTTATTCTTCCCGCACTGATTGTGCACCACTACACACCTAATAGAGAGTATCCTGGCGTTACACGCACACAATGATTGCTCATTCTCTCCACTGTTGGCCATTGACCCCGATGGTTATGTGTACAGATAATATGTTATTTAAGTTTTCTATGTGGTCGTTCATTCTTTGGGTTTCTCGGGGGAGATCGGCCCTAATTGCCAGAGATGAAAGTGCAATAAAGGGATCTGGTACGCTCAGTAAAGGAAAGACAGTCCCGATGAATTTGTGTTAGTACAGATCAAGAAGCCTTCCATGACACAAACACCTCTTAAGCAGCTCAATCACCCAAAACCTCCTTGTTAATAATATATGAAATCTTCTTTTCCTCAACCTCCAGAAGTTGTGAAAACAGCCTAAACCGATACCCAAACCGATACCCAAGAATCATGGACAGAGTGCCAAGAGCCCTACATGCCATCCATCTCCCTTGGGGTAGACCTCTCTTGGATGGTGCCTGAGGTTCTCCTCAATGTCCTTCTACAAGGCCTATCATAGATTGAGACCGGACGCTGAGGCGTGCCCCAGTACTCATCGTAAAAAGGAGACCCAGGACCGCCAGTATCCTCAACGATTTTCTTGATCTTGTCGTGAGCCTTGTCAAGCGCTTGCATGGCCCAGATACGTTCTTGGAGAGCGTCGATGAGCTCCCGGGTGAGCTCAACCTCGCGGGCCCTGGCCTCTGCTATTTCAGCAACAAGGTTTACGCGCGCCTGATGATAGAGAGGTTGATTATATTAGTTGACTATTTCTATAAAAGTTCCTCTGTGAACGGTTTGAGGGTATGAACTCACTGGAAAGTTGATGATGGGGCGCCCGCAAGCACAGATCTCAATTGGCTTGTCGAGTGTGCGGAGGTCATCATTTCCAGGGGGTTTGACTACAATCGTTGTTGCGTGTTCCTCGGCGGCATGCTCGACGGGGCAGGTGACAGCGGAAGATGCTTTTCCATCTAGAGATTTCAAAGATGACATCGCGAGTCGTTCAGTTGGTAATCAATTGAGAAGGTTATGAATTCTTGCCGGCAGAACCTGATTAGTATCGATGAGGAAGAGATGTCGGAGGAGTAGGGGCTGTGATTACATTTGGCTGATGGCAACGACAACAACAACCACGACAGGCGACAGCCAGGGTAGGGACACTAATGTAAACGTGCTTACACCTCTTCAACCACAACGATCACACACTCTAATCCTTTCCCCCCTGCTTTCAAGGCTACCCGAACAATGGCTACATTTTCTTCAACACTCGAATTCGCTGGTACATACAAATCCGTCTCGCCACCGAAAACAAATGCATATCTGCATACGGGCTGTAGGAGCTATAGGGAGCCCACGGTATTCAAGTGCTAATCAGGGCACCGCGCTGAGTAGATGTTCTATTTATGTCAGCTATATATAACCCATCTACCTGGGATTAACGCTCACTAATGAGTCCGATCTACACAGACGATGAGTGGTAACAGAGCAAGGCAGACCACAGAAATGTATACGTATATTCTCACTCCAAGAGAGCACCATTACGCCTCAAACAATTGTATAATGCTAACAAACGTTGTTTTCTATCCTGTGAGCAATTTCCATCCCATTTAATCTTTGTTCAAAACAATCGTCATGGGATGATATTCTCCGACATCGTCCAAAGGTTGTCCGTCTACTGACACTTGCTTCATAGGCTTGAACGTCCGGTCAAAACAATCACCTCCTAGAGCTCCTTTGCAGCCAGAGGTGAAGGTGGCGCACAAATGTGCTAGCGACTACGTGAGATCTCGTCACACTTCAGTGGAGCAAGATCACACTTCAGCGGAGCATGTAATGAGCGCAGTCCGGAGCATCTGAGCAGTGCCGATGCTGATCGAGGGCCCAGCACCCGATATGCAGCGGGTGGGTGAGATTGTGGGAATCTACGTGACCGGGGGATCGTGGACGTAGGGTCGAGGGTATGAACGTAGGCGGGAAGAATGGGGATGATCTTTCACCTAGCTCTGAACACTCTTTCTATCATCTTCACTAGGGTCCCACGATATTCCCGATATTAACCTCTACTGCTGTTCTCACTATTGTAATAAGTAGGCCTAGGCTTTTTGAACTTGGTGTGGTGAACTCGAGGATATTGGGACATTCGTGGCGCATCGACGGCCGTTGTCCAAGTTAGAAAAAGCTGGAAATGGATCTCATCCCGAGATATTGCCATCATGCCCCTCTCATTCTCCTGTGTCTCTAATGTCCCAGGTTGTGAAGAAAGGCTGGATATCCTGCTGTTGTGGGTGAAGGCGAGTCGGGTGCTCCAGATTCAAACATATTGCGCTTCCCCTTATGCTCTGTGCTTTGGTAATGAAACGTTAGTCTGAGTTGTTAGTCTTAGCTGTTCGCTGAGCTGAATGCGTACCTGAGACATTCAAATCACCAAGTCAGTTTGCCCTAATACTAAATGATGTCTTTCGGCTTTTCGCACCTTGTATGGACATAATTATGTCACTCTATGTTCATCTAAGTTTAATGATGTATGTGTTTGCCAAATCCAGTTTGACACCAGGAACTAACATTTAGCTTTAAAAGCTCTTGCCTTTCCTTCAATCCCCAACTTTACATCTCCATCCACAGTGTGACCTCCGAGGAACAAACACAGCTAAAACACCCATTAAAGCATCAAACATGGCGCCACGCAGAAAGAATAATAAGTCACGCACTCAAAAGGAAAAGGATAATACCCCGCGAAAGGCCAGAAAAACCCTCTCTCAGTACATCCTAACTGAGAGTGAAATCGGAGCGCTGCACTGTCTCTCTGATGCCTCAAAGATCCTCCACGGCTTCACAGAAATGGAGTTTGCCGTAGAAAACAGCGGTGATTTAGTTGAAAGTGAGCTCATTCGACCAAGTCTAAGACTAATCAAATGAGAATAAAGAGTCTAACCTTCGTGATATCTAGATGAGGAAACCCGCAAGGAGAGTGCCAGGATAACTCGGAGACTCAAAGCTGTTCGCCCTGGCCACCCAACAATTAGGAGAAAAGCACGCCCCGGTAGACGGCTCCCTGGTCTCCATACTGAGACCGTGGAGCTTAGAGATCCCATACATGCTTCTCAAGCTGTTTCTACGACTTCACCCACCCCTACCCCCGAAAACGAGAATCTCCCCTCAACCCCTCAGGAGAATGAGGCCAAAGGATCTCGTGTCGCGGACCCAGGTGAGGGAGGTCATACTTGTAAGACCCTCTACTTTGATTGTACTGGTCTAGCCATGATGTTATATTCTAATCTTGCTAGTGCATGGGGTAGGTGATGAGGTCAAGTCCGAACATAAGAGCTCCAGTGAATCTCGCATCACCATGCAAACTACAGGTTGGAGGTCTGCCCCAGTTAAGTCTTCGGAATTCATATACTAAATAGTCATGACAACAGCCACATTTCAGTGCCGTGTGTGCGAGGAGTGGTTTTATACTGGCTATCAGAGAAGGGTCCACCAGTGGGATAAACACAATACCAGACATGTCCGGCTGCAGGAGTATGGTGAGGTTTATTCTTGTGGTGGCAAGATCTAGAAGCCTCATTATCCAAGTTGACTCTGAGCGCTCATTCCACGGTATTCATACATAAATGGTCAACCTCTATCCCTTTATCTCATTTCCGACTACTTTCTCAAGATCGAGATCGATATCGAATCACACGTAACGTCTGTATATAGCTTTTCCGAGGAGTGTTTCCTCTATCACGTTTTCTTCTCACGATCAATCAATATCTTTTCTTCTTTTTCTCAATTCCGTTTTTTTTTTTTTTGTAGCTAGATAGCGGTTTGTACGTTTGATAGATATAGACCTTGCTTTTTATCTTAGGGTCTGCAGTCAAATTAAGATTTTTGCAAGCCTCTTACATCAGACTTCATAGTTCTCTTGGGGTTTGTCCCCGTAGCTAACCTGGAGCTTATATTTATGTAGTTGCAAGTGATACTTTACTTTTATCCACGTTAATGATTTCCATGCGTTAATATGCAACTATGTAATTTCTAACTCTTTTTACAACTACAATCGCAGCCTCATCATATTCCTGCGAAAGGGCGTGCTGACCATCAGGGAACAACAATGCAAGTTTGTCCTAGAGGGACCCATCACATTCCAGCGTTACCCTCCAGCTTACGAGATCAGTTTGGGGGATTGATTGTTTATGTACCTTGACCATGATTCCAATGTCGTCCTGGAAGACATGGAACAAGTAGTAATAACAAAAGTAGAATAGGTACCTCCCCTAAATTAAAAGATAGCTACCTCTGTACGTACAACTGAAGTTTATAACGTCCCGAGAGAAGAAACTACTCTGGTTACTGAATTTATCAGACCAAGAAGTTGAACTGAACCAAGAAAATTGATACTGTAGGTAATAGGATTCCGAGTAACATATCCCATGATACTTTATCAAGTCATGGAGGTATTCACCAGCTACTTAGGGCAACTGCGTCCCAATCTATCCCAATAACCGGATGAACAGGGCACTTCACAGGGATATCCCAAGATTACCGCTAAGGTTAAGTAAGTTACTATTCGAAATTGTACCCTGGGTGATAACGAGACAAACTAGGATAGTCGTGGTGTTCAAGTTCTATTCGGTCCTGCAGTGACTAATATTTCGTTGTGGACTGACCAACGACGAACACCTACGATATATATCTCACATTCCTCAACTTTCAGTCCATTTCGGCATATTTCGGAAATATCCATCCTCCCATGCTAATGAAAGTAAATAGATCGACGATGTTGGAAAATGAGCGATTCGCCGGTATCTATTCAACCGGGAAAAGCTTGCTTCCTTCGCTGTATCCCGAATTCTATGTCGGTTTT
The DNA here is from genome assembly GCA_024713685.1 of Morchella sp. 2014-9hei. Classification (NCBI taxonomy): domain Eukaryota; kingdom Fungi; phylum Ascomycota; class Pezizomycetes; order Pezizales; family Morchellaceae; genus Morchella; species Morchella sp. 2014-9hei. The sequence continues at coordinate 1,786,607 of JAMGYW010000008.1, read as the reverse complement.
AGTGGGGATAGGAATAAGGCAGTAAACTCAGCTGTACGGCTGGAAACGCTATTTATTGTTGAAGATGGCTAGAAACAAAACGGTACTCGCAGCCTAATATCATATGCGGCTTAATTAGTCTCCGTGTGAGTCTCAGCTTTCATATATGGATCCATTGAACTATATATTATCCCAGGCGTGGTGGTTTACTTACCTCTGTTATTGTCATATTTGTTTGATGTTGCCGTAACTGAGCACCTAATTCTCCTAGGTGAAAACTACAAGCCATGGGAAATGACATCGTATAATTCAATCTCCGCCCGAGTAAGAACTTAGGATGGGAATATAGATTTCGAATACTGTGGGCTGTAACCCTAGAAGATGAATTTTCATTAACAAACGTAGTGTGGTGCACGTGATAAAGATTGATGCGATCAGGATATAACGTGGTACTTACTTGAACATGTGTTGTCCAATTAACCTGGCAGACAGACATTGGTGCAGAGCCGCATTCATGCCTGGTCACCATTTACAGTTAACGACGAGCGATCACCAAGTCGAACCCAATGCACTCTACACGAAAACTCTGTCCACCTATTCAAGGGTTACTACATAGAGAACACGGATGAATCGATTCCAGGGTGTATTTCATCTTTCTCGATATACTGCGCCTTGAAAGCAGTCGGAACGATGATTATGAGTAAATTGACCTTAGGACACGATAGGCAAAGTCTGATTTCTTTTAACTGCTTAGCTCGTTATGGAGATGAACATTGAATTCTCAAAATTCTGGATTCTGTACCCAGCTCAGGTCTCGAGTCCCAACAACCCCTCGGGCGAATACTTTACCGGCTACATGATTTAGTAGAAGCTGCACAAGTGCGGCCCGGGGCCCTGTATCACCTCGCTACAGTCGATAGTCGCGGCGCAACACTTATATATCGACGGAATTCAATTTCAATGTTTAGGTGCCACATCCGTCCTGTGAGGATACCTGAGTTGTTCTGGGGTCACGACTTTGTCAACCCCGGAAAATAATAGTTAACCTTTAGATGGAATATCTAGACCTAGTCGAAACAGCGGGGCTCCGGCAATGAAGCACGTCAATAGCCTTTCAAGCTATCAAGAATACTATGCAGGCAATTAGCCTAATTCGCTCCATGGGACAATGGGGACAAGAGTTTTGTCCCGTGATAGCGTGGTCTAGATTAAAAGATACAACAAAATCTACGCCTGATCACAGAGACACCGCCCAAAGTATCAGCACTTCTCTCACGATTATGAATTGACCTGGATTTATGGTTCATCGCCGCTGCCTGGTCCCCAGGGATTCTTGCTGCTCAAAAAGGATATTGTAAACGGATCTTTTGTTTGAATGGACATCAAGTCATGTTCGAAATAAGAAGGGCTTCACTGAGTAATGGCTTTACGGAAGAGAAGGGTCTGGGTACCTAAGGCTTCACAGCTAGAGAAGGATTTGGTTGGGTAACAACATAAAGATATGTTAGGTATACTGTGAATATCTGGGAATCACTCGCGGCGCATGACGAGATATTCTGTTCCTTCTATGCTTCTCCGGTGCGCGTTGTTCAAGGGAGTTGAGTGATGATAGAGCCAATCTTCTTCTGTTTTTTTGCTGTGAGCTGAGGAACCTCTCAGAGCCTACTCGTCAGTTTACATCTCTTCCTGTCTGGTTTTTGGATTTCTCGTCTTTGATATGTGGCAGTCATTTTTACGATTATTCAGTATTCTACGGTCTATTGCTGCTACAGATTATGTTTTCAGTTTGTTCAGTTGGTTCACAGGTGTCTTTTTGAATGGATCCAGTCTCAGCTAGTGCTATATGATAGCCTGATATGTGTACATGAGTAAAAGGGTATTCAGTTCAATATCACTCTCGGATCATATTCAGCTTTAAGCATATGGACCTGTTTGCAAAATATCGTTCCTACCCAAAGTCACTTGTTCTGAGACTAGCTTGTCTCACCATAGGCCGAAAGAGGGCGTCTTAACCTAAAAAATGTTAATCGTTAATTCTAGTTGTACGCATGGCCACGGTGGTAAGAAGGATCCCCAGAACATGCCGGATGAAGGGTACGACGCAGCTGCGGAGTGACTAAGATTTCGGTGCTTCTGACACTGCACCTAGCATCAGCCGATACCAGACTAACAAGCACACCAACCATCCCTCACTATCCCTCACTATCCCTCACCTATCCCTTAACCTTTCTTATCAAACTGAGCAACAGAAGTATCCCAAGTCTCTTCTTCTATCTCTCATATACAACCACAAACTTATCACACAAAGTTCTCTCAACTTATAGCCGCCGGTACAACATGACTGCATCCTTTGTAAGCCACCACCCCGACAAGATCTTTGATATCTCCACTAATACCGCCTCAAAGTCCTCCAGAGACCTCGAGATCCAAGATCTCTGTGGACAGCTCATGCATGACCACATGCGTCTCGATGATGAACGTGATGCCTTGATCGACGAGATGCGGGCCCTCCAAAGACAGGTCAAAAGAAGAGATTCCTTGCTCCCTGAGGGCTTCCTCGACCTTGACCTCTACGATGAGCGAGTACGCATTATGACTCTCAGCCGTGCCATTACTGAGCATGAGTACCGTATCCACCAGTTGGAGAGAATCGAGTTGAGGATTGTCAAGATGTTCGCCAAGGAAGCTCGTGCACAGAAATGGATGCCACTGATTAAGGAGGAGGCCGAAGAGGATGATCCGGTCCCTGATGAGCTGAAAACCTGCTCCAGTACAATCTTGAACAGAAGGGAGGAGGAAGCAAGCTCCGACAGGGCTCTAGGCATTGAAGCGGGCAATAAAGAAAACGTCAAAGTCGGCAAAAAATCCACTTTCGGGGGATTCAAGAACCGACGTCGTCCCGGGAACCACGCTGTCCCCGGCCCTTCTCAACAAAGATGAAGGCCTCAAATACGGAGGGATGTTATCTGGAAAGGATAGGCGTGGAGGGAGAAAGCTTTATCGATATTTTTCTTGCTCTACGCTAGTTAATTCGTCAATTTCAGGGGAGTTGAAAGTTAATTGACCTCTGTATTTGCCGTATTTTTATGAATTCCGCTTCCACAGTGCATTATATCTTTTTCATATGAATAGTTGAACCTTCGTATGACACACAAAATAACATTCTTCCCAGTATCAAACAGGTACAATGGTAAAATATAACCCAAGACCTTAGGAAAACAGCTCGAGAGAACAGTATTTTTTACCTTAAAGAAAGTTCGGGACAGAATGATCAGTGGTTTAAAGGTTATCCTGTTTCAACCGGTTGAACTGAACCGTTTGAATAAATAGTTGGTACTGTTCTTGCCTTCTCGGGTGAACAGGGTAACCGATTATCAACCCGTAAAGCCAGTAAAATCCGCCATTTAAACGGTTTGTATGAAACTTATTCATGACCTTGCACACCGCCTTTAGTCAGGTCGAAAACGTGGACCCCGATCTCTAACATAGAGATCCCAACCTTGAACATCCATAATTCTTATACTAACGTATCAAGACATAGGACCGCAATTTTCCGGTTCGAGCGGTCCATCACTCTGAGTATGGGCAGTTGATTCAAATGGTGAGGGTTGGAGGATGGGGGTTGAACAGTTGGTTCGTTTAGTAAACTTTAATCTTCATTTGGTACAAGGGTGTACTATTGGAAACCCTTGTAGGGGAATGAGAAAGTCATATACAAGCTACTACAATTTATTTAGGAACAGTGGCGGTGCACTGCTCTCTGAATCTTTACTCTAGCTACTCCTTTCCTTCACCGATTACCACATTCAAATTTCGACATAGCCTGCAAGTGGTGTTTGATAATTGTAAATTATTGAACTAAATCTAGGTTTAAACAAGCAAAAACGGAACAGCCTGGAACTCAATACCCATACCCACCCAGATGCGTACGTAGACGCCACAGAGAACACAATCCAACCGCCAACCACCAGGCGCGGTAACCGACGCCCTCAAGGTACTCAACGTTCAAAGACAACCGGATCTCTCTTACAGAAAATCGATGCCAAAGACCCTACAGCGAATTCTTGTCTATGGCACAGCCCAAGGTCCGCTGACCTTCAACAGCCAGAATTGTACCTATGCATGTACAAGCGATTGGATAACCCATTATAAATGTAACTGTAGCCCGGCCCCTGGTGATGAGAGTAAGTGTGGGTAGGGCCAAACCGAAGTCGGTACGGGTCTGTGGCATTCGCCCCCGTTCCGATCCCCTTAAAGGTCGGATTGAGGGAACCGGATTCGAGGAGTTTAAGACAACTCAGGTCGCTCTTATGCTTTGGATAAAGGTGAAGACATGCCGGACGAGTGATATATGGTGCTCTTTCTGGAGGGGTCGCATCATAGCTGTTGGCTGAGGTGCAAGACACGCTTGTCTCTCTAACATGAATGGTCGTGGGCTGGATGTTAAATTCGATCAAGTCCAGCCATCTTGGACAAGGTTTTTGGATCGGTATCTTTGCGGTCCCTTTTCATATTCTCACGGTTTATCAGTGAGTTAAATTACACAGAAAGAGTAATAGGAGACAAACCGTTTCTCGCTTTCCAGGAACCAGGACCCGTTAAGAGAGGGAAAAAATTGTGCTACCCGGAACTTCATAATCATCCTCGCGAAAGGAGACTTGAATGTCCAGGGTACAGCCAAGGCAGCAGTGGCTTATTAAGGTTCAGCTTACTCCAAGACAATTCTTTCTGCGTTCATCACAACGTGTGATATTATGTTAGTAAGACACCTTAAATCTTGGGGATGATGGTCAAAGCGTACTCCACTCTCTGAGCTGCAGATCAAGGCATGAATCTGTATCGATGGGAATCTAACATAGGAAGTAAGCAAATATTGCCGTTTCTAACCACACACATAAAGGATAATTCAGGGCCTTACCACATTCCCGACATGGAAATCATTAATTGAGAGCTCCAGAAGACCACTCATCATATCTTCAAGATCCTCCAGACACGGGGCTCTCAGTGGCAGCAGGAAAATGCACCCTTAGAATCTCTCACTAGGTTCTGCTTTGATGAAAAACCGCTATCAAGATAGAACAGTTGAATCATCAGTATAAGGGTCATCGAAATAGATGTAGGAATAGATGTACATACTCACTTTGGCTGCTCTAGATGCCCCTCACAAATAAGGAATAGTCTAGACGCTGCTCAATACTACTGAGAGACACACCACTGGTGTTTTGCTTGATGGTTGCAGCGGTGCCGGCGGGAAACATTGGGATGTTTGTTGGCGATTTCGAAGTGGTCGGCTCGGGGATATGGATGGATATAAAGAGCGACAGGAACGTGATGGGTGAGGGATGAATGAGAAAGGATAAAATTCCTTTTGGGATGGGTGATGAGAAGAAACGGGTGGGAGGGGGGGGTCCAAGCTCGGATTGAATAACCGGACTTAGATCTGTGGTAGATAGGATAGGTGAATAGATTCAGATGTCTGTAGATGAATAGGGATAGAACTTAGCAGGCTTGGTGAGTTCTGGCGACGTGGAATATTTAACGTACATAGATCCACCCATTACACGATACGAGAGGTATATGAGTTGTGTTCAGTCCCAGGTACCTCCCTGTTACATGGATAGAGGTTTTTATAAAAGACTACCTTTCTATTCAGGTAATGTGGATGTCATATCCTGGGTGGTGGTTTCAATTTGTCTATATACGTCTATGGTTCTGAGCAGTAGACCAGTGAAAATATATAAGAATATAATCACAGCACCGTTCAGTTTCACATTGATCACGGAAATGAGGTTTCGGGACACAAGAAAGATCATAAATCCTACAACTGACATGAGCGTATACGCGTAAGTGGAGAGATATTTGTTGACACTATTATCACATAGAGAATCTACCGAAATATCCTAGAAATACCACACCCCTGCTCGTAGCCAAGCCTTTTCAACCCGGGCAGCTAGGATCAGTATTCTCTCATCATTGAAATCGTGCCGTTCCATCTTTTTCTTCTTTATCCTTGCTCTGATCAGCCCCCTCGACTACCCCGCTGGTATCTCCTGCCACAGTACCCTCAATTCCAATGGCCCCGTCCGTTGTCATGCCGTCTTCAGCTATTGCAATACCGTCAGACTCCAAGATGAGCGGAACCATTGCCCACTCCTCTTCCGCATCAAAGGCCCCAAAGAAAACAATATCGCTCTCTTGCTCCATTCTCTGCAACTTTGCATGCTCAATAGCGCTCAATGGTTCTCCGGGCTCTGGTGTAATCACAACATCAAGTCCGCCGATGCTGGTCTCTACCAAAAGATCCAATTCAATTGGGATACTTCCAAAGGATTCCTGATCTCCGCTGCTTTCAACATCTATAGCAAAGCGAATACCATCCCAATCGACCGTTGTCATGTCCTCAGTACTTTCCTGAGCACCAACAATGTGCAATGGGGATTGTGCACTACCGACCTCATTCTCTTTCAACGCCTGCAACATATCTGTCATGTTGATAAACGACTGCCCACCGAGGTTATTCATCACAACGGTGCAGTCCCGGAGCCTGGAAGAGCGACTGTTGATGATTCTTCGGAGCTTGCCGGCCCACTTTCTCTTGTGCGCATCAGAGGTTCTACCATGATCGTCCCAGTGACCAACGTCAACGTCGGAGAGGATATTTCCAGCCACTAGTTCACGCCTAATGTCTCTGCAAAGGCCACAGAAGCTCGAGTAGTTCTCGTGGCGGGCGGTGGTGGTGCCGGAAAAGATTGTGAGTACACTGGAGGCTTCAGAACTGGCGCTAACTACTGTCCTTTCATCGGATGTCAGGGGAGTTAGGGCGTCAGACAGGTCGCTGAGGCTTTCGGTGGTGTTTTGGAGGTCATACACCTGGTCCTGAACACGGGTGACCATCACAGTGGGTGTCATATGGTTGCGTGGGTTGTTGTACAACCTTGGGAAATGGTTGTGAACGAGGCCGTGGGGCTGGGTTCTGGCAGTTGGTGAGGCGATTGCGATGATTGGAAGGGCCATTTATTCTGTATCACATTAAAATAAGTTTACTGACAAGGAAAAAGAGTTACGATGGGATTAATATTCACCGTACCAAAACATCCAAGTGTGGTCTCTGTCGTGTTGTGTGGTGGAAGAGTATGGTTGGTCCCCGTGTTAAAAAGGGTACCAGAAGATGGTTCACCTTTGAATGTACTGAGGGCCCGTTGGAGCCAGAAATGACATCACTACAAGCAAAGAGCAACAGAACAACAAATCCACTTCAGTTCATTAAATAACTAAGGTGTTTTCTCCACAGGATGTATGAGTTAACTCGTCTCACTGACTACTCCCTGAAACCACTGATGTGCCACGGACTCGCACATAGAGATCATATGATAATTCCCATATATATGCCTTGAAGACGAACACAATCCCCATTACTACTCTAGTGCGTGATTATACACATCATACTGTGACCACGACGCGGTGGAAAACGCCTCATGGTGTTGATCGGCTTTATCTCAGGTTACATATGCGTAGGGCTTCTAAGGTTTGTTCTTTCAGGTTTGGTGGAACACACTGCGTTCTCTGAAATAACAAACCAAAACCAGCTCTGATACACGAGTGATAGTTCGTGACCCATGCTCGGTGACGTCAGTGAAAACTACGGAACCGGCAAGCACCAACTAGTTTTATCTAATACAGCCAACCTAGGTATGTAGTAAACGGAAGGATAAGGCAAAGTGGTCTATTCCTTTAACAAATCAATTCAGTCACTGTGCTTTCAATCACACCGCTGTCAACCATATACAACCCTGCATGATATACTATCCCACGAAACACGGGCTTCCCCCAGTAGAATTGAGAAGATGGAACAGGATAACCAAAGTCTGATCTCACTGTCAAGAACCCTTACCTGTTTTTATTCTGGGATACGCGGATTGCGGTCATCCATCCCAAATTGTCCGCTTCGGGCCCGGGAGATCGATCCGGATATATACGGTACTAAAAAATGGGATGTAATATATACGTACTATATTAAAACAGTATTTTTTAGGGCTTTTGAGTTAATCCGGAATTTCAAATACTATACCATAAACGGGGTGTAAAAGTAAAACTCTAGGCATTTCTAATTCACGTAAGGATCCCTGTAACTACATTTGCATCTGCATTTTCCCAAACCTTTGTGTGGTAAACGTGCTAATTGATGCATTTCGACATTTGATAGAGAAACATAAATGGCCTCCCATACAGTAACACCATGCTCTTTTATGTTCACAGGCATGATATTGAGGCCAACGTATATAGAAAAAACACACAAAGGGTCACAAAACTAGGGCAGGAGTGAAGCAGTAAAGTTTGACAAAAAGCAAGTATATTAATATCCGCCTCACCTTCCACCTCTTCCAAGATATCAGCGACAATTAGGTCGCATTAATAGCCCCGGCCTTGGAGCACCAAGCGAGGACCGAGAGCACAGACTGTTTCCGTATACAACCGGAGGTGTCCCAGCATATACGACATCGCCTCTGCCGCGATGAGGGGCAGCAAGATACGATGCTTGTATCCAACACAATGGGGGTTGTTTCAGCGAGCCGGATCTCAGTTCCCGCTCTTTTTGGAAGATGCCCGTTGCGATGCGCCATCTTATAAGCGGAGGAGGGCGGCCTCAACAGGGAAAAGACGGGAACCTCCCTAGGGCCTTAACCTTAGTTTCATTCAGCAAATGGACGGTAGATGACAGCTTACGATAAGGTCCTCTGCCGCTCCTTCTCCTGGGGCACACAACTTGGCCTTGGGGGCGGCTGCAGAAGCCAAAGACAATGGAGCCGACAGAGGGCAACGGGCACTGGATATCGGTATACGACAAATACGAGGCCCGGAGATTGTTGGCCTTGAACCAGCTCATATGCTGGTAAGAGACGGCCGTCTAGTGCAGAGTCGGAGAGACAGTCGTAGCCTATTGCCCCTGAGCACGGGAGCGCGGGCCTGCCGTCTCTCGATTTGACAAGTGGAATAGCCAGGTGTAGGTCATGAGCGATTCTCTTCTTCTGTAAACGGAGAAGAGTGAAGTAATGAAAAGGTCCACTAAAAGCCTGTGCACTCTTGCGATCTTGCTGAGGGCTTTCATTTCGCTGGAGACCATACATCAATTCTGAGCTACATTTCTGGAACCTCGGTTCTACCAGAAGCTCGGCCGGAAGCCATTTCTGAAGGTGCTGAAGATGGAGCTGTGGTCATAGATTTGTTAGTAATGCTGAGAGTTTCGAGATACTACACCTACACTGGCCATATGTGCTGCACTACTTGCCATGAATAGTAGGTACTCGCCGAATGCACCTTGGATCAATGTCCATAGAGTCGCTGCTAGATATCAGCTCCTGTATTGTAGTATGGGTTTCTGCCTGGCCAGTGCCAGTTATTAAACTTGGTATTGTGTGGAAAAGACGTACAAAACTCGAAAATGAAAGCACTGCATGTACGTATAATGTCGGTATCTTGTAGATCTTTAAGGAAATTTATTACATACCTCTTTCTACGACGGTGAAGGCCATACACTACTGTAGGCTGAGGACCCCTTTCCAACCTTTAGTAAGACACTTTACCCAGGCTTTGTGGAGACCTAGGTTCTGATCTAGAGATATCTGTTAGAGATGCGGTCGACCCGTGAATTTGCTCAAAATCACTAAAATCTCATGTGAGAGCAACGATAGCGTACGTGACTCAGGGGGCAGGATTGTGTTCGGAAATCCCCGAACTCAATTTAAAACAAATTACCTTTACGCTTGCGATCTGGAATCTACCAATCCTGGCTCTCTGGTGCTGACATGTATGCCTAAAGATTAGGCTGCTGGTCCGTACGCTAGTTCCGCTGTGTTGGGAAATATACGAAACCTTGCCTTCATGATGATTTCAGGAACGCGGGGGTGCATAAAATCTGATGGGGATATTCAAAAGATCTTAAACTTATGTCGATCCTGCATATTTCTTTCTACCCCGCTTTCGAAGGAATATCCCTCCAGGCACGCTTCCAGTCGTTTGACCCGTGAGAACACTATCCAACATACTTTTTCAGGAACTAAGACTTGGTAATAAGGGTAGCGGAACTTACTCACCTGATTTTTTTGTGTCGATCTCGCAGCCCAGGTTCACAAGGGGCGAAGGATTGAACCCGGACCATATCTCATATTTAGTCATCCAGGCAGGCACCAGAGAGTCCAGTGATTGAGAACCCATGGCTGGATACAGGGCTCTGATTCCTCCGGTGGCATGGTAAAAAACCTTGATAAATTAAGAGGAAAGAGCCTTGCGTACGATTGAAGTAAGGGGATATAAACGTACAATGGTCATCGATGGAAGGAGAGAGCAGATTGTGAGAGGACAAGGTAGCTAGAAACGCTAGAAACGGTAACGTCCCCGGGTGGCCAGAAGGAGGACAGGGATTGACGCTATACGTTCTACGTGAATCTCTGCTGTGCATTCTGGACCTTGACTATGACCAACGCTGCATTTCATTCTGGGTAACTACATTAATGCAGGATATCTCAATTCCTTTATCTATAAACTATATACTCTTCCTCATCGCCAGCAGAAACGTTTTTCTATTGGTTAGAACTGCATTCGTCAACAAACAAAGAATTAGCCCGAGATAGTTTTAGAGAAATGCCGGGAAGGAGGCTGACATGGAATACCTACGATAGACACTCACTACTAGGATCAACCACTAAATAAACTCCTACATATCAGTATTGAACCTCTAGCTATTTTTAAGAGCACTCTATTGAGACCTAGGGACGAATATAATATTAATATAGTTACATTCTCATTACAGAGATTTTAGAATTCACAATTGATCATTGAACGTAGGTAGATAGGACTGTATGGTTCTTTCCTAGGCTTTGGCTAATCTATCTGGCCGAGCAGTTCTGATCCGTTGAACATGATGTCGATTTGGTCAAGTACGCGCACAACTCCTCATCATCACAGGATAGGCTGTCCTTTCGAAAGAACGATAGCATGATGAGTAGGGGACTCCATCTAACACTGCCGTCTACTTGATCCATTCCAGTCATCAAGTACACAGCACGGAAATTCAGAACTCTAGCTATCAGCGTATATCCATTAAGCTCCCCACAAATGCTGGCCAATCAAGGAAGATATATTTGGTGTGATTTCATTATCTGATCTCGGTACTGTCCTATTGGATATCACGGCCAGAATATCTAACTCCTCTACATTTAGATAAAAGAATGTCAGCGTAAGTATATATTACGTGTACGCTTTATAAGAGAGGAAAGAGTGAAAGTTATCTGATTTACCACTGACTTTGGAATATTGAAATAGACGAAGTCATTGGCAGATCCGTGGATGGCGGAAGGAAGTGTTATCATATAGCTTAAAGCTTAAGTCTATGTCCGGGATGGCCACTTGATCGTTGGATTAACAATTTATCAAGACCACTGTTTCGCCAATGGGTTATCCCATCCAATATCTTACTCCATAAAGCGCACACTTGATCAAATGTACGTCTTGGTCAATGGGTTAGAGAACAAGGCCTCGAGGTCAGATCCAACCTCTCTTTTTTTCAAGTCATGTCAACTCTGTGTCTAGGTACAAAAGGGTTGCATAAGTTTAATACTATGGCATACCAGAAGATATACCTGACAGTACGTCACCATATGGAGTTCGTGCTCTTTAATAAGAATGGGCGATCTACTCTTTATAAATCACCAAACCCTGACGTTACTCAACCATCAACCTCTACTAATGTTTCGCTAGGTTCAAGGCTTTTCATTAACCACTGAACAAATCCGTTTACTTAACACTCGAGCACATTGCAGGATGATTTGAGTGCACCTAACTTTTAGTTTCCTTTATAGCTTGCGATATATATGGGCACGTGTAGTTATTTCATTCGATACCTCCACTAGGTACGTTACCCATTTGTATGCCACTACCTGTCTGTTAGCTGTGCAGGCAAGCTGACAATATCGTACCGGCAGGTAGAGGCGTCGATTAGGTCAGAACATATACAAAGATGAAACTACACATCTATATATATATATATAAGAGAGAAAGATAGACAAAGAAACGAACCCACCTAAGAAACGCTAACCCACTAAACAATGCTGCAACCCTTGTCTCGCAGTTCCCGCTTAAGAAATGTAGGCTGGGAAACCGATAAATAAGTCAAATACCCAGTTTAAAGAGGAACTGGATAAGAGTGGGCCACATTGAGTACTCTTCAAGAGCCTTTTCCTTGGGAGAAATGATCGACTTGATGTCAGTTAAGGAGACTCTCTCTAACAGCACATCCGAAGATCAACGGGAGGACCCACCGACTAGTCTCAAGAAGACTCTCTCACCCGTCCTGAGATAAGAAAAACGGAGCTCGATTCGCATAACCCTTAGAGAATATCAAAGGCTCGTGGAATCGTACTGCTTATAAATAAGGATTAGCCCGAATCCGCTAAGAAAAGCCATGGCTAGTGATATGGTGCGAGGGTGGGAGGAGGTGACGAGCCCACTGATCTGATAAGAGGATTACAGATGTCCATTATCGACTTAGATCACTTAGAGTTGAACTTGGCAGGCCAGGACTGGACGTTTCTGTATGGGTCCTCATCTGTGGTGGTTCACTTGGTGTGGAGGCATCTGGGAGAGTGTCTGTGACAGGAAGGAGGATTACTCGACTAGATGCTACATTCTGGAACTCAGTGGGATAATCTTGTATGTAATGGAGTAAATTCGCTTGATAGGGGTGGTACCTTTCATGAATTCGTATTCTCCTGAAGTATACATACATGTCTACATATACCTAGATATTTAACACTCTTATCACGGATAGATTAATTTGTGGAACTGAAGAGAGGACCTTTCTGCGTCTTCCCAAATTCTGTGTACAACCACAAGCACCTCCGCCACCTGCTTATATCTTCTCGCAAGGCAGGGATTATCCGCCATGCAAGGCAACGTTTGTTTACATCTCAAGGATGCTTATGTCACCGCTCTAGTAACCTTCAGGCTTTGCTCTGTCCGTTCATGATCATGGTATATAGCGCCGAAAGCTACCTACTGCTATAGCAATAGCAATAGAGTCCCCCCGCACCCAAACTTCAGGAACCGCCACAGATAAGATTAAGTCAAGATAGTGAAACGGGTACTATATGCGCGGACGGCGTACACGTTAAAAGCCTGATGTCTCTTCTTATCAACCAACAGGGCACCTTCCCAGCAGTTGTGACTAAATCAATGCGACAGTGCACGCTTTGGATGAAGCAAACTTCAATAATTGGTAAATCGAGTCTCCGGAGCAAATGGGCACATTGCCTTGTTGGCCTAGGAAAAGCTTAATGGCCAATGAAGACTCCGAGTGCTATCTACCAGCTCTTCAAGACATAAATCTGTGATCAAGTATGTGAAACTTTATTTTGTTGAAGCCAGGTACCGGTTGGCCAGAGAGCAGGTACGGTTCTGCTTCACTAACTATCACGCAGGTATCATTCTCCACCCAATCAGGTCCATAAGAGGTTTAGTTCTTTTAGTATCGCCGATGGGGAATGCGCCCTTAGGGCTGTATCTATTCGTGAATTGTGAATGTTCAAGGAGCTATCCCCTCCCCACTCGCGGAAGCGACATATGATCTAAGGGACTGAAGAGGTGGACCGAGTTCCGTTTGTTTATTATAACCACTGACGCGACACTTCAGCACAGAACAAAAACTTCAAGATGTTTTCTGGTATACGTTTACCAACACTTCGGATAAACGAGGGTCCACGTGCAGTAGGCCCGGGTGGTATAATAAATATAGTAAACCGTTATTCTCAGTGCTATATATCACTTATATATTTCGCTAAGTGATTGAGCCTCGCACGCGTTCTTCACCTGTAGGGGAGGTCAGGTGGGATCGGACTTTCGAATCCCCGTTCGCCTCGCATAGAAACTAACATCTCAATCCCTTAGAACCGGCGCTGCCACGGTTCGGGGACATTGTATTTCATTTCTACCCTTGTAGCTTGGCAAGCATTAGTATATGGTACCCACAATCCCTCGTCTGGTAGCGGGGGCATATTTACTAGGTCCTGGCGGGCGCGAGCCTCCGTGTGTTTCGAAAGAAATATCGATAGCGCGTAGTTGGAGACGTTTATATGTTCCGTTCGCTCAATGATGATGTTTCATCTGCACGGCAGTTCCTGTCTTCCAAAATTGGCCTCTAGGCTAGGAGTAGTAGAAGGAGAAATGTACGTACAAAATGACCGATGGACCACGATGGGCCTCTGTTTGGCAATAACCAGCTAACGCCACTCTCCTCCTACCTTCTACTCATATACTCCCAGTGTGGACTCGAGAATGTACATATATCGAATTGTCATCGGTGATCGTATCCGCTTGCCAACAGCTTCTCTGACGTTGTGCGACTTTTATACTTGGTTACAGTCCCTCTGTAAGAATAGATATACTCAGGGGTGGATGTTAAGAGAAGTAAGGTTCTCCGTGTCGTTAGCATAATGCAAAATTCCCGTCCAGCTTGAAGAGCACTAACAACCCTAACCCACAGGGGAGAATTCGCATGATTGATGAGATCAGGAAGATGGGATAAACACGGACATTGAGATCTGGCTTAATAAATACAGCGCAGAGGCTGTCGTCCTTAGGGCTCGGTGTCCTTCTCAGGCCGCAAAATCAAAATTGATAGTACGGTGGACGCTCGTTGGTGATGTGATAAAGTCACTGGCGCTACCCAATGCATGCGGAGATCCCAGCACGGCGCTCCCACCATTCTTTATACCATATCATTGGTCGATACAAGCGTGCAGGCACTCATGTCGTTTACTTGTATCCTGGTGTTGCACGCAGATACGGTTCTTAATGCTGGTTCTGAGAGATTGCTCCAATCACAACCGTACATTGACCTGTAGGTCAACTGACTGGTACGCGGGAAAATATCTTTGCCCATTCTATTTCCCATTCTATTCCCCATTTTTTTTGTATCACCTAGTTAGCGCAATGAGGGCCTTTATTCACTCCGCACGATTGTGCATGCAGGATAAAGTACTATACCGGGCTTAGAGAAATATCGAGGGAAATTTCAGAGAATATTGAGTAGTATTGACCGAGGTCTTGAGATGCGGAGGAGTAACTGACCCACATATATTTATTTATTTTGCTAATTCATGCTATAGATCCGTTTGGTTATGGCCAATAAGGTATTCTTTGTGCCTGATCAAGTTGAAAACTGGAAAACATTGTATACGCGAAGCCAGAGGAGGTACCACCACGCTATTCTCGACATGTGGGTGGTGCGCCCACCCAATGGGTTCTCTCAGACACGGCGGATATACTGCTAGCTTGGGTGCAATACCTATTTTCGTAGATATCAGGTGGTTGTTGGTTGTTCATGTGGCGCGAAAACCTTTGAATGACGTGAAGTTGATAACATGGACATCGATTCTATTCTCGCTTCCCTCCATCTTCCTACCAACCCTTATAACTATCAAAACTGCCAAAGCTCTTGAAAGACCATCGGTATTTTATACCAAAAAAGCCCATTCCACAACCTTTTAATTGCTTGTTCCCCACGCACAAACATGCCTGTCAGATCTTATCACCGATGGGAAGAAATCACTGAGTTCGTTCCTAGAGGGGATTCCGGTGCTACATTCCAACACGCAAACTTCATGACCAAGGACTCGACCAATGCCAGTAACGCATTACTCCTCCGTCCGGCGAAGAAATCACAGTTCAAATTCGATCCAACAAAGAACTTTGAGCTCCCGCGGCCAGAATACAAGTCTCCAGTTATCGTTTACAGCACGCCGTTGGATGCCCAACCTCCAAGATCCAGGCTCCGTCCTCCCGTTCAGAGCGTCCAGAGCGACCATGTTCCCAAAATCGATTTAGCACTCACAATCCGCTCTGAGGTTCAGGACGCTGTCCCTCCAAGTGTTGTAATTGGTGTGCACGCCACCAACACCGCCGATGCTCATTCGAGCTCGCCAGAAAAAGACATTTCTCTCTCCAACGTTATTGAAACCGGGGTCCTCCAGGTTTCCGAGGAGAGCAAGACATCTCAAGCTCTAACTGAAGAGTCAATGCTGAAGACCATTGAAGAAAACATTGGCGACAACCTGCAGCCCGAGCGAGTACCTACTGACACGTGTACCGATAGCAATAGAGCCGTACCTCTCTATGACATTCAGGTGCCTACACAGGAATCAAAGCCAGTGGTTGCCTTGGAGTGTGATACCCCTGAATGTCAGTCTGCTGAGGTTGCTAATAGGACCTCCGAACCCCCCTCTTTCACGCATCTCAGCCAGGGCACAGTTGGCGATGAGATAAAAGACTTGTTGTCACCGAACCAGAATAAAGAACAGAACAATAAGAGTAACGGTGCTTCTCTCGGTGCCGTAGAAACTCCGCGAGGGATAACCCCACCATCGCAATTTAACTGGGCCGACGATGCAATCGACGAAGAGGAATCCCAGTTATTGAACCAACCATTTATGTGGAGAGAGAGGGTTTTGAGATACACCACGAATACCGGGTCGAAAGGTGGTGTGCCAGACAAAAAAGGACCTCGAATTGCGGAGGTCATAACCCCAGCTCATGGTTACTTCACTGGAGGTCGAAGTGCATTAGTGCTCACCACGGTCGGCATCGGGGCTGATATCTTTACCAGCTGGGACACTACGGTGTTAAGAACAACGAGAAATAAGCTTTCCGTGATTCTCGAGGAGCCAGTTTCCGGGCGCAAGGATTTCTTTGCAGACTATGAGAGACGATTCGAGCATCAACCAATAGTTGCGGGGGTCAAGGAGGCAACTTCTAACAGTGAGAAGGATGAGGTTGAGAAGGTCTGATACTCATGCACTTTTACTTGGATCAGTTCTAGGTATACGTAACTTGCTAACGCAATGTGTCTACATCTAGGTGGAGCAAATGGCGTTGGATCAAGCTGTCATATCACCTGAGGTAATTGCCACTGAACCCGTCCCTGAATTGGGTCGATTGCCAGACACTGTCCCCTCTGGCATCGACTTTGTAATCGAGAACACCGCCATTCTCAACCACATGGCCATCGAAGAAAACGTATACAGGAACTGCGAGGTCTCAAAGCATTCTATGGCCCACCACGAGTCATCCTTAGAACTGCCATTCTTCGTTCTTTTGATCCTGGTCTCACTTGGGCTTTTACAGATTATGCCATGATTTGCATGAACCACCATGAACCACCTCGAAGGCGTGTTATTTTTTCTTGTTCGGGAGCGAACAAGAAAGGATATCTTTGAGATTATGGATGAGATGGATTATACTTCAGAATCTTTATGATACCCCCGGTTGGATGGGATACAGTCTATAACTAATGTCTCGTATTTCCTTCTCTAGTTGTGATAGTTTTGTGGCAAATTTAGAGTTTTTGATCTTGAATCATGCAGGGGCGAATGGGTGCAGGTTCTCTCGAACCGTGGAGGGGGGAAATGAGAAACACTTCAACGGATACGTTCTGTCATTCTCGTGGCTTGAGTTTTTAATGGGTAAAGCCGAAGGTTATAAGATAAACTTGAATAATATGAAATAAATAAATCTTCAAAACGAGGATACAGATTATATTATGATGTGTAAACCTGGCGTGGATAGCATATTTCCCGTTTCCACTTCTTTTTCCATATCTACGATGAGGTCCCATATCGTGAAAGCGCGTTTGTTTACTCCACAACAGTGGATGGTGTTCCTTGCGCTTCTGAACGGGATAATTATCTTGGAGGGAAGGGTGGTTATCGACAATTTGGCTGCATATAATACCCGTTGCATGAATTCTGTCTATATGTGGACCTCCCACCAGAATGGTTCATGACATGTGCATCCATCTCCCGTGCTACTCTGGAAACTGCGTAAACTCTCTGTTTTTAAACGTTGTAATGAGAGTCGAAGATCATCCGTGGGGTCTCGAATACGAATGATACACAAGATGTCGGCTCTGGCGGCAGACGATTGAGTCATATCTCTACCCTCTTAGCTGCCTGCCAACCAGCCACTGTCTAGAATCAGGTTTTCCTAGAATGTGCCGTACTAAAGGTGGCAGCCTGGCACTAGTACTAACCATGCATACGCAATTTCCCAATTGGCGAGCGATGTGACGGATGTTCCTGGGCGTTTACCTTATAAATAGTGAGCCATCTGATTCTCTTAATTCCTCTTTCTTCCTCAAGCAAGATCCGCCACAAGCTATTCAAGATGCCTTCTGCGTCAAGAAACCTTTCCCCCCCCAAACCCCCGGGCACTAGTGTTCTTACCCACATCCTCCCTACATCCACGAAGAATAAGCCCAGGTCTTGGGCCGATGTCCTCACAGGCCCTGCTCCTCCTAGCGCTCCAACTGTTCTGAGCAGACCAAATATCCGGCCAATCCACGACCATCTGCTCCCTGAGATCCCCTTACTCACTCTGAGTGAGCCTCTTATTGCTCTGGACAGGACAATCACCTCCTTCGGTTCCGCCGACCGGGGTCAGTTCAGTTACAATGGACCATCGAGTCCGCCGTTGCTCCATGCGTGTTGGAATATTGGAAAACATGGTGTCGACGTCTATGGGTATCCTCTCGATGGCTATCCCTGGAGAGCGACCTACGAAAGACCCAACACTCCGCACTCTGAGATGCACGAAAACACAGCTCCACATCGCATCGTGTATGTCAGGCGGCCGATCGAGTATGACGCTATCAGCAGACTCCCTTCCCCAGCGCCGCCGGCTCGAAATTCGACAACAATCGGCCAGCTTGAGAGCATTGGCACAGTCACCGATCTCAGAACTCCAATGCCTGAGAACAAAGCCGGACATGACAGGTATGCCGAATCTCTGGAGCTCAGGGATAACTATGCTAATATTTTGCCCTACAGCAAACCTCAGCCTCGTGGACCTAGAGTCAAGGAAACATCCCAGCAGCGGAGTGAGAGGAGAAGGAGGAATGGTGGGCGGAAGCGCAACGAAACCTGGGTGGCCAGACATGAAAGTTACCTGAGCAAGAAGAGGCTTGAGCAGAGATGACTCTGCAATCAAAGGCATGCCAGAACGATAAACCTTCCTTCGTGTAGCTTAATGATAGTGTTTGAGTAAGAAAAACAGAGGTTCTGCATTATCGAAATCAAGATCTGTGCGTAACAAACTTCATATGTGTCTCCGCTCTTCTCTGCTCCGTAAGATTAATTGTAGGACTCAACTCCGACCTTTTACCCGCAGAGAGGTAGCCAAGCCCTGCGGTAGAGCACATGGAAGTGAAGAGTGAGGTATTTGGACAAGAGCGAATAATGAAATATTTTTTATTTTATCTCAATGGTTATCGGAGGTTGATGTATATAACTAAGGCTATATCGAAAAAGATTTCTGCGGTGTTGATTGGTTTTGAAACCTGAAGATCTGGGATGGGTGGTCTGATTGAGGTTGTTGTCTTGGCACACCACATCATAGCCTACATTACGCCACATGCACATCATCCGTTCCCCATTCCCGTTAAAACTACCAAAGATAAGAAATAAAAGGATGGAGCTATATAGTGTAGCTAACTCGATGGGGTGCAAGTCATGTGGCGGTATTCAGAGTGAGGGCCCTCTATTTCGGGCGACCTGCGACCCGTTCCGCACTTTTACATATCACTCTCTAACCTCACCTTTTCTTTCTTTCTTTCGGTTGTATTTTTCATTTTCTTACCTTTCATTCGATACACCTCCAGGAGCCGTTCGGCTTAACTCAACTCGTATTACACACTATATATTTTCAACTGTTCCAGTCGTGTTGCCACAGAACCAATGTACTTCTCACAAGGTACATGCTACAACCGTTACCTCATTTCTTTTGCAGCTAATATATATACGCCTCAGGTGAATTGCAATCCTTCAAGCTCTATAATTCTTGGAAACCTAACAGTCGCAACACATCTTTCTTGGCTCATCAATTACAAGCAGTCACGTATCTGTGGAAAGTCGATAAAGCCCTTCAGTCATAGGTAACCTATCCATACCAAAACATTAATTCATGTTCTCACACAGTTGAAATACCTTGTGCTGTTGCTATATCCCTCACCCCTGAGATTTCCGCCGGTGGGCTACCCCAACCTAGTCGAGGACCTCCGTGCTACGATGAGAACTGGGAGGTGCCAAGTAATTAATTAGAATCGCAGTTTGGTAGGATTATGTCAATTGCTTTCAGAGAGTGAGATTGAAAACACTCATGATCACTGCTTGCCTCTTCTACCCATAATAAACGTCATTGAATTAACATAACCGCTCTCATGCTAGATCATAGGTGCCTCCATGGGCGTAGGATAGTTCATCTATCATATGATTTGAATATTAAGTTTAAATAGGGACAGGACAACGCACTTGACGCCGCTTGAACGATCTAACTTCCTTTTCTACGTCTATATATCACCTCTTGTCATTGCTATACTATATATCCAAGGATAAGAAACTATCACTAGAGCTCTTCCTCAGATTTTGGACGGATATTAAACCTTTTTGGCGAGATCTAACGGAAGTGACCACCCCAAGAAAGGCTGATCGGTATAGAGCTTTCAATTCACACAGCCTAGACTATAGCTAAACTATCACTTCGTTGTTGACAAGAAATGAAAGACGTGGTATTTCACAAACAATGCCGTCATTCTCACTGCTCAGATAAAAGCGACCTGCACAAAACGAGAGAAGATATCGACCGATACTTAGAAATTAAACAGCAAACTATTTTCTTAGAGGTCGCCAGAAAAACCTGAAAACAGGAAAGATGATTTTCACATGATATAGAAGACTTGTCGATGCGACTTACTGCATAAGAGGGAATTCTGAAAAAGAAATACGAAAGGACACAAATATGGAAAAACACTAGAAAGTTGGAGCAAAGAAGGAAATACCGCAAGTCAGTGACTCCTAACTTCTTAAGGTTATATGGGGGGAAGAGCACGGCATGATAGGAAACCTCAAGCAAGGGAGCTGTGGGGAAATGAAACACTGTATCAAAGTAAATGTCACGAGTCGTAATCCGGATATGAATCCTTTGGTGCAAAAGGTGAGAAATAGGGAAAGACGAGAAGAAGAAAGTCAGGACCTTGAAAATCCAGACTGGTGTACAGAAAACCAGAAGGCCCTTCCCCTAGCAGCATAGCACCCTTCTGCTCTCTACGGAACCCCACCAAGCTAATAAAAGGCGAAACACCGAAAGAGATGATAGCGACCAGCTCGAGCGGCTCACCGGTCACCGTTAACGGAAGGAACCAAAGTCTCTTGTGAGTCGAGCACTCTTACGCGACGCCGTACTTGATGGTTTTCTTGTAAAGCTTCCACACGTGCCTGATCACACTTTCTGGTATCTATGGCGTATTAGTTGATTCAGTACGAGGAGAGGTACCGGCGACCGATATGACATACCGCCGCAGCTCTTGTTACGCCACAAAGTACCTAGAGTGGTATTGTAGGGGCAAGACAGGCCTTTGTCCTTGAAGGTCTCGAGATGACGGCACGGAATCTTGGCATAGCTAAGGTGACCTGTCACTTCGTTAGATGGGTGACGATCACATTGCAAAGTGAAGGAGGTTCATGAATTACCGCATCTCCATTCTGTCGGTGTAAAGTAGCACATATTTATGATTCGATAGATCTTTGAGGCCCAAGATATTAATCTTTTGAGATTCTTTGAGTGATTGATTGTCTGATGGATGGGATGATGATTTGTGGATGAATGCTGGAAGATGGTCGTTGAGGTGCGGTGGATTGTTTAAATAGTTCTGGAAACATCAGGTGATCTCACAGATGCTGTCTGAGTGACGGCGACTACGCCTGAGTACGGTTGCCACTGTGCTGCTTGTTCCTGAACAGCTGAGCATGGCTAGGCCTAGCTGTCAAAGAACGAGGCCTTTGACATTCAAAAGCGCCTTAGAAAGAGAATAGGTGTCTTCTGTTCTTTTGTCCATCAGGGTAGGGTTGTCCATGAGGGTAGGGTAGCCCAACAGAGGAATATCAGGCCTAAACCTAGAGGGTTAAGCTAGAGTGAGCTATGTCAAATGAAGAATTCAAAGCATGTTGCAGGAGGAGGATAGCTAACCCTCGGGCGCGTATTGTGTACCTTTCCCCAATCATCATTAAAAGAACACTGAGGAACATGCCGAGTTAAACACAAACACTTGCCAGAGTTCCCTCATTGACCTAGAGTGCGCTTGCATATACCATATACACCCAGGCCAATGTCTATACTGTTGAGAGTCAAGAATCAAGGCGATAATCTGTATTACTACAAAATACAATATCAATATATTTTTTCACCTTTTGCTTGCGGACATCAAGAACAATGGACAGTCTTTCATCAACAAGGGAAAGTTGACTTTGATAGCAAGACCTTTATACGAGGTTACAAGGCTCTCTCGTATGAGGTAAAAGCCTAAGCTCTTCCGAACAAGAGTCACAAGGTGTCCACATGTAAATAGACGACCATCGTAATGGCATCAGTTTAATTTCTCCCTCCCTTTGATTTTTCTTCAACATGTGATCTCTCTTGCCGGAGATTAGAGGATTTTAGCGTGGCTAATAACCTAAAGTTCAACTATTTCGAAGAAGGCGCGCCTTGCCAATATCTTCACAACATTCCGTGCTAGAGTAGCCAGGCGAGACATGTCCGGCTTCAATAACAAGTCCTTCACCTGGCAGATCAGAGACCAAGCGCAGTACCACTCTGGGGGTTCTACTTGAAATGAACAAAGTAGGTGAAAGAGCTGAAATTCCGATCTCTTTCCGAAGCTAGGGTGGATAGCTAGATGTTTCACCAGCTGTGCACCTCGACATCTAACGGAAGTGGCGGAGACCGCAGTTGTTTGGAAAGTAATATCCGTATGGTGTATCTGTACTGCGTAGTAACCGCTTCGCTTCTTGCTCCTCAGATTAGAGATTTCGAAATGTGTGTGGCCGCTGTGGTTGACACCTTAATTGAAATATTCGAATTTGCGATGTGCCGATGTAGAAAATGATTTTTCCAAGGTTATTACTTTATCCAGGAACCCCTGCCGATTTGTGTCTTGCGTGGCATGCGGCTCTGCGGCTCTGCGGCAGTACTGCCAAGTGAACGCAACATCTTCTATGAGAACCAATATTCCACAACAGCTGAAATTGAACATGTTTCTGTGCCCCCACCCAATACCACCATTGATATGCAACCCAGGGGAGCGCCGTGTACCAAGCGTGGTCTCTGGTGGCCTTGCACAAATGCGTTTCAATTACTGTCTTTTCGGTGGTTCAGTTGCATCGGAGGACAACAGGGAGGCAAAATAAGGATGTTGGGATCACATCAAGAATCACAGTTCGAGAGTATGTTTATCCACTTTCCCTTCGGTCAGTGGGAGGTCCTACATCCCTTACAAATGGAGTACTTAAGGCTGATATCGCGTTGGCTTCACCTCCACAGCTCTACTCATGTCTCGTTATATTGCTCAGGTTGAAGCGATATTGCAGGAGAGAAAAGAGGGAGAGCCGTAATCACTCTCTGTGTTATGTGCGCCACTCATGATCAATCACACATAGACTGGCAAATGCCTCTGCACTATGAGGACGACAGAGGAAGGGCGTAAATGTATTACCCTTTGGATAACACAATTTCTGTTCTCCTTCTTTGAATGGTCATGGACGGGGGAGGTAAAGAAAAAGTTAGTTCTGCCCCGGTTCTTTAGTAGCAGATATATATTGACATAACACACTAGTCCTTCTCCGACATTTCCACCAAGGTAATCTTCGAGCCAATACTACCCAACAGTTCTGCCTTTTGAATTACTTGCAAATTGAAGGGATCGTACCGGAGAGATATGGGCATTAAAGATACTTTGCTCTTTTCAGCTACCTCATCAGAGCTTTTGAAGTTGGTGTAAGATGCGCAGCATCGATGGTTACGAATACTTGTGTAAAGCGATGTCGAAACTAGTTTCACAACGGGACTACATGCAGACTGTTTGGAACGTAGGACGGTTTTTGGGATTGGAATCTCCATGCCCATTATAGATCTGGTAGTGAGATTTCTGAGGAGAAATACGTAAGCACTATTAGAAAGGTTTTATCGGGCACAGTACTGTCAGTCCTCATCCTATTATTAAAAACTACTGATATGATTGTCCTTTTTCCATGCAGATCTTAACGCAAACACAGGCTTCCTCTGGGTATGATTGCGTTCAATTATAGCCTCCGAGGGATAATTACATAATATTGATCCCGTTTTGGTGTTCAAATTTCTTCAGGACATTCTTGAGGAGAGAGGGAGGGGGATAGCTGGTGTCTAGAGCGCCTATAATCTCTGGCTGATTTGACGCCATTTGCTCGACGCATGCACGTGTGGTCTTGAACTCAATCGCCACGATATGCAAGAGGACAGATCCAGTAACGTGGCCATGAGAGCATAACAGAGTGCCAGGACGATCTGATACCCGGGCCAAAACTGTGATGGTAAAGAAAACTGATCCCATCTCTTTTTATGTCCTATGATACGGGTTTAATTAGTATGTAGTCAGGTGTCTGATCTCCCTCTTTGGACTAATGAGTGTGGCCTAGTTCTATCTTACCCGGCGAATAGGGTAGTTCTACCACCGTCCACCTACATGTCATCAACAGAACGGTGTCCAGCTCTCATATCTTAAGAAAAGCTACTCGTTCCAACTTAGTTATGTCATATAATGGCCCTTTGAGCTAGAAGTGCCTCCGAAGCACATTCATAAAACCTAAGCGAAATGTACGGAACGGACGAGGAGGCTGGGCGTTGGGACAGGAGAATGTTCATATACTCCGATGTCAAATGATCACCTTTTCCGGTGTCGTTGCGATGTTATTTATCCTTGAGCTTACAAAGAACCATTATCCGTTCGGTTCTTGTTCTATAGATCTCAACGCTTTTTGGGTTCTGATACGCATGTCTCCTCAATTATTTTTATTATAATCTCGATACCTACCAAACCAGCGTACTGCCCCACCTCCAGATCCTATAAATCATTGCTTCGCAGCATGTTCGTATGCCTCGGTACTGTGTTCAATTTAAATGTGTAACGTCCTGCTACACCAATCTCAATGTGACTTGATCATATATGTGAGGCGTGAAAACACAAGAGGTCATACTCTCAGTCCGGAAGGACCACAAGGTAGCAATGAGTACGATCGTCAGATTCTCCAGCCACTCAACATCATTCCCAGCGATCTCCGTTCCTCTAAACCCTATATTTACAGTCAGGCACACATGTCCAACCCAGACTCGCTCCATGACATTGGTTCCAACTCTATCAGCTCCATTGAACCCTCCTAGATAATCAGGTGAGCAACCGTGAACCATTTACTACCGATGTTGAAAGAATCAAGTCCTAGCATTCCCAAAAGAAAATTGCAAAGACCTCGGGGACCTGTCCTGCAACCAGTTACTATACGGCATGATTAGGTTCAAAATTAAGGTTCTCACCCCCAAGGCCTACCCTAGCTCACCATCGCAATTACGTGTGCAGATGATGACCAGTGTAGCGGTTTGTAGAAGATATACTCTTGATCTCGTTACACCTGAATACATGTATTTATGGGAGTGTTACGTGGTCTTTGGGCTGTTATAAAATAAAATACATCACAACTTTCCAGGACCTACATCTCCATCAACGTCAGAGATACCACACAGCCTGAGACATCCCACTGACATCTTCCTCTGAATTTTTAATATTCAATCTTGTATTTTTCCAGCTTATACTAAAGCAAGCTATCCCTTGACCGTGTATTTCACTTCGGTCCCTGCTACAGCATGTACAGAAAGCTTTTCAGATTTCTGGCTAATATCCCGACAACCTTGCCCCCAAGTCCACTTCTACCAAGGCTAAACCGCTCCACACAACATACACCCAAAGTGTCTCCACTCTCATTCTCTCCGTCGGAGAGGCTCCTCGAGCTTGTCTGTCGTGCTGAGGACCTTCCAGAGCTCATTCTGTTTGAGGAAACCGTCCTTAGAATCTATGAGAATGATCCAGCAAGGCGTGAACGCTATTTTATTGCAAGCCACCCCGAGGTTACTCCAAGCCACGAGGACATCTGGAAGTTTAGTGTCGAGTGCAATGTGTACATTGCCAACATGCACTCCGCTATCAGGAAGCTTAAGAAAGAGCTCGACACCGTGCTCAAAGACTTGAAAACTACATGGTTGAATGAGCGCGAGGCATGGGTGGGCAAGGCTTTGGAGGCGGCTGCCACAAGAGCCGCCGATTGCGAGGAGGAATGGGAGGAGGATCTGTGGATGGAGAGACTCCAGAAGATTGACGAGCTGGTGAAGGAGCTCTATGTGAGGAATTAGAGAAGGAGGGTGATCGGACATGGGTTGGCTTTCTCTTGCTCTCTTTTTCTTGACTTTCTACTTTTTTCCTTTCTTTCTTACTTGGTTCACGAGAACTGCTTGCTATCTAGGTGTCATTTTCATTTGGGGAAGAATTAATGGGAGGAAATGAGGGGAGGAATATGTTTTGTCAGTTTGTAACCTTGTTTGCTACTGTCTCATCTAAAGGACGTTTTTCGGATAACAATTTGTTGCTTCTGATTAATTTCAAGACTTTTTTGAGATAACTTTCGTCTGCTGTGGACCTATCTACTGATATTGATCTACAAAGTGGATACTTTATTTATGACTCCAGAGATTAACTACCGCCGGAACTGTGAAAGGCCAGCGTGTCAGTTTCGGCTATCATTACGGTTCAGTCAGCACTCATGAACTGTTGCCAGTTGACCTAACACTATTAATTAACTCCGAAGTAGAACTAAGTACTATGAAGAACATTTTTCAAAGATTACTTTATTCACAACCGAATTTTAAACTACAGGTCTTATTGAATTATAGATTATCCAACATCAAATCCGATGAGGGTAACCTCGCTAGAGCTGTCCAAGAAAGAGTCTATGTTTTAATTTCATTTCGTTGCTATTTTTACCGCTGCCCTATCATTAGAAGTAATATTATTCAGGTCTTCCCGCTCCCAAGATGTGAGAGGTCGACTGCTTTTGAGTTTGGAAAATGAAATACATTATTGATGACATCGTACCAATGTACTAGGGTTGAAAGAAAAAAATACACCCTAGCTTAATGCTTCTGAAACTCCTATGATCAACGCTGTGAAAGATCTTGAGGACATCTGGGTACCATATCCTGACAAGAAGGAGGAACGTTCGACGACTACTGCACCGAGTGGAGTCACCTCAATATCTCCACACCTACTAGTACTCTGACTAGGTCCACTTGTGACTATTGTCCCCCCCATCACCAAACCTCGCAACAACTGTAACTGCACAACACCCTGCTCCCTTATTCCAACCACCGTCACATGTTGGACACCAACACCTATGCCTCACTGGCTTTAATGGATCTGCGACGGCCTTGAACCCACGCTTGCGTAGCTCTGCCAGCAGATACGTATTCTCCGGGTCCTCGCGTAGTCCCTCAACAATATCCTCACAACCCTTCGGAATCTCTCCAACAAGACAGAGCCTCTTTGGCTTCGACGGCGGCTCGCCGTTTACGCGTAGTTTAATTGTTAATTTTCGTTTCTCAGCAGGATAACAGTCGTTAACAGCCGCCTCGAAGAGGACAGCGTCAAAGTCACTGTCTGAGAAGTTCAGGTGTTCTGTGAACTTAGTTTTATAAGAGACCTTACGCCGTCTGCTTGACCGCGAGTCATCTGAAATCGGGCTGCAGAACTGGGCATAGGTTCCTTCGCTCCTGCTGCTGCTGATGGTCGAAGTAGTGGCGTAGCTTGAATTGCTGCTCGGAATGCTGCCGATTTTGTTGGCCTCGATCCTATGCTCTACCTGACTGATAAAGCGATCGAGTTCGAGGAGGTGTTCGGCCTCAGATCTTCTGGCTTGTGCGTTGACTGGGATCCGGACTGTGTGATTTTAGTAAATTGGAGGCGAGTGTAGAGAGGGTGATGTATACCTCTCCTGGGCTTGCGACGCTTGATACGAATATCGCGGGGCATCGTGTTCAACTCGTGAACTGCGTGCTAGGTTGTGGTGGGAGGTACGGAGATGTCTGTGACGCGATATCCTTCGAGGTAGAGGTCAGAAGGTTTCACCAGAGTATGTAAGTATACAGAGGATGTAGGAAAGGTATAGGGTGATGTAGAGAGGACGTAGAGAGGATGTGTGGGTGGTTCTGTGGTAAATATGAAGAAGCGGGGTTGGTGTGTCAGAGTGTGTATTGAGATGCAAAGTAGAGACAGGTAGCGCCCATGTTCTGGAAAGAGCAACTAGATGTCCCTAGATCATTACAACACACATACCTCTATACGACGTATTTTTCTCTATTCTACAAGTCAAAGCAAACTAATATTGGCTTCTCTAACCATTTAACTCAAAACCTTTTACTGTACTCTATCACACACATTCTGCTCATCCTTCATACTCTGTGGTATAAACCTACACCACCTACAACTAGCTCACCCCCACTGAAGCCAACTCAAACGACCATTCTCTTGTTAGGGAAACGCATTTCGAAAATGGAGCTCCCATATGACAAAACAATTAGATCGTCTATAGACTTGTTTAGGACTATATCCTGTTGTCAGAGTAGGTGTAGTATGTTGCGTGCAGCATATGCGTGGGTGGCGAGAGACCCTTCTCAACGAGTGATGAACTAGACCTATAAGGAAAGCGGAAATTTATAGAAAATTGAAATCTTCGGTTACTGATGTCATGATTCAATTTCAAGCCAAGCCAAGCTAAGCGCTATTAGTATTCCTAAACTGATCTATTCCAGGCACAACCCACAAACCGATCACCCCATTGTGCTCTACTGCCCAACACCTTCTTTCTCGCCTTTAAGCTGTGAAGTGCAACTCACCACTTGTTTGCTTCTTTCTTCAGTCTCTTCTGTTCTAACTAGTCCTTGTACATCGCCTTCCCCAACCTGAGTAGGTGCTTTATTTGATCCCCTCTTCTGGGATTAGGCATCTCTGCATTCACCAGGTATCTCAACAGTACAGTAGTGACCCTGTTTACCTAAACACCGCCGTGTTTCGGCGACATTGACGCCACTGGGCAGTCCTCATACAAGACATCACCTCCAAACTCTACTATAGGTTTTAACCGAGGTACACGTCTCGGCGCTGGGCCACGACCTCAACAGAGCCATATGGCATCTCAACATATCGACTTGATGGGGCTTCTCATTATGAAAGTACTCAATTGAGTGTAGAGCCTCGCCTAGATGTCTATAACAGTCGGATTCCTACTTCTCTCGTGTAGCAGTTTCCTCAGGCATCTCAAGGATGTACACGGATTCCTCGGCGGAAGCGGGCCGTAGCGTTGTGCGGAAAGTCGCTCTATGAGCAGATTGAAGTCCACATAGTAGGTCGGATGTTCGAATGTTCCTTGGACGGCGGTGGTGGTAGTACTGCGGAGATGCAGGAGGATGGTATAGACGCCGTGACTCCAGAATTGGCGACCGACCTTGGGGTAGATAATTTCTGACATGAGTAGTTTGTTTTACCCAATCAAGTTGGCGTGAGAGCTATGTTACTGGTATTCCTCGATATTGACTGGTCTAAGGACTGACGATTTCTTTGAGTTCTTGGTTGTTTGGATGAACCGGCAATAATGCTAAGTGGATGATGACATTTCCTCTTTATTCGAACCCTTATATACCAGACAGCAATTTGAAATGGTTGAAAAAGGTAATATGAGTATTCACCTAGTCCAATGTTTATCAAGATCTGGTTAAATCTTCGT
This sequence comes from Morchella sp. 2014-9hei, assembly GCA_024713685.1. Classification (NCBI taxonomy): domain Eukaryota; kingdom Fungi; phylum Ascomycota; class Pezizomycetes; order Pezizales; family Morchellaceae; genus Morchella; species Morchella sp. 2014-9hei. Next base: position 1,756,899 of record JAMGYW010000008.1, on the reverse strand, counting down.
GCCCAGAACGGTGCGCATTCATGATAATAAGTTGACACTTGAGAACGTCAATCTAATCTTCGGGCATACATCCAATTGCCCCAGAAACCTAGAAGATGTTTGCCAACTAATGACTAGAGTTCGGGCACTGTCTTTCTGGGGTTTCCACTTCATGACGTATCACTCGTCCTGCTGACATTGTGTTAATTGCAGCCTGGAGGTTGGGGGTGTGGTGCAGCCTCCCTGTATCGATTCCAATCAATGAAATCTACAGTGTACGTTCTCTCGCTGTAACCTTTATGACTGTTCCCCTCATCTTGCCGATGTTCAAGATATATCTGACGAGATGGGTATGCACTGGATTAAAGCTTAAAGGCTAAGTAGATCTGCCTCTGGATACTTACGGTCCGAATAATTCAGTAATTACGACGGTTGCGGAATGCGGAGGAGTGAGCGACAACATTGTATAACGCATACATATGGACCACAATCCCAGGGTTGGTAATCCTCTTGGAGTGCGTGTCGATGGTTAACTGTTCATACAGCCGCAACGTGAGCTAGCCACAGCCCCCTCCGGTTGCTTGGGTGCAGGAGTGTTCCAACTGTTGGAAGGAAGATCCTAGAAAAGACCGCTAGCTCACTGGACACTACGTGGTTTGACCGGGGTGCGGGCTCATGTTAATTCATGTACATATATCGAAGCAACAGACTAGTGATAAAGTAAGTCCTAGAAGATACATCACCAAAAGCCTAGGTAGAAAATGAATTTCACGCAGATCTAGACCTCGTAGATGAGCAATCAATGTCGGCATATCAACCATGTCCCTGGCGTGCATCTGAGTTGAACTTACCGATTTAATATTTCTAGTATGGGTAGGGTGTTCTAATATTAAAAATTATTCCTACCATAATATCCTATATCTTGGGAGATATAGCCTACTTTATCTATTAGTTTTCGACCTTCGGTCAAGCTTTGAAGATCTAAGAACTATCCAAGGTAGATTGGCGCATAGAACTTAACCAGTTCATTGTAGACTATCTCGGACGGATTCGAAAGGTCGATCTAACGTAGTGAGGTTTTATAAATGAAGTTTTCAGTATACACCCAATTTTTAACAACCCTTTTTCGTAATCTTCAGAGGCCCTTTGGAGAAGAGGTCCTCCTGTAAAGATATATTCAGTCAATTGTAGTCTTAGGTTATAGCCTATTTCCGGTTTTGTGAGTAGCCTAGAATGAGAGCTCGCACTGTGTAACAATACCTCAGATAGCTAGCGGTGGCATTGGCCCTGTAATAATATCCCGTGTCTACGAAATGCGTACCTTCCTCTGTGCAATAACCAATTTCTCAAAACAGCCTTTCCTTTATCTTGGAGAAAAAGTCACACCCAAATATTCACAGATGGCCAAAAAGATGACTATCGCCGAGCATGAACTCTGGCGAGCAGATCGTACCCAAGAGCTTATCAAGATCTCCATAAAGATCCGCCGGGAGTTTCAGTTCTTCTGCACCTTAACCGTCCATGACAAGTTTCCATCGAAGAGGATCGTCTTGGCCTACAACGGAGCGAAAGACTTCAATCAGGACCATGACGCACTGCTTGAACGATTTTCACAGGCCCGTCAACACCACAACCAGCCTACTCCGTACCTGATCACAAAAGACAACCTGCTTATTCTGGCCATAAAACTGGCGTTTAACTGGACTCGTGCCTTTCACAGGCGGGCGGACTACCATCTCGTCAAGCTTCTTGCCAATTTGCATCAACTTGGACCCCCGAGGTACATGCACAAAGCCGTCATGAAGGTTATCAGCCGTGAAGACTTTGGGACGCACTGGAGAAATGCATGGATGATCTGGGAGCGTGTTCGGCGTAAGAAGGAGGAGGCAGAACAAGGTCCGGTGGGCCGCAATGTGAGAAGGGCGTGCAGACGCGACTAGTACGAGATGAAGCTACAACAACTTAAAGTCAGCCTACTCGCAACGGCCAGTCAAAGAAGAGTCCTTGAAATGAAGATTTATAATGGGGGAGATTTCAGAGGGGCCGGAGGAAGACTGGTAGGAAAGCAAATCATGACGAGAGGCATAACCTTATTTGAGCAACTTTATAAGAATTCAATCTCTACCTTTCTTCTGTCCTTTAAACTAGTCTTAAGACTACAGTGGCAATAAATAACCTGTGGTGAAATAATCGTGCACAGTAAACAGCTGGAATAAGAGATGACTATCAATGTATATTCTTCACATGAAATGAGTCTACAACCATGATTACAGAATTATATAAGCCTGCACCATTCCTAGGAACCGCATCATGCTCTTTTCTCTGAATTCCGCTTATCATATGGACCTGCACGGGTGCTTCTACGTGGAGATATATATCTGATATCTGCTCTGATACTACTATTTTACGAGTGTCACTGATTCAACGAACCGGACCCATGTTAAGAGCGCTACAGAGCTACATGTCATTAACAGCCTTCGACCAGTTAAGAAAATCCGTACCTTTGTATTCTTATTGATAGAATATCAATAAAAGAAACATCACTTTATCCATCAGTTAAGTCCCCAATCATAACTCATATAGCTGAAGGTCACTAGTACCAGTGCTAGCAGCATAGAAGCCTCGAGTCGCCACAAATATCAATACTAACAAAAACGAAACCTCGAATTGTCAATACCAATATTGATAAAACGAAACCCCAGTAGCCACCAACCCCGGATTGTCATGCCTAGTCAATAAAAACAGTTATATCGAACACTGCATATCAGGTGTACCTATATACCTATTAGATAGCTGGCCATCTAGACCTAATAGAACCCCATGCACATCTATAAACTCTCCGCCTCTGAACAAGTAAATAATACTCTTTTCGCTGTTATACGCACTGAAGTATGAATGACCCTAAACCATTCCTTCCAGTCTCTTTTATTTCTAACTGTACAGTCTCTCCGTTGACGGAGCCATATGAATTTGTCACGGGACGTCCTAATTATGACTGGGAGATACGTTTGAAACTGAGCAACAGATCAAGACAGTTTATAGACCAGGATATAGATGAGGTACTGAGGTTGAACTCCGAGCTCCATATCATCCTGCATTGGAGCACAAGTGTTTCCTGGAACTTTTAACATAGGAAAAATGTTAATCGAGTGATAGCTTGTGAGATATTTCCCACTTGTGGTATTTCAATTGAATAAAGTAGCTACATTGAATTGCTCAGCTGTATACAAAGTAACCCGTTGCGGGGGATGCTTCTCACTTGAACACTCGGCAGAGCTTCCCCCACGCATATAGATATATGGTGATCCCACTCTCAAGGGTAAGGAAACATGACGGAACGTCAAACTCTTATAACCTCGCCACCGAAAAACATATCACAACAGTGGAATAGTAATAGCGATAAAACCTAGTTCTATTATCCCAGATCCTTAATATCTATCGAGGTTGAAACGCTTTAGCGAGTTGAAAAGGTGGATTTTTACATGTAAATGCGCCAGGACTGAAGAAAGCGGAACTTTATTATATCCACTGATGGCTTATAGGGTAAAATTCAGGATCCTCAAGCTTAATTCTCTAGGTTCGATCCCGACAATCTATTATTTAAATTCGATCTCTGACTCTCGAGTAATGTCAGCAGTCAAATCGTAAAGGGGGACTAGGGATGCATTCGCCGATGCATTCGCCGATGCATTATGACTACACATTTCGCGACGTAGTAGGGCCAGGAAATCAAATCAGACTGATCCGTGGCAGTAGTTCAGCAGGATGGCTAGATCTAGGCCCTCGTATTGTCACCTGCGGCTCTATTTCTGCCACTTCCGTGTCCCATCATATCACCTCTAAGGGTATACACACCATATGTCCCGTGTGAGCGAGAAGCTATGAGCTTTGGAGAATATTCGACCCATCTACATGTACGTTTCTGATGAGATACTTCGACATGTGTTGCCATGTGTGTGCTGCTCGAGCTTTCAATGATATTATGCTAAGCCCCAAAAACCGAATATAGACTCATTATACCACATTAGATATGCTCAGTCAGGTGACGGATTACCTTTGATGTGGGATATATGGAGCTTATAGCAGATGTAATGAAGGCGATAACTGTCCTATTGCGAGGGTTATCTGTAAGAGGTTTTAATGTGTATTTGTTGCTCACAGGACTAAGTTTGTCATTACTCGGAATTCCAAGATCGATCCTCTCGTATCGACCTTCAATCACACTACCTTTGTCCACCAGGCAAGAGCAAAATAGTTGCTTTCATTTCGCTTTCTCCACGTGCACAACTACCACCCTCAAGTCCAAGTTTCAACCTGGTCTCTCAACGGCACGCAAGTTGGTTCTCTCAATCGATATAACTGAGAAACAATTGATTATCCCCACTCTCAGCATGGCAGTACAAACCTTAAAACTATAGAAGGCAGTGACTATGGGAGGCAGCGTATTCACCTGGTAGAAACTACTACCTCACTCTCCCTGATAACTATTACTCCGAGGAAGTTGACGTAGCTTAATTCAAATTGGATTGAGACAGTCTTCGCTTCCGCTCCACAATAATAGCCAAAGCCGAATAGAAGTTCAATCATTCGAAAACCTCACTGCAAAGGATGAGTTCTCCACAGAGCGAATCATGGCCAACTATTCCTACATCGCAACACGTGAAATCTTCGTCAACTACTACAGGTACCTCCTCGGGTAGGACAAAGTAAACCCGTTGCGCACCCTGTATTAACAGCGAGGTTATACCATTGTTCTGCAACGCCTAACGGACAGTACCCTGGAGGTTTCTGATATGTTTGAGGAACTTGGACAAGATATCAGAGACCTCATCACTTTGAGGGCTTGGATGGCTTTGCCGGTTTATGCGAACTACTACCATCCTGGTTCGTTCATTGGGACAAAGAATATGGAGACAGCTTGGAAGACACACATCTCTTTTTGGATATGCCTTTGCCAGGCAGGCCGAATGATTATAATTATGCCGGCCGAGAGAGAGGGCGAAATAAAGGTGGAGAGTGATAGCAAGAGTATGACCGGGATTGTGCACCAGGAGAGGGAGGAAGCCGCGTCTAAGATAGAAGGCAATATCAAGCCAGTGAAGGCCAACAGCAAGGTGAAGGACGGAATCAAATCAACTGGCAAGGCATGAGATAGAATGAAAGCTAAAGAGCGGCTCGAGAATCATAAAGGATGGTTTTGAAGGGTGGATACGGTAGGACGAAGTAAATAATATATGAATCCTACACCATAATTAGCCATGATGATCACATTATAGCGGAATACAAGAAGAGCAATTAATGGAGAGATAGCTAACCGACAGGTTGACGTGCTTACTTGATGTAATTGATTATATGACGAGAGTTCCTCTGGAAGCTGATCTGGAGTACGTATATCGCTACCTCCTAGCTTATTTCACTAAATGCTGAAACCTGTGATTGAGAGGCCATTATTTCGGTGGTAACCTTAAGCTAAAACATGGTGCTGGGAGTATAGGCGAACATTCAACTGGCATCTTTAACCGTTCTGTATTGCAAGGCTTTAGTTACAGTCCTTTGAACCGCTCAGTGGTTCAGTTTGAACTGGTTTTGGTTGTGATGAATCATTCCAACCGAACTATCTCAAGACAGAGGTTAGACCGAAACATTAAGTCAACCGGTTTACCCAAATCGGTCTGTTTGGTAAAGCGGGTTGACCATTGGAAGCCCGGAATATGCAGTATGTAATAGGTTGATAGGTACCACTTTAGTCTAATACCCATCAAAAGTAGTTTGTACCTAGAACGGTAGAAGAGGCGTGGCTCTTCTTTTCTCAACATCAATACTAGTAGCTAAGAATGATCCTCCGAAATGGATTCAATCACTGATATCTAGCAATTTCTCAGGACAACCTGGTGTAAGACGCAGGTCCTCTAAAATCTACCTCTAGATTCCAAGTACTTATCGAGTAATGGTCAATAACAAAAGGTCTAGACAGCAGAGTGGGTAGCTAATAAAGAAAGTCTGAACACCCAGCTACTCGACTAGGCCATTAGATATGCTAGCCCTTTCAGTCGTCAATGACACGCCATGCTCGTTGGCCTTTCTAAGCGAACTAGCAATACGGCCAATACCTTATATCGAGTTGTAAAGCATGGAGTAGGCCTGTATCCTGTGCGTGACGACGAAATATCAATCTGGAACGGGTTAAGTATGTATTTAAGCTGGACAAATCAACTCTGCTATCGCTCCAAGATCCGCTTCCACCTTCCCTTTCCTACTATCTATCTTCCATCCCTAGCTATCGATATAGATCTCTTACATGCCATTCCTGGACCTTCCCCCCGCCACCTGTTCTTCTTCAAGCCTCCAACGTTCTATCTGTCTCTCCTCTGCTTTTACTTCACCAGTCCGTCCTTCATCTCCATCAACCTGTCCACTTAAGATACTTTTTCTTTCACTTCACCAGTACGTTGTGACACATTCACATCGACACACCCCACCCAACCATATCTCTCACATATATACGCACTATCTGTCGTACTGTCATCCTGAAATGGCCACAATCACCCCCTTCAACGCTTACTTCAATAGTAGATTTGCTGTGAGATAATATACCCTGTATAAAACAGATCTTTGGCTGATATATTCTCTTGATAGGCCTATAAAAGCAGACCCAACCCTTCTCCGTCCACGGGTTCCTATACAACTCTTATACCCATGATGTATTTTACCATGGCAGATCCTATCCCGGCCGAGACACTCCAGGACGCACATCAGGATCTTCGTACTGTTGCATCTGCCATCAAAGCTCTTTCGAGCTTCGCTCCCGATGAGCTTCTGCTCCAGCGTGATCTGTTGATGAAGATAATCAACATATTGTACAACGTTGAGAAACTCCTCCCACAAGTCAACACTATTAACAAGGACAATCATGCCATTCTCTTGTCACACTACGACACGGTCATCCAAGAGAAAGAGAACCTACTCATTCACATTGAGAGTGCTCTCCAGGAGAAGCACTCCGTTCTTTGTCCTAACCGTATGGATAGGATCTTGATGAAGGTTCTTTGGGGCACTGAGAAGGGTTCTTCTATGTGGGACGAATCTAAAAAGAGCTGGGATAAGCAAAGGGCTGCTTTTACCGCAGCACAGGAATCATTCAAGAGATTCACATCTGGAGGAATCTAGCATTAGATTTGATGTCAAAACGTTTCAGGTGATTTGTTGAGAGATCTAGGGAGTTAATGGTGATGAGAGAACTTCAATAAGGCCTTGTAACTTTTGAAATGACAAAAAAAGGTTGTTTAGGGTTGACGTTCTGTAGCTTGAAATTCTTTTAATTTCACATTGTTCTATAAACATCCTACACTGGTCGTCCATTCAGCCATATTAACCCCGGATGTTGTACAACTATCACTTCCAAAGCTGATCATGCGTAAAAGCATTATTTTCTGTAGTTTCTTCTACCTATCCAGTCATTCTTCCAAGCTAAGAGGGCTTAGGGTACATGAAGTTACTGATAAATGTTGTCTTCATAACAACAACCTACACGAGCAGGGGTACATGCCAGGGAAGAAAATAGCATGAGATCACTAGATAGTAGCCGGAGCAACAACAGAACATAAACCAGCCAGGGAACACGATGCAATCACTGATGAGCCCCCTAGAAATCTCTCTCTTTAAACAACTTGTGTTGTACAGGAGAGATCCCTAGCCTTCTATCGGATATTAAAAAAGCTTTATAAAAGCGGATTGAAAAGATAGGAACTGCTATATCCCAGAGGAAATGTCCCTAAGAGGTTTTTACAGTTCTTCTGTGGAATACAATGAACGCATGCACCATAGTGGATCATCCACCAAGGATCTATTCGTCCGATATAAGCTGTATCTCAAACATTCGCCGAGTGAAATCACCCACCCACCTCAAAAGCCTTTCTCAGATTGCAAGAATGCGAACTCCATTCTCGCCTTTATCAGAAAATGCTAATTCTTTTTGTAGTATGAATTGAAAGAATCGAGCAGGGAAGCCGTACACCTGTGGCGGGTAATTGTCCCGGGGTTGTACTTCACCTCCCCCTTTGTTGAAACCACCCTGCAGCAACATCGACGTCAAAACAGATCTATACCTTTGTCGGTGCGTAGAGCAAAAATGACCGCCACCTTGCTGACGTTGTCTGGAAGGTAAGCCTTCACCACCTCTCCCCATAAACTATGCAGCAATGCTCGAGATCACTTGTCCAAAATGTGGGAGCTTACAGGCCCTAACAGGTGTGATGTCGAATAGATGAATCACTCTGGGAGATCCTGCGAGCGGACATGTTACCCCAGGCCTAATTCAGCAGCAGCATTAGAGCTTATCCTTCGACATTCTTTACCCCCATACTGCCTGGCATGAGCCATGAAACGGTCTACTCTCAACAACAGCCAGAAGGTTGTAACAACGACATACAATGACGAAGGTGTAAGGAACTGATCCAATGTATATCAAGTGGTATGCCGCTAATAATGTTTTAGTACACACCAAGATAGTTGAAACACACCAGAGCTGCAAATCCCCCTCCTACTGGATCAAGGGAAGAGAGTCAAACCCTATAGCAAGGTCGACTACTCTGGTAGCCTAATGGATATCTATACTCTTGCAATGTTGAAAGCTCCCGTATCCGTCTCTAGCTACAGATTTGACTCTGTTTCTCCAACTCCTACCAATACCCTTAGTTCTCCTATCCGGGCCGCAGATGGATCCCAACCCATGTCTAATCGTGGGTCGCCCCAACCCTTGATCTTTCTCTGGTCTCTTGTAGGGACATGCTGTGTCAGAAGCCATCTAGTCACTCAATCAACGGTAGCCGCCGAATCCCGACATTACCGCGGAAGTTCGTAGTCTCTTCGAGCTTTTAAGCACCGACGACAAACACCGCCGGATTGCAGTTATTGTTGAAATTAGACAGCCGGTCACAGTGAAGTCTGTTAAAGTGAGGAGAATGATGTTCAGTGTGAGCTTCAGGTCCGAGGCAATGACCTGTGAGTGTTTTGATTGTGGGGGTGCGTTTTCTGTGGAAGGAGGGTGTCTCTGGAAGTCAGAAACATTATAGGAGTTGTGCATCGTTTTCTTTCAGCGGCTAGACGCTTTACTATTTGATGAGCACATGTGGCTTTGTCCTTCCTCTCCCAGTACTATTTCCAATCAGTCATTTCAATTATATCTCACCTCACTGGACATTCAATGAACGATTGTAGTTCAAACAATAACGTACTAGCGCTTTGGTCTTCTCACTCTACCTCTGTCTCCCAATCACCATGTTTCATGATCTAACAGTCATAAGTGACAAGTCGCAGATTAAACCTACATTGCTCCAGGTAACCTTTCATTCGGGAAACCAACTTTGTTTGAGGAGAATAAACCAGTGACTCCTTTCTTTTACATATCAGAGGTCAACTCTCCCCGAATATTCAAGGTTTGATGTACACTGGCACAGTATTCTTTTTTATCCAGAGCATCTAATAGTTCTCTCTGTTGCAGTTGTGCGCCGAGGAGAAAATCCAGTTCTCTGAATTTCGTATCTACTAGCTTTTTATTGTTCCTCGGTAATGATGCAAGATGATCCAGTGGATATCTTGATTGTTAATTTAGTATAGATAATTATTGTTCCGAACACTTCTAACAGCCAGGCAATCTGAAAAGATTACGTTTTCTGGTGCCTCACCATCTGGTGGATTGTAAATCCCAATATTAATCACAATGTTCCCAGGGTTAGAGTTCAGTCTTCGATTTGTCCTAGCATTCTGTAGACTTTGAAATTCCGGCGACCATTGATGCTGCACTAGAATCTTTATCCTTGCAGCACTTATGGTTATTTCTGGATTCCAAGAACGGCGGCCGACTCTGGTATTCTCTGTTGTTAATTCTCATTTCTTCTAAAACAAATCTATGCTCGTTATTTTTTATCATCTATAATCAACCCTCATCATGTATAAGTTTCTTAGCGCACCAGGTTTCACTGATCAACCTCACCAATAACCCGCCTCGTTTTACCTCACATGTACCAATAGATTCCCTAGCAAGTCAATTCCCCCATCTCTGTATCAGATCCGCTAGTCTTTCTCAGCCTCTCCACCGTCTGCTCTCCCGCCGCAATCGCCTTGTTATAGCCATCCTCTCTCTTTGTCAGTTCACTTCTCTCCTGATTCATCTCCGCGAGCTGCAATATTAACTCGGTGCCTCCCGCCTTGATCGATTGGACACGGCCAGCCGCCGCACCAGAATTCAGAAGGTCCAGCGCACGGATGTTTCTGTCGAGCACACGTAAACGTGCAACTACATCCTTTCTAAGAGACTTCAGCATCATGATTTGGGTGTGGAAGAGGAATAGAATGGACGATTGGATCAGCTGTGGGGATGGCGCCATCGTGTTCTTGTAGATGAGTCTTAGCGTGTATCGAATTCTGTTGTTTATTATTGAGTTTTTGTGAAACTGTAGAGATAAGTACGTATTTGCTGGCTGTGAATACCGAATTTGATGGGCCGGGGTCTGTTTATATACCCTATGCCATGTGGATTTAGATTAATAACCTTGATTTTGGGTTCAAGTCTACCGCACAAGACTTATATCAAAATTAACTCGATATGATGGACTTTTCAAGTTTCAAGTCTTCTTATTTCAAGTCGCGAGTGGTGTCGGTCGAGCAATGTACATATCTTTCCTGGTCTTTTTTCTTTTGTTTAGTTCATTAAGTATCCTTTCGTGGGCTAAAGATAGGAGTGAAAAAAGGCGAAAGAGCAAGGCTCAGCGATGTAGTCTGTACCACTTAGTTTGTTTCCAACATAATCCCCCCTCTATCTCTCTCACCGGTCAGCGCCGGGGCGTTTAGAAATCCTAATTGAACCATCAGGCAGACATACTTTTATGCATCAGGAAATGGTTGGGTCATTGAGAAAGAGCTATCAAGGTTTTCAGTAGTTTCTGTTCCAATCTTTATCAAGCCGACACATCACGTTGCAACATTCTAAGGATATTTTACTCAAACAATGTGTTGCGACTTTTTTCTTTTTGGTTATGCCCTCATTTCTTTCGCTCCTACTGCTAGAACCCCATTTATAGTTTCATGCTCTGCATTGCTATTCAAACCACTCGACGCCGGTCCCTTTAAAACACATTTCATTCCGTATAAAATGGCAATCAGTACGAGGAAAACCTACTTTGCAACCACTGATCGTCGATTGCCCACATCCTCCCCGTACGACGTTTATAAATATCCTTCATCTTATCGCTCTTCCACCCCATTTCTAAAGCCCGGGCGGAGAAACTCTTTCTCTCTCTGTCTAGAGTCCATTCACCTCATGCCTATAGAGATATGACAGGCCCTTCGTAGCGCCCACCACGCTTTCACTAATGGACTGGTTTCGCCTAGTTCGACCAGTAGTCACTATTGCCGAGATGTACTTTCTTTGCACATCGATATCCGACTCTTTGCCATCACAGGCCCCGGTCATTAAAAGCAAGTGTTTATCAGAAAGCAAATTCTCCCCATGGTAGGTTCAAGCCCCGCCGAGCTTAATAAAGATATCAGGACAGGTGAACTATACAGCCTCCCCTTTGATCCTCGGCTCAGGATTTAGGATCTTGCTTGCTATGCTACCCTTCGCAGTATTGAGAGTCTTGTCGACATTTTGCGTTATCTCCAGAGGAGGACTTCTTCGTTGTGAGACTTTTCCCATCGCTTTAAACACGACTCCTGGGGTAGTGTTCTCTCAAGAGGTGCAGCGGCAGCTGCGTTCATATAGGCCCGGACTTTGGGGAGGAAGGTTCCATATGTTGTCTGATGGTTCTTCGTGAGATTTCCTCTAACAAGTCTTAGGTGACGCACCTGGATACAGAGAATGCCTAAGCTTCTGCTGATTGAGTCCATGGTTGATGTGTCTATTAAAGACATGGTTTCGTAAGTTGTTGACTGTGCTCGAGTATTAGAACTATGCTGAAAGAAAAGTAGGCTATTGGGTTTAGTGGTACAGGTGCCGATAAGGTGAGTGGTTTTTGTGGTATACATGTAGGTCTGTGGTCCTATATGATGCGTCATGCATTGAAGGTTGCGACGTTCAAGAGTGGAAGCGAGGGTTAGAGGCTTTCTTGAGATACTAACGCCTGTCCTATACCATGAGGAGCTAGCTCTATTCAGTGTAGATGCTTCCAGGTTAGCCACGGCCGATCCGTCTCGCTTGACACTGTTGTTGAGTTATTCTAGAGTACAGAGAACGTAAAAACGGCAAAGCGGGTTGAGCAGGCATGAAGTACACCAACGAATAAATAAATCCCTATTAGTTTCCATAATTTCATGTGTTTGCAGAGCTTAGCGTTTAAATGTATCCAATTCTACCCAGGCCTAGTAACTGATTGACGAAGGATGACTTACTCCTCCTCGGCCGGACATTAGTCTAAGGTTAGGTAATAGTATATTTATATTTGAGTACGATTGTGAAGAATGTAATAAATGATTGATCTGCCTTTGCATTCATTGATTCAAAACTTTCAATTTTCTTAACAGAGCTGCACTAGCTCTCCAATCACGTAACAATCAAAAACATACTACGGAGATCGGGCGAAATGCGATCGACCACAGTTTATAGCTGGTCATTTTAGTAAGCAGCGGAGGTAAACCGTTAAGCCGCTGAGGGTCGTAAGGTATTGGATGCGAAAGAATCATTTTCCATATCAAAATCGTGAAATAACTCGTCTCTCCAACACTCAATATATCCAAGCATTTTCTACCGTTTAACCCATGGAAATGCCAAAGTGGATAATGCCTTTGCAGATAACCCCATTCCACTAATAACTTGGTTCCCGCCCCCCCCCCTCCCACATAGGTCATGTAGTAAACGCCTTTAGAGCTCCACCTTCACAAGACGCTGGTCTACCACCTCTTCATAAATCTCGATCCATCACGTGATGATATATTCCGAGTGATCGCATATGATGCGAGTGATTCTATATGAAGCCAAGTCTGATGTGTGACATAAACGTCGGGGGGCATCACAATAATCTCCATGCTTCAAAACGGTGGGATCATCCTTTATAAACCATTGCAGCTTGGAGAAGATTAAGATAAGCGTAATTTCTACTCTTGAGGCAGAGAAGCGAAAATATATACAACACCCCCGTTCTGTAAAGAAAAATCTTTCTCCCTTCTCTCGAGTTGCGGGATTACACATCCATAAAACCGCTGAGAAGAGTGCTGCTTCCTTAATTCCATATTCAATAGTCATTTGTAGATATAGAAGTCTATCCTAGTCCATATGGCAGCTGTATCTCGACTGCAGGTATAACGACGCCCCGCCCCGAGTCCACAACAGCGCCGGACTATCCAAGAATAGACTGGCAATAATTGAGTTGAAAATATCTCTTAAACTTCAAACCAGTTTACCTGCTCATTGGTATATTGATACGATTTTAGGTGACCTGAGTACTAGCATCCACGGCATGGCGTAATGTGATAAAATAGAAGTGTGGTTGGTGTGGCCGACAAGGCATGAAGTAAGGGCGGAACAATGTTTTGGTCTTCAGTCCGCGCTAGCCATTCCCTCTCGTGGATCTTTACATCCCAGTGTTCGATGCTGTGCAAGATGGATACATTCTTCGGTGAATTTGTTTCTGGGTTGTATGGGGTTTGTCGCATTCGATGCTTTCATACCCTAAATCCTGACCAAGCACTACATGTAGGCTAAAAAGAAAAACCGCCTTCCTGGTGATAGTTCACCCCATTAACAGCAATACCTGTCCCCTAGGGAAGTTTATATAACGACTGTTCCTTCCTGAAGGCGAAGAAACCTATTGCATAGGGAGCGAGCGTGCGTACCGGGAAGCTCCCACTCAACAAGAAAGTAAAAGTCAGAGCCAGTGCATAGTCACCCAGATGGTGACCGCTGGCTGTGCTTTATCACATTGTTGTGAGTGTAGGGACTTCGGCAACATGCAATAAGGAGATATTACGCATAAGTATATTGGGGAATACAAAGATGAAAGTGCTCCACAGACAGTGGAGTTGCAGTGGAGTGGGAAGTAGCAGGTTGCAACATACACTTTAAAATAATCATACGTTACCTAAGAGCTGATCACCTCACCAAGCCATCGTCCGCTAACTATGAAAGTGAGTTTCAACCGCCGGGTCGATCCAATCGAGATGTAGTGGATGGTTGTGGGCAGAGAATGCCAAAGTATTCGTCATCACGTGCCGCTTGCTTGTTCGCTCAAACCCGACCATCTGAGTGGTGGGGGTAAAAGAAATACTAGTTGACAGGTGGAAGAAAAAAAGAAGAAGGAAGTGGTGTTCTGTACCGCGAATACAACCCGCCCTCGCCGTCGTACTTGTTTTTTTGACGGCATGCACCAACTGCTACGGAACCTAGGCGTAGGGTACTGACGTGCGGAAGAGGATCTTAAGGATGACTTTTTCACTGGACGCCATTCTGCGAAAGTTTGGAGAAGGGGAATACAACTCTACTAAAGTTTTACTAGGATGACAGTAAATGCGTTAATGTCGGGCAGAAAGGAAAAGGAGTGGGTATAGAAGGAAGGAAGGAGGTGATGGTAGAAAAGAAATCGTTTGCCCCCCGCCAGCAAAAGAGTTCGCACACGTCTCTACAGTTACTTCTCTATGGGGATATAATGTGATGGGTGAACAGCTGGCATAAGTCAATGTCGACTTTTCCTACGCCCTGAGTGATTTTGCATAACTTTTTTTTTTTTTGTTTAATTCATTAGATTTTGCATAACTGCACAGAAAGCAATCTCAAAAATTGATATTCTGGGGGAACGCGATGTGAAAACTGGAGTCTTGTTGAGTCAAGATCAAGTATCAAATTCTTCCGCAAAACCTTTAATCCGTTGACATCGATAATCCGGCATAAAGCGACCACGAGTGGATGATGTTGTTTACCAATCGACAAGGGCGTCATTAAGAGCGATGTGACTGCCTGCAGCTCTTCCGTTTGTGACCAGAGGAACAAGATGTTGTGCCGCCACCTCCCCTACACACTGTATTAAGACAGATGATTGTCATCACATCTACTTTCCAGGCCTCTCACTGTTCCCTTATCGAAAGACACATCTCTAAAGACCTAGGAGACACGGTTTCTCTACTTAATCAAGTTAAGTAATATGATTTCGGTCGCGGGCCCTCCTCCGGGGGTGCCCGGGTGGAGAATTCCTACCCTTTTAGAAAACTGACGCATGTAGCTTCTTGAGCGTAGTGACTTCACACTGCGTGATTGATACGAGTTACCTGGGGAAGTGTGGAGTCAATACACTAATGGGAAAGGTACAGTGCGTTTGCTGTCTCTGGCTTGTACGGTGCTGAGACACGCGTCTTTTGCGTCATAAACCATAAACAACATCTACTTCATCCAGCCACGTCGTCCCAAGCGAGGGCGAGTTGAAAAAGTCGTTGCATTTTAGTCTATTCTACATAGATTTTCTCAGTGGCGTGTATTTTTCTCACTCTACTGTCATCGTAAAAAACAAAAGGTACTGCAGATATGGCCGGACCCATATCTACTACCCCCACCCCTGGATCGAACCGCAGACCTTCTATAGACGTTCAAAGGCCGGGCACAATCACACGGTGTTCCGGAGGGCGAGTGTTAGCCATTAGACCACACTCGCCGGTGTGAGTTGGTAACCTGAGTAGCATTTAATGCACCAAGGTTGTACCTACAAGATTGCTAACCGGTTTTGGTGCGGTAGTGATTTGGCGGTCTTGGCAGAGCCGCACTACACGTTTACTAGATCCGGTTAGCGAAGACCCGTCCGTCCCCGCCCGTATCTCACGCCGGCGCAATGTAGTGTCGGTCAACGATGCACATTCGTTGATATCTCAAGAATGATATAAAATGAATGCTCACAAGAGCACACACCATATCAGGGTCAGTTTGATTGTGTAGATCCTCTCGATGATGAAGGAATGGAAAAAAAATGTCTATGATTAATGCTTTCTAGGTTTTTCTACTATATATTTTCGCCACCTCACAGTGACCTTTGGATTTTTGGTCTTGAAAGTAGATATTCTATTTTGAAACCCTGAGCAATGCATTTACAGGCATAGCAGAAGTGCTCTATAACCCGAATTCTGACTTTAGGGAGTGTTTGATGCAGTGCCAAAAAATAGAAGTTTGTGTTGTAATGCCAAACTGTGCAACACCTTCCAACATCCTGCGTACATTGACCACCATTCTGTACTCGGAAAGATCACAATGAGGGATTCCTGAGTTAGGAAGTGCGGACTCCATGCAAGATTCGCGTTATCACTATTTCGAGAATCAGATGAAGAAACAGCGGTGGGACGGTCTGTGGTTATGTTAGTTGTTGTTCTACTAGTATAGCCTTCAATTCCAGCGACTTCATCCCACCGCGAATAATCATATTACTGATTTGATCTATTGGACGCACGGTACCACAAGATTCGTAAAATAAAGCCCGGGTTTTGGAGAGGATCCTGGTATTGAAGTATGTTAATACGATTAGCCTTCGCTCGATGTGTGGCGAATCCTTCAGGTTTCGGTAAGAGAAACCTATTTATAACCTAGGTGGAACGCTCTAACTTTTAAGGCACTCGAGCTCTCGATCTTATAGGCTATCCTATCTTCACTGGTGGCAGATATGATGGGCGTCTTATATCTTTAAGTTATACAAGGGGACTCTCCCGGGTGAGCCGTTGACATATGTCCATCTAGGATGCACACCTATCCATTAGCCCTTAACAACCTTCCGTGGCGCACTCTTCTACGCGCATGGTTCTGGTGGTCTCTATAGGTATCTTGGTGCTGAACGCTAGGCGAAACCCCCGCCAATTACATAGGCCTAACCCTAGACCACATGGGAATGATATTAGCAATCGTGAGGCTGAACTATACGCTTGGAGATGTATTCAATCAGAGTACTTGCGAGACCACACGGGGAAATGGCCATTAAGGATCAAAACACTCGAACCATTTACGGGTAAGTGTTTAGCAGTTTATCACCCTCATGCTATACTTACAACAACGAAGGATAAGGGGCCATGCTTACACTGAGTGTCGTGTTCGGTCATAGAACGATGAAAATGGGGCATCCCGTCCGCTCTGCCATACCCAAGCATCGTATCGCCTAGTTAGTACTGCAGTGGGTGACCATGTGGGAATCCTGGGTACCGAACTCTTTTTTAGTTTTTTTTTCCTCATCGACAGGGTTCAGGTGGATCCGGCCGCTTGAAATTTGCGCAGTTAGAGAGCAAGCAAAGGGCCTAATAAAGAATGGCAAGATCCCTAGAAAGACGGTACCGCGAAAAACCAAAAAGAAAAACCAAAAAAGAGAGTTCGGTACCCAGGATTCCCACATAGTCACCCACTGCAGTACTAACTAGGCGATACGATGCTTGGGTATGGCAGAGCGGACGGGATGCCCCATTTTCATCGTTCTATGACCGAACACGTTAGAACTCCACCGTTAAGTTTTATATACTAATGTTCACATTTTCTTTTACAGCAAACGCCAAGACCTACAATGTGGAGGCTCGCACGCGCGTGTCCCCCTCTTTCTTTCTCCTCAATTTGCAGAACGTGTTCCATCGGCGGAGTGTAATGGGAAGAGAAGTTGAGGCATACACGAAAACAGAACGTCTCAAACCACTTTGTACACACCACCCCTTTTTACAGGCCGTATTGCGGTCTACAGGCGTCTATGACAGTAGAATCGGTGAAGTGTTTAATGCCAGCTAGGCTTGCCAATGCTTTCGAACCATGCGAGCAGCGCCTAAGTCTTTACAATGTGATATTTGGACTACTGCGTAATTACAAGAGGTAAAGCATGTTGTACTACGAACAGACTTACCCCTACACCGCACTCTCGTGCCAATGGACATTACCCGCGAGTCAATGACTAAGTGATGTCACGTGATCAAACGGCTACACCTAGTTCAAGTCACACACCAAAAAATGGAACTTTTCAGCTTTGTGCCCCATCACATCTCCTGCGAACTATGATCTGATTCTTTGCATAACATATCACAGGAATACAAATTGCAAACATATTAATTCCTTCAGTTCCTGAAACTCCGGCCAAGACCAGAACCACACCCACACTTAGCGACCTAACTACCTTGATCACTTATCCGGGCGGGATATTCTTGAACTGAGCCAGTTATAACTCTATCTATCTGTCCATGCAATACTAAGAATCTATCAGAGTTCCTGTATTGTGGGCAAATGCCATGTTAGGCAAATTCTGGTGTGTTTTCGTTGTTCTACGATGATATTTGGACGTACACTAGGACTATATGCATGGCATTACATACCAGGCGCGGCACCCCCGAGACTACAGTACCAAAAAAGGGGATGTAATACGTACTGTATCAACACGGAATTGTTTAAAACTTCCGAATTAAATCGGAATTCTAAATATTATACCGTAGCAATACCGTAGTTTTGCAGTATTTTGCTAGGTGCGGTACTGGATCCACCCGCTTTTGTGGTACTGTATTCATAACAGGCTCCAAATTTGCATTAGCAATTTCTTTCATGGATAGATAGATAGACTCCCGAAGGCAAAGCTACAAATGTTTAGGGAACTCATCGAGACCGGATCTTATCGTGATATGGTGTGACGTATTAATGGAGATGCATGCTGATGCCGGGTGGGTTACTTAACTCTTTCTGCATGTGGAAGTGCCTTTCCACATCCCTCAATCTTCTTAATGGTAGGTAGGTCTTAATGGTGGATGAGTGCGGACGGCTCCAACTCTAACAATTACTACGTACTACCCAAACTATGATTTCAACCTGACTATATCCGTATATCTTGGGACAGTAGGACACAATAGCTTACTTGTAAAATAACAATTTCTTCTTCTGACAAATATGAATTATAGCGCTTTCCTTGCTCCATACAGCCTAATTCTATGCTACTGTGTTATTGGTAGACAAGATAGATCTGGCGTGGATGGTTATTTCGTCTGCCATACATGAAAGTAGAACGAGCTGACCGGTACCACAGGCCCCAAAGCCGCCAGACCTTGTAGGCAAGGCCGGAATCTTATTAAAGAAAATCATGCTTAGCAAAGCAACGAATGGTGCAAACGAAATGAACACATCGACCATGCAATCTACCACAGTATGAAAAAGAGGGGTGAAATAAATTCTGTATGTTGTACTACGGGATTTGGTATAACTGATACAGGATCAGATCGGAATGGCACAAGGCATAGTGTATTCTTCCTGTAATACGAGCGTATTGCTAAAACTGATATGCATGATGCTGTTCTTTTTTGCTGTGTAGACATCCGCAAGTAGACTAGGATCTGAGTTTATCAATAGGACCTCTAGACTAATTGTCATATTCTATTCGACTGAGATAGAGCGTGCCTGGTATATGCTTCACGAAATGTCACTTGCATCACTAGATCGTTTGTGAAACTGGTAATAAGATGCCTTCGGTCATAATTGATGAAGTTAGTTCTTCCTCTAGTGATGAAGGTACATATAACTTCCGATAGGACGGGATGGTAGTCACAGTGCTTGAATCAGACGTGAACGGCTCCAGGAAGGATGAAATCATGGGCACCCGTTTCATGTATTGTACGCCCCGCTCTTGGCAGAAAATCGTGCCGTTATATGGTCTGCACATTATTATACAGTGATCCATTGATGGTAGGTTAAAACTAAGACATCAACGTTCCCTTATACACAGTGATTTTCCGTCTCGAATACATTCTTGCATTAGTTCTATCCCTGCTTAAATGACCTGGAGTAGACACTCTGCATCGCGCAACCCCAATGAGTGCGTTCGGGACCATATTTTCGAAGTCAGAACATGATAATCTCCTGTTTTCCCCTGAATAACATCTTCCATCTTTCTTCCTTTCCCATTGGCCATCATCGATCGTCGCACACTGGGATTATCAACCTCGGAGGTGGGCCGCTTTCATCAAGAGGGGGCTGCTAGGAGTGGTAGCTCTGATCTAGCCTTGATCTCACCTTACTCGGCTCTTTCTCTGACTTCACGCGTCTTGACACGAGTGCGCGTCCTCCATCACCAACTATCACCCACCATCCAGGACACAGTTGCAACCTTAACAATGTCCGACAACGACCTGGTCCCAACACTAACGTCACGAACCTCATCAACAACTCGCTCCTACTGGCGGCAGCTTAACCAACCAAGGATGGACGGCCCTTATCCAGTGATGCCAGGTGTGAACTCGTCTCAGGAGTCTTCATGCTCCGGCAATCGAAGCTCGTCGTCGACCCGATCCCGCCATTCATCCACTACAAAGCCATCATCGTACTCGGCGCAGTCGGGTTCGGAACTCATGGAATCAATTAGCTCTACTCCACCGACGCGATCGCGGGAACAAGGGCCAGGTAAACGGGCTGTAAGTGAAGGTGTAATGGTATGCCTCTTTCTGCATCTTTCCTTGCCGAGTTGACCCTAATGATGAGTAGCAGTCGAGTAGAGGAAGAGATTTCGGGCCTGGTAGACAGACCACATTCGGGGGAAAACCTCATGCGCCGCATCATATGCCTCCCTCTCACCAGGTAAATACAGGACTTCTCTGCAAGGTTTAAAAAAACACAGGTTGATTCGCTCTTACAAGCAGGGGATCCTCATTCATCCGCAGCCATCCTATCCCAACGGCGGTCGAAGTGCAAACCAAAGAAATAAGATTCACTCTAGGGACCGTGCTAATGGGCCACATGCCACAAATCTCCCGCATCATGTATGCCTATGTACACATTCCTTCGCACTCTCTGTCATTTGTTGACATCTTGCCAGTCTGATAGCTCTCATCCACCTCCCCTGCCGGGGAGATACGGCAACCAACCTGGGGATCATAAGCCGAGGGGTGGTTCGGTGGGTCCCATGGGAGGAACACGCCCTCTGAATCCCTTCCGAGAGGTAAGTGCTAGTCTTACCAGCTCAAGGATACACTTCTTTATACTAAAAAGCCTTCGCAGGTTCCTATACATCGTGACGGTCATTCTTACTCTCATGATGAAAGCATCCCTGTGTGTAGGGGTAGAAGAGAGAGATCGTTGGATACCATAAATGCCCGAAATCCTATGGGCCGATCAAATAACGTACGTATACCAAATAGCTTTTTAATTAGTAATATTCTTTGGGTACTAAGATCCTTTAGAGTGAGAGCTACAACTCCGCCAGTTCATCTTCGCGTTACGGGAATAGATCAGTGAGTAGTAACAGAAGAGGTCAATCTGCCGGACCTCCGAAGAGACCTCAGAGTTATCAAAACTCTTCAACCCTTGGGCGCTCGAGAAGAAGCGAGCTTCTAGATGACCGTATGCGGGGTTTGCATGCCGAATCAAAACAACTAAAGACAAATCGGAAATATAAACATGAGAGAAATATTGAGGACCCCTTTCTATCGGATAAATCTGGGACCAGCCCCTCTAAAAAACTGTCAAAAAAGCATGGAGGAGGGTATGGGAAAATGAGACCGCGGGAGCGTTCAAGTGTAGCTTCTTCAGTAAATGCCAATCATGTGGAAATTCCGAACCAAAACACCGCTCCCCAGCGAAGACAGCAGAAGGTAATTGCTTACTCTTTTCGCTAGCTGTGTAGATTGACTAACCCTCCTCTAGTCTCAGAAATATCCTTCTTCAAGTATCTTTGCTCCTCCCCGGTCTAGAGCATCCCCCGTCCCGTCCAACGCCCCATCAGATGTTGATCCGGTGGAGTACGAATACTCCGGTGAGTCATACTCCGAGGGGGAGGTGTTAAATGAGTTCCCTCGTGCAGGAAACCTCACCCCAAGCAAAGAAGATTACTACCTTCCTTTGGAAGCGTCCATGGATGCTATAACAGCATACGTATGAGCTCGTTGTCCCGCGATCCAAGAGAGCGTATACATTACATCAAACCTGACAGTAAAGTAGGAAGAATACCGTTCGAGACCACTTCCGGTGGGCAATAGGAGACGGGGTCGTAAAAACTCGCGGGTACCTACAGCGAATGCCATGGTATCTTATCACAATGCGCAGGTAAAGTCAAAATCTCTAAATCTAGGTTCGACATCTAATTGTAGTAAATAGAACCATATTGCTCACAGTGCTGAGTTTGTTCGCGCTCGTCGCTCAAGGAGCCCGGACTCCGGCGGCGAGCAAACCCAGGTATGTGCTCAATTTACTTATTGTTGGTTAAACATTCTAAAGATTTACCAGCAAACGAGCCTTTCACGGATCTGTTCAGCGACAGCTCAGCCGGTACAGCCTACCCAGCAAATTGATGATGATATGAATGGTGACTACACAGGGAATACATCTGTCATTGGTATAGAGCAACCCCTGGACGACGCTCAGACAGTACAGCATCCCTACCGCAAGTACAGAGTCCTTGACAGGTCATTAGGACCAGGAATGGGGGAAGAGTCTCGAGTAGTTATTCCCCATCAGGAACCTTCTAAATAGTGTACAGCCTGTACCTAATTAAACTTAGTTCATTCAATCTCCCATTAGCCAGATTTCATTACAGATTTTGCATAACAAATGGACAGTCAATGAACCATCAGTTGTCCATGAGGACAGAGCAAGAAACCTCGTAATCGCTACTGATACTGGCGATGAAGCAGAACTCGTAGATAATCCTCATCCCTTCACCTTTTCTTCTACGTTAACGAGTGCTAGGACCGGAGTTGGGATTGCCCTGATCAATTGAGCAAGAATGTGTACAAACCTTCTCTCCAAACGAGGGCGAGCGAAGATATGGTACGTTTTGAAGTGGTAAAAAAGCGCGGATGTCCACAGACTCACCCTTATTTAGGAATCTCATGACCGGGGAAATAAGGCTGTCTCCGCACCCTTCTTCGGCGCATTTGATTATGATGTACGAGGATTCGCTCCCTACTCCATATGCATTACGCTACTAACAGATATAGGGGACTGTTTCTGCTGGAGTCGGCGCTTCCGACTCGGATAGCGGCTCTGCTTTATCTCAGAGACACAATTACTACGAAGTATTTTCTGACGGTCTACTAACATCAAGAAAATTGACCGATTTTTTCTTCAACTATCAACCAGAAGTATGAAAGAATCATCCCCCGGCCTGGATCCCCTTCTAACAATCTCCCAGTCTCTCAATTATAGGCCAGGGATGGGGATACACTATGATGAGTCACACCCCGACCAAACTGTGAGAGAAAATAAAGCAGGTTTGGCGGCAAACGATGCCAAGCCCCAAGAACACGAGATACATACATGTATCCGCACTTTGTCAACTAAACCATCGACACTCTCGCAGATTTATGACGACAACGACCCCTTTATAACAGCCCCACTCAGAGAGAACGGCGGTCAACTAATCGAAAACCCGCTGGTACGCACCCGCAGCTCTCATACAACCCCCTTGTGTCCTGCAATTTCACTGTGTGAAACTAAATTACAACAGAATTGTCGCCCAAAATCTCCTCATCGTCGGATTGCAGGCGAGGGAGACAACTCTCTATATGCTACTGGTATAGAGCCGAAGCCTTACACTCAGTTCACCATCGCACCTGTACGCTTTCCTTCTACCAACATTCAGATCTTTGACTAATAATGAACAAGCAATCATTTAAACGTCCAAACGGCAAGCAAGGATACAAGATTACTGGTGTATTTGAGAGTTTTGCCGTTAGTTCACTCCATCGATGGTTGCCTAAAACGTGAAGTGAACTGATAGGAAAAAAAGAACAAAAGCCCTTCAAAGGTTCCACGGCCTCTAGTCATCAAAAAGGTGGCACAGCTCCCTGCACCACCGTCGGGGGTGCTAGAATATAAAATGGGTGACTACATCTCATATTCCATCCGTGTAGGGGTCTCTCTATCTCTTCGCCAACAAAACTGAACTTTACTAACGATTATTGCGATAGGGTGCCCATACACCGAAGAAGCAAGGCTCATTACAAAGTAGCTTTCAGGACGAGGTTGGAACTCCCCGTACAGCAACTTGCTGAACTACGCTGATTTCATTATAGCAGCTATCCTTTCATCACAATAAAAACGTTCCTTCTACCCAACGCGTGGAGGTGTTTCCACGAGCAGATAGGAACTACACGGAATACGATTCGCACACTGTCAGCCCTCCGACACCGACTCCTACAGGAGGTATAGTGTCATCTACACTTGGCGTACCACCGAGAAATAGGGCAATAAGCGAGAAATCAGTGGAATCGAAGATCAGCAGCCTTTCTTTACACGATACTACGGGCTCCCTTTCACCGGACTTCGCATGGGTGGTTGCTCGCCCCACTCTTACAACGGCACAAAAAGAACTAGAGGCGGAGCTTCGCGCAGCCGCAACAAGGAAGGAAAATGAAAAGGAGGTTCTGGCTGTTGCGGCGAAAGAAAAAGCAGTCAGAGTCACTGCGGCCACCACAAAGGCAGTGCCAAAGCACAGGCTTATCGATATCAAGAGGTCGCCCAGAAAGCGGACCATCGAGGAGAATGAAAAGAAGAAAAAGCAAGGGATAGATGTTTCCCCAAACATATTCGAAGCAAGTGTCCTAGAGAGAGTTGCTGTAATCGAGAAGGTTGATATCGATGATAGATGCCCAATCATGGGAACACACACTGTCAGAGGCATTGAACAAAACAAGAAGCCAACTATTCTCCATATTCCACCTCCGCAAGATAAAGGTGGCTATTCAATAGTTTCAAGTACTAAGGAGAATTCCGAGAGCAGCGGCTCAGACCAAGATGAAACCAACCTCGACGTCGATACCAGCTTTGGGCATTACGCAGTGCGCAACCGTAAAAGTTACAACATGCCATTTGCTTCTCCAAATGCGAGCTTACCAATCCGGAGACCGCCTGGTAGTTTCACCGGAACTCACCACTCCCCCGCCGGCAAACGAAATTCCAGCGAAGGCGCAAGCGGGAGAAACGCTCTCCAAATCCCGCCAAACACACTCAATACCGGCTGCTTCCAGCCACCAGCGCTTTATCCAGAAGGGACAGACCTCAATGCTGACCAACGCGCCCGCCAGTACGAGTACCTCGAGCGCGAGCGTATCCGCCAGGCCACATATAGAAGAAACCCCGCAGTGTTTGGAGATGTGAGGGCCGTTGAAGATCAACGTAAGGCAGCAATGGCGAGGCAGAAAGGGATGGCACAATGCTCTGTTTGCGCGAGATGGAGAGAGCCGGGTACAAGGTGTTGTGAAGTTCGGGTTAGGCACGATTAGAGATAGGTATGGACAGCGGGTGACACTGGAAACCAGGGATATGGTTTGGTAGCTGGCACAACGCAAGCAATATTACGAGCTAGTCGAGCACGTCTCCTTAGCTTGTAACTAGATTAGGATTTTAGGGGGGTGATTTGGCAGTATTAGTATTTTTATGCTAATGATAATGTGTCGAGGGGAAAGGTTCATTCCTTGCTTTTATTCTTATTATTTTCTTTACAATTCCTCGAAATCTTCATGTCGTAGAGATCATTGAGTGCTCAACGTGAATTTTGATATCCCCGCTCTTGTATCTATTTTCTCCTTTGGTACTCTCTACTTCATTAGTCATGGATTCCCTTCTTAGTGTCCTTGGGATCAGGTTTGGAGAAACAGCTCAACCGTAGAGAGCTTCGGTGCTATGTAGGTCGTCAGGAAGAAACGGTTTCTGCTACTTGCCCTTATGTAAAGCGATCCTAAAGCAATGTTTCAATCATGATTATTGCAAATCTTTGGGTATATGGATATGCGTCTATGCAGGTAGTGTGTTCTGCAATGCGATGTGTTTTAGATGACACTATGTGGTAGTTACATGGGGCTCTGCTCTGAGCTCGATCCCACCCCCAACGTCTTAGAAGTAACATGGTTCTCTGTGAAAGTTTCTATGGAATTCGGGTATGATTTGCTTGATTCATTGCTGAATACAGAAATACACCCTTTTTATACCAATAAGCAGACGGCCAATGGCGGTCCCAAGTAGGATTTGTGGGTGCGTGCGGGTGACAGTCTGTGACCGCGCCCGGCACGAGTGGGCGGAAGCCCTAACCCTGAGGCTTTTACCTTTCCACCTGAGCACTACCACAAGCCCTAACACATTTCTGCTAAAGATCAGGGCTAGGGTAACTAGTTAAATTTTTGATAGTCAATGTGATGACAATAGATTTAGAGGCACCTACTCGGCTCCTAACTTAGCAGATTGGTAGCGGCAGAGTTCAGAAAGTCCGACCTAGCACTGTCATGCCCAATTTGTAAACTCTGTTTCCAGCACCAATAGCGTCATTGCCAATAAGGTACTTATTGCTTCTTATTTATCTTCAGATCTTAATCCGTAGTACCAACTAGATACAATACCCCACTTTCTGCTTCCTCATCGTACAAACTATATTTTGCTTGTATATATCAGCAAACTCAGGTATTCCTCATGGCGCAGAGCCTACGCTCTGGTCGCCAGGAATATCAGGCGCCGCAAGGGCAGAGTGCTAGTGCCAGAGGTTGACAGGGTAGATCGCATGCTAATGCCACTGTCTACAGAGTGCTACAAGCGATATAACATACATCCATAAAGTACCCAGCAATGCTCTCTCCGAGATCTTCTTTGGGTTCATCGCGAACGTTCACTCGTCAGGCATCCCAGCGCAATGTGATGCTCGTTCTAAAAGCACCCAATAATGCTCTCTCCACCATATAAAGCATTGGTTATGCTATCTGCATTTCTATAATGATCAACAGATGAATCTCGGTACAGGAACTGACAACGAATTTCGAACGCGTCGAGGCCAGTCAGGAGAGATTGTCAGCGCCCTGATAGCACTCGCCAGTAAATTCTGAGGCACAAGATCAAATCATAACGACCTGCTCGCCAGGCGCCATCAGAATATCTCGCTCGCGCCCAGAGAGCATTCATCAGTGCTATCTGTGTTAGACACCGTCATAGCATATCGCTCACGCCTAGAGTGTACTCGTTAGTGCTATCTGCGCCAGATACCGCCGTAGCATATCGCTCACCCCAAGACACTCTTCGTCAACAGGACTTTCGAGCCATGGTTAAGAGACATTGCCCACATCTGGAGAGCGTCATGGCTGCTTTCGAGTTTATAGCATTGACCAATGCTCGTAGAATTGCCAAAATCTCATTAATAATATGTCATGGCGTCACGGGACGTAAGGGAATAAGCGATGGTGGAGTGAAGAGAAGTGTGGTCGCACTTGTCGACGGATGAATCATGGGTTTTCTATTGGGTTCCATTCGGTTCCATTGTATTCTATATGTTTCCTTAAGCGATTGTATTTGTCATACTCGGACAGAGGTTATTCGGTTATATAAAGAGCTCTGTGTTCGCTCTCTGTCTAGTTCCTCTTCCTTTCCTTTTCTCTTCACGCAACCTCTTGTATTTAAGGAATACCAATACTTTATTCCTGTATAGTCTATAGTCCACGATCTTTTGGTCTCGACGACCAAAAGGGTTTCAAGATACTTCGCTTGCTTAGAGTCTACCTCTAGGCCTCCTGCCTCGGTTGTGTTCCTTGGACCTCCTCTGTTTCGCCTACGGCCCCCACGTAACAAATACTATCAAGGTGGACATTCCCCACTTAGATACATGTTAATCGATACGCTTTTTTCAAACACAAGATAAGCATTGCCAGTCTCTCATAGGTTATCTCATGTCGGTATTCTTCAAGCTGCTGAACGGTGAGCTGCTGAATACCGATACGGCTCGTCTGAAAATCTCAATGCCCTACCTATGTGGCACTCCGGCGAAAACTTGCTGGAAATCATTTGCTATGCATAACCAGCATTATCCTTGGAGCGAGATTGCTGGATAACAATCCTAGATACTGAGAGGCCGATATTCACCTCCCTCTTCCAATCCGCATCCCTACTAACAGAATAACAACATTTTTGAATTACACAGTCCTATTGGGTCTAATATTCCACTCATAGAGCACTCGCCATTGCCGTCGGAGCATTCACTGTCAGTGCCCACAATAGACCCGTCCGCACCGCACTGCGCTGCCATCCATCCACTAGCGAAGTCGGGCGTCCTTTCTTGATTGACTGGAGTCGGACTGTGGTCAACATGTGAGGACGGGGTCTTTAGGGTTGAGCCCTAAATCGCCCCCGCTTAAGCTGAAACGCGGGTAGATTCAGGGCCACTCCCCGCCGAGGGGAGACCGGGGGGCTAGGAGCCCCCCAAAGCGATTTTGGGTATTTTGGAGTGTTTTTACGGATTTTATGCATGATCTATGTCATGATCTATGGACTCAGATACGGTTCTATGTAAATAGTTACTTTAACTGAGTGTACTTCCATATGTTCTGGTGATTGAAGAACACAAAGCTAGTTCTTTCACCTTCAAAATCCGTGAGATAATGATACAATATTCCGGCTTTGATTTCATGGATCGCTTGGTTGCATCGTAGGGAATGGAGGAGTTGGATTAGTAATGGTTGTTCCGTCGTGTTCTGTTATGTTCGGTGAAAACTCTGTCGGTTGCGTGATCGTGGTTAGTCATCGGAGGATTTCCTTGCATATATTAGGAGTACTTTTCATCGCTTCGTTCCTGTTTTTCTTCTTCTTTCCTTAAGCAACGTCTTCTACTACATTTGTACCTAGTACTACTATACGTCTTCAACTAGCATATCACGCTAGGTTGAACCACTTCTATAAAATAACATCGATTATATTATATACGCCGATACTCTCTTCTCACGAAGACCGCTGCACCTCGCTTAACTAACTCGACAGCTACTACTGTCGCACCTCGTACCCTGCGGAATACTCCCACCAACGCCGCCCCTTGAGATTTGAACATTATCACATCTCAAGGCTGAAAATCAGGTTTTATTCTCAAGTCTGGTATGACTAGGTGACCATTGACAAAATATCCGGCACATATTATCATTCTGTGTCCATCTTTTCTGTCACCTACATCTCTATGAGGCCTTACCAATTAGCAATTAGCTGAGATTTTATGCAAATAGCAGGCAGGCTAGTATGAGCACACTTGTAGGTTGCGCAAACAGCTACACCCTGGAAAGGAAACCTTCTGCTTGTACAGAAAAGATTCCTGGCACCATGTGCTCGCGTAACTGGAACCTGTGAGAGCTCGCTCCAATAGTCTTGTGTATCAATAATTTGGTAGATAAGTCCGAAAATCTGCAGAAAGAGAGCAATCTGACGAATGAATTGTGTGTAAGCTTGGTTTCTGTTTCATATTAGTGAGAGTTCTAGTAGCAGAAATAAATACTTGCTTGTAGGCAGTTTCAATTAGGTGAGCGGAAATGACCGGCGGTTTTGTCTTTGCTTAACCTTGCGCAAACCAACATGCGAAGTGGTAAAGCCCGCAAATACCACGCTTCTCAACATTTTTGTGTATTTTGTCTAGTTGCTGGAAGCTTTGATGGTTTGTAGGCTGATTGAAGATTGAGGATTCCGGAATCAAGCTGTTTCGAAAGGTTTTCTCCAAAGATAGGTCCGAAGGGCGTTTTTCCAGAAACTACTGAGATTCTCTCCATCAGAAGACTTTACTGTGGTGCAGGATACTATGGAAGGTATTCTATATGCTTGGTCTTCCAAAGATTCGGATTTTGCGAATTTGAGTTTGGTTTTGTTCAGTAGGGAAACATAGCTGACATTGACGGTTTGATTGTTAAAAGAGCGGTGATATGCTTTGGAGCAGTCTCTTAAAATCCAGTTTTGTTCTGATATTTCTGTAGTTTGAGGCAATTCATCTTGTACCAAACACTCTGCAGGGTGCAAAAGCATTTGATAGGATTCCGCTTCGAAAAGATCCATCAGAAATCAATAGGAAGTAACCTCACAGCATCTATTGATTTTACAGATAAATATAATGGTGGCCTCACGACAATATATTTTATCTGTTGAGATTGATGGTTGAAAGTTGTAAAGGATTATTGAGATTGGCTACGACAACAGAAGAGAGGAATAAAGGTGATGCCAGAAAAGATAATTTAGCCGATTATTAAAAGAAAATAAATTATATAAGTTTTGAGCAATAACAATAACAACAATAACAATAACAACAACAACAACAATACTGAACGCGTGCTCAACGCCTCCAAAACGCGTCTTGAATATGAAAACATACCGAAAGATACAGGAATTAATGAAACACATAAAGATTCAAACATAAAATCTCAACGAAATATTCCAATCTTAACCAAAACTGAAGCGGAAGTAAAATAAAAGAAAATACAAAAGCTATACTAGCTGAAGAAAGTCCCTTCCAAAAACTAAAATAAAATATAGAAAAATTAACTCTGCAAATTCAAACTGGTTAAGGAATCTCTTTTGCTTTGAACCAAGTGTTCAGGTATTTGTGAATGTTCAAAGGTAATTAATCCGTCTCGGGTCCAAGATTTTTGTCAATCGCCGGCTTCAATTATAGTTTCATCCAATCGATTACGCCGGTTTGAGATTGCAATCTTCGCACTATTTCTTGCTTAGTTTATAAACTGTAATTGAATAATGAATTTATACTTGCTGAAAACACGCTCACACTCCGCAGACATTGCAGGTGTCGAAAATGCATTCAATGCAAGTATTGGAAGTCGAGGATATAACTGTCGTGCCTTAATCCACCATGGGATGGGTAACTCTATTTCATGTCGGTTTTGTGATACCCATTGAAGAAATCGTTCAAGTTCGTCCTCCAAGGATTCTAAGTTGAATCTCGGTTTCTTAGGCTCCGTTTGGAAGCCACGCAAATCATGGTTGCAACGCCGCAAATCACGATCCCGGACACAATTGTAATTTAGGTAGGTTGATACCTGTTTGGATACACAGATTGAGGGGTCCGGAAATCGTGATCCTCGTAATTGTACTTTTTCTCCATTGACTCGGAATGCAACGCGTCTCTGTAAACACCACATCCTAGCAACACCGTGAAATATACACTATACAATCAATGCCACCCAAACCTAAAGCCACCTGGGACGATGAGAAGGACAGATTGGTCTTAAAGCTTTTGTTAAAGCAAATAAAGGCAGGGAAACGGTCCGATAGCGGTTTCAAGAAGGAAGCTTGGGTTCAAATAACTGTGGAGTTTAACTTGATTTTTCCAACATGCGAGAGGGAGCAAATAAAAACCAGAGTTGCAGCGGTAGGTATAAAGTTCCATTCGGTAATTAGTCAAAATCTAACAGTTATAATAGTTGAAGAAAAGACTTGACGTTTTTCAAAGACTCTGTGAGAATTCGGGCTTCGGTTGGGACTCGGAAAAGAGAATTCCGACCGCACCGAATGATGTTTGGGATAGCTATTTGAAGTACCACAAAGAGGCAAAACCATTTCGTTTCCATACTCTTGCTCATTACGACATGCTATATGAGATATTTTCCAAATCGGTAGCTACTGGCGAATTCTCCTCATCTACTGTACAGGACAGTCAATCATATACTATCCACGATACATCCGAACACGTTCTGTCTTCCCTACTATCTGGAGACAATGCAACATTGGATGATGAGCTTACAGCCAATATTTCCCAACTTGGTTCGAGTTCTCCTATTGAAATTGCTGGAGTCACCAAAGATGGACAGAAGCGATCCCGAGCGGTAACAGAAAGTCCGCCACCAAAAACAATTTCCAAAAAAAAACACCGTACTGCGACTCATGCGGCAGCTGAGACTATGCAGGAACTTGCAAATGCTTTCAAGGAAGCAAAACAGATACGTGCACCGCCACCTATTACGAAACTTGAGTAGGCGTTGGAAATAATGACAACATTTGTTGAGGAAGGTATTTGGTCAGACGATGATTATATAATTGCATACAATCAAATGTTGAAGGATGAAAGGCACGCTATATTCTTTTGTACGTCACCGCTACATATTAGAGAGAGATGGATCAAAGATATCAGAGCCGATAAGAGTCATGGTATATAGGTTACACTTTGTATTAACTTGTATATCGAATATGTTTTAAATAGTCTTGCCACATTTTTTCTGCAATGTTATCTCGTTTCTCTTTTGCAAAGCCACGTTCAATTCGCGTAACAGGTTCTACCAATTGCAGATGTCTTCCCAAATTCGAGTTACCATCGTCAATGCTGTTCGGTTCTGAATCGGTAGCTTGATAGTACTCGTCTGAACCGCCATTCATTCGTACAAAATTGTGTAGACAGCAGACAGCATAAGGCTTTAACAAGCTTCACTTGAGTCTCAAGCCTATACTCGCATTGTTTTTTCAATATCGGGAATCTTTTTTTCAAAACTCCAAATATTCGTTCAATAGCATTTCTTAAAGACGCGTGTCTCAAATTGAATATCTCTTTAGCGTTTTGTGGACGTTGTGTTCCTTGCGCAAACTCCTTCAGATGATATCGTACTCCTCGATAGGGCGTCAAAAAATTTGGTGTCAAACCATAACCCGCATCGGCAAGATAATATTTATTCGTTGGTATAGCGAACCCCTCCTGTAATGCATCTTCCAATACCCTTCCGTCATTTGCTGCCCCCTCCCAACCCGCGAGTATATACTGGAATGTCAAATCAAAAGAGCATACAGCAAGTACGTTTTGGGCAAGGAATCCCTTCCGACACCTGTAAGCACCCACAGATGCTTCATTTGCTCGTATTGTTACCGGAATCAAAGAGCCATCAATAGCACCAATACAATCCTTAAAGTACGGGTAGAATTTTGGATTGGTTGTAATTTCAGCAGGAACTGACAGTGTAGCCGCTGACTTTGGAAGAGTGATATATTCACTAGAGATTTGATCGAGCGCATCCAAAACTCTATTTAAATATCTATTGACCGTTTCGCTGGAGTGTTGAAAGCGACTTGCAGTAGTACGGGTACTAGCAGAATTTGTTACAATAGACAGAAACATATGCAACTGATGTTCAACGCTGATATATCTATAAATTGCCAGCGTTAGTATACTCATCCTGATGTAATATAGAGAGAGAAATATACCGAGAATCCCTCAAAAGATTCTTAACCCTCAAGCTACAACAGAGTGCATCGAATACCTCTCTTTCCATCCTCATCTCTTCTCGAAATACTCTGGGATTATCACATGACAGTATTTCCCGTGTCCATTCCTCACCCGTAAGGGTGGATATATTGAATGGTTCCCTTATTAAAGGTACAAACAATGAAGCTCCATAGATTACTTCTAGTAGCAGGAGCAAATCCTCGTCGTCTGATTGACTCAAATAAGTAGCAGATTGATGGCTCATCTTCAAACACCTCTAATACTAAAGTCTCGAGTACGCAGGGTCGCGGCCGCGTATTGCAGGCCAAGGACGCGGGTCGCGGGGTCGGAGTCGCGAGGGTCGCAATACTATAACCCTAGCAGTATTATTAGCTTAATATACATCAGCAAACCTCCAACCTCCGCCAGACGCTCTGGACGCTCCAGGCGCCCAGGGCGATCGGTAGACAAACTGCCTCTCCAGAGAAGCAACGGAGCGCCTTTTGGCGCTTTTCTGGCGATCGATTCCGCTTCTGGCGAGCACTAGTGCCCCTCGCGCCAGGCGCCAAGACTAGTGTATCTAGTGCGCCCGAGAGCAATACACTCACCCTGACGGAGTTATTTCGCGCCCAGACGCTTATCCCGACGGAGTTTTTCTTCGCCTGACGCTCGCGACGGAGTGTTTTCGCCCGACGCTTCGCGACGGAATGTTTCTCGCCTGACGCTTCCGCGACGGAAAGTTTCTTCGCCTGACGCTCGCGACGAATGTTACCGACGCTCGCGACGAACGTTACTCGCCGGAGACTACTACCTATCTCCTGGGCCTCCTGAGTTTCTGACGACTCAAGATATCACACGCTTCTGAAAGACTCTCGAAATATTTCCAGCAGCGCCGATAATCAGATTTTACCCTTCAGCTTGTTTTATAATGCATACTACTTTTGCATTAGTAGGCACTGCTTATGCGGAGCATCCAACAACGTGATTCTATTACTAAATACTAACACTACAAGCCGCCTAGAAATCGCCAATCTAATATAATACAGGCATAGGTATTCCAAAGCACTCGCCGCTGTTCCCCAAAGCACTCGCCATTGCGCTTCCAAAGCACTGCCCACTGCCCTACAGATCCTCTTCCTCCTCCTCTCGCGATCCTCCTCTTCACCCTCTCGCCTTCCTCCGCTTCAATGCCGCCGGTTGAGCATGAACCACCTCTTCCTGGCCGCCACCGTTGTCGGAACCAGAGATATCCTCTCGAGCACTCGTGCTTTCCGAAAGCATTCCGGAATGCTGCAAGATCGCCGCTAACGCTCATTGCCTCGCTGAATCCATCTTCCGGTATAACCTCGATAGTGATGCCTTTTCTTCAGATTCGTCAAAGTTAGCCTCAATATCCGAAAAGCACTCTGCCATTGTAACCTCCATCTTTAGCATACCTTTCTCCCGGAGGTTATCCTTAATCACCTCCAACGCTGCCTCCTGATTCTGCCTACTCCTCCCCTTCCATGTGTTGCTCATCCTGTTGAACGTTTCTACTCGTGTGCAATATCAGCAACCATCACTACTCCCAGAGCACTCGCCATAGCTATGAGGATCGGGGATACTTACTGACAACACTCTCATTTTGTGACTGGAAATGGTCTGGCTTAACGTATGTTCCGCTGACTATGCTCAATGCCATGCCAAATCGCAGCGATATCAGGCATATAAACGTAGGGGTAATCAGCTCTAGGAACTCGGGGTCTTTTACCCCTCGCATCCTGACCCCATCAAAGTATTTATAGTACAATATGTCGATAATCTCCGGCGCGAGAAACCGTAGACGGTAGGTCTAGTATTTGTTAGCAGCGTCATGAAGTGTTTCTGAGCACTCCCGGTGCTCGCTGGGATTGATCATACCTCATATCGCTGCAGGGCTCAAGAAGCGATCATTCTTCAAAAGATACTCTACTTGAGCAGCCCTCGCCTCAGGACTCGAGAGCTTTCCAAGCCCATAGATGGTCGAATCCGCCAGCCGCCTCTTTAACTCGCAAGATCAAGCGCAAGACTCGAGTGTAGACTTGACCTATCGCTGTCAATTACGCTTCTGGAGCACTCGTGAACGCTTTCAAGAGCATCCACCTGTTTGATAACGACCGCCGAGATCTACTGCACATCCCACCCCGCGACTGGCAGCTGCCCACATATTTACTACCAGTACCGAAAGCCTCGCCAAGAGGGGAAAAGGCTCGTGTAGAAGAGTGTGGTCCCGATTAGCGTGCTGCACTCCTTCTCAATCCTCTGTGCTTGCATTGAGAGAACGCTTTGCACTCGAGCTAGGTAACAAGGATCGCTGAGATAGGTTATCGACGAATGTTAACGATGCTCTCAAAGCGGTGGTCAGTGCTATCGAATACTACTAACCTCACTTTCTGCTATAGGAGCATTTCCTTCGTTCCTGATAGATGAAGGAAGCTGTGCAATATCATATCTTAGTTGGCGCTTCTGGTAAATATACCTGAGGACTTGAGGGAATCCGGGACTGCTCATAGAGTTTCGCCAATGCCCTCAAAAAAGGCGGGAGGAACGATAGGTGCGGTAAGTGGGGAGGAATCGCATTCTAACGCATTGAGGAAAGATTGATGTGTCGTAGAAGAGCTGTAGTCAATATCGCGAGAATAAGCGGGCACTGAAGAGGCATGGATTGTGAGGATATCGGAGGTGCTCTCTGAGATGCAGGAATGCTCCCTGAGGCGGCTTGGGGCGATCTCTGAGATGCTTCCTGGCTGGGTGCGGAGTGGGTCTGTGGGATGCGGTGGGCGCCCACTGTGATGTTCTGTCTGGGTGCGAAGTGGGAGCTGCTCTCCGTACTACCTTTGCACCGGACGTGCTCCCTCTGAAAGCGTTAGCGCCGTCCTGAACTTTAATGGGTGGGAGAGTCGAACCTGTATCACATCCACCGAGGCGTCGGAGGAAGCAATAACCTCCGCTACCGCTCGGTTGGTCTCCTCGAGCATTGCCCAGTGCTCTGGCAGTAGTCGGCTGTACTGTCTGAGGCCTCTTCCCCGTACTCTGGGATCTCTGCTGGGTGGAGGCTTGAGGTTCTTCTTCCGGATCGTCCAGATTCTCCTCAGAGCTCTCCTGGGCGTTCTCTGAGGAGTCGTCATACTCGGAGTGGCTCGTATCGGCGGTTTCCTCCACCTCTGGCACATGCTCCTCAGGTTGCTCCTCCTGCACTGGCACTTCAACGCTGTCAGTATTGCCATTGGGGAGATGGAATTCTACCCTTCTAGGGCTGCTTCTTCCAGTGGAAGTGTCGGTAGAACGGAGAAGCCCTTTACGTGCTATTGGGGCGGTGGTCGACTGACTGCTCCGAGTGCTGGTAGAGAGTGGGGTCAATGCTCTGAATGATATTTCAGACCCATCAGTCTGTGAATCATCATGCTCTTCGGGTGGTAGTGGAAGTCGTGGTAAACTGCGGAGAAGTGCTGAACCGGCAGATCGCTTGTTGAGAGGCATTCTGCTTGCTGGCAGGAGTATCAATGTGCTCTAGGAGCATTCTTTTGCGTGATTTGATTAGAAATCAGCGGCTTGGCGACAAGTTTTTCGTCGCCAAGCAAGAAGAATTTTCACCGCTCAACCACATCCGCTCACCCGCATCCGAGTCATTTCTAATCACTCGTTTACTGCACTTTCCAAAGCAATAACGAGTGCTCTGAGAGCAATATAGAAGTTTGAACCGACTGCAATTGAAGAACGTAATCTAATCTAATCTAATATAAGAAAATCTAAAACGATGAAACCTATCTATTCATATAAAGGAAATCTAAACATCAAATAGCACCGAACCCAATCCCAGGAGCACTGGCCAGCGCTCAGAAAGAAACATACCACTATTCAAAAGGTAGCGATGGATTCGACAGAAGAAAGGAGATTATACCAAAGGAAAGTAATGATGCCAGTAGCACTTTCATAGCGTTCAGAAAACAATACATACCGCTATTCAGAGGTAAGCATTAGATTGAGCAGAGAAAGCGAGATTATACCAGAAAACTAATGATGCCGCCATCACCACCACCACCACCACCACCACGCCTCCAGAAGGTCCACCACCACCACCACCACCATCCGCCCGGAGGAGGAGGAGGAGGAGGAGGAGGTCCGCCGGAGGAGGAGGAGTCCGCCGGAGGAGGAGGAGGAGGAGGAGGAGGAGGAGGAGGAGGAGGTCCGCCCGGAGGAGGGTTGCCACCACCACCACCGCCCGGAGGAGGATTACCACCACCACCACCACCACCACCGCCTCCAGCAGCAGCCGCGAGTGCGTCAGCAGCTCTCTTGGCTGCTATCCCGGCAGGCGTCCGTCATTCTCGCTGGAAAGTTTGCGTCAGTAACCCCTACACCCAGAGCGATACTGCGATTTGGGTCTAAGTCGTCGATAGCATCCTGCTGTCTATCATGACGTCTAACAAGTCTGGATTAGCCTTTGATTACTGGCATCAGTTCTGGGCAAATATACCCTCATTCCTTTAGCATTTATGCGGTGATTTCCCTCCTCATAGTCAGAGTCCTCTGCTGGAATATCGATCATGGTGTCGTCTTCCTCGATATGAGGAATGCTCGTGACAGCGGCGGAGTTTCAGCACCACCAAATTAGCACCAGCGCCCGCTCTGTGGAGCACGCGAGTATCCTCCGAGGCCTGCCAACACTATTCTTCAACCAACCCTCGACCTCTTCGAATCAGTGATTTGGACCTCCGTCGGCGGACAGGAGGATTGGATGCGGTGGAGCGTTGTCGAGTGCTCCCCAGATACTCCTGATCGCTCTGTCGGGTGGGGTGTGCTTCATGATCAAGTTGCAGAGCTCTGGAAGCGTTATCTTTGTCAGAATACCAATGAGCGAATTCTGATTTCGTCGATGGTTCCAGTCATAGATCTGGGCGGGGCAACTCGGAGAATCTCCCAGAGCATCGGGTCTACCACCGTGACCATTATGGACAGTCTATCGAGATCGGGGACACTGGGTCCGTTACGCTTTTAGAGCGCTGGCCACTGTCCTCATCATCCTCATCGCTCTCGTCAGCAACTTCTCTAAACTGGCGATTCCCCTGCCCCCTCGATAGCTTTCCTTTCTGCCCAACATCGCCAATGAGCCACCTCAATGCCTCGGCGAGTGCTTTGCGAGGTGCGGTATTTGGTCCGTTCCACATAGGGAGGAACCCACGGAGAGGGCGAGTGCTCAATATACTGAGGCAGAGAGCGAACGCTGCTACTCCAGAAACGGTTTTGTTGACCCAACGCTGTTGCGGATCTCCGCCTTGAGTGTCGCTATGACGTTAATGTACACTTTAGGGTTGATCAAACCTAAAGTCATCTTCGCTCTATTTGCCTGATCCATCTCTTTTCCGGTAGCCAGCAGGGGCGATACTCATCAGAAAGCCACTTTAACGCGTCTGGCGATTAGCGACGCGACCGGAGTTCTTTGGGCGATCTTGCACGATCTGGGTCCTTTGCCTCTGCTCTGCCGATGGAGGAACTGGGTATTGGTATCCGGCAGGGGCGTCGGAATTGAGAAACTCTGTGAAGCACTGGCGACTGCTTTTGGAGCAGAGGCGAAGTGGGAAGCTCGGTTTGACGGACAGGGGCAGCGGTGGTAGTGGCGAGCTGCCTAACTCTGGAAAAAGCTGGAGACTTGTCGAACTGTTCGTTCTCTTTGGGGCTTTGGGCTTGCTGCTGGGCCTGCTGCTGAGCCTGCTGCTGGTCGCTTTGTGGAGTATGTCGCCGGGCCTGCTGGGCCTGCTGCTGTGCCTGCTGAGCGCTTTTTGGGCTTGAGTGTTGCTGAGCCTACTGGGCCTGCTGCTGTGCCTGCTGAACTCTTTTTGGGCTTGGGTGCTGCCGGGCCTGTTGGGCCTGCTGCTGTGCCTGCTGAACGCTTTTTTGGTGTGGCTGCTTCAGGGCCTTACTGCTGCTGCTGCTGCTGCTACTGCTGCTGCTGCTACTGCTGCTGCTACTGCTGCTGCTACGCTGCTGCTACTTTCTACTGCTGTTTGCTTAAGCTATCTTTCTTGGTTTTAGACTTCCTGATACCCACTCTTTTGGGAAGAGTCTCGAGTGCTCGGGAGACGGTGCCGCTTGCTGAGGGAGCGGTGGCGGGTGCTTCTCTGAACGCGACGACTGCGGCGGGGGTGTCTCTCCTATCTCTATTGGGATAGGCTGGATGCTTTCCTGCTCTTTACTAGACGACGAAGATGTGGACTTCTCTTTCTGCTTCTGCGCCTTCTTTTGTAGTGTCTCCTGCTTCTTCTTCTCCTTCTTCTCCTTCTTCTTCTCCTTCTTCTTTTCCTTCTTCTTTTCCTTCTTCTAGGCGTTATCTGAATCGTCGGTGTCTGGATCGATTCCAAGTGAGCTCTGTGGAGTGCTAGTGAATATAGAATATTTGATGAGTATGGTTCTGAGAGCAATAGAATTAAGGAGGATATACCATCTTATATATGATTGCTAGATGTGCAGCTTGAAAGCTTGAAAGCTCGAACTTTAAACTTGAAATTTGAAACTTGAAACTTGAACCGTAAACTTGAAACGTGAGCTGAATGCGCTTCCCAGAGATATCTTGAAAGCTTTGATAGCAGTGAGGGGTATGAAGTGGTAGTGCTGGAAGATGGTTAGGAATCTCTCACGATCTGGAAGGAGGAGAAGGGTGCTCTTATACCGAATCGAATCTGCTATTCCAGAGCTCATCATGTTTCCGAGAGCACCACCGTGTGCTATAGGAGCACCCCCATGTGCTATACGGGCACTCTCGAGTGCTCCGACCGGCGCTGCATATGGTGCTCCAAGCGCGTGTTTCATTCCAATACACGACGTAGCCTCTGTACAAGACCAAGATTACTCTGGTGGTTTCATTCAATTGAATAGCGTAGATGAATGCTCTGGCGCACTCGAATGCTCTGACGGTAGTACCAACAGTGGTATCAATTGGATTCCAATGTTGGGTTGGAGTTCTGTTCTTGTTGGTGTCGGGCTCTGTGCTATGAAGCGAGTGTATCGTTGAGCTCGTAGTCGATATTGGTATTGAATTTTCCGTTGAAGCGGTTTCTCGATCTGAATAGCTTTCGCGACTGCTAACTGAGGGTGAGCGAATGCTGAGAGTAGAACGGAGCATCGCTGGTGGCATGATTGTTGTTTTCTCTCGTTGCATGCCTGTGTTTATATTTTCAGTATTCCGTTGGAGATGTATGACGTCAAAGTCAGCCATGCTCTGCTGGAGGTGCGAAGGCTTACAATCACTCGGCAGCACTTTCGGCCAAGCAAGCACTCTGCATGGGATTACAAATCCTCGTGAAAGTAGAGCACTCTGAACAACGCTTGGCGGCGGAGCCTCTTGATGATTGGCTGACAAATCGTTCATAGAGCACTCTGCACCGCCTGCAAGAAAGAGCCTCTTTCTTGGCAGACTGCAAATTCTCGAGTCCAATGAAATCGTCTTGCCCTTTTGCAGCAAGAGGTACAGCTCCTCCGAATTTTGACAGACATCTTGAGCGATCTATCTTTTAGAAGCAGATGAATGGCTGGGAAATCAATATTCACTGCTGGCGCACGATCAATCAGCAGAAACCCCTGGCGACACTGGCGAGAGCCCAGAGAGCATTCGATTGCTATTCAGAGACGCCTTACGATTCGAGTCCGACACGTCGGGTAACAATTGGACCTCGAATCCGAATCATATTTCGTGATGGAGGAAGCGGCGGCGATTCAAATGTGCATATGGCATCTACGACAGTTTACGAGGGTGCTGGGGAGCAACTTTACCGCTCGGAGGACTACGACGAGTGCTCACAGAGACTTCTCCAATACCCATGGCACCCATTTCGGTCAGCATACGAGTTCAGAATGGCACGCTACTTCACACTGTCTAAAGCCTCACAGGGGAACATCGACAGCTTCTTTCTACACGCTCCTCCGAGTAGTGGCGAGTGCTCCTACAGCACCGGGCGGGGTTTTATCAAGAGGTTGGAGGAAATGAACGACACTAGGAAAGGCAAGCTGGAATCATTCGGAGGTGGATATTGGGGGGGAGAAGATCTCCTACTACTACCGCGATCCAATGGTTGTCGTCCGATATCTTCTAGGGCAACGTGCCTTCCGGGAGTCATTGGTGTACACGCCTGTGGTGGAACATAATGAGTTCGGCGAGCGAATGTATGGGGAAATGCATACAGGAGATTGGTGGTGGGAGATACAGGTCCGTAAGCCTCGCTCTGCCAACTTGCACTCCGGATACTCCAGGAGATGTCGCTAATGCTTTCTCGATAGAATCGTTACGGAGGGGTCTACTGTCGTACCAATTATATGCGCGTCGGATGGCACACATCTGACAAATTTCAGCGGGAACAAGAAAGCCTGGCCAATCTATCTTACCATCGGGAACATCAAGTTGTCGGTGAGCAATAAGCCCACAGGGCATTCATTCATTCTCCTCGGGCTGCTACCCGTGCCACCAAAGCTCGGAAAGAACACAGCACTCGTTAACTCCGTTTTAAAACGTCAGAGTCAAATGGCACTGCATCGTGCCCTTGGGGAGATCTTTCAAAGCATTCGCGAAATGCTTCTGAGGCGAAGCTGATCAAATCGCCGACGGCTGAACGACTATAAGCTTCCGGTGCTCGGCTGGATCGCCGATCAACCCGAGCACTCAAACTTGCAAAACATCAGCACTAGCGCTTTGTCGCGCGGTGGAGTTTCACATCTTGGGAGCACTCGTCAGCTCTATCGAACCCACGAGGACTACAGGAGAGGGTACAGCTATTTGGCGAGAACCCGCAATCTAGAACCGTGGAATACCTTGTTGCGAGATCCGTCAAAACACTCTTCAATGCTTTCTGGGGTATGCCGAGGGTTAATCCGTGATCTCAATAAACCCGGACATACTGCACAATATCTACCTGGGGATGTTGAAGCACATGATGGAGTGGATTCAGGGCTTCCTGAAGAAGCATCACCGATTGGAGGAATTCGACAACGCAGGCCGATTGCGCCTTACCCTGGGCTGGCAGTACCAAACAAAGCATATCGTTCTACCACCCAATGGCAAGGGAAAGAGATGCGGAATCTGGGGCGGGTCGTTCTAGGAGCACTCGCGGCTGCTCTGAGAAACCCGGGAGTGGCTGTCAGGAGCGACTTCGCGAAAGCTTTGAAATGCGTTCGAAGTTATCGCGGCACGACCGCCCCCACCTGCCCTGCCGTCGAGAACGTTACGGAATCGGGTTGTTAAGTGAAGGATCGCTATCGCGTCAGATAAGATGGATGGGTTAGGAAGGTGCTTGGAGAATAGGGTCAGCGCTAGGCGCATCAGGTTAGGATTGCGGAAGGAAAGATCGGGATCGGTTATGGGTTTCTATTTCGGTTGTACGGTGTGAGTCATTGGGATTAGTCAGCGGAGGATTTCCTTGGGTATATTATAGGGCTCTCCTTCTCTTCGTTTCTGTTTCTTTCTCGTCTTCTTTCCTTACGCAACGTCTTCATTTCTCTCGCATTCGGTAAACCTCGCTACAAACACTTTTGATTATCATATACTCTATTCTTTTTTATTCTTTCTTCTCGCGTAACGGTCTAACCTAGCATAACACGCTAGGCTGAGCCATTTCGTCTTCCGGCCGTACGGTCGCGTTGTTGATTCTCTAAGCGAAACAAACCCCCAACTCTCAAAATGGCTTCAAACCAACCCCCCAAACGACCGTCCAGACAACCCCTCTTCGGATGGGAAGTCAGAAGAAAATCCAAACAGATGAGACGGCATCACAAGCATCTCTCTCCAGCTACTTCGCGAATACGCCGCCCCCAGGCACTCCGGCCCCACCCCGCTTCGACCCCACCCCTTCGACCCAAGACCAAGATGAGGAGCCTCAAGGCTACCTCTCCGCATTTGCAAACGATCAGGCCTACCGGGATTTTTATACTCCTAGGCTTGATTATCTCAACCCCAGCATCGTCCCGGAGGACTCCCACAACAGAATGGACATGAATTACATCTCATGGGCCATCAGACACGCCATAACAGCCAGCCTCGGCCCAGTGATAGCCGCCCAGGAGACGGTTATCAAGGAACAAAAAGACCAAGCATTGACACTACAAATGCTGCAACGCAAGCTGATCTCAATTGCCGACACCGAAACCCTCCTCAAGAAAGCCGTCGAGAACATCGACAGAAACATTGTCCAGGCCATACACCCTCTCCTCTCGAAGGCCGAAGAGGCTCAAGGCAAAATTGCCGAACAAATAAAGGAGGTCCAAGGACAAACCCTCCTCATCCTCAACAAACCCACTCCTACCCCTCCTCCTCCCCCCCCTGCAACGCCCATCATCCGCCGCATCAAGACCACGAACAACAACAACAACAACAACGACCACAACAACCACAACCACAACAACCACAACAACAACAACGATCCTTCGCTAACGTGGCACGGGCCAATAACCCTAACCAAGACACGTCCCAACTGGTACAGAGGCGGAAGTCTGCAAAGAAGGCAGACCCACTGTTTAAACCAGATTTCTCGAGGGCTAACCGAGAAATCATCGTTGAATGCAACGCCCCCTCCCCACAAGCCCCATGCAACCAAACCCCCTCCGAAATCCGAGCAAAGATTAATGCCGGAATTCCAGACGCCAAATGCCACTTTATTGCGGCAAGAAAAACCCTCAACCACAACATCGTCCTGGAAACCAAGCTGGACACCTCCAAAACCGCTGCCACATAAGCACGAAATAAAAGACGTACTCACGGGGATGCGAATCTACGTGATCGACATCAGGGCCAACTCCAAGTGGTCCAAATTCTTACTCCACGGCATCCCAACAACAATCGGGGATGGAATAGAAGCAGGGCAACTGGTCGCATCGGAGATCAGAAACAACTACGGAGAAAAATTCGATCTCGCCCAGATCCCGAGGTGGATCACCAAACCAGAAAAAAGGATCGGGAAGGAACACTCCTCCATGATCATTGCCCTTCCGGGCCACTTCACAACAGAATCACTGGGACTCAGATCTCTCAACCTCTTTGACCGCCGATGCTCCCTCGAGACTTATTTTAACATCCGGGAAGACACACAATGCAGGAACTGCCTTGAGTATGGGCACCGCCAGGAACAGTGCGAACATGAAACAGGCCGATGCGGACATTGCGCAGAGGATCACACTACAGACGAACACCCGTGCAAAACATGTTCGGGAGGAGTCCGATGCACCCACTCGCCCATCAGATGTTACAACTGCAAGGGCTTCCACAAAGCTATCGACCGAGCCTGCCCAGAGCGGGCTAAGGCCACACTAAGAGCAGCACAACGCTTCAATGAAAGCAGACCCCAGAAGATTGCCCCGCACTCATCAACGCCGTTCGCAGCGACCACGGCCCCGGCCCCAACACCGGCCTCCACCATCCAAGTACCAGCAACACCGGCACCGGCACCGGCCCCGGCTCCGGCACCGGCGGAAAACGATCACGACATGGGAAATAATGAGGTTTAGTTTAAGTCACCGTTCGCTTTCTCTTTATCTTCATGTTTTCTTTCCTTTCTGACTTCGCGGATGCGAACACTTATGTATTCTATTCACGGTCACTCCTGTCCTCGGTTACGCTTTGTTTTTTGGTTCGTTTTCCTTTGTCTTTCCTGTCGTCGTTCGCTTTTGTTTGGGTTAGTCGGCGGAGGTGGTAGTTAGGGTAGTCCGGTGCGCGATAAGCCTTGAGCTTCTAAGCGAAATAAAAATCTATCTATCTATCTTCATTTCTCTCGCACTCGGTAAACCTCGCTACAAACACTTTCGATTATCGTATACTTTATTCTTTTTTATTCTTTCTTCTCGCGTAACGGTCTAACCTAGCATAACACGCTAGGCTGAGCCATTTCGTCTTCCGGCCGTACGGTCGCGTTGTTGTTACTTTAAGCGAAACAAACACCCTCAACTCTCAAAATGGCTTCAAACCAACCCCCCAAACGACCCCCCAGACAACCCCTCTTCGGATTGGGAAGTCAGAAGAGATTCCAAACAGACGAGACGGCCTCCCAAGCATCTCTCTCCAGCTACTTCGCGAACACGCCGCCCCCGGGCACACCAGCTCCAC
The DNA here is from genome assembly GCA_024713685.1 of Morchella sp. 2014-9hei. Taxonomy (NCBI): domain Eukaryota; kingdom Fungi; phylum Ascomycota; class Pezizomycetes; order Pezizales; family Morchellaceae; genus Morchella; species Morchella sp. 2014-9hei. The sequence continues at coordinate 1,711,944 of JAMGYW010000008.1, read as the reverse complement.
CCCGCTTTGATCCAACCCCACAGACCCAAGGAGAAGAGGTGCCGCAGGGCCCCCTCTCCGTATACGCAAACGATGACGACTATACAAGGCCCTACGTCCCCAGGGTTGACTACATCGGGCTCAGCATAGTCCCAGAAGAAACACACAACAAAATGGACATGAACTACGTCTCATGGGCCATCAGACACGCCATAACGGCCAGCCTCGCCCCAGTGATAGCCGCCCAGGAGACGGTTATCAAGGAACAAAAAGACCAAGCATTGACACTACAAATGCTGCAACGCAAGCTGATCTCAATTTCCGACACGGAAACCCTCCTCAGGAACGCCGTCGAGCACATCGACAAAAACATTGCCCAGGCCATCCACCCCCTCCTCACGAAGGCCGAAGAGGCTCAAGGCAAAATCGCCGAACAAATCAAGGAGGTCCAAGGACAAACCCTCCTCATCCTCAACAAACCCACTCCTACCCCTCCTCCCCCTCCTGCAACGCCCATCATCCGCGCCCGGGCACCCGCACCCGCGCCCGCACCCGCCCCTGGCCCCACTAGAGCCCGACCGGCACAACAACAACAACAACAACAACAACAACAACAACCACAACAACCACAACGATCTCATAACGCGTCCGAAGCAAGCAACCCGAACCAAGACACCTTCCAGCTGGTACAAAGACGAAAGGCATCGAGGAAACCGGATCCTCTATTCAAACCAGATTTCTCCAAGGCTAACCGAGAAATCATCGTTGAATGCAACGCCCCGTCCCCACAAGCCCCATGCAACCAAACCCCCTCCGAAATCCGAGCAAAGATCAATGCCGGAATCCCAGATGCCAAATGCCACTTCATTGCGGCAAGAAAAACCCTCAACCACAACATCGTCCTGGAAACCAAGCTGGACACCTCCGCCGAAACCGTGCTCGCTTACAAGCACGAAATCAAAGACGTTCTCACGGAGATGCGAATCTACGTGATCGACATCAGGGCCAACTCCAAGTGGTCAAAATTCTTACTCCACGGCATCCCAACAACAGTCGGGGATGGAACAGAAGCAGGGCAACTGGTCGCATCGGAGATCAGAAACAACTACGGAGAAAAATTCGATCTCGCCCAGATCCCGAGATGGATCACCAAACCAGAGAAAAGAATCGGGAAAGAACACTCCTCGATGCTTATCGCCCTTCCGGGCCACTTCACACCAGAGTCGCTAGGACTCAGATCTCTTAACCTCTTCGACCGCCGATGCTCCCTCGAAACCTATTACAACATCCGAGAGGACACACAATGCAGGAACTGCCTTGAGTATGGGCACCGCCAGGAACAGTGTGAACATGAAACAGGCCGATGCGGACACTGCGCAGAAGATCATACCACAGACGAACACCCGTGCAAGACATGTTCGGGAGGAGTCCGATGCACCCACTCGCCCATCAGATGTTACAACTGCAAGGGCTTCCACAAAGCCATCGACCGAGCCTGCCCAGAGCGGGCTAAGGCCACATTAAGAGCAGCACAACGTTTCAACGAAAGCAGGCCCCAGAAAATTGCCCCGGCACTCATCAATGTCGTTCGTAACAGTCGCGATCAGCGGCCCCGCCCCAACACCGGCCTCCACCATTCAAGTACCAGCAACACCGGCCCCGGCCCCGGCTCCGGCACCGGCGGAAAACGATCACGACATGGGAAATAATTAGGTTTAGTTTAAAGTCCCCGTTCGCTTTCTCTTTATCTTCATGTTTTCTTCCCTTTCTGACTACGCGGATGCGAACACTTATGTATTTTATGCACGGTCACTCCTGTCCTCGGTTACGCTTTTGTTTTTTTTTTGTCTCTCCTGTCGTCCTTCGTTTTTGTTTGGGTTAGTCGGCGGAGGTTGTAGTTAGGGTAGTCCGGTGCGCGATAAGCCTTGAGCTTCTAAGCGAAATAAAAATCTATCTATCTATCTTCATTTGTATTCAGTATTAATTGGTCTCACCTGGTATATCATACTAGGCGGAGCCATTCTGTTAGTTCAAAAATATATTCTGTCCGATCGGTATTCAAGCCCGGTCTCCCGTCCTGTCCCGAACGTATCCCGAGTCGATCCTCGCCTCGGTTCCTCCTTATCCTGTCCCTAGATCCTCGCCCCGTTAGAGAAGTCTAATAGACTTCCACTTAATGGCGCAATATGGGAGTCATACAACGAGCACCCTGGACTATATGGAGAGCTATCTCGACGATTTCCATAAACACAAGGATATCTTTTTAGAATTCAGGGCGTACAAGAAGACATTAAAGGACGCGAAAGATCGAACGAAAGCAGTTAGTGGCTCCCAGAGCACCCAGCGAAGCTTGGAGGAGCTCCGGGAGATTCGGGAAAAATCGCACTTCAACTTCATCAAATTGCATCGCCTTGACGACTACCGAGCACGCTGAGCGCTAAAGATTCTCAATACTCCACGGACGCCAGCGAAGCTTGCCCATGTACGCAGGTAAAGAAGCTACAGAGCGCCTAACAAGGTCGACGCTGCAACGCAGATACTGGACTATGGGGGCAGGCGACATGCTAGAGATCCGAATTCTAAATCTGAAAGATATCGCTGGAGGTCCTGAGAGCACCGACGACATCCTCTGAGCCATCGATAACTCAAGGAGTTGCTCGACATTTTCAAAATCGAGGACCGCAAGAAAACGCCGAATGAACGCTCAATAGTAGAAAGCGGACTGCCCCTGAAGCGTATTTGCAACCCCTCCGCGAAATTGGCGGAAAGACTGTTCAACGTAGCAGACAGATTACAAATGAGCCATATCACGCTATATCGCCTGTTAAAGGAGTATGCCGAAGATGCGGGATGCTCTCAGAGCTTTGCCGGAAGCTCTGAGAGCATTTTGGAGCGCCGGGTGGAGGTTTTCACATGCTTGCAGGTTCCGATACCAATATTCCAAAGGCCTGACGTATACAAGGTTCACAATATCAGGTGTACGGGAACATCATCTTTTAGGAAGGGGAAAATAAGAAAGGATTGGGCATGGGTATCGGGTTCCTCAGAGCAGTGGGGAGTGTTTGGGACGCTTACCAGCGACGGGTAGAGGCTCTGTTCAAGGTACGGGATAGCACAGGGCGCCACAAGATAGACTATGTGTAGTTGAGCTACTTGAGGCGAAGGATCGGTATCGCTGATAACTCATGGGCTGCTGAAGGTCTGTAGGAGGAGGACGAAGAGGATGTGGGTCGTGAATATTCGAGTATATTAGGAATGGCCCATTTGTTCGAGATGGATGCTGGTAATTGGCTGGTAAATACTAGGATAGATTTGCGTACGTGGAATGAATTCAGTTCAATGCTTTGAGAGCAGTCATAAGTGCTATCCAGTGAGAGCATTACCGAACGCTATCCAATGATGTGAGAGTATTACCGAAAGTGCTATCCAGGTGAGAGCATTAATGAGTGCTATCCAACGATGTGAGAGTATTACCGAAGTGCTATCCAGTGAGAGCATTACCGAGTGCTATTGAATGACAGCATTGCCGAGTGCTTATCTAGTGAATGCTCTGAGGGCAGTGGCGAGTGTTTCTACGAGTGGAATGTTAGACCCAATAGGACCGTCTAATTCAAAATTCGTCGTTTCTGCTAGTACGCATGATTGGAAGAGGGAGGTGAGATCGGCCGCTCAGTATCTGAGTCTGTTATCCAGCAAGCTCGCTTCCACCAGCATAACGCTGCTTATGCTTGGGAAGTTTATTTCCAGCAAGCTCGCTGGAGTGCTGCTTAGGCAGGGCATTGAGCTTTTCAGACGAGCCGCATTCATGGCCTAAACCTCAAGGCTCAAATGCCTTTCACAAATCGGCAGATACATACCCCACGTCAAAGGTTTGGTAGCCATCCCCAGTATACACGACAGTGCTCAGATCAGTATTCCGCAACTGACCGCTCAGTGGCGTGAAGAATACCCACGTGAGATATCGCTTTGAGAGACTGGCAATGCCTACCTCTCCTTTGAAGAAAGCGATCGATTCATATGGGTCTAGGTGGGGGATGTCCCACCTTGAGTAGTATTATTAAAGATATTTCCGCAGCTCTACGAGTATTGGTCAGTGCTATGAAAGCAGCAGCAGCCATGGTGCTCTCCGGACAGGGGCAATATCTCTTAGCAGTCAGTGCCTGGAAAACCTAGTTGACGAAGATTGTCTTGGCGCGAGCGATATGCTCCGGGGGTGTCTGGCGAGCAGCTCGGTGAGAATGCTCTCCTGGCGCAGATAGCACTGACCAGTGCTCTCTAGGCGTGAGCGATATGTTCTGGCGGCGCCTGGTGAGTAGCTCGTTGTGATTTGATCTCCTGGCGCAGATATTAGTGGCGAGTGCTATCAGGGCGCTGGTGCTGTCTCCTGGCGGTCCCCGACGCGTCCGTGATTCGTTGCCAGTCCCTGGGCGGGGACTCATTTGCTGATCGTTATCCAGACGCAGGAGGCCTACCCCCAGGCGTGCCATGGCGGAGAGAGCATGCCATGGCGGAGAGAGCATCGCCGGGTGCTCTCAGGACGAGCAGCACATTGCCTGGACGTGCCTGACGCGTGAAGGTGCGCGATGCGCCTAGAGAAAAACGCGGAGAGAGCATTGCTGGGTGCTCTATGGATGTTGGTGATATCGCTAGGAGCACTCTGTAGACAGTAGTAATTGCGAGCGCAAAGGGAAAGCTCATTAGGACTATTCGGTACTGCTTGGAGCGAGTGCTCTGGTGGAGCGAGTGCTCTGGTGGAGCGAGTGCTCTAGGGGAGCGAGTGCTCTAGGGGAGCGAGTGCTCTGATTGGGCGAGTGCTCTGTTTGGGGCGAGTGCTCTCCTTGGGGCGCGTGCTCTGGCGGAGTGAATAGTGCTCTGGAGGCGCTGGCGCGGTGATAGCATCGCTGGCGCGAGCATTATGCTCCAGGATCGCCTGGCGCGAAAGCATTATGCTCCAGCGACGCCGACACGAAAGCATTATGCCCTGGCGACGCCTGGCGCGATCATGCTGTGGCGACGCTGGCGCTGGCGCTATGCTGTGGCGGCGACAGGCGCGAGCAACGCTGCACTGGCGGCGCCTGGCGTCCCTGGCGCCCAGGGCGTAGGCTCTGCACCCTGAGGAATACCAGAGTTTGCTGATGACCCACTCTATGCTGCGCAAATGATGCAGCAGGGATATTCAACTCTTAACATTTCGGTTTTGGAACGGTTGACTCAAGAGATACACACAGTCAACCCTTTCATTCCATTATACAAGACAGCGAAGAAAAGATTGGAAGCTGCATCCTCACAAGATGGGGATGTACGTATCTTACTCAATCCGCACTTGTGGTTGATAATGGAGAGTGGGGCGGACAAACAGAGACACAAGTTGCCTACAAACAATAAAGTCGCTGCGATTATCCCGGATGAATATGGTGAAACAGGATTCCGGGATATTGTCTTAGCACATAAAAATTCAGATGCCAACAGGCAATTTAGTCTCATTAATCCTAATCATGCCGCTTATATGCCTTGCATTATGTTCTGCTATTTCCAAATACTAGTAGTGAAAGGGGTTGGCATTGGGGCATACAGTTGCGTGATGAGTTGAACCGAAGGAAAAATCTAAAGTTGCAGCAGCGTGAATTTTATAGGTTAGTTGTAAACATCAATGGCTTAAAGACTTTTTGATATAGCTAACCTCTTGATTACCCTACATGGTGTGCAGGTACCCACCGCATACCAGGACAACTGAACCCATAAACTTGTTCCTCTCACAGCGCAAATATTTGGGCTGATCTGTATAATGTGTTGGCGGATAATATGCGGCTAGAGGACTTCAACCCGGAGCAGACCGGGAAGCGTATAATTCTACCAAGAAGCTACAAAGGTGGCGACCGATATATGCTCCAGTTGTTCCAGGATTCCATGGTGATAGTCCGTCACTTTGGGCGTCCCTCACTATTTGTTACCTTTACCGCGAATCGAAATTTTGAAGAGATTACTGCGGAGTTACTAGCCGGGCAAACTGCTGTTGATAGGCCGGATTTATTTGCAAGAGTGTTCCATCTCAAGGAACAAAAACTCCTCCAGGAAATAAAGTGCAAACATATCTTTGGACGCTATCTTGGATCTGTATGGAGCATCGAGTACCAGAAGAGAGGGCTGCGACATATGCATCTACAGATATTTCTCCATCTGGAGGATCGCTTTCTAACTGCAGAGAAGATCGACGAAATTGTGTGTGCAGAATTACCGCACCCCGCGACTGATCCAACTGGGGAACTCAATGCAAGCATCAAAAGTTACATGGTACACGGTCCATGGAGAGAAGCCAATAAGCGATCGCCCTACATGGAGGAGTAAAAGACCACAAGTTGCTAGAGTATATTATCCCTACGTTTATTTGCCTGATATCCAATGTGATTTGTAATTGCATTCGGGCAAGGTCAACAGGAACACATGTGAAGCGTGACCATTTCCAGTCACAGAACGAGAGTTTTGTCAGTAAGTATCCCTGATTATCTCACGTCCCCTTACAGCTATAGCGAATGTTATGAGAGAAGTGACGGACGCTGCACCTACACAAGAGTAGAAAGGTTCAAAGAATGAGCAACAAATGAGAGGCAATATTGGAGTTGATAAAGAATAATCTCCGGGAGAAGGTATGCCATCACCGATTGATGCCATAATGACTGAACGCCTTTCTAAATAGTTCGGTTAACGTCAGGCTTAATAGATAGAAGAGAAGCAGATTATCACTAGGGAGGTGATACCGGAAGATAAATTTAAGTTTGATGACAAAATGTTAGCGGCGGATCTTGCGGCATTCCGGAATGCTCTGGAGGTATCCCCGAGCGCGCCATGCAATATTTCTGGTTCCGGCAACGGTGACGGCCAGGAAGCGGTGGTTCAGCCTCAATCTGCGGATATTAAAGGGGAAGAGAAAGGCGAGAAGGAATAACATGAAGATCTCAAAAGAGGGGAGCAGGAACACGATTTGTAGGACATCGGTAAGTGTTTTGGAGCGTAATGAAAAGTGTCTTGGACCGTAAGATCGAGTGATTTGGAGAGTAGGATGAGTGCTTTCGAGGAATACCTCTTTACCTGTATCATAATCCTATTCAATTAACGATTTCTAGACGCTGGTTGAGTTACTATTTAGTAATAGTATCACGGTTTTGGATACTCTGTGAAGCAGTGCCTACGAAAGCAAAGCGTAGTATTCATGGATAATAAAAGGGCGTCGAAGGGTAAAATGCCATCCGTAGAGCTTTGCTGGAACAGACAGAAGTACCCCAGAAGCAAAGCTTTCAGTATACCTGGGGTTCTCAGAGAGCTGCAGGAGCGTACAGAGGATAGGTAATAGTTTCAGGCGAGACGGAATGCTGTAGGGAGAGAGAGAGTTGGGAGGGTATTTCGTCAGGAAAGTGTCAGGCAAGAAACTATTCCGTCTCGAGAGCGTCAGGCGGGAAGGCATTCCGTGAGGAGAGTGTTAGGGAGAGGGCAATTCATTGAGAATGTGTCAGGAGGAATAGAAATCCGTCGGGAGAGCGTCAGGGGAAAAAGCACATCATTGGGAAAGTGTTAGGTGCAAGGGCACGCTAGAAAAACTAGTGCATGCCTGGGCGCGTAGGGAGCACTAGTGCTTGCTAGGGCGGAATTCTATGGGCTAGGAGGCGCCATGAACACTCCACTGTTGCTCTGGAGTAGCGGTTTGTCTACCGAGTGCCCTGGGCGCCTCCAGCTTCCAGAGCTTCTGGCGGAGGTTGCGGGTTTGCTGATGACAAAGATTTTCCTAATCGTTGTACATCTGTTCCTACTCCTGTCCACTAACCTCCCCGAACCCATGTCCGAACCTGTTCTTACGAACCAAAGCACTCCAACATTTCTCGTTTTCTGACAAACGCGACATGCTGTATTGTAGTACTGTATAGACTACCCAGGTGGTTGCGGCATATGCTGAATCTTGATAGGGGGGTTCTAGGGGGGGTATTTTATCTACATGTATAGGTTCAGGACTCTGAGATCATCAAATATCACTCGGCTTCTAGTGTTCGGCGCGACGGCCCTGGTCTCAGTGGCCGAGCCTAGGGTCTCAGCAGGGCCAGGATACTGAACGAATTGGTTCCCGAAACACTGCTTGATATAGTAGAACGGGTGAGCTATTTGGAAATGAGCCCTGTGTGAGCATGTGTCTCTAATCTGACTGGCGAAAAAAGTAGTACCAAAATATAAAACTACGGTATTGCTACTGTACTGCTACGGGATAAGCTACGGTATAATATTTAGAATTTCGATTTAATTCGGAGGTTTTAAACAATTCTGTATTTATATAGTAGCCTTGTTTGGTACGGTATCTCATGAAACTGTTGCTTGATACGGAGGGACGGGGGTAGATGATTTTAGGGAGATCCCTGGGGCGATGGAAGTATAGCCTGTTAGCAGTGCATCTTAATAGGAGGCCCACAAATCTCAGTGTTCAACACTTCCCTAACGCAACCAGTCGCACACCCACTTCTGCGGTTTCAACGTTCTGGTGTCTTACTCTGTGTCAACACAGCTGGACCAGCAGAGCAGTGCATCAGAAAGCATTGAGAAACACCGCCAGGACAGAACGACGGTTTCTTTTACAGCTTTCCGAACTTGCCAAACACAGAGGACGCCGGTCTCGTCCTAGAACTCGTAATAACGATCATCCCCCTACCAGCTGATCCTGCAAGGTCCAACATCCTGGCACATTCTTACGAAAATCAAAAAGCTATTGCTCCGTTGCCTACAACCTCTTTACGTCAGTCATCATCATCTCATTGACCTTTGCTTTGCCATAGGGTCCGGGACTCTCAGACAACACAACACGGCTTCCAAACATCCCTACTAGGAGAACAAAGTAGGTACGCTCTTAGGACACCTCCTCCCTGCCATACACCCCTCGAATCATCTGCTCACCACCGGGCAGAGAAAGCCGCCATGTCGACTCCGCACTACCAACGCATGCCCAACCTCAGCCCAGCCGATACTGCAGAGGGGCCATCACACACTCACAGAGCTATAGCTGAGGGTACGACCTTTACCCTAGCCCTCGGAAACCGCCCCCCGACCTACCAAGCCACAGTCGAAGACGAGCCCTCCATCACCGCCGAAGACGACCACCCAGGCCACACCACAATCAGCCCCTGCACCCACCCCGCTGACCACCACCCCCCTGACCACCACCACTCGGACAGCACCGCCACCTACGTCGCCAGCGACAACGGCGACCACCTCACCACCGCACCCACGCCGTGGACCCCCACCCCCACCAGCAATGCCACAACCCCCGCCCCCACCGAGCCCTACTACCCCTCCTCCCCACCGCCCATGCCCGACACCTTCACAGACTTCGACAGCGACGCGGACGCCGACGCCGACACCGACCCCGCCGCCCAAGCCCGCCTCGACACCTTCCTGCAAGCGCGCATCGACGCCGTTCGCGCCCTCCGCGGGCCCCTCCCAACCGAGTACGAGCACCTCGACTTCCACTCCCCCGGCTACAACCCCGCGCCGCGCTTCCAGTTCCGGATGCAGCCGCTTCCCGGGGCAGGTGCTGGTGGTGATGGTGGTGCTGGTGGGGGTGGCGGGGGCGGCTTGCTGCCGCTCTCAGAGATCCGCCGCGATCTCTATATCCTCAATGCGATATACCCCGAGCACCAGAACCTGTTTGTGCTGATGCTGAGGCTGTACGAGAATTGCGATCCGGGGGATGAGATGGTGCTGAGGTCTGTCAATGCGCTGCCGCATATGCGCTACTTGGTGGGGCTCTGTAGGACGTGCTTTCTGGTGGTCGGGGGTGGGGAGTGGTGTTGTGGGGAGGTGGTTCCCGAGTAGGTGGTGGTGGTGGTGGTGCTAGGGCCTTTTGTTCAATGTCGTGGCGGGTTTGTATCAATCGTGTTGGGCGAGTGGGAGGCGGAGGGGTGGGGGTCCGCAGTAGGGAGGAAGTAGTTGGTGGAGCTGATATGTTGCTAAGCTGGCGAATTTGTTTCAAGCAATTACACATAGAGTCTCTGTCTACTTCATACTACTAAAGATTTGAAAATAAATTTCAAAGAATCTTCATTACCTTTCAAAGCATCATCCTAACCTTTCGGTCTGGGTTCGATTTGAGATTTTTTATAGGCAGGAATTTCGGGACCATTCTGAACAGTGTTGTCTCTTCAAATATTCAAATAATGTCCCACCAACGTTTGCCCCCCCCAATACCATACAACTTCAGTTATAGCTCTGATATCCCGAGTGGTCTTCATTGGTGTCCGCGAAACTGGCAAAAGAGCAGGTCACGAGTGATGCAGGCTAAAGAATCATCTTCCGCTGTGCTTAGATCTTTTATTTTTATATAACCGATGAACAGTATGTAAACCGCTATCTATAGCAATTCTTGTGCTTAGTTCATCCCCGCTGCTTCCGGTCTTTATACAATCCACCGCATCTTGGAATCAAGATATCCTTAAAAGTGCTCCCTTAAACCACCATCTCGGGGTTGTGTTTTAATAACCTTCAAAGGCACACAAACAATCCCACTCTGGAATCTCGGTCCAGTTTGTTCCTTATCAAACGAAAGTAGACGCCGTTTAGACCAGTCATTTACAAAATCTCGCTGCACCGGGCTAAGATCACTGTCGTTCCACCCCCCTCGCCATCCAGCTATTTAGCAATGTTTTAAGAGCCCCCCCTTCCAGCTCCCCAGCTGTCTCGGCGTTGGTATCCGGCCCCCCAACACCACATCGAGTTCAAAACAAACACGACCATTCACCCACAAACTGAACCACGAGCACAAACAGTGGTATCATAGGTCACGCAGCGACACATCCCATCACTATCGATAACTGAAGCGTCTGTTCCCCTCGGGTCAGCTTACCGAACTCCACCTCTACTCTGCAGCGATGTTCCTCCTTACCTCCGAAATCCTTCCTGGAGACCTCACCATCGACGATATTATCATTGTATCGTTCGTCGACCACCACCGAGAGTGTCCATGCCCCGGCCGATCGTATGACTTCACCCAGACCCTCAGCGAATACGATGGCGCCATAACGGGCGTCTGTGTCGTGAGATGCGGAGGAATGCTGAAGTTCCATCTCCGAAACGAGTTTCTGGAGCATGGGCATCATCCCGCCACGCCTGTATCAACGAAGCAAAATCCGGAAAATCTCATTACTCCTCGAAAGACTCCCGCGCCATCTGAAAGTCAGAAGAGCGAGCATTCTATCGCAGGAGAGACGGCCTTTCCGTTCCTTGACGGTCCGTACCTCCACAGGGGCGCCTCTGCAGTTGGAACTATTTGCGGCGAGGACTACATGCAGCTCAACGCCCAGCTCGAATTTGCAAGTGGCGGTGGCCACTCGCCTCACCAGCACGACACACTGCTCTGGTTACCAAGGCGTTGCTTGGCTTGCAATGTACTGTTTGCGGCTCGAAGCGCGCCAGCGAATGCTTGCTTTCCCGGAAGTGAGACTGTCGGTCAACTGCTTTATGGTAAAGATGGTTTGGTGTATCATGTATGTGGACCTATCCATCTCGGAGTGTTTCGGATGTCCCAATAGCGACCTGAGAGACCTGGATCGACATATTGCAAGTTATAAGAAGGTCAGCGTGCTGTCAGCGCAGTCTATTTCTTTCTAACATCTTTTAGGATGGCATTGCTGAACGTAGTAAGCCCGTAAAGGTTGATCAAAAAGCGTACCTTTCAACTCTCCTAGCTCAATGGCTCATGCTCGTGGGAGAGTGGGTGCCTTTTTCATATCAGGTCTTCTTTCATCCACATAACTCTTGAGCTTTGTTGATCATACTTCGAATTTTGTATGCTGCATCTATCATCAAAGTTCTCGTCTTTTCATGATACCCTCCTCGAATTAAAGCAATTCTGGGTGCAGTTGCTACCGCTATGCCTTCTCAAACATTGTTCGGGAGTGCCAACAAAAAGCCCTGGTTATGAGCTCATAGAATAGAAGGCGTACCATCTCGGAAATCTGGCAAAAATATTAGAAAATGTGTCATTACATCTAAAGCTACTAATATTTAATTTACTCAAAGATTGCCCCTTCTCCCCTTGAATTTGAATTATGAGCTCCCCCGAGATGCGAACATTAGTATCCTCGGCAGCAGGCCTTTCATCTGGCGGAAAGTAGAATTGAAGAATGAGTACCATGATGTAGTAGGCAGCGATATACTCTTAAATGGCAGGGATATCCCCTAAAATGGCAGTGAGATCGTTGGGAGTGATGTAACGATAATAAGACCACATACATCCCCTAAATAAAGTGTTCTTAGCGGGTTTGACATGAAAGAGATGGTAATGACCCAGGGGTGTACCGCACCACAAGCCAGGTATTCTGATAGTCACAGCTTCCTCGCAAGAACCATTCGTCACGTTGCAGCAGCATGGCGCGTTCGGGAGGCTTAATTTCCATCCTTCCATTCCGAGTATTACCAAACCAGTGAATTTCTGATTTTTCGCGACCTTATTCTGATATATAGGTCACATTTACTATGTCTTCTCTAGGGCTAGTTTTGCTTAACGGCACCTCTATAATGATTAATTCATCTAAACCCGGTGTCCCCGCTTCGTTGCTTTTCCCATGTTGTAGTAGTAGATTAACTAGGAACACAGCTTACTCGAGTGACATACCTCAACCTCAACCTCAACCTCATCCTCAACCTCAACCTCATCCTCAACCTCAACCTCAACCTCAACCTCAACCTCAACCTCAACCTCAACCTCATCTTTATCCTTATTTTCCTCACCCTTATCATCCTCATCCGCGCTTACTCTCTCCTCCTCCTCCTCCTCCTCCTCGTGCCCAGCGTACCCACGCTGTAGCAGCAGTCAGCCTATGTCAATTCTGGCACCCGCCGCCATCGCGTGCAGTAGCGTACGCTTCCTCCCCAGCCACAGCCATGCATTTTCGCGCGCTTCCGTAGCAGAGACTACACAGCAGCAGAGTCATTATTGCATACGGCGTGGAACAGGTATGCTCGTATCTTACAGCTCACGCTCCACGCTGAGTCCAATATTGAACAAGAGCTCCAGCATACTTGGGTCGCACGCCTCTTCCTATGTTCAACCGGGCTACTCTAACCCAAGCACCACATCTGCACCGCTGCTCAGTAGCTCCGGAGCGGTATCTATCGATTCCCGGCGCATTGCGTACGAGAGGGGTGTTCATCTTCGGCCGCTGGTTGGACTTACCTCAACACCTATCTTGATCTGAATCTGGCCAGGCCGACCAGGCTTTCCCCGGCAGCTACATGCAGTGCTTTATTCGTCTCAGGGTCATGGGGGTCGGCTCCGTCGTCTAGCAAGCGATTGACGAGGATGGTGCTTCCTCATGCCGTCGCTGCATGCAATGGTCCGCATTCGAAGTACTGTTCGCCCACAAACATCACGGGGAGAACAAGCATGGCGGGGAGGACAAATATCGAGGGAAGGACGGTTAGCAGCATTACCACTTACTGTGTGCCGAGATACCTCACTAGACTCGTATTCCGAAAGAACACTAGCTGGGTTTCTGTTGGAGCAACGTGACGACAGGCCTGCATGTGCGTGTGCAGGCTTCCGCGAGCGTATGGATGAACACCTCGTAGCCCCGCATTCAGTCGCTGCGTGGGTAGGGTTGGATATAGCTTAACCTGGGATAGGCCAGCTGACCGAGAGCAACCGTGAGATGGCAGTTTCCTAGCAGCTCCAGCGCATAGGCCTGTTAGAGATACTCGTAAGCAGAGTAATGTACGAGCTTGAGCGTGTGGCTATTGTGATCAATCATCAAACGCCCACGACACACACCAAGGATTAATGATTGACCCGGCATTTCTGCTGCGCTGGAAAAGTTGGGGTTTCTGTGACCGCTCCTCAACCTATAGCCCATGGTGACGGCCATGCGGAGCTCGTCGTGCGATCTGCGGTTTCGAGCCATGTCAGCGCTTTGACAACAAGCCTAGAACTCTTACACTACGCCCGGATGCTATCTATTACTCTACTGTACGTCTCGTGCAGCACGTCTTCATTCCCGATCGCCGAGCCAATGGCGTCTAAAAAGCTTTGCATGGCTCTCGTCGTCACAGAGGTCTTCAATGGAGAAACGAACGAGTAGGAACCTGCTACGGCCCTTTAGCCCAAACAGCCAAGTGGGTGGCGAATAAGAACATGCTGGCAAAGGCAACTTTCATTCCATTGTATGCATCCACGAGTGTAGAAACGACATCGGCCCTGAATTCGTTGCGGTTTAGGTCTCGAGCATCGTCCTGGCGTTCTGTCCCATTCGCAGATGCTACCCATTGACCGAACAATTCGATATATCGTACTTGTACAAGACATATAGCTAGTGAGATCAACCTAAGTTGACTGTTTTGAACTGGACAATGAAAGTGGAATCCTTGTTGCACAAACGTATGGACACCGTGAGATGAACTACAAGTATCCGCAACCATGTTCACTAAGTGGCTTTAGTGAGTCCGAGAGAAGGGCGGGCTTCAGCATTCTAAAGATAAACACGGCTCTGTTTACTATTTCCTTGCGGCACGACATTTTGAGGACAGGGTGGGTTGTCGTCTATCAGGCAGGCATCTGGAATAGTAAAAAGCCTACTTGAAACCAGATACCCATTCGATGAATGTACAGCGTATGCGTAGAATCCGCGAATGGGTCAGAACACAGCATGCAAGTGGCTTCCTATGAGTGTCGTATTATAGCCATAGCTGCAGATGCTTGCCTGGCAACTATTCTCCTCCATACGTCACGGAGCCACATCCCACACCCATCCATTGGTGTTCATGAACCAACGGCATGCCCAGCTCGCCCAGTCACAGCGATGATTGTAGCCCCAGAAGCAGTAGCAGTCGCTACAACACCACGGATGGCGCGGCTTGCCCGTCCTCGATTATTCGGTCCCCGTGGCAGCTGAGCGGTGCGAGCGCCCGAAAACAGGTGACCACGGTCACTGCAAACGTGGCACCAGCCGGTCCCAACCCGAGGCCACTAGCGGGAGACATAAACCAGACGAGAAAATGCCACGGTCGCCACCTGGAATCGCAACTGGCCTCCCTCCCACTCAGTGTGCCCCGCTGCATTTACTGCGATGCCACCTACCACACAGGCTACCGAGCTCCCAGCGGTTTCCCTGAAGCCGAGCATGTGGGCTGTCGATCGGGATGCTCGAAACCCAGATTATTAACGCCAACGGGGTGCAGGCCGCTGCGTTAGCCATCTTGCGCCCTGCTCTGTAGTTCCAGGCTTTTTGTCCGGACATGATCCCGGGGAAGCGTGTGTGCTGTTGTTGTTGGCTCGCTGCGCTTACCAGGGGATCACCAAGATCTAGCCAAATCCATTGATTGGTTTGAGGTTTCGAACCGCACATTGCAATTGCCACTTCCGGTGGCCACAGCTAGGGCACGGCCGAACCGGGCTTTACCACCAGCGGCCAGTGTGTAAAACACCCGCTGCATGCTGAATCCCATCCGGTTATGACATGCGACCTGTGACCCAATGGGCGGTTTCGCCACTCGCCCGGATGCCCGTACAGTTGGTGGCGGTGGTTGGTCGGGAAGCTACATGTAGTGTTCTTATGCCAGTGTCCGGCTGAAACCCGGGCTAGGTTCCCGCGGCCAGCACCACAGGCAGACGCGGCGCAACAGGCTGGGCCGCTGCGGAGCGTGGGTTAGATTACCCGCCCTCTGCCCCTACGACAAGCAACAAAGCAACCCGGCAAAAACAAAAACCCACAAAAGAGTTCGGTACCCAGGATTCCCACATGGTCACCCACTGCAGTACTAACTAGGCGATACGATGCTTGGGTATGGCAGAGCGGACGGGATGCCCCATTTTCATCGTTCTATGACCGAACACATTAATCACTATCTCGCATGCCTATATATGCAATACACGGTCTCGTTCAGAAGCAACCACAACCCTAACCCACCAGACCTTACCACCAAGGTCGCTCGCTGCCTTACAAGTATGTACCTTTCTTGGGACGCTCCGCCATTCAGCTGTAAAGGAGAACGGGTATGGATTACTGTTACCGACACCCAGATCCCCCACAATCATTTTCCTTTTGCGATTGATGCTTGGAATGTTAATATTCTGTTCTATCTCCCACTGTTATCACAGAACCAAGAAGATTGGTTCAAATTACTACACTAGACGTTCGCATCTTCAAGTACAGTACATCATCCGTAGATTTGAAAATTCATTTACAGATAAAAGTATTTTCTTTACATGAGTGTAACTCCTACATGTTTTTACAATTTCTTCGCCAAGATACAAGTTTGTCATGAATCACGGAGCATGATTTCCCCTGAAAATACTCCCGAACACAACCTACAGCTCGCATTACAACCTACTCCGCTCAGCGCCATTGTCGTAGTCTTCATCCTTATTCCCGAAAGTATCCTTCCCTAGGAGGGAGTTAACGGTTCTCTCGCGCGACGATATGTGGTGCCTTGAAGACCCCAAACACTCCTGACAAGTCTGATAGTGGGCATACCAAAGACGGGCACCTTGCCACGCCTCCTCGAGCATGAGTATATCCTCGCAGTGGAGATATGCCGCCGCTAAATTTCGGTAGGTGTTGAGATAGGCGGTCAGGTCATCGCACCATTTTGTCATAATGATGATTTCTTCGAAGATGGAGGTTCTCATCTTATTGAGGTCCTCCTCGCCGTATAACATGAGGTGAAACTCAGCCTTGATACGTTCCTGGGTTCCCTCTGCGTCCTCTGGGTATTCCTCCCCGAAGCATGCGCCAACCTCGACTATCTCATAGAACTTGTCCATTAGGCTTTGAGATTTATTCAGAGAGGGGAGGGCTTTTAGAACGTATTCCATGTTGCCGATGTATTGAAGTAAGTTGTTTGTACTACTGGCTCTTCCGAGTCTGGTGATGAAGTGTGCAATTAATGAGTTGAGCAAAAAAAGAAAGAGGCCTGGTGATCAAAGCAGCCAACACTTTATAGACAGGTTACGCAGGCTTTCACATTGAATGACGGAGGACAACAGGCTAAACAGGACAAAGGTCTTATAGAATAGTAAGTAATACGTCGATCTTCATGGTGGCTTTAAATTGCTTACATAAAAGAGGTTAAAATGCAGCCTTAGAATGAGACACAATCGCAGCATACCAGAATTCGGAGGAGGGGGTTTGATCCATTGTAGTATCCTTCTACAACGTATAGCTTCTAACGCTTAGTTAGCTTGTCGAGATATGACTACTATTTTGGGTGTGAAGATATTCTGATAATATGCCTTGATTGTTTTGAATCGGGGGGCGGCTGAAACGCCGGACGATCAAAGAGGCTTGGCAAGGTTACTTAAACCTTGTACTCACATGTAGGAAATAATTATCTTGCAGCTCAATTCGCTTCCTATATTACTTTGTGACATGTTCCATTGATATCTCAAACTCTGGATAACGTTGGTATCAATGGGTGTTGTACTTTGGTCAAGCTCAACTGACCATGATGGATAGAGTTAGTAATATCGAGTGATACATGTGTATAATGTGCCAAGGAAAAAAAGCAGGACCGCAATATTGATCTTTTTTTGTCTTTTTCGATTCAGCGCAACACCACTCTGGACACCGCTCTGGACACATTGTGTCTTTGCTTTTTGTAACTGTCCTAAATAGTAAAGAATTGCCAATCCAGCGTCCAGCCATAGAAAGGAACTTGCACTGGATCGTCTTTCACACTCTCTGTACTTCGGGTATGATCTAGCACGTGTTTTGCAAGGAAGACCTCTAGGATCATTGAGAAGCTACAGATTTTACGGCTTGGTTGTATTGTCCGAACTTCTATATCGACCAGTGCAGTGGAGTGATGGGTTGTGGGGCGCATAGTAGCGGCTAAGACGAGGCCCCATGTGAGTCTTACGTCAAATAGCTTTCCATGCCGGTCTGAATACTTTCCAACGTTAGAATTAATACCGGGACTCTTTCCTGGCTCGCTCATTGTGGCAGAAAGACGCCGAGTCTGATAGCAGGAGTGGGTTTTGTCGAACTCGAGATACTTAGTATTGCTTCAAGGAGGATGGTATGTAGCGACGAGGCTATCTAAAGACCCGATTGTATAGGTAGAGCTGGTTCGCTGGGTGCAAAGACGGTTGCTGAAGCGACTGGCTGACGTTCAAGACGCCACAATATCCCGTCTATTAGGTGTCGAGCTCGTGTTAAGGAACTTTGTCAGTCCTGGTGTTGGAGAAGTGTTGGTTTCGATGCCGCGGTGGCTCTGCTCTGGGCTTGGAATTATCGAGTGCTATCGCATGACGCGGAATATTTCTATTTTGTTTACCTCATTAATGACTCGGAAGCTGCCGTATACAGCAGTTGAGTGAACCGCCTCCACAGAACCAACGAAGAAAAAGCTCGGCTTTTCTCTACACTGGGAAAATAAAAATGCAATCCTGCCCCATCTCTTTCGCGGTATTCAACTCCAGGCTAAATACCGGAGATCCATAATATCTCCTCGAGCCCTCCTAGTTGTAGTCATACCTACCCCCGATCGTGAAGGATCCCGGTATGCTTTCAACTGCAGCTGCGATGGTATAAAATATCTCCCGGGCTATCTTCACAATTCTCTTGACCAATTCTATTCACCAATGGTTTATATTCTTCCCGTTGTAAACCCACAAGATGGGACGAGTCACCACTATAGGAGAGCTATGCAAGTGTCGAGCCAGCTCCAGACTAACTGAAACTGTACAAGGTGAGTACGTGCTTTTACTTTTAGTCACTGGGAACAAAGGTGATTAATCTGCCTTAGGCTATGCATTCAGAGCACTAATTGTCTCAATGAGTGGAGCTGGGTTACATGAGTTTACTTGTTTGACAGTTACAAGGAGTCATCATCTAACGTGAACTGGCCAGTCACCGGACAGATCCATTATCATTGATATCCCGAAGCTATTGTAGAATTCAATTCACATCCCAAGAACCGGTACTATTTAAGCCCCCTAAACCACCTCCATAACCCATAACCTACACCAACAACTGCATATCGAAAGCACTAGCTCTCAATTCATTCAAAGCCACACATTCAGACCCAAAACCCAAACTTACAACCCTCCACACGACATCCACAAGAATGTCACCAGACTCAAGAATCCGTTCTCTTCAAGAGAAAATAGCAACGCTTCAGAGGAAGATCGAAAAGTATGAAGACCGCATTGACATAGTCAAGGATATCCTGCAGTTGAGTACCGAGGGTGCCTGGCCGGACCAGTATGTTCCGGGGGTAGACAGGGAAAAGGCAAGGAGGGATATAGCGGCACTCAACGCCAAGATTTCTCGGGCCGAGGATGATATTGAGAAATTGCAGAACGACATTGCCGCACTTCGGGATGCGAACGGTCCACCCTCGAGGAGACTATGGCGCTAAAGCGGGGGGGGGGTGAAGTGTGAGAAGATTGTGGGATGAGACGAAAACACTAACATTCACAGCAGCTCGGAATCGGTATTAGATAGATGGTCAGTAGATAGATGGTTAACGTTGTCTGGTTTTAGGAGCAGCCTGCGAAGATAGTAGAGTTTAAATTCAAAGTCGATCATTATGCATTTTCAAGCGCGCATCAGATGACAAACTACGCATCAGATGACATGAACCAAGGAAGGAAAAATCACGAATCAAGAACCCAGCCCCAAATCTCACCGCCCTGACGTACAAATAGAATTCCAGTCCCCGTCTGAGCCTTCTGGTTCTAAAGCAGCCTTCTGATTTTAAAGTAGTCCGAACCCTTCTACCTTTAAAGTAGCCCGAACCCTTCTACCTTTGAGCACCCCGAACCCTACAATACTGATTCCTCCCTTCCCACCACAACTCGCACACATCACAAACCACAAACACCACAACTCACAACACCAACTAAAAATGTCTGTAGCAACCAAGCTCCGCTCTCTGCAGAGGAAGAAAGATGCCCTGTGGGTCAAATACAACGAGTACGAAGACCTCCTTGAGGCGCTAGAGACAAATCCTAGCACTAAACCGTCCTGGTCGTACACGACTGGCTGGAGCAACGTGGAGACGGAAGTTGCCAAGTGCAAGGGCAAGATGGGCGGTGTGATGAGCGAGATAGATAGCTGTGAGGATGAGATGAGGGCACTTCGGGAACGAGCCCCGGGCGATGTTTGGCACAGTGAGGTTTAAGATCGGGGGCTGAGTCTTTTTGTTTCCTGACGGTTTTTCATAATGTCTGGTGTGAGGTATAAGGTTCCGAGCGCGTATAATTTCATTCCCTGCTGGTTAATAATAAGAAATTTGGGTGCTGTGGCAACAGAAGCATAGTTTGTAACGCGTACGAGTGATGTGATGAAACCATGTGAGGAAGATGAACTGTGACTTCTGATGACTGAGTGATATATGTTTCAAGGTCACATGATTATCGGCTTTACAGGTCCCGGATAAGGTACGCATCACCCACTGCTAGAGCCGGAATGCCGGAATAGAATTGAGACTCTCTTCCACATGTGGGCTATACTGAAGACCGGAATGGATCAGGAGGTCAAGACCGTGTTGTGAAACTCGGCGCCAGAACCCTCTGGTCATGGGGGAGCGGGACTTGCGCTCAAGAGAGGTCAAGAGCGCAGAGGGAACCGGCGGGCATACTTACCAAGGTGAATGATGGTAGAGAAGAATAACGTTTTGTGAAGATGGAATTGTGTGGCTTGGCCCGGGTGAACTGCGATGTGTGGTTGCAGAGCGGAGGTGTTTAAACTTGCGCAAGGGCTTGATGATTGGTGGTTGTGAGATCTTACGTGCGAGCGAATCCGTGATCTCTCCAGTGAATCAAAAAAAAAGAGATTTTGTGCCTGGGGCTGCCTTGATACAGCTCAAGGAAGAGTGTAATTCGTCCAGGAAGACTACCGCTTCAGACATATATACGGGTAAGACTACTAAGTGGGGGTATCTCAGACCAAAACGATCGTTGATTGAACAGGTTCCAAGCACACAGGATATGTACTACTTAGGCTTAAAATCCGAACGGATATATGCCGAATCTGAACACCTATCTCGCACCTCAAGTACAAAAGTGCCTATGCACCACACCTGAATTCTACATTACCACCTCCCCCAAAGACACAAGCAATCAATAATATGTCTACCGTAAGCAGAATCCGACATACAGACAAAGATCATCGCTCAGGAGGCGGAGCACAACAAATTCCAAGACTACCTAGAGGTACTCAACACATACGCAGCTAGTATAGGCAAGACCGAGATAGACAGGGAAGGGGCAAATCTGAGGTCGAAGATCATTGACCTCAAAGTCTTCATCACCAGCTCTGTGCATGAGTTTACGTTGATTACACAAGTCGCTGCAACGAGCGCTTGGCAGTGACTCTATAGACAGCGATTCCTCCTCTAGAAACTGATTGCATCCGGAGGCCATACCATGCCTAACTAAACTGAATTACATCTCCAATTGGACTGAACTCAACTGAACTGGGTAATGGGTTTCTAAACCGGTTCAACAACCAGCACCGTTCTTTCCTCTGTCTTGCAGGTTCATAAACTAGATCAGTTTTCAGAGCCCGTTGCTTCGTTGTTGGTGTGCTTGGGCCTGCCAAAACCCATTGAAGGTCAGGAAATACGTTCTCCATGTGACGGGTACCTGCATGATAGAACCGTTTAATAAACCACTGAACCGGGTTTTGATTGTGATGAACCACTCAAACTGAACTAGCCCAAAGACAAAACCGAACCAAAATACCAAGTGAACCGGTAGTTAAGAGGGCAATCCCAGTGGTAGGCCCAGTGGCGGCGCCAAAGCTATATAGTTATCTGACCTTGATAATCTGCTAGCAATATATAAAGACCACTTCTCCAGATTTATGCTTTACCAGAATGCTAGATTACGACTCCCACATGAAATATCATTGTTGAACACCTTCAACAATTGTCACGAGCAGGGCTCCCACCGCCAATCATTACAGCCCATTCTTATCGCCGGAACACAAATAGAATTTCAATACTTTGAGTATTCCCAGCAACGCCTGTCAGCCAGCCAGCTACATAACAGCCCCTGCCCTACCGCACCAACGCAACCCAAAAGCACAGCACAAAAACAACCACAACCAACATGACTCCCGGCGACAAAATCCGTGCGCTACAGAGGAAGCAAGCCGTCCTCAAGGACAAGATCGACGACTATGAGTGCGAACTGGAGGCACTCGGGCCCTCCGACCGTGCAAGCAGTGACTGGTGCAAGGTGGAGACGGAGAGAGTGCTGTTGAAGGCGCGGATATGTTCTGCAAAGATGGAGATGATAAAACTCGACTTGGAGATGTTCGAGATTGCGGAGGGTGTGGTGAGGATGATATGGCCTTGAATTTGGTGTTTTGAGACAGAGTTGTGGACTGGGGGGTCGTTGGGTTTGGTGGTTGGAACGGGTTGAGGTTGGTGCGGTGGGGGGTGTGTGAGGTCCGGGCGAGGACGTTACTGTTTTTTCTCATGATTTCAGACTCAGGCGTTGTAGTGTCAATAAACCTTTTTGAATTAAACACCCCGCTTGGTATGTGCAGGTTACTTGTCCGGAAGCGTGTGAACGAGAAACCCCGATCGCTAAATAAGTCATGAAACTAGATTGCGCCTTCTCACAGAAACCCCAAGTGATGCGTAGATTGGTGTCAATTGGAGACATCTGATGTAGGGGTTGTGCCCGGCGCTGGCTAGTTTCGGTGGGCAGAAGGAAATCCGCGAAATCTATATTGCCCGATTTCCTCCAGAAGAATACCCACACCCATATGATCGAAACTAAGCACCGCCCATCCAGCCATTCCCAGTGCGTGTCGAATATTGATGACCGTGAAGAGTCGTGTCAGGAGTCGATGGGATAAGTTCACACTGCTATCAGCGGCCCGGCCGCAGCTATGATTGTCCCACGTACTACCGCTGTCGATGCGATTCCGACTGTCTTCAAAATCTCACTCCACGCTTTGAAGCCTCTTTATCTGAGCAATTGGCCATCTAATGAATACAGGTACCTCCTATTTCGTGGTCCTCCTCCATCCGAAACATCGTTTCCACAAAATCATGATAGCGGTCGTTCAAAATGTCAACTGTTATCCTCGCAGCGCCGAGACAGCGTGTGGCCAAAAAAAAAGTCTCGGCGAGCTGTATTAAAAGTCAGAACAATTCGATTTGAAAACACCTATCATCAACATCAGCACACACACGGTGGCACTTCATCATCACCGACACCACACACATACCTGAACATCCCATCCTCTATCAAATCCCCCCCCCTTCTCCCTCTACGGCAGTCTAGACGCCCCCCTCGCGGAGTCATCCGATCGCGATAAACAAGCCGCTCCGTGCTACCACTCAAGAACCAATACCAGCAGCCATGTACTACTACATCGAGGTCCCCGTCATCCACATCAAGCTCTATCGCCTGCACCAGCGCCTGGCAGGGGTCAACAGGAAGCTCGAGCGCCTGCATGACACAATTGACGACTACAACAGGCGGCACCGCAACGACGGGCCGAACCCAGTGATGGAAGCCGCGATGTGGGAGAAGGGGATGCTTCTCCTGCTCAAGATTGACGATGTGAAGGCGGATGTCAACATCCTTGAGAGCCGCCTCAGGACGGTGAAGAGTGAGAGGGAGAGGAAAAGGAGGGGTTAGGGGTCGATGGCCTCGCGAATGGGATTGTAGGGCGGAGGAGGGGAGAGTCTCATGGGGCGACAGTCGGTGGGTTGGGGGAGTGTGTTGGCGGTGTCGAGTTAGCTGTAGACCGCACGGGGGGAGGGGGAAGGGAAGATGTTTGAGTAGTCTGTAGCAACATTGTAGTTGAGCAGTCAGTCCAAATTGAGAAAACCCATGTTCCCTGCATATTATGTCGCTGCCAAAGTTCTGTAGCCTGCAACATTTTCCGTATTTATAGACGTCCCCCCCAAAAATCCCAAACCATCCCACCAAACATCTCACATTCAAGAATCCCAGCCAAGTGCACCACAAACACCCCCCCCACACTCACGCCCCAGACCACCGGGACCATGTCCTACCACGACTTCACCCAGAACGTGGTGCACATCTACGACAACATCCGCTTCGAAGTGCTCAACGAATCGCTGTGCCTGCACCGAGCCCTCCTCTCACTCATCACCAGCGAACCCTGTGCATGCGACGCCGCCAAGATCCGCCTCTTCGTCGAGCATCAGCGCATCCTCAACGTGCAGCATCGAGCACTCACCCACATGACCTGGTTCATCGGGTGGTACGGTGGAGCCGGCAAACGGCTTAGTATTCGCAAGGTGAGGTGCTACGGGGGCGTGTTCACGGAGTTGATATTCAAGAGCATGGAGATGGAGATCAAGAGGATCAAGAAGGAGATCAGGGAGAAGGGGGGGATCGTGTTTGACGCTGAGAGCGCGGTGCCTGGGAAGAGGCCTAGCAGGATGGGGTTCTGGAAGTAGGGGGGGGGGGGAAGGGGGAGGTGTAGACGGGGTGCGCTTTCGCTGTATAGGGAGGGAGGGAGGGAAAAGTGTCGTTGTGATTCCCAGCACGTTTGCGAATGTCCGCTGTGTTACTGTTCTACTAGTCCCCGCCCTTCGCAACTAATGAAACAAAACTGTTCAACTCTTTCAACTGCTATCTGCTGTAGTTGTGATAGTGAACATGATGCGTAACTCAAGCTTACATCCCCTCCAAGCCATCTTTGCCACGATCCGCGGATATTCCCACAATGTACGCCGCCTCTCGGAATACATGATGCTTTCCTCTGTGTGGGCGGGCCAGCAACGCTACGTAGGCACACAGGCCGACCCATGTATGCAGCAAGCTGTACTCGCAGCAGTACATAACGCACCCCCATCCCAACACACGCCCATCACCCCCCATCCATCCATCCATCCACCACTGCCACCGCGCGAGAAGGAACAATAGAAGCCCCACCTTACCTTCTATCCGCAGCCCACCGACCCCCAGTCCAGTGAGTACATCGGCACTCCATCCGCACCCCTCCGCATTCTATCCTCCCTCCAGCAGCCATTGTAGTTCAAACACGTAGTGCCCCCCCCCACCACCAAAGCCATCATCCCAGCACCTTGCGCCGCAACCCCGTGCTCGCTCGCCTCATAGCTACCTACCACCACCACCCCCGTTTCCAAACTTTGTTTTTGTTCGACAAGCAGTCTTCTATCCCACCACCCCACCATGTTCAACCCCAACCTGACCCCCGAGCAGTTCCAGCAGGCCATGGCGGGCGCGCGCCAGGGCGTGCAGCAGCTGGCGCGGGAAAAGGATATTGCGAGTGAGCGGCTGGGGGATGATGAGCTCACGCTGGAGGATGTCAGGGTGCATCTGGCGCTGTTTAAGCGGCTGATGGCCATTGTTGATGATGTGCTCGCTGTTGTTGAGGATGCGGGGGATGGGTACGGGGCAGGAGAGGAGGAGGAGGGGGGTGCACAGGAGGGGGGGGAGGAGGATGGGCAGGGCGCTGGCGGGCTTCAGAAGGATGCTGGTGGAGGTGCGTTGTGGGTTGAGAGTTCTGGGGTGGCGAGTGCTAATTTGTGATGAGGCAGGTTCGGGCAGTTCGGAGAATGTGGGGTGTGGAAGGTGAGGGGGAGAAGTGGGGGTGCCGTATCGCAGTGTAATACAGGATGTTTATGGGATGGGAGGGGATCTTGACCCGGACGTTACGCTTTCTTGAGACTTTAGAGACTCGCACGAGTTAGGGTGTGTGTAGTGTCTTGGTGTAATATATTCTAGCAGTAACTGTTTATCACTTCTTAGATGAATGATCACTTGCCTACCACGAGCATTCCCGTAACTTAAGTCAGAGAATCAAAATGATCAGTCTGGATGCAGCCTCCACGCGCAGTATCGTAATCAGAGAATACCAGTTCAAGTTCCAGCTGAGCATAAAACACTCCCATTGCTATTTTCACCTGCTCTTCAGATCTGAGTTGATATTTATCCTTGTTGTGGAACTTTCAAGTCCTCACTCTTCCATACTTTCATCCCACGCCATAGGAGTCTGCTCCAGCCAGCCAGGGCTTTTTAATAGTCTATCAATGATCCATAGCCATCCTCGCACAATCTCACAAAGAGGCTTAACGCGGGGTAGACGACCAACACCACGCCACCCAGCTGAACAGGCGTCTTCGAACAGTACCCCCGACAAGCCACTGCATCTCCATGATTCTATGGCGCATCGCAGCCTGCATTCCCCTATCCCACTGCCGTACGAGCTGCGATAACAGAGTAGTGCTAGGGTCCGTAAGCGTACACATAACGTATTTCGAGTGACAGCGTGGGTGAACGCACCCGCTGTGCCAAGCTTGGCATCCGCGAATCAATATATACTACGGCGAGCATATTGTATTTCCGAATGCAATGTAGTTATGCGTTCAATGGTTGTCTGTTCAGAAACATACCCCTTCCCCAGGAACCACAGAACACTTGTTCTGTACCGTGGACTAGATGTCGTACTTCTTAATTCAGTGTATATCCACTACCAACGACGGTCGTACACAGAACCATTTTCTAAGCGCTCCCTAAACAACCACAAGACCCTCACCTTCCATCCACCATCCACCGTCCACCCTTTTTTGACTCGCTAGCAGTCCACAACACGAATGTTACGAAATAAGCGGTGAAAAAACAGTAGGTTGAAACTGCACCGCACAGTCAACTTTGGAACAACGACGAGCCTGGGACAGCGACGAAAACACAGGTTTCAGCCAAACAAGTGGTTGCTTACCAGCCTGAGCTGGGCCACTGTCTTGACTGACAAAGACCCCTGTTCGTCGTTCAACCAGCTTCGTCGTTGCCCCCAAGACGACTGTACTCCGTTCAGTGGGCTGGAGGATATAACACAGATAGATGTATGTTTTGTTGGATTACTTACTGCCACTAACATTCCAGGATCATTGGACGGTTCTTAAGGTGCCGTAAGACGACATAAGAAACCGCGTATCGGTCAGCATTCACTTCGCTCTGCTCTCAATAGGCACCGGATGGCTATCGAAGAGAAGAGGGGGGGGGGGGGGGGATATGAATTGGTTTAGCGAACAACGACCCATAGGCCGAGGTTTGATTGCAAGAAGAGTATCTCATATTATATTAGTCCCAGCACAAATACCGTTTTCGGTCCCTCAAATCAGAGCTCTCCCGGCCCCCGTGCCACGCTGGAAACCAGGTCTATGAAAGAAATATTTCCAGATTGTTCTATATCTCGCAGCACCTGGACTGAACTAGGCATCGCCGGACATTGCAATCATCTGATATCCCGCCAACCCCACACCCCTGCTTCTCAATTCAATGCACCTCCACCTCCAGCGAGTGCATAAACACCCCCTGCCCCAACCCTCTGTGCAGAAAGCCACAACAACACACACACACCACTTGGCCCACCACCAGCCCCACCACAACCAACACCAACACCAACACGCACAAACATGCCCACCCCCTCACCACCCCCCGACTACACCCCCACCCCCACGCGGGAGCAAATCGCCACCGCCGAGAAAGAGCTCACCCGCATCAAGACGGAGCTCGACCACAGCGCGGACCCCGACGCCCTCGCCGAGCGCGAGAGAGAGAGCATCGACCACTGGCTCAGTGTCCTCATCGAGAAGAGTAAGGAGCCCTATAGCACCCGCAAGTGGATGTGCAGGACCATCAAGAAGCGCTTGGAGCGGCTGCAGGCTAGGATACAGCGCGCGCGCGATCTGGGTCGGCAGGACGGGATAGAGGTCGCAGAGGCCATCGTTCTGGCGGGAATACCCGGGTTTGCGTATCCAGGTCTGCGGAGGCGGTAGTGCGCCTCGAGGGTGTGCGCGATCGTGTATGGGTAGGCATCACTACCATGGTGCTAGATAGATTGCTGTTTAATGTTACATTTATGCGTTGAAATTAGGATCTTCCAGCTGGGTAAACTGTTTTCACGAGTGGTAGCGCCAATGATTAACCTAAACTGAATTGAATTCTGGAACATAGAAGCCTCGACACCGTCCGTATGGGAGCTGCCTCCTTCTCGAGCTGCGAATCATACATCAGGTGAATAACCCGCAACGCCCACCGCACCAGTCCCAGTCCCGGCCTCTCGCAAGTAAGAAGAATGTGTTCCGGCTACCCCACCCTTTCTGTAACGTGTGATATTTTCTGCCCCCTCCGCAGTGGCTACCTATTCGCTAGTCAGTTTGATATATCGTGCTAATATAACATCTATTTAACACATGACGTTTGCGGCTATCGACCTCGTTATCTAAAGTTTGAAACGCCGTAAGAAGGCTGTTGGTATCCGCACTTATATCGAGTAAGGCGCTTAACTAAATCCCAGAAAACTGCAGCAACTCTCCTTTCAAGGGAGGACGAATTAAAATCCCGTCCCCTCCTCCTTCTGATTATTCTTTTTCCTAAACTCAACGGTGCCCCCGCTGAGTTCAATTTCGCCTATCGTTTGCATTTCGCGCCTATCTCGATGGCAGGATGGAACCTATGGGCCGAAATGTCTGACGAGTGGGTTTCCCATCGACGTAGGCATGCGGAATAGAAGGGGCGTCTATTTGATGGGATACCCGTCCGATGGATGCCCGGTGAATGGGTAGAGTCCGTGAAGACGGGCAGAGCAGGTGTTCCTGCTCTGGAAGTGGAGTGTCTGAGCTCTGGAGCTGGCCTGTTCGAGCTCATGATCATCGGTTATGTGGATCGTTCGAACTGTCCGTATAACCTGTTTTCCATATTTCCAAATCTTGAAACAGAGACGTAGATTGAATGTAGGATTGAAGGGAGACCACGTACCGCAGATATAGTGCCATAGCTATGTATCAACTACCATTCAATCCCACCAGCTCCTCCGATCTTGATATCTTCAACCTGGGCCCTACAACACCGTGCACAATCAACAGCCCGGGCCCTTGCAACAACTCCAATCACTCTTGATATATATCTCTCAAAATTTACAGCTCACCAAACATCTATATAGTCCCACCACAATCCCGCAACAATGTCCGCCACCCCAGCCCCCACCCCGCTCGAGCAGCTCGAGGACGCCGAGCTTGAGCTCTTTCGCATCGACATGAAAATACAGAATAGTCCCTACCCCGACGAGTACGAAGAGCAGCGCAAGGAGCTTGCGGAAAGGTGCCTCGCCATCATACACGGGTCCACTATCGAGGAGCTGCAGGAGGACCCACGGGTGTTTGGCTCGGAGGACCAGGATTTGGCGAGGAGGATCGCGACCCTGCGGAGGAGGGTGGCGAGAAGGGCGCGCAGGCTGAACAGGAAGTAAGCTGGTGAGTAAGTATGTCGAGTGAGGAAAGGCACTGGGGGGGGAAGACAGTAAGGTGGGAGGATTTCCTATAGTGAAGGTGTCACGTAATAGCGGATTGTAGCATTAGTAGTTTTAGTGTACCATTAGAGAAAGCAGCGGACTCAGTAGCGTATGTATTTCATATGGTTCGTGTGACTCCAAATCCAAATCAAGGACTCTCGCCAGCCCCGAGCTGTGAACGTTGCGAGTGGAAGCCAGAGCGCGCCGGAGCTTCAAGGGCCCGTTATGGCATATCAGGGCCCCGTGATCTGTATGGAATCAACGCCCACATGCTCGTTGGTTCAGAGAATGAGTATATCTAAGTGCGAGCAGTGGAGCCAGCTATAATGCTGCAGCTCTACAGCCCCATAGAATGCACATTGAGCCCGGGGACTGCTCAACACAGCATTGTAAATACCACCCCCCCCCCATCCCCTGCACCTCCACTCCTGCCGTCTCCACAAACCCAACTCAGCAAACACATCCACCTCCCCGCGACCTCGCTTTCCCCAAACCACAAACAACACCCACAAACTCAAACACAAACCACACCACACCACACGCAACATGTCTTCCTCTTCCCCAACTTGCCCCACCCACCTCAAGGACCTTTCCATGTCCGACCTAGAGAGGCGCCACGACGCCCTGATTGCAGGCAACAACCGCCTCCTTCAGGCACTCTACGACGACTACCCCGAGTACGATTTCCACGTCCTGAGAAACATGCCAATCCGTCCCATGACCAAAGAGCGCCGCAGGATCCTCTCTCGGGGCAGAGCTATCCAGAAGGAGCTGTTGGCGGTGAATACTGAGATTGAACTCAGAAAGATTCATTAAGGAGGACATGTTATTGCTCAGCATTGTTTGATGCTGTCCAACGTGTTGCCTGTTCATTCTGATTTCTTTTGTTTAGGTCATTTTCATGGGGAGAATTCCTTTTTATTTCATTGGTCGGATTGCATTATTTTGTTTTTTTCTTTTGGCAGTAATTTCTGCAGGAGGATAATCGGAGGTAATGGCCAGTGTTTGCGGGAGATGGTTCCGGATGGATCGCATCCATAGTGCCTGCTTCTTATTCGCAATTTAATAACCCTTGCATTATTACGTTACCACTGCCTTACATTATCATCGCAGGATTAAATAAAAAAGAGTAACATTTAACCAAATACCGCCAACAGTGATTTACGCAAATCCCGAACAACTTACAAAAAGCAACCTCATTACACGTGAAAAGATGTATACCCCAATTGATTCATCTCTGTTCCAAAAATGAAAACTATGTAATACTAGGTCACTATCACACGGATATTATCAATTTGCCATTTGATAGGACCTGATATCTCCAGATCCATTTTGTAAATCTATAATCACCCTACATACGCAAGGCCAATACAGTCTTATGAGTACTAATCACCCTGGAGATATATTTTGTAGGCTGTATCGCGATCTCCACCGGAAACAAGCATGGACCTGGCATAATGATGGCGCCGTTGATGCAGCTGGTTGTATCGTAACCCTGGATGATTTAGTGCAGTCTAAGCAGGGGCTGGCGGAGATGACACTAGGTATGCGTGTTTTTAATTGCCGGAGAAAAAAATGTGTTGTGTATATGAAATGGGCGTGGCCACTCGCTTTCAACTTAGATATGAAATAGTTACAATAATAACTAATAATATATTTTCTTCCGAGTCAACGGTACATCCAAGAGTGTTGCTAATCTATTGCTGTAAAGATTGGGCGGACAAATATTAGATTCCAAATTTGGCCGGAGTCTCCAGAGCTCATTATGGTTTATCAGGCCCACGTGGTTTGTGTGCAGTGTAAGCAATTTGGTTGGTTGAGAGCATAAGAAGTCTGTACGCGAGCAGTGTAGCCAGATAGAATGCTTCAGTTCTACAGCCCCATAGAATGCCCCAGCTCTGCAGCCCCATAGAATGCACATTGACCCCGGGGACTACTCAACGCAGCAGTATAAATACCCCCCCTCCCATCCCCAGCACCTCCCCTCTCGCCGTCTCCAAAAACCACAGCCAGCAAACACATCCACCTCCCCGCGATCTTACCCTCCTAAAACGACAAACAACACACCAAACCCAAACACAAACACAAACCACACCAAACAACACAACACCATGTCTTCCTCTTCCTCAACTTGCCCCCCCCACCTCAACAACCTCTCCATGTCCGACCTGGAGAAGCGCCGTGACGCCCAGATTACAGGCCACAACCGCCTCCTTCAGGCCCTCCACGACGACTACCCCGAGTACGATTTCCACGTACAGAACAACATGCCAATCCGTGCCATGACCACAACTAGGAGCAGGCTCCTGTCTCAGAGCAGCGCCGTACAGAAGGAGCTGCGCGTGGTGCAGAAGGAGATTGCACGCAGAAAGAAGCATTAAACAACGCTCATTACTGTTCAGCATTCTTTGATGATGTGCTACAAGTTGCTGGATCATTACAGTTTTTTTTCAAGTCATTGTCATAGGGAGGATTTCTTTTTGTTTCATTAATTTCTTTCGTTTTTTTTCGCAGTAATTTCTGCAGGAATATGGGCAGAGGTAATCGCCAGAGTTTGTGGGTGATAGTTTCGGATGCACCGCATCCAGAGCGTTTGTTTCTAATTCGCAATTTAATAATTTTTTGCATTATTACTTTACCGGTTCCGTATATTACGCTTGCAAATCTGAGAGAATACCGTGACAATTAGCCAATTCCTGCCACTAGTGTTTTACGCGTGTCTCCCACGGCTTAAACAAAACATCTTCACTACACGTGAAATGAGGAAGATCCCAATTGATTGATTTCTGTTCCATAACTTAAACTATGCCCAAGCTTTACTAGGTAATCAGCATTGAAGAAATTAATTTGCCATTTGACTAGACATGGTATCTTTGAATCCAATTTTGTAAATCCCTGAGCATACTAAATACACAAGGACAATACAGACTTATGTGTAGTGGTCAAACTAAAGACATATTCTACAGGCAGTATCCCGATCTCCAACAGAATCAAGCATTATGCTGGCATTGTGAGGGTGAATTCACGCATATTTCTGGTTGGTTTGGTCAAATGTAAGCTGAGACCGGTGAAGGCTACGTTGGAGTTTGAGTTTCTCTAATAACCGAGAAAAAATGTGAGGTAAATATGAAATTGGCTTGTCCGCTCACCATCAACTTACATATCAAACAGTTTTAATTCTACATAATAACATTTTTATTCCATAGTATACGAGAAATCAAAGTCCTTTCCCTTTCACATACCGTAATAGTTGCGCGTACAAACATTGGAATCCAAATTTGGCCGGATTGTCCTGAGCTGGTTATAGTTTATCAAGACCACGTGGTTTCTGTGGAGTACAAGCAATTTGGAATTAGGCTGCAGCCCCATAGAATGCACATTGAGCCCGAGTACTACTTAACGTATCAGCATATACCCCCCCATCTCCTGCACCTCGCCTCTTGCTGTCTGCACAAACACAACTCAGCAAACACATCCATATCCCTGTGATTTCGCATTTCCGAAATCACAAACAAAACACCCAAATCCAAACTCAACCCAAATCTAAACGACACCATACACAACACCATGTCCGAGTCTTCCTCATCCTCAACCTGCCCCCCCCATCTCAAGGATCTCTCCATGTCCGACCTGAAAAAGCGCCGACTAGCTCAAATCGCACACCACGACCGCCTCATCCAGGCCCTCTACGACGACTACCCCGAGTACGATTTCCACGTCTTGAGAAAGATGCCCATCCGTCCTATGACCATTGCCCGCAGCTGGATCCTCTCCGAGGGCAGAGCCGTCCAGAAAGAGCTGGCATTGGTGAACAAAGAGATTGAGCGCAGAAAAAAGGAGCAGTCATTGGCGAAGAAAAAAGATTGAGCGCAGAAAGAAGGATTAAACAACACACGGCATTGCTCATCATTGTTTGATGCTGTTCAACGAGTTGCCAGTTCATTCCGATTTCTTTTGTTTAGGTAATTTTCATGGGGAGAATTTATTTTTATTTCATTGATCGGATTGCATTATTTTCTTTCTTTTTTTTAGCAGTAATTCCTGCAGAAGGATAGGCGGAGGTAATGGCCAGTGTTTGCGGGAGATAGTTCCGGATGGATCGTATCTATAACATTTGTTTTTTATTCGCAATTTAATAATATTTCAAATTATTACGTTACCACTGACGTACATGATGATTGCAAATCGGAGAGGACACAGTGAAATTTAGCCTATTTCTACGTCCAGTAATTTACGCAAATCCCGCATGGTTTCCAAAAAGCACCTTCATTACACCGGAAAAAAAAATATCCTAGTTGATTCAAAACTAAGCAATACTATGTCACCACAAGCCGGGCTTAATTGATTTACCATTTGATAGTACATAGTATCTCCAGATCCATTTTGTCAATCTATGACCACCTTACATACGCAATGCCAATACAGTTTTATGAGTACTGATTACCCTGTCCACATATATTGTAGGTTGTATCGTGATCCCCAACAGAATCAATCATCAAGGTGGCATTGTGAGGGCACCGTTGATGCAGCTGATTGAACCCATAACCCTGCATGATTTGGTCAAGTGTAAGCAATGGCCGGCAAGGGCTACACTAGAATTTGCGCATATGTAGTTGCTGGAGAAAAAGGTTTGTTGTGAATATGAAATGGGCTTGTCCACTCCCCGTCAACTTAGATATCAAACAGTTTTAATGCTACTTAATAACATTTTTTCTTGGAGTTCATGATGCGTCAAAGCTTCTTGCTATTCCGATACCGTAATGATTGCGCAGACAAACATTGGAATCCAAATTTGGCGGGAGTCTCATGGGCTCCTTATAGCTAATAATGACCACGTGGTTTAAATGGGATTCAGGTAATTTTGTTTGTTGAGAGCATGACAAAGTCGGAAAGCGAGCAGTGTAACCATATAGAACGTTTCAGCGCAAAAGCCCAGAACAGTTCGCTTTGTACCCAGATGGTACTCCATACTGCCCATAAAAATCTGTTACCCTCTCCGCAGCTCTTTTCCCTCTCCAATTGTCCAAACCTCACTCAGTACCGAGATACAGTTCCCCCGGTCGTGTTATTTTCAAGTAAAAACAATACGCACAGAATACAACACCTGAGGACAAAACAAAAACAAAACAAACAAACAATACCAAAATCTACAACATGTCTTCCTAATCCACATTGTGCCCTGAGCACCGCAAAAACACAACAGCTAAGCTGGAGATGCTCCGCGACATCCAGTCTCAAGGGGCGGCGTTGGTGTAGTATTCCGCAGGGTACGATGTGCGACAGTAGTAGCTGTCCAGTTAGTCAAGCGAGGTGCAACGGTCTTCGTTAGAAGAGGGGTGTCAGCGGTCTTCGTTAGAAGAGAGGTATCAGCGTATATATTGAGATGGCTCAGCCTGGTATGGTATACCAGGGTAGGCCAGGCGTGCGTAATAAGTACAAGTATAGTAGAAGACGTTGCTTAAGGAAAGAAGAAGAGAAACAGAAGCGAAGCGAGGGGAAGCCCTCCTAGTATACTAAAGGAAATCCACCGATGACTAATCCCCAATGACTCCCGAGCACGCAACCGACAGAGTTTTCATCGAACATAACCGAACGCGACCGAACAACCATTATTACTAATCCAACCTCCACTACTGTAGCCTGAACCTTAACCTTCGATTTGAGCGGCCCCGGTTTCCCAGGGTATTGTGCGTGGAAGATATCAACCGCGGCGACGTCGTTGTGGTAGGCGGCAGGCTCCCAAGTGGGGTCGGTGTATCCGGTCCACTTGACGAAGTACTGTAGGCCGTTGTTCCTTGTTTCCCGCGAGTCCAGAATCTCCTCGACCTCGTATTCCTCCTCTTGTTCGACAATAATGGGTGGCGGCGGTGGTTGTATCTGGCCTGGTACGGGGTCCTGTGCCGCCGGCTCCAACAGTGTCACATGGAATACGGGGTGCATCTTCATACTTCGGGGAAGGTCGACTCGGTACGCGTATGGGGATACGATGGCTTTGATGGGGAAGGGTCCGAGTTTCTTCCAGTCAAGTTTCCTCGAGTTGCGCGTGGTTCGGATGTTCTTTGCCGAGACAAAAACCATATCGCCGACATTGTAGACGGGGGCGGGGGTTCGCTTTGCGTTGGTGGCCTGCTCTTGTTGGTCTTGTGCTGTTCGGATATTGGTGCGTAGGTATTCGTGGAGTTCCAACATCTTTCCGGCGAAGTCTTTGGCATCGAGGCTGGGCGGCGTTTTATCCGAAGGCTTAATCGTTACTGTGAACCGAGGGTGGAAGCCGAAGTTTGCGAAGAAGGGTGTTGCTTTCGTGGAGGCGGAGACTTGATTGTTAGCAGAGAATTCGGCCATGGGGAGCCACTTGACCCAATCGGTTTGCTGGTACGATATATAACCTCGTAGGTACTGTTCCATAACGGCATTTAGTCTTTCGGTTTGACCGTCAGTTTCCGGGTGGAACGCAGTAGACATCCTGGCTTCAATTCCGAGGTGTTTGCATAACTCTTTCCAGAATTTTGCAGTGAATTGTGTGCCACGGTCCGAGGTAACGTGGGTCGGGATACCGTGAAGCTTCCAGACATTCCGCAGGTATAGTTGGGCGACCTCTTCGGCGTTGACAGTTGTATTGCAAGGGAGGAGGTGTCGCATCTTTGTTAGTCGATCCACGATTACCATGATTGCGTCATACCCCTCACTTTCCGGTAATCCAGTGACAAAGTCCATTGATACTTCCTGCCATGGCTGTTGGGGTATTGGTAGGGGGCGGAGTACGCCGAGTTTCCCATGTGTGCTTGGTTTGCTTCGTCGACAAGTGTGACAGTTTCGTACGTAGCGGCCAATGTAGTTCCTCATGAGGGGCCAATAGTAGTCCCTGCTGATTAGCTCGAAGGTTTTCTCGCGTCCTGGGTGTCCGGCAGAAGGTGCATCGTGGTAAAGCTTGAGGATTTGAAGTTTCAGGGGGTCATGATCGGGGACAAAGAGATTACCGCGGTAAAGTAGTCGCCCTTCGTTCTCGGTGCACTCGGCAAGTGATATCTCCTTCGATTGTTTCTTTCCTTTGTTCCGCATTTCCAGTATCTTTTTTGGGAACGGGTCAGCTTCATATCCTTCGTCAAACAGTTTATCCAGTGAGGCGTTTCTTTTCAGCGGGTTCATTTGATAAAGAGCCCGTCAACAAACTTAGCTTAGTTTCAACATTTTCCTTCTTCACGACGACCGGACTCTGGTGCAACCGTCTTTCATCCACCTCTCCAGGGAGATCGCCTGATCTTCTTGTCAATGCGCGTCGGTTTTCCCCTTGCTTCCCTGGTCTGTACTTGATGACGGTTGAACCGTGATAGGTATTCGGCCCAACGTGCTTGCCTTCGGTTAAGTTGCTTTGTGCTCATGAAGTACTCGAGGTTCTTGTGGTCCGATATGACAGCGATTGGGTGAGCAGCTCCTTCAAGCTCCGGGCGCCATTCTTCGAATGATCGTATGATTGCCAGTAGTTCCTTATCGTATATCTCGTAGTTACACTCGGCGGGGGAGTGTTTCTTGGAGAAATAAGCGACGGGTCGGAGGACATTATTTTCATCGTATTGGGAGAGTATGCCAGCGGAGACGTAATCTGAAGCGTCAGTTTCCACAATGATATCTTTCTCAGGGTCAAAGTGGGCGAGGATGGGTGCAGTGGTGAAAGCTTCCTTGAGGGCATTAAACGCGGCTTGCGCCTCACTTGTCCATGCCCATGCTTTGTCCTTCTTTGTCAGACCACTCAGCGGCGCGGCGAGTTTGGAGAATCCGTAGATGAACCGGCGGTAGAAGTTAGCAAACCCGAGGAATGCTTGTACATCTTTGACCGTCTTGGGGACTGTCCAGTTCTGCACAGTATCCACTTTCTTGGGGTCCATTCGGATGCCATTGGGTTCGATGATGAGGCCGAAGTAGGTGGTGCTCTGTGTATGGAACTCGCATTTCTCCGGTTTCAGCAGTATTCCGTTGGCCTTCAATGCCTCGAGGACCTTTTCGACGTGGACTTGGTGTTCTTCGAGGGTGTCGCTGTAAATTAGGATGTCGTCAAGGTAGGCAGTGCAGAACAAGTCGAGGTACTCGCGGATGCAATCGTTGATAAAGTGTTGGAAGGTGGCGGGCGCGTTGGTGAGTCCGAAGGGCATTACCGTGTATTCAAAGTGGCCGTAGCGGGTGCGGAAAGCTGTCTTCCACTCTTCGCCCTCAGCCATTCGGATCTGATTGTACCCCTGGCGGAGGTCCAACTTGGTGTACCATTTGGCTTTGGAGAGGCGGTCGAGTGTCTCCCGGATAAGCGGTAAGGGATACCGATTCTTCACCGTTAGCTCATTCAGGCCGCGATAGTCCACACAGAGGCGGAGACTTCCGTCAGCTTTCTTCACGAACAGGACAGGGGCGCCGGCGGGGGAAGAGCTAGCTCGTATAGTGCCTTTCGCTAGGTTATCCTCAATGTACTTTTTAAGGACAATCAACTCGTCGCGGGACATGCCGTAGAGGGGTCCGAAAGGGGGTTCCTTTCCTTCCTTGAGCGGTATCTTGTGGTCGTATGGTCGGCGTGGTGGCATCTCGTTTGCGAAGTCCTCATCCATCATGTAGTAGAATCTCTCATACCGCTTCGGTACTTTGGCTCTCCAGTCGTCCTTCGGGGTGTTCTTGATTGCTTGGTTAATTTCCTCAAGGGTTGTGCTAAAGATCTCCAGCTTGTCCCTACGGGCAAAACGGCAGAGGGCGGCGGAGCTGACAAGGTGGAAGCGAGGGGGCGGGGTGATTCCTTTGACAGGGGCGGTTTCCTCGGAGGTGTTGCACTTACCCTTGCAGTAGTCGGAATCAAACAGTATGCTGTTGTTCTTGAACCGCAGCGTGGCATCGTGTAGTTGCAGCCAGGGGATTCCGAGTACGAGGGGATAGGAGCCGAGTTTGGTGACAAAGAAGGGGACAATCTCGTGATGGGTGTCGATGGTCATTGGGAGGTAGCAGAGATGGGTGATTTGTCCAGAGGATATGGGTCTGCCGTCTATGACTTCGAGGGTGCGGGGTGATTTGAGCGGGATCAGTGGGAGATGGTGTTGGCGCGCAAATGTTTCGTCGATGAATGCGAACCCTGAGCAACCGCTATCGACTAATGCGTAGGTTTGGATGGGGGTCTTATTGCTTGCAATTTTACATGAAGCAACGAAATGATCACCATCCAATTTATCCTCCACAGGCGATAACGAGAAACCAGAGATAGCGAACGCGGACAAGGGAGAAATGGTGGGTGGTGGCTTTGCCCCTTTGGTTTGCCAATGTTTACCAAAGGGGCTTGGCTTTTAAAGCCGGTTGGGACTTGAGGACAGCGGCGATGGGCGGGAGGACGGCGGGTGTTGGTACGGTGGCAGGTGCGGGGGCGACAGTGGCAGGGGACCTCCAGTTGGCGGCGGAGTGGGCTTTGTGGGGTCGGCGTTTGGGTTTGGGTGACGCTGGGGTCTGGGCGAGTTCAGCTTGTAGCTCTCTGATCTGGTCACAAGCCATGACCACCTCGACTTGGGCGTCCTCGAGCTCGTCCTGCGCGACCTTGAGCGAGGCTTGTAGTTCCTCGACGTGGTCTTGCAGTTCCAGAGCGTCGAGCTGGGCGTCCTCAAGCGCTTGTTGGAGAGCTTCGGCCTCAGCGGGGACGGTGGGTTCGGGCGTGGGTTGGGGGGCTGTGGTGAGGAAGGACAAGCAGGCGGTGAGGAGGTCGTGAGCCTCAGTGAGTTCGTGCCCACAGTCTCCGTCTTCCGGGAGTGGGCCATAGATTTCCAGAAATGTCTGGAGGCGGTCGACGAGGGCGGAGGTGGTGGTGGCGCCGTAGCGGGTGCATCGGTCGACGATTGTCTCGTCTTGGGTTGGGCCTAAGGAGGCGGCGGCGATGTGACCGAGTTCATACCCGGTGATGGTTGTGGCGAAGTGACACTCGTAATTCAGGTCGTACTTGCCGGAGTGGCGGGCGAGATCGATATCTGCGCCGTAGGGGCGGGGCCCCAGGAGGTTGGCTACCTCTACGCGGAACGAGCGTTTGAAGAGGACGAGATAGCAATAATCTCGTTTGCGGTGGAGCGCGCGGATGGTGCGCCAGGAGCGGGTGGCGAAGTAGGTTTTAACCGGCGTTGGTACCGGGTAGGGTCCTTGTGGGACGAGGGACAGTGAGGCGGGGATGGTTGGCCACTCAGGTTGGGGAACATACTCCCAGGTGTCTTCGGACGCCATTACGGCGTGGTTGCAGTTGTGGGGGGGTGGACGATGGCGTACGGTGCGGAGGATGAAGCAACGTAATCTCAAGGGGCGGCGTTGGTGTAGTATTCCGCAGGGTACGATGTGCGACAGTAGTAGCTGTCCAGTTAGTCAAGCGAGGTGCAACGGTCTTCGTTAGAAGAGGGGTGTCAGCGGTCTTCGTTAGAAGAGAGGTATCAACAGATATATTGAGATGGCTCAGCCTGGTATGGTATACCAGGGTAGGCCAGGCGTGCGTAATAAGTACAAGTATAGTAGAAGACGTTGCTTAAGGAAAGAAGAAGAGAAACAGAAGCGAAGCGAGGGGAAGCCCTCCTAGTATACTAAAGGAAATCCACCGATGACTAATCCCCAATGACTCCCGAGCACGCAACCGACAGAGTTTTCATCGAACATAACCGAACGCGACCGAACAACCATTACTAATCCAACTCCTCCACTACCAACGACTGCACCAAGCGATCCATGAAATCCAGATGGCAGAACACAGGCGTCTCTACCAATCCATTCACAACGACTATACTGAGGAAAAATTACAAATCCAGAACAAGCTTCTGATCCGTGATATGACCGCAACTAAGGCTATGCTGATTGCGCAGGACATTGGAGTAATAAATGAGTTGCGGGCGGTAGA
The DNA here is from genome assembly GCA_024713685.1 of Morchella sp. 2014-9hei. Classification (NCBI taxonomy): domain Eukaryota; kingdom Fungi; phylum Ascomycota; class Pezizomycetes; order Pezizales; family Morchellaceae; genus Morchella; species Morchella sp. 2014-9hei. The sequence goes on along the minus strand of JAMGYW010000008.1, from coordinate 1,671,798 downwards.
GAAAGAAATTGCGAGGAGAAACCAGGAATAAACCATGTCTATGGGTACCAAGTATTCCTTGATGCTGCGCATTGAGGCCCTGAACAGCTTCGGGTTTCTTAGTTCAATTAAGATTCTACGGGCGGCTTACTCACGATTTTATTAATCGTGTTGTATAATTTTCTTTTCATTTCTTCATACTAGTTCTAGCAGAAGGATAGCTGGTGATTATTTTGTATCTTTAAGGAGAATAGTTTAAGACAGATTGCATTCATAACATTTGCTTTCTCCTCGCAATTTAAGACTCTCTCGAATTATTAGATTACCACTGACTTGCATGATAATCCCAATACGGAGAACACAGTGTGACATTATAGGCAAATCCTCCCAACAGTGATGGAAGCAAAGCCCGTCCTACTTGCAGATAGCATCTTTAACACACTCGAAAAGAAGTATATACAAATTGTTTCAATTCTGTTCCACAACTAAAACAAAGCAATACGAGACAACCACCAGTCAATTATTATTAATTTGTCATTTGGCTTAGGCTTGAAGTAGTAGGTCCAGAGTCACTTTGGATATTCATGACCACCCTACTTACATATGTTCAGCATAGGCTTCTTTATACTACTTACCCTGGAGACATTTCTTATAGACTGTATCGTGATACCTACCGTAAACAAGCATTGTAGATGACTGGTGTTGAGGGAGTTGTTGCAGCTGGCTTTCGCGGTAATATTGGGTGATGTAGTACCGTGTAAATATAGGTTTCGGGACTCAATGCTGGCATTTGCACATGTGTATGTTCCAGGAAAAACGATGTTTTATTAGGTGAAATGTGTTTGTACACGCCCTGTCAACTTATATATCAAACAGTTTCAATAATACAAATTGAAAACTTCAGTGGGAGTTCAAGATACTCCAGCCTTCTCTGAATTCTGGAACTTTCAATGTTGCGAAAAAAAATATTGGAAATCAAAACCGGCTAGAGCCTGAACAGCTTGGTATTACGTATAAAGCCCTATTGTTGTGTATGTATTTAATATATTGTGGTTGCTTAAGAACATTACCAAGTCTGAACCTGAGCGTTGCGGTCAGATACAATTCTCCAATACTACTCCCTATTACTATACTCTGTGGACCTAAATTGTACTACATACTGAACCTTAAATATCCGGCATCCTTCCCATACACCTTTTCCGTCACTCTCTTTTCCAAACATCACTCAACACTCAAATTCAAGACCCCAATCTTTTCTTTTCAATTCACAAACAACACGAACACAGGTTCAAACTCAAGTGAAAAAGAAAACAAAAACAAAGAACAACACCAAACTATACAAAATGTCTTGGTTCGAATCACCTTGCCCCGCACATCTCCTGAATCTCCCAACGGCCGAATTAGAGAGACGCCGCAATACTTTGAAGATAGCACACAGGCGTCTTAAAGAATCGATTCGGGACGAGTGCCCCGAGTACAGTTCCAGTGTCCAAAATAACCGCCCGGAGAGTGAAATAACCGAACACTGCGGTGGGCTCATATTACAGGACGTTGTAGTGATTACCGAGTTGATGAAGATGTGCAAGGAAATTTTGAGAAGAAGACGAAACTGAATTTCATGGACCGGTTGGTAGCGTTGTTAGGTGTCGAGGATTATGATTGGTCAGTAGGTTTCTGTTGTCTTCTATGGGATTCTGTTCAGTTGCGTGGTGTGACTCATTTGGGGTTAGTCATCAAAAGATTTCTTGGGTAAATTAGAGGGCACTCCCTCGCTTTGTTTCTGTTTCTCTTCTTCTCTTTCTTTTCCTTATGCAATGTCTTCTAGTATACTTGTATTCATTACGAACGCTTGATCTACCCTGGGATACCATGCTAGGCTTAGCCATTTCTATACTTACGCTGTTTATCAATATATACGACGTTACTTCCCTTCTAACCAAGACTTTTGCACTTCGCTTGAACTAATTCTACAGCTGCTACTGTCGCCACTCGTACCCTGCGGAATACATACACCCATGCCGCACCTTGAGAGTGAACAAGGTCCGTGGTTACCCTGTATCTGTTATGGTGTCATTTCAGCTGCTGTGTAATTCCGAGTTTTTAGTTCAAATCCTTATTCTTGGAACAAATTTCATTTGCATAACGAATTGGATTGCATAACTATCTTTTTAAAAGCTAACTCCAACACTGCTATAATCACGGTTACTATTCATTGTATGGTGAGTAGTTCACAATTGCACCAATCCATACCATTTGTTTTTTACTTCAAATTTACGAATTTGCATATCACTACTTTACCACTGACTTATATGCTCATAGCAAATCTGCAAAAACAATTTGAAACTTTGGCCAAACCCTCACAATACCAATTTACACAAATCCCATACTCGTGCCTGCGAGCACCCTCCATGAATTTGACAAGACATATTCACAAATTTATTAACATTTGCTTCACAACTAAAATCAATTCGTACTAAGTAACCACCATTAGTTTATTCGACAATTTGTAGTTAGGCTGGCAAGAGTATCTCCAGATTCCCAAATGAAATAAGCATTGCAGATACCTGGTGCTGAAAGAATTGTTGCAACTGCCTATCACTGTATTGCTTGCGGATATAGTCAATTGTCAGCAGAAATTAGCGAAAGGAAAAATGTAATCATAACGTATTAAAGTAGCGGTAAAGGACGCGTATTGTGAGTGTCAAATGAGCTTTGACGTGACCTGAGAACTTGAATACAAAATAGTATCAATAATTAAAAACAAAATCATTACCGGAAAGCCCATTATATATCAAGCCTTTTCCATATTTCGGAATTGACAACGTTGAATAGTAGACAAATTGTGGAACCCAAAACTGACTGGAGCTTCTGGAGCTTATTCAGACTTATCGGGCCCTTATGCGTTGTATATCATTAATATATTGTGCTTGTTTGAGAGCATTACCGAATCTAAACTTGAGCGTATCTGGTAGATACAATACTACAACACAACCCCTTACTACATTCAATTTGAAGTTAAACTCTACTCCATACTGCAGTTTAAACATCATGATCCTGCATCCTTCCCGAACACCATCACACCCTCTCTCTTTTCCAAACTTCAGTCAAAAGTTATTTTCAAAACCATCAATGTCATCTTTACCATTCCCAAATAACATGTCCACTAGCCTAACTAAAGCGCAAAGCTAAGAAAGAAAAGGAAGACACCAAGCTCCACAACCAGTATCAGTTACAGTTGACTTGCCACTGAACAACCCATCAATCTCTCAAACCCCAAATTATAGAGACGCTGCGAAATCTTGAAGGCAGAACACAGGCGTCTTTCAAAATCGATTTACGAGGACATCTCCAAGAACAATTCCGATTTCGATAATAATCATCCAATGTGGGACAAGAACAATTACAGCATCGGGTTGTTGGTAGAGGTATGCGCTGTTCAGGACGAGCTGAAAGAGATGGTAAGTCAGCTTTGAGAAGAATACAGAAGTGAACACAGCCTGTGATTACCCAGCATTCCTTAGTGTTATCCTACCCCACCCTCTTATTGCAACCAACACGGCGCTGTACCTGGGGTTGAGGCTGGGTGATCATGATTTGATAAGTTAATGCTGCGGTGAATACAAGTATTTCTGTTATCAGATTCATATCACCTTTTGCTATACCCCCAATGCTATGATGGAGCAGTTTCGCCCTCGGCTGAACACTGGCCCTGACGTCAGCATAGCAACTGATCCGCCAACACCAGTCAGTATTCAGTGAATCGAAAGAAAATGTAGGAATAATACATTATATATTAATAAAGAGACTATCTACTACTATCTTCTGCTACGTGCTGGAATACACTTTTCTCATTTCGAGTTCTTGGGGCTGTTATCTGCTGCTAAGCTCGGCAAAACCCTAAACCTGACTCATTCCTCTATGGAAACCACCCTACCCGACGGAACTCTGTATACGTAAAGAATAAATATAATTAACAAATAGTCAATGATTAGTAGTTGGAATGAGACAGAAGGTGGAAGAGCGGCGGAGGGGAGGTGGAGGTTATTGGGTAGACACAGTAGTAGAGTAGCATTAACTGGGGCTGGCATTAATTCGGGCTGGGACTGTAGCTGGTACCAAAGTAGTCATTAAAGCTGGCATAGGAGCGGGCACTGGAGCTGCCATACATTGGAGCTGGCAGAGTTGAGTTACCTGACAGTTAACGGAAAGAAATGGATCACTATGGCAGGATTTAGGAATTTATTCGACATGGCCGTGAGAACTGGCCATGAGAAGGCTAAGGCAAACCAATTAACTACTAGGAGTGCCTAAATACTATACGGAGGTGGAGAGAAGGAGACCTCGCCGTCGCGAGGTAGCCCAATAGCTGGCAACGGAGCGGGCATTGGACCTTGAATTGAACCTGTCGTCGGTGCCGTCATTCGAGCTGGCTCTGGAGCGGGCAATAGAGCCGGAATATATTGGATGTGGCAGATATTGGGGCGGGAACTAAAGCTGACATCAACGGGGGCATTAGATTCATTGCTGGGATTGGTCTCGAAGCTACCATTGACCTGAGAGCTGGCATTGGCCTCAGAACTGGCATTCCCGCTGGCATCATAGCTTGCATATATTAGAGCTGGCATCGGGGCCGGTCTTCCAGCCGGCATTAGAGCTGGCATCGAGGAGATCATTCATTCGAGCTAGTATATATTGAAGGTGAGACCAGAGCCAAAATTACAGCCGGTAGCGGAGTGGCCATTAGAGCTGGCATTGGAGCCGTCATTGGCGCTAGCACTGGACCTAGCATTGGGGGTTTCGAGGGCTGAGATGTTTTATAATCAACGAATTGAAGAACTGGTTTGCTATAGCAGGATTTCAATACAGTGGGCGCGCGTGAGAAGTGGCCCTGAGAGTGCCAATGCAAAACTAATCAACAACTGGATGCATCAATACTATATACGGAAATGGGAGAGAAAAATACCTCGCGGTCGCGGGGTGTGATACGACATACCTTATAGACTGCATCCTGACTCCCACTAGGAACAAGCATTTCAGATGCCGGGTGGTGACTACGTTGACGGACCTGTCTGTGACAGTTTCGTCCGGTAGATGTGCTCACATATACGCGGGGGTTTGCGGAGGCGGCGCTGCAATCTGCGCGTTTATATGCGCCGGGAGAGGAGATGTGTTGTGGATGTGAAATGGGCTTGGGCGCGCGCTGCGCACGTAGATACCAAACAGGGTCAATGATACCAAATGACATCTTTGCGTAGAGTTCCCGTTACACCACGGCTAATACCCCAGCACGTTTCTCCAGTTCTATAAACCGGCGCTTGCTCTGCCGCTTCAATATGAGGGAATTGCCATTTAGTTGGGTTCACGTTAGCTGCATTTCACTAAGAACAGGATCCGGTTGCAACCTTTGAATGCAATATATTCTAGGGCAACCAGCAGGCTTGTTATCAGGCAAGATCTCCAGATGGCGCCGTTCTACTACTGGAGATTTTCCCAATGGGCTGCTGTTAGAACGCGGTGCACCGCCGTACACCTTATATACCCCATTATGACGGCAACCAGCAGTGGAGAGACCACAAACGCCACGCACTCCATATTTCCCCACCACTACCCTGCCCCTCTCACAGAACTACGTCAAACTATGACAACACTTTCCCATACACCTACGCCTTTTCTCGAGGGAAATCTAGAGCACCTCACAACGCCACAGCTCAAGCAGGCAGCGAAAGTGATGTCCATTTTGAACTTCATGATTACCCAGGATCACCCTCAGCGTCCGTACGAGAAGGAGTTTGAGTACGAACGCCGTCTTGCTGATTATAATGCGTGGCATGCGCAGAACTATAACAATTCGGAAAAGCGGCAATCCCGCAGAGTGATGGAGCTGTATAACCTTGTCCAGGCTTTGATTGCAAAGAGAAAAAAGATGAACGAGGAGGATCATAAAATGGAGAAAGCAAGAGAGAAAAAAAGGGTTGAAGACCAAGGAGGAAAGAAGAGAGCGGTGGTGACGCTGAGGGATATGAACGTTGTAATCACATGTATTGATACGGATACGGAGGGGCGTCATTCCAGGCTGAGCAGATTCCCACCATCGTGAGGAGAGGATGTCACATGGAGGGTTATACCTCTAGTCCAACGATTGGGTTTTGTAAATAAAGGAATAGTCAATACATCTAGTATAGGGGAGAAATAGCGCAATAATTGAATCACTAAATCAATATTTTGCTCAAAGAATCATCTTTCCTTGCGCCAATGCTCTACAAAATAGAATTCTCACGTGTGTCGGCCTTAATGGGTCTTTCCAAATGGATGTTGCGGGTGTCTTGTAATTGGAGGGTAACGTATTTCACCGTGTACACGTCTATCACCACGTACCCGTGCAATGTCTCATCCTCAGCCACTGTCTCATGAGGTACTTACCGGGCTAAGTTCCATGAGCTACCTATTGTATACTATTGCTGTAAGGTGTCTCCAAATGCCGGTAACCTATAAATATATATCATACCTAAACACATTTGGGTATGGTGATATTTGGGATATATGTGTTTATTCCATTGTATGAGCTTTGAAGCTAATGAGCCTTACAAAACAAAGATCTGGTCGTAGATTGTGTAAGAGTAGGTTGGGAGCATTTCTTTAACTCAACGGACCTTCAAATATCCGCTTTATATATTATGAGACTGGTTCCCAAGCCGAATCTTGGGTATGCTTATAAACCTGAAACCTGTGGCGCGTGTACACGGTGATACACGGGTACACGATGGAATACGTTAAATGCGTAATACCTCAATCCACGTTGACCAGGTGGTAGGAAAGCGGTATGAACCCCTTTCTAAGGAAACAATTCCCGCCATCCCCCGTACGTACTATTTACATGAGTATTTGACACTTCCCGCTTTCATAGTGGTCAGTTTAGATGAATATTGAATTGTGACTGCTTTCATAGCGACCAGCAAACCGATAGCCGGCGGTAGAGCAATACAATCATTCAATGGACTCTCTGGTCTCCATAACCGAAGTGATACTAGTCTCGTGCCCAGCCTGTGTGTGTTTACTTCGTGCAGACCACACTGTACGCAGAAACAGGCTGGGCACGAGACTAAAGTGATACTAGTCCCAGCCGCTCATTGCAGTCGAGGTAAATCTAACGTTCAAACAACGACTCCAATATCATACTACCACATCAAATTAATTCCTAACCAGAACTCTACAATGGCGGACTCGGATACCAACTTCGACTGGCTAACAGCACCGCAGCTCGATGACATTGTCTCATCCCTCACCGCCCTTTTGGACGATCTCCGTTCACAGCAGCCAGAGCCGGACCACACCGAGGTTTCCAAAGCTCGATGCCGCTAGTGGAACAAGCAGAACCCACACATATTGCAGGAGGTCTGTCCAGCATTACACATAAGGTAAACAGCGATGTTGTGGCAAACGAAGCGACACGACCTGGCTAAGGCGGACAAACAAAAGGCGAGGGAGGAGAAATAGATTAGACACAGGGCACAGGGCGGCAAAAAGCTCACTGTGATGGGTATCGTATTGGAGGGTGGACTGAGGTTATTTTCTACCAGGAGGAGCTGAACGGCCGGCTTGCGTGGAGAACGTGGGAGGGTGGTTCAAGGCTCACAGATACGCTTAAGGGGATGGGGGTGTGGGCCTTTGCGATTCACACGCACGAGAACGTGTGAAGCTCGAGAAACTAATTATCTTGAGCTCTTTTAATGAAGATGTTTGCGAACAATAAAAATAATTTGATAATTGCTACATGCACGTTCTCATTCTTTGATAAACAGCTCTTTGATCACTCTTATGAAACGTATTCTGTTTTGACCACGTAAATCAACACGTGTGAAGGTGTGAAGGTGTGTTTTACGCGTTGTTGAATTCAAGTAGATGTATGATTGAAACTCGGCTCGTCCGATCAAGTGTATCTAAATCTCCAACCCAATTCCAGCCCTCTATATGTTATTGTGTATAGTACGGTCATTCTCTACGCCTAGTAAATATTAGTTCCCTAATAATCTAAAAATAGTTCATCCAGAGACTTTATTGCTTCTCGCATAGGGTTCAACGTGAACGATTCAAGTATTGAATGAGGTGAAACCGTTCTTGACATCATCGTACCCAGGGTTAAGGAACCCCCCGATATATAATGATCATGTAGGTTCACAATAATGCAGCTAGAAATTGATACATACAATTCGTGTAAGAGCCAGGTGCTGTTGGGATCTCCTAGTGGTTTAGGACACATAGTATCATTCATCCCAGATGCTCCAGCTTTGTAAAGAATTTTATACAGAAGATCACAGTCTTTTACCCCCTCGTATCTACCAATACTCAACAACCGACACCACACCTACCAGTTATAACATAATTTATAAACACTCAAAGAAACATGAACACCCAACACATGTTAATCAATTATCTAACGAGACCACATCTTGAGGATCTTAAGGATCAATGCCTCTACATGATAAACTCGCTGATTAACCGTAACTTTGGTCCAGATGCTAATGCTGAACATCATAAGATAGAAGAAGCCCTTTTTAAGGACAATGAGTGGGACTGGATAGTCAAGCGTAATATTGCGTCACTGCGAATCCTACGTACGCTTGTTATATACATGCTAGATAATCGAAAAAAACAGCATGATGGGTGGAAGATGAGAGAGGAAAGGATCAAGATCAGCGACAGGCCATTTAAGTTTATGTTCGTGGTGGGTGAGGGACCAGTGCAGTTACGCATTCTTGAGCATGACACTCTGAGAGTTGGAAATCGATTATGGATCGGTGAGTGGGAGGAGGATACTTGGGTTTAGTGTACTACAAAGGCAATAATAGGCAAAGAAGCTTGTGAGTGCGATACTGCCTGCACAGAAAGAACATGTAGGTATAATATGAAATCAATAGACATTACTGCCTGTAGAAGGGATCTTATATCAAACTTATTCTTCAAATATGGGCAGCTTCTAATTAGCTGGATCACTCTTTAACGTCTTCATGGAATTGAGCAAGATAACAATCAGCACGTCGAAAAGAATACTGAAAAGCCTAATACGATACTTTAACGATGAAGTTCCAAGTAGCCTAACTACTTCCCCTCAAGACCGGCAGATACAGGCAAGGAGCTAGGCATAACCCAAAGCTGTCAATATAGAAATTCACTCAAATGTGGCCGCTTTGCCAGTGTACCGTGTGACGGAAAGCACAAAACATTGTTGCATAGAACTGGAGAAGCACATCGGATCTCTATGAAGATCCCTGTTAGAGCGCAGATGTTATGGTATGGCGCCGCCCTGACGATCGACATAATGGAAAACACGGAGCGTCCCACGGTGTAGGCCGAGAAAGTGAGATAGGCCGGCCGAACGCCACAAGGCAAGAATTACGTCTTGAAAATGGTATTGGGAACACCCATGTTGAAGGTAGATTTCATTGGCGAAGATAACAACGGAGGTGCCATACCGCTCTGGCCTATCGACGGTGACATGTTGCGGAAGATGGCGACACCTGCACGGGTGGCGTATGGGGAGAATCTTTCCGGAGGGGTCATGTAATTGAGCTAGTATTCCCATATGAGGCTCAGGGTAAATACAATCTTTTGATGTTTTGCTCGTTTCAAAACCAATAGAAATTTAATTCCCTAGGCTTTGTTCCATCGCCGTTTTAGAAAACAGTATCAGCGGACGTAACCGTCGAGTCATTGGCAGCAATCATCTGCCCAGAGTTCATACTACTTCCTGGGTTCTTGAGTGGTTTCACCAATGCAACTAGATTTTAAGGAGTTGAGTCGCTGGTGATATATGTCATGACCTTTATTGACCTCTCTCTACTTGCATCTCGCTCTCTTCAACCTGGTAATCGCACTACGTCGCTAGTCTCTAGCTAATTCATCGGTTTCCTGTTGAGTCTCCCCTAGACTGCGTATCCAAGGGGGGAGTTCAATCTTCACTCACTATTCACACCTACGCCTATCGGGGGAGTTAAAGGTTAAAATGAGTTGTACTCTTTGAATTGACACCACATTGACTATTTTAAAGGTCTTCATTTTGGCGCGCAGGTAGAGCCGGCTCATAAGGAGATCCCACGTCAGTTGTACCGAAAGCACGGGTATGATCAAGTGTGATATACCTTACTCGTGAGTCAGCAGCTCCTCTGTAAAGTCCTGTTATACTACAGGAGTCATCACCTATGCACGATTTGAGACTGCAGGCAGTCAAGAGAGGAAACACATATACTATTGACGCGGAGAAGATGAAGCCGGAAGATAGGGACGACAGAAAGGTACCGCGGAAAGTACTTGATCGGTTACCCAAACAAGCAACGGGGAAGAGACAGAACACAAATTGTATTTAAAAAATGGTAGAGGACAGCCTGGTTACGTTTCTATTTCTGCCTTTGTAGTTAGGTAGCGGCGGCGGCGGAGGGGGTGCGTGCCTGTTGAATGCCCTTCACTGGGTGTAGCCAGGAGTGAGCAAGGTGGTTCTGGGGCTGTGGTATTGCCGTAGACTATGGTCTGCATGCACATTATGAGTTAAAAAAGAAAAAAGTAAAAAGACTGATTTGAGACTGCATCTTTGTCCGAATCGAGTGATCACGTATGATAGGACCGAGTAATAGTCCATGACCGGATTGTACCGACCCGTGATGCCGATTGACCTAACCAAAGGACCTGAAGCTGGCGGTGGGGGCTATGGGAGTCCGTACTAATAACCGATAAATTTATTCAAGGATAGGCTCCAATATACTAGTGTTTTATTCGGACTGAAGGCGGTGCTAATTCCTCCTGGTCTTGAATAGCTAAGTCCGTGTACCGTTCTCTTAGCAAGAAATGTGTTGAACATACTGTTTCAGTATCAACAGTCAATTTGATAATATTCGTTTCATCTCTCCCCTGGCCCTAACATAAAATTGACACCTACAGACCCCTCTGCCGCCAAAAGGCAGCTGAGTGCTACAACTCCCCGTCAATTCAAAGTCCACTCACAAACCAAACACAGTAACACACCCACAGAACCGAATCTTTAAACAATGCCAGGACCCATGCTAGAAAGCTGGCCAGTCGACGGCATTCGTGAGATGGAGATGCGCGCCCGTGCGGAGGTGCGGGAAACAGCGCGAGTGCTGAAGGAAGCGCATCTCACTCTGCTGATGGATCAGCGGTATACGGAGACAAATGTAAGTCTCGAAGGTGAGGACGAAACGTTGTGGCTTAGGAATCGGAGCGGAAATGCACGCGTCCTAGCTATCCGGCTGGAGATTTCTACTAGGGACGACACTCCAAACAGTTAATCAAGATATTTCTTTGTTCTTAGTTGAAATATTATCTGCAAAGATCACCGGTACAAGGTTGGGAAAAGTCATTTCTTTGGTTCGCATACCTGGGTGCAGTGATTATGTTACGCAAATTGGTCGCTAAATGTGTGAGATAGTATGCCTTGCGTTCAAGACATGAGGCGCGCCTATGTGACATGTTTCTAATTTCTATATCATTGGTCGCTTCTCATTCAATGGAGCTTGCATGGCTACTCGGATTGTAATGATCGACACAAGACGAGCAATGGAATGGAGAGCGGAGAGTCGTGTATAGCTTAATTCAGGGAAGTTAAGTGCTTGGTCCCTAGAAGGTTCCCCCCGAGTATCTCAACACCCACTGATTGAATGGATATGAACTGAAACTAGGACGGAGTTAGATAGTAAAGAAGTGAAATAAAGAAACACTGTAATATTGCGTGGCCCTTATTCGCCTCATAATACTCATTCACCCGTTAGCATCCTATGATATTCAATGTCTTTAGAGGGTATTTTCCCCACTCCTCTAAAGCAGCTCTATACCTCACCTACCTCATTAGGCCACCTCTACCTACTCTGCCACTTTCCTCAACTTAGAGTTAAACCAGTGTTTACAATGGTTTAGTGGTTCAGTAATAAGAACCAGTTCCAACATTAATAATACCGGGATAGTTGTGCCGTTAGGCGAAACCGGTTTGTCCCTATGATCATCGTAGTGAGAATATAGAGTAGATGACAGCACTATCGATTAGTGTAACGTAACAACTGGTTTTTACTGGTTAGTCCCACTCGTTGTGACGATTAAATGGTTCGTTTTGTTTTTATCTCCTAATGATACGGTTGGTGGGGTTTTGAGAGAAGTCTCAACCGGTTCGTCCAATTGCAAACACCGAGTTTAAACAAACTCCAGGGTTTCGTGGTGTGTCTGGTTGTGGCCTGATTATTATGATGCGTGGTCCGCCTATTTTCAAGACACGGGTGTACTTTGAAGAGTGCTTATATGTAGTACCGTCTTTTCGGGGCGAATGGAGATCCTGGCTCAATGCTGAATTGACCGGCCAAATAGATCAAGAGTCAACAAAACCACACTGACCCCTTAATTCTAAACCCATTTGTTGCCTGAAAACTCGCCATTCGTCATTGAGCCAGTTTCGCCGTTGTCCCAGAAATCGCAGCGGGTTAGGTTTTCTCGGCGGAGTCTACATACCTCATGATTTAATATTATTGAACGGCCAATTTTAGAGTGCAAATTGGAAGCAGACAATTCGCAGTAATGAATCATGTTTTTGATTTCCTAAAACCCATTGTTATGAAATCTTGTTTGATCATTGTGACATAAGCGAGTATATAGGAGTAATCAGTCCAGTATTCAACGTGTTCGGTCATAGAACGATGAAAATGGGGCATCCCGTCCGCTCTGCCATACCCAAGCATCGTATCGCCTAGTTAGTACTGCAGTGGGTGACCATGTGGGAATCCTGGGTACCGAACTCATTTTGTTTTTGTTTTTCCCCATCGACAGGGATCAGTGATCCGGTTGGATGCGGCAAGAATTTATTTTAATAGCTCTATCTGCGCAAAAAATGGAATGACGAATGGCAAGTTTCCGAGACAAGATGGTAAAAAAACCTGTATCTGCGCAAAGGGTGGAACGACCAATGGCAAGTTTCTCAGACAAGACGGTGCCGTCTTGTTACAAAAACAAAATGAGTTCGGTACCCAGGATTCCCACATGGTCACCCACTGCAGTACTAACTAGGCGATACGATGCTTGGGTATGGCAGAGCGGACGGGATGCCCCATTTTCATCGTTCTATGACCGAACACGTCAGAATCACTTCATACAGCACTTTATACCGACTTTTGTGCTTGCTCTTACAGAAAATGCCAAGACCGAACAATGCGGAGGCTTGCGCATCGATCAACCGTCCCTAAACTCGAACTGACCCACAGCTTTCGCGATACTATTACTACCTTAGATTTGGGGTGGGCCGAAAAGAATATTGCTATATAACTATTGCACAATCAATTGTTTCTCTAGGTCGGGCACCAGGTTTTGAGGTTTCTCGAGGACCAAGAACCCATGCGGGATTGCCGGCGAGAGCTTATCCCGCTCTTGAAAGCCTTCCTGGCGCTGCAAACTCTAGTTGGACCTAAAGCTAAGGGTTTATACCATCGCGCATGTCACAATTGCGTTACTCGGTAATTAATGAGTGAAGCGAAAAAAGAAACAAAGAAAATGCGTTCCTCGGGAGTGTGGCTGACTAATATTGCTGCGCCTGATATGTAATTCTTAACAACGGCGTATTGGAGCATAGATACACATAGTAGCGGATGGCATGCCAATTGCAATTTGAAGTAGAAACTGGGCTGTTATTCAAAGATCTGAATCCAAACACCTGTAATGGAAATGACCGGTTCGAAGGGACTAAGTATCTTTATATATATTTCAGGCAGGAGACCTAACCACTTGGAAACCTCCATCAAGGACCTCGAAATTAATTGATGATACTATGAGAAATTTGAAGAAAACATGAAAGACTCAAAGCTAACATAGCGACATGAATTAATGAGTTCGATAAAAGGAAACCTTTTAGCGAATGAGATAAACAAAAAAAAAAAAAACCTTTTAGCGTCATGGATACGAGTGATATACCATGATTCGCTTATAATGTGGTCATTCTAGGTCACGTAATTTCCTACAGATTATAGAGATTACCGGAGTCATAAAAGTACTTCGTAGTAAATTGTTCTTTGTCATCAGAACGCAGCATACTCAGTTTTAAGGCATGACCTGCGGGGTCATAAGGTAAACACCACAGATGCACCTGAGCTTTAAAAGCGTAAGAACTATCAAAGACGATTTTTTTAATTGCGAATTTGGTACATTTATTCCCAAGAAAACAGTTATTTCGGAGAACTATCCTCCACGTTGTTGGTGAACTCGAACGAGCACACTCCAGTTCCCTAGTATTCCTGAAGAGTTGATGAGGGTATCTTTAGTACAGGTTTTAACATGGGGGACTGGAATACGTACCTGTAACAGATTCATGCAGTCGTACTGAATTGATCCCAATCTTAACAAACTTCCATGTCAATAGTGTCGGCAGACCCCTCCCGCTTTATCTCCCTCTCAACACACTCCCCGCCAATCTCCTGTTTCAATCTATCACTATTCTCACGAGAGAGCTCTGGGTGAGGTTCCAATTTCTCGTTTCTCTGGGTTTGTAGCGCTTTGACGTTTTTGAGGCTTTTACCGTTACCATTCGGACTAGCGCTGATTTTGGAAGGAAGATCTCCTTCGCGTTCCTGTGAAATTACGCGGTCTTGGGGCGAAACAACGGATAAGGGGGCAGTAATAGTGTGTGGAGAGACAGACTCATCAGGCTCCGCAGAGGCAGATGCTGTCGAGATGCTCGGTGTATTTGCGAATGGATTAAAGCTACCAAATACTGGTTCGGTCTTCACTGTGATAGGATGAACCCCAGACGAGCGTCTAATCTTTTTCTGTTTAGAGTTGGTTGCCACTTTGACTTTCGAACTGCCCCTATGGGTTTCTTCGGTCGAGTGGTTGCTAGCACCGCCCGGGAGATTCTTCTTTTTGACCCTCATCTGTGCACCTTCCCCATTCCCCAAGTGTCCACCTCGCCTTCTGTGTGAGGCAACGGCAGGACCATGGAGCAGGTTAGAGACAGGCATGCCATAGTAATCAGGCCTTGTGCTTGGAACAGGTTGGACGTGGTTTCCCTGAGGCCAGAGGTATGAGGTAACAGGGGCTGGATAGTAGACGTTGTCTCTACTACCCGCACCCGCATGTTCTGGGTTTTGATGCGGGTGGATGTCATAGCGCTGTGCATATTGATTTGGGTTAGATGGGGGAGAAGCGTATCCCCCGCCGTGTAGCTGCCCTTGTGTGGCACCTCGAAAAAATGTAGTATCGGTTGCCCTAATTCCATGGATTTGAGATTCAAGGATAGCATTTTGGAACACACGTTGTCTGATCGCGAGGTCGAGGGATACCGGGGGTCCGACTGAGAGACGGGGTTCAGATTTACCCTCATTGTAGCTCATATTTGCAGGTAGTAACATCCCGGGGAGTGGAGTCAGTGTACCGTTTCCATAGTTTGAATCGGTGGGACGTGATCCGGGTGGATATCTTGGATTGGAGGCGGTGGTACGTTGAGGGGGAACGGATCTTGCCTCGTGGCCTGAACCGCTCATACGTGGGGATGAAGAGGCGGTTGAGCTTGTGATGCTGGGCCCTGGGGGGGGCATGGGCTTGGTCGGAGAGCGCTCCACCTTCACGGCACGACGGTGAATCATTCTCCCTGTTATTGGTGGAGGTTAGGCGATGAGAAACTTGGATGATTGGAGATGGCTTAAGGAGGAATATCTCACCGGTTGTGGATGAGTTTTCTGTAGTCCCAGGTGTCTTGATCGTCACGGTTACTTTGCTTTGCCAGCGAGGATGAAGGTTGAATGAAGCTGTGGTGTCTTGCCTAAATGTGAAGATGGAGGGTGGTTGGTCGCTACTAGACCTCAGCTTGAGATATTAGGCGGGTAACCTCTGTGGAGAACGAATGATATGGAACGAATAATGGTTCCGGACGGAGGACGTCACCAGAAGGCGCTAGTTCAACTCACCTATTAATTTGGAAATTGTCAATATCAGCATTTAAGCCCTTTAAACCACTGGTGTTACTTCACTTTTCGAACTAGCATTTCTCATGTAATAGTTCACTCGGCCTAGGCACGAACCAACTTTTGACTGCTTACTCAATATACTAATTGCACAGTATGTGATATGTCATTGTGGACTCAGGATCGTCATCATTATTGGTCACTAGCCAGTTTCTTCGCCATTTTCAGCTTCCTACTCAGCAGTGGTGAGAGAAAAAGAAAGGTTTAGCATCTGGCCTGGTCTCCAAGACCCCCCTCCAATCGGAATATTTGTAGCCTACCGCTTTCACGACCCATTAACAACGTAGAATACACCAACCAAGTCAGACCCGAGGAAGGAAAGGGTTTGTCGAAGCCGCTGAAATATTTGTTGCCGCTGGCCCACCCAAACAGTTGCAAATGTACCCGCTCAACGTCACTTTCTAATGAGTTGTAAGCTGTCCCCGGTATGACTGTGTCTATCATTGACTCTCTCTTGGCGAGCAGGGATTCACTTTAGCCCATGAGTTGAGCCTCACAGGTTTGGCGCAGGTAGAGATTAGATAAGATGTGCATTCTTGGCAAATAGCAACCAACGTCAAGATCGTGTCTGGAACCGGAACGAATAACTGAATTGCTGACAAGAATCTGAACAGTAGTATAACTCATGACTTAATCATAGGGCAACGAGCAACATGGCACTGGAGTCCGTTTCCCATGATCCGGAGATGAGCGGAACATGAGCGCGATCCACTACAAACAATGATGGATCTCACGGTGAGGCATAAGAGGTCTTTATACCACGAGAAAGGAAACTACATTTACCAACATACGATTACTCCATACACAAGCATGACCAGAGTTTCTATGCACTCTTACCTATCATTGAAAAGATCTTCAGACTTTGCAACAGGGCAGCCTTTCAGCCTCCGACTGAGACGGACCGCAAATATCATCTGTCCTTTAGAGGTGGCCCGGGTCAGCGATTCCCAGAAGGTAGAGCGCTAGGGCCTGCCGTCATGCCCGCCGGGGGTTAGAATTAATTAACTTGATGTAAAATGTGTAAGCTTTTCGATCCTGAACATTGTAAAGATAAATGTAATTTTGAATGCCGGCTCATGATCAAAGTGATGGGAGTTACTTACTGTCAGCAGCGGAAGACAGGTATTAGCTGGCAATGACTGCATATAACTGCATAAAGCTCCAGGGGTCAGCGGGGGGCGGCGGGGGACGGTCGTCACCTGCCACTGAGTATATACGGCTGCATATGCCTGGATATGACTGCTGAGAACGGCTGTTACGTAAACGTTACTGGAGCCTACAGGGTGCCGCGGGCTTGAGAATCCTTTGCGGCCCTTCAGATTCCAGTCCCACACGGACTGCGTAACTCAATCAGTCCAGTTCCACCGCCTTTCAATGACCTACCTGGTGACTCGTAGGGGCTCCAGACGGTTGAAAACACAGGAAAGAATATTCCGGGAAATGGCTTGACAATCATCACAAATCAAAGATCATATTGCACTCCAAGATATGCTTCACTCATAGCTTACTTCTTTTTTACACAGTGATTTATATCCTCATCGATACCACAGAAACCCGGAAGTCCGAAGACTCTTCTGTAGTCTTACCCTGACTGCCATGGCGAATACATTGCCAAAACCCTCTAATACTACTGTCACAGTAAGACATGGACGAAACCACAAAGATTGAGCTGGATTATCAACTTTTACTTTTATTTAAAAATAATAAATAAAATAAGGAAATAAAGAAAATACATAAGATATACCAGGCTCACACCTGGTATTATCCGAAAACCTCCTTCGAGATTTCAGTACCTGAGGAATCTCACAAAGGCCCTAAGCACAGGAAGGAGCCGTTGTCCTTGTAGCGGTTTAATTGCCTCCAACGAGCGCCACCTCTGAAAGGATTACTCTTCCTAGACGAGGGCAGGCAACAGCTATTTGGAGCCTCGCACTCATGACCATGCGAAAGGAACGGACGCCGCCCACAAGGAAAAGGTGGCATGTGAATATACCTCCTATCCAACTCGAATTAATTAGCACTTTGCATATGGCCAGAAACGAGAAAAAACACCTATATGGTTCCGATTCCAGAACCACCACAGTTCTCCGGGCCCTGGCAGGCCGACCCTATGAATGGGAACGGATGCCGTACACCCACCCGATAGAAAGGAGCGGATGCCGTACACCCGAGCCCATAGAAAGGATCGGATGCCGTACACCGGCCCAGCTGAAATGGATGGAGGCCGTACACCCACCCGATAGAAAGGACCGGATGCCGTACACCCGAGCCCATAGAAAGGACCGGATGCCGTACACCCGAGCCCATAGAAAGGATCGGATGCCGTACACCGGCCCAGTCGAAAGGGATGGAGGCCGTACACTCGCACACCCGATGAAAGGGAACGGATGCCGTCCACAATGATCCGCATGTTGTCCGCAACAGCATCTAAATTGATTTAACCACGCACCCGTTAGTATTGTGTAAGATAACCTGAAGGAAAGTAAACTTGCCAATTGTCAAGCCTCCCAGCACGACTGGTTGTTGAGACTGGAGTCGTGGCCCTATGATCGTGACCACCAACATCAGGCCTACCGAAGCTCCGAGGGTCCCAGGATTCACTCAGGGCAACATGAGTGACACCCAATACTAAATATACTGGTTAACGGCAGGATAGAGCAAGAGGAAACACACGTAACGGATGGGATCCACTAACCAGACATCCTTCTCTCCCGCAACCAACAGTTGATGCGTTGGAGGCCGCACACCAATAGACATTTTTGGACCTCCTGTACCCCCAGGCAGATCATTAAGGATCTTGATGCGACTCTTCTCCAGAAGTGGCACACACCGCATGTTGCTACAATTTCAAAAAGAATACGTTAGTAAGCGATAGCTAATAACCTAGGAACGATGGATTGATCGATTCACACACCGACGAAAAAATACAATTTTCGAGTAGACAGGGAGGTGTCTCGGGTTTTACGCCCACTACCGGCCAGGCCCCATGAGATGGTCGAAAGTTTGACAGGGCCCCAACCTAAATTGAGACAAATGATTAGCACAGAGAATAAAACCGAACAACTCAAACAACAATCAACCACAACGAAAAAAGACTTCGCATTGCAATTGCACAGGAAACAATTAAAAGAAAAAAACAGATGAGATAAATGAAATGGAATCAATATCTTACCTCAAGCCCAAAGCGGGCAGGGGGGGATCCGACGGATTATATCCTCCTTTCCCACCCCCCCACCGTTCTGGAGAAGATGCCTCTACAGCACCAGGTCCCTCACCCTATGAAGATGAGGACTGATGTTAGAGGCATCTTCAACGGTAGTCGGCTGCTCTCCCCATGAAATGAGGCGGTGTTTGTTGACGAGAACGATTCTGATGCAGCATTGCGGGTGTCTTGGACACATTATTTGGTTTGTTGATCAGAACGATTCTGTTGGGGTCTTTGCTGTGACACCCTCGTTTAATTGGTTTGTTGGTCAGAACGATACTGATGGGGTCTTTGCTGATGACGCCTTCGTTCGAAATTGGTTTGTTGGTCAGAACGATGCTGAGAGGGTGAAAGGGGGGCACCGGGAGAACATCTCTAAGGAAGATGATGTTTTATGCCACCGATGAGGTAGGAGCAGAGGGAGAGGGGCATCGGTTAAGCGTCGAAGATGATGCCACCTCAGATGACAGGAGGGAGAGGGGCATCGGTTTAAGGTTGAGGATGATGCCATGCCTCAGTTGACAGGAGGAAGAGGGGCATCGGTTAAGCGTTGAGGATGATGCCACCTCAGATGACAGGAGGGAGAGGGGCATCGGTTCAATGTTGAGGATGATGCCATGCCTCAGTTGACAGGAGGAAGAGGGGCATCGGTTAAGCGTTGAGGATGATGCCACCTCAGATGACAGGAGAGAGAGGGGCATCGATTCATGGTCGAGGATGATGCCATGGGCCAGATGGCGGGAGAGAGAAAGTTATTTTGGGCTGGTGGGGCGCCTCTTTCACGAGACAGAGTGGAGATCATGGCGGGTCCTGAGCGTCCCGGGAGTGGTCCGACGATAGGCAGAGTGCTCCTGAGTGCGTCTCTTGCATAACGAAAGTGGAGGGGAAGGGGGATCAGAAGGAGTGGGAAACCTAGTGAGTGGGAAACCCCTACTCTATCTCTTCGGCCAGGGACCAGCAGTGTAGGAAACAGTGGTGTAAAGGGCGAGGATGGGAGAGGAGGAAAACTGGCTGAGAAATCCGTAAACGCATGCTGCCGCAGAAGGGGGTTCAAGAAAAGCAGAACGTCTGGAGCCATTCTTTTCTGATCAGCCTTCCCGTATTCTCTCCCAATATCGCACCCCACAACCCTCATTGAGCATGGTGTCAAGGTTTTCATGTATATAGAGAGAGCACACAACTTGGTCAATTTTAATTATATTTCTTTAACATAGATGAGACATAATCTACACACACACGAAGGTAGACATTCCATCCCACCCACATTATTGCCGAGCCGCAGCAGCGGAACAGAGGGGATTGCACTTTCACCAGCATTGAGGCGTCATTGGGAGGCAGGATGTGACTGTAGACACATATATGTGATCCGACATGCAGCGTTAGTGTGGTGGCCCGGGAGGAACCGAGCTTGGCATGGACATAGGCGCCACGTGGATATGATATTTTGTGAAAAGCATCGAGAATACATCATTTGCCTACCCTCAAAGAGGAGAGAACCCGGACCACAATCATGGAAATATGCAGCCGGACGACTTGCGCCGCCAGGTCTAGGGAGGGGGTGAATGATCGCGCGACATGAAATATTGCCACGACCCATTTTAACCTCCTGACGCAGAAACGCCAAGCCGAGTGACCGCTCGTGACGCCAAGCTTCAACGAAGAGACCCCCGTCTCGGGTCTTTACATGCCATGAGCAGAATACAAGGACAGAGTAGGTGTACTATGGACTGGGTAACTAGCTACGCTGTTACAGGGTATAGCAGCAATTAGGCCATACGAATACAGTCCCAGTCCGCGCGAAGAGTATGCTGGGTCTGCAGAATGGACAGTTGTCTTAGGGCTACAGAGGGTTCCGCAGACGAGAGGCTGATGGCCGGGGGAGAAGAGCAACTGCAACCAATACTTGCCCTATCATATTTTGTTGGGCTGGAAATATCCAGCTGTGTGGTTGGGCGTTTGTGTCCTCCTCGGATAGAAAGGCGTACTACCTTTCTGCTTACATTCCCACCTTCACTGTTGCCTCTTTGTTGGCCACTGGGTTTTACGTTTTTAATTCCGCCGACTCGTACGTGCCGGGCTGTGATATAAGCTAGGAAGGAGAATATGTCAGCTCGGGAATGGGCACCAACTCTGCTAGCTGGAGAGTACACGTTGCAATGGGTTGGGTGTTGCGTAGGGTGGTAGGTTCTCCACCTCACACTCTCCCGATCATCGATCTTCTCCTCATTCTCAGAACATCTGTTCCATCAAGAGACACCGCCATATTTTGTTCAATCTCTCCAATTGAGAGACTTGGCAAACGGTTACACGGCCTCCCCGTTAATCAAAGTAACAATACTTTGTTGCAGACCATCTTCAAGATGAATGCTAATGTGGAACAAGGTCTTTATCTAGTGCGTGGAACTAAACCCCGTCATCTACCTCAGTTCCGAACATAGACAAGGGCTTTTCAACGAACAAAGGTTAGTAAACAGCTCCGCCACACTTCATCTCCCTCCTTCCAATTCTAACTATCCAAACAACCACCAGATCCATCAACATGTCCGACTACCTCGACCCCTCCGTTCATAGCGCCATCCGCAACTGCCTCTACTACGCGCAGTTAGTCAGCGAGGACATCGAACATCTCCGCGGCGTGATTTCCCACTTCGTTACCGCCAAGCTCGCCATCTTCGAGAAGTACCCCGAGCTGCTCCCCCGCAACAGACGCTCGCTGCAGCGCGCGGCCGTGCAGCGCGGAGGCTACTTGTACCACGAGGCTAGGAGATACGTGGCCATATCTGAGCACTTGGTGTTACTTAGAGGGAAGGTAGACAGGATGGTTGATACAAGGCGGCAGTGCATCGAATGGGAGAGGCAGGTGAGGAGGCAGATCACTGAGGCGGTGGAGCTGCAGGAGGAGAAGCGGAGGCTCAAGGAGCTGAGAAGGGAGAGAGAGGAGAGGAGTAGGAAGGAGAGGGATGAAAGAAGGAGGAAGGAGAAGGAGGAGAATGAGAAGGAGGGAAAGGAAGTCAAGGAAGTGAAGGAGAAGAAGGAGAAGGAGGAGAAGGAGAGGAAGGAGGGAACAGAGGTGTTTTAAAGAAATGTTGGCGAGAAGACGGATTTCAAACATTGATGCTATTCTCAGGTGCTGAGAAATAGATTTGCTCTCTTCTATCATTCAACTATGAGTATGATGATATTGTGGCATGAGTGTCCGCCATATCTAACAGACTAGGGGAGATGATGAATAGATCACACTCCATCGCTCCTGTTCTTTCTCTCTTCGATCATACGAATTGCCCAACATGAATATCATATCTCAACCACAACATCATCTACAATATAAGCATGAGCTATCCTTCACCAGACAACACTCGTAGAAATCAGTTCCTCGTTGTCTTTCCATTACTGGCCGCACATTGAGCTAGGATCATGGCGTATATATGGCGATATCTTGGAAATATATCAGGCATGCACCAGCGCATCATCACTTCCGGATAGCGTATACGCATTGACCGCAACGCCAGAGTTATTTTGTAGAAAGCAAGCCGCGTGCGCAGGTGCTGTTCGGAGATTGGAAGGAAACGTGTCCTGCGCTCATATCGGTATCTTTATGCCCTATTTTCAAGAGGAGCGACTACCCGCTCCACCTCTATGAGCTTATAGCCCAGCCGATCATAGAGGGGTCTCTCTATTTTTATTGGCTCTGCGCTTTTAGCTGAACACCCCAATGACCTTTGTCTTTTTTGTCCCCCTTACAACACATCAGATCCTTGTTTACAGTCGGGTTCTGCAGGGAGAGATGATGTCTAATACCAGAGCAAAAACGCCAACTATACCAGCTGGGAGCAGCGCACTACTAGTTGCAACTTTGGCAGTCATGATTACCTGTCGGGAAGAAATGTTTGTCTCGAGGTATTTAGGACCGAAAACACAACTGTAATGCGATCATTTTATGTTATCATTCACAGGTTCCTCAGAACATAAGCCGTCGTAGCGTAGTTCCCATGGTGGTATCTATACCAGTCTCTCCGATTTCAACTGTATTTCAAGTGAACATTAACTTTGATTTCAATCACCCAGTCTCTCATCACATATGTCGCGGAAACTGTGGCCTTGAACAGAAGCATATCACCTGCCAGACTTACCTTTGGGTTCTGTAACCCATACTATCCCACCGCAACACGAACCACACTATTTCTACCCGTTTCCCACACCACCAGAGGCCCCAGCGTTAAATCTCTACCAGCACCTCGCAATCCAAGAAGCACACTATAATGCCAGGCTCCATGGTTCACGACCAGCTTGAATCAACTTCCACTCACCCTTGGCGAACCACTGATTCTCCTCTAACGGCATACCTCAAAGGCGCTGACACTACCGACGCCCCGGTTCCCCCATCGCTCACGTCGAAGCAGCCGCAACAGCTCGTGCTGCCCGCGGTGCACGCAATTCAGCACAAGCTTCCAGCCAGACTCAGGTCGCGTACCCAAAACGCCCCGCCGATGCACGACGAGATGCCGAGGTGGTTGGTACTTACTCCAGAGCCCGTGTTTCAAACCAAGGTTGTGGCGTCTGTTTCCTCCGGATTGCAAAAAAATGCCCCCGGCTGTCGCAGTGATGACACATGTGGAGCTTCACGATAGGGTTCTGGAACCGTTTGTACCACGCGCACAGGGGTCATTCCCCAGCATTAGAGCTATTGCGCTGGAGGATGTGCAGGGGAGGAGCACTGCGGATACGCCATGGTTGCTGCTTAATTGAAATAGGGTTGGACATTGGCGGAGACACCGTTGGATTACCATAGTTATCACACATCGATATAAGGGGGTCTATGGGGAGTTGTTGTCAACTCGTAGTTAGTTATAATCGGTGATGCAATTATATTACGGCACTTTAATTCACATATGCTTTCTTCAAGTGCTCATCTCTCCTCGCTGCAATATTGTCATTGAATTCATTTCGCTGGCTAATCGAAAAAGCTTGGCGTACCAAAGTCCCATGAGCGACATTTCATCCTACCCCATGGCACTTGAACTTCTTCCCTTTGGAACATAGTATCCACTGACAAAAACACCCCTCCCCTGCTCCTCCCTGGTGGAAAAGCTCGTCTAAAGGGCCGTAGCAGCATCCCGATTCTATACTCATCACCCCCTCTCCCCTCACTCCGTGTCACTACAGCTGTCCCCGCCGCACAAAAGAACCTGTGTGGATGGTACCTGGATAAACATATTGGATAGACCCTTCATCCAAACAAGAATTCACAAACCCCGAGCTGGAAGCACCCGCTGTAGAAATTCCTCTCAACCCAATCAAAGCCCCATCTCCTCTCCATACACAATGACAACCCGCCCCGCGCCACGGCCCTGGGCAGCTCCAGAGCTGGCCCCGATCGAAGAGCACCCACACCAGTTCCTCGACACCGCCATCGAAGCCCTCCGAACCGACATTCTTGCGCGCCTCGAGCTGCTCCGCCCACAGTTCGGCGCCATTGAAGAGAAGCACAACCAGCTCTCCGTCAAGAACGCGGACCTGTGTTCCTACGTCTTCCAGCCTGCGAGGGTGCTCGGACGCCTGCAGATCATACTGGGACGCAGGGTGGTGATTGATCCGGAGGAGTGGAGGGTGGTGCTGGTCCTGAGGCTGAAGGTGGCGGATATGCTGGCCGAGCTGGAGGCGGAGAAGGAGAGGCTGAGGGCGGAGATCGACCATCTGTTGTCGTCCTTGCCGAGGAAGGCGGATGTGGACGGGCCCGGATATCTGAAGCCGTTGAGCGTGGCGGTGGTGTCTCTTGGGGCGGGTTCGGGTTTGTCGGTCTTGACTTTAGATCCGTTGGCGAGTACTGGGGGCGGGTGGCTCTGAGGGTGTTGTTAATGCTTAGAAATAAATAGGGATAAGTTTGGTCTTCAAGTACTTTGCTCTTTCCTGCGACGTAAATATAGTCATGGGGTCCGCGCTTGTGAATATTTGTATCGAATCAAATGAATAAACGAGGTGCTTTTCTTCATGGAACTGCGGGAAAACGTTAGCAATATCTACTTAATGATAACGTATAATTGTTCTGGGGGAACTGGGTCATGAGCTATCACTCGAACAGTGGCCGAAGGAGAATGAATGCCCACCCCGCCGGCGCTAAGGGTGACTAGCATCCATGAATATGATGCCAACATTACCAGACCGGTTGCGATGATATCTTTGTCTACTTTGTAGTATTATCCAGCTCGAAAACCGTAGGAAATATCAGAAATTACTATATATTGGACATCACGCAGTTGATATATCAAGGATGTAATTATGTTTTTATCCACTCAGTATGTATTTGCGCAGGAGATATGTTTTCAAGAGAATTTATGGTTCTGACAACACGCCCAAAGACTAGCCAACCAAGCGGCGTCCGGGCCGCACAACCCCGGGAACGGGGTAATCGAGATCGGACGCTGGTGATGTTACGACTACCAACAATAATCTTTGGTTTTCTCGTTGGCTAGCAGTGTAGAGAGAGATATGTGTTGGGGGTCAGTAATATAAGTGATGAAGCTCGGCGGTCCCGGAGACGTGCCCAGTGGTTCTTCAATACTCTATTATGTTCTTTTGAAAACGATGGAAGCAAACATCATTAGCCGATAATCAAGATTCTCTGCGTCGTATTTGAATTCTCCGACTGATATAAACAGCCACAGAATTCCTCTTTTACCACCAACACAATTAGGATCGTATTCTCAACCGAGAAACCCAGCCACCGGAACTACCACAAGATTTAAACAGCTACAAAATATAATACCAAATACTATTCACATCATAACAATGGCACAGACCTCTAGTAACGAATCGGAAGCCAGTTTCCACAACCACATGTCACGTATCGAGCGTCTCAAAAGCGAGATGGAAGACCTCCGGGGCACTCGAAAGCATTATCAGGCAGACTTTGCGTTGTGGGACCGTATGGTGTACCTTCCTGATGGTTTCCGTGAGACTATAAAAGGCATCATCAGGAAGAATATCATTTTGGATAGAGGGGAGTATGAGAGGTGTCTTCATAAGAAGGCAGGATTGGCAGAGAAGATTAAGCAAATTGATGAGAAATTAGTCCTGCTGCAGGAGAAGATGGATCCGTTGTTGTTAGGACTAGTAGGGAAAAAGCCTGCAGCAATCTAGAGAAGAGAATGGCATTCTGCTCGAATAGTCAGCATTTGATGATACGCATCTGATGATGCATGTCGCGCGGGGGGGGATGGAGGTGCTAGCCTAGATTAACTTAGATCAATTTACTGCGACTTGCCGCGCGCTTTTGGATAACCAAATCTCACTTCTTTGTACTGTCCTATGTGTTTCTTTCCACTCTCTCCTATTCCACAACCTCTGCTATGCCAACGTCCTTTGGTTCATTCATTTCTCTCTCCTAACCTTTAGACCATCTGCACCCAAGAGCTCAGCACATACTCTGCCCTCTCATAGGCACCTGTTTGTTTCCGCTCAGAAACATTATCATGCACTGGTGCTTTTGGAATGATGCTTTACTGGTGTTGTCACATTTTCTAAGCTTTGGAATTGTATCTCCTGAGATATCATCCTCTGTCCGGGACTCGTATATTGTATTTTCCATGAATCTACATAAGTAAGCCTCTCGTTTTACGTGGGTTCTGACAAGATAGAAAAATGAGGCAAGTTCCCACTACATTCTTGGTACATGTGTTCGCCTCAAATCTCACATCTGCGCATTTTTAGTATCAAAGATACTATGGCGAAGGCCGTTCGTCCCTGGTTTATAAGGTCCATTCCGCTCCACCAGGTACGAAAGGGAAAGAACCACTGTTCATGAGTCCTAGTCTATCAAAAGCACAGGAAGTGAGAACAAGGTGTAAACCTGTATAAAAGGTCGCAAGACTGACGTAGTTGTGGCCGCGGGTGTGGTTTTGCTCGGGGTGTCAGCGAGCGCATTAGTCAACCATTCAATGGGGCAGTCAGAAATCCTCCTCTAAATCACCGAGAACTTTTTTTTTCCTCCGCCCCGCCCTAGATTTCTGTTTATTGTGTCGAGGATATTCATTTACGACAAAACATGGATATAGAATACCACAGCCCCGCCGATAATACAGGTAAGTACATCCACGGACAACAAGTGGCCTTTTCCAATCCTAATACGCAGCAGGTGAAGAGGGTCCGGCCGGGAACCCAGTCAACCTGGTACCGAAACGCCCGATTAGACATCACATCAATCATTCCGACTCCTCCGCTCGTGCGAGGTTCTCCATGGAACTCAGTGCCAGGCTCGCACGAATCAACATCGAGCGCTACAAACCAGGGACACGTCAATGGGTGCCAAACACGAAACCTCGTGCGGGCCAGAGAGCAACCATGGAAGAATACTGCTACTCTTACGATGCCGAACAAGAGATATTTACCTCGGTTCTTCATAGGATGCTCGAGAATACACAGGGAGAGCAAGCATCTTTTGAGAAGAGTGATTTACCGCCACATAATCCACCCGATTCCCCTCCGGTTACGAAGGGTGGTCCCAAATCAACCCCAACAGGTAAGTTATGCACTGAGTACTCTCAGCAGATATAAGCCCTATACTAACCAAAATTAAGGAGGGAGAGTTCTAGAAGATCATAATCAAACCGATATTGGTGCCTTGAGAGAGGCCCCTAACAACAACAACCACAAGAGCAACACCGACGATACAGAAGAGTTGAACAACACCATCGCAGGCCAACAGCGGCAAAAGACACTCCCCTGCGAAGCAAGCAGAGCGAAAAAGGAGGCCGCTCTTCCCGCTCCACGCAAAGGCATTCACCCGCGAGCCCTGCCGCTATCCCGCACCGCGAAGAAAGAACCTCCCGCAAGCAACACGAACAACAACAAAAACCAAAGCCAGGGCCCTGTCAATGAAAACGTGAGAGTAACCCGAGCCGCCGTCGCAAGAAAGCATGTACGTGCCATCTCAAGAAGAAGAACCCGCGCCACCACGCTGAAGCAAAGCCTTGCAATTCCGGATCCGAGTATATCCTGCTTTCCAGGTTTTTGAAGCATCAGGAGACCTGCAAGATGGGTATGAAGAAGATTGTGGCTTGATGGTCTTACGGGGGAGGGGGGGGGGGGGGGGTACTTGGAGGTCCTGAACAGTGCTTTCATCACAGGTACTATTGTGTTCCTTTTTATCCCTCTGGTTGTTTTTGCCAGGTCATGGTCAGCGTTCCAGGTAGCTTTCACTAGAAATTACTGTATTCCAGTTTCTTTATTTTCCCTATGTGTCTCTGAGCAATTGCAACGAATGAACGGGCCACAGTCTCATTACGTCAAGGAGGAGGGGATTGGGGATTGGTTATATTGTATATTTCTGTACTCTGCTTTGCCATTTACCATGTATATCCATTAGTTCATATAGACAATAACCTCCTTTCTCCTTATTACTGTTCAAGTATCAAAGCTATGTAATCCAAATATGCCAGAAGTCTGGGGCCGGAGAGGAAAATACAAAATGCGTTCGCATTGAAGGCGAACATGAATACCAAGTCTCTCCTCTCGGATATAACAATGATCTATGGTATGTATCAAGGACTTTCAACCCCGAGCCCAGCTCATCTCTACGGCAATCCTTTGAGCGAGTGATTTGGCCCGTATTCCAATCTCGCCCTTTATGAGCTCGAGCGTGAACTAAAACCTGATAGTCCGTGGTAGCAGCAAAGAGCTCGCACCTAATAACTCATTGCAGCTACATTTGCCGTAACTAAATTGTAATAAGATAATTTCTAACTTTATTACCACCACAACACCGAACCAGTATCTTCAAAAGAAAACCAGAAAGAGAAATATCTACAGCTGTGGATGGAAACAGAACTCTCCATAAAAGTTGTTTCTCCACCGCCGAAACAAGCGACTTAGTCCCGAGGCGCTACTCGCGACTAGAGTTCAATCCCCTCCCTCCTGGATTAATCAATGTGACAGGTGTCCGATTCTGTTCTATTATGTTCTTTAATCTCGGAGATTGGGGTGAGCTATGCAGTGCAAACTATGTACTCTGTGTATTTAAAAACGACACATAAATCCACCCTGACGCTTGTGCAACCTGGACGCCGAAGGGAAGATACAGGAAAAATGCTTCGGGACTCGCTTGGGCTGCCGAGCCACCAACACGGTTGGCCTTAAGTTCTTTTTTCCACCCAGGATGACATCGTGTATCATACAGAAGGAACTCATTCCATGGAGATTACAATTCGGTAGTGACCCTTGGCTTATTCTGGTCTGATATTTTGATTTGTTTTGCATTTTTACCTGCTGCACCAGACGTCGACCCACGAGCTGAAAGCTCACTGCGAGCTGATGAGATGTCTAACCAGACGTGCTCTATCAGTGATTACATAGTCATTTCAGATCCAAGTATTTCTTATGGAACAATAGTCCAGCCAGAGTTGATGAATATAAACATGCAGTAGGCCGGCGTGAAGAACTCCGAGATGGCGCGTTCGCACACCTCCGGTTTTACTACATGAATCAACTTCCTCAACAGTTACCATGGACCGCCTCTTCATGCGTGACGTTGCAATGCGTATACAGGCCGTAGCGAATGTGAGAGAAAAATATCAGAATTGAAACTACCAGAAGCAGATCCCAAGCAATATGTGAAAAAAACACCTGGTAACATCTACAGGGGGCCCAAACACCTCCTGGTAAATAGCCTTCAAGCCTTGCTTAGCAGTGGAGAGCGACATAAGCATCAGACCTCGGCAATGCCCCATGTCTATATGTCATGTCTCTCTAGCATAGCGGTCACTTTAAAATCAATTTCGCAGAGTAAATTTTACACTTTGATCAAAGTCACCGCTCGAGTTGCCGGGTGCATCTACCTGCATTAGCCACTAAGAGATACAGTAGGTTGCCGCGTTGCCCTGGTGATGGGTATGGTGTGCACTGCCGATCTTTAGCCACCGATCCATATCAACAAAATCCGTTTCAACTGATCCAGATATCAAAGAATGCCAATTTAGTCGAGTTTGTAGTTCAGCCTGGTCAAAGAGGATAATGTCAAATCTCTAACCTCAAGTAATTTCACCCATGCCCGTCAGCTGCCAACTGGTGATAAAATATGGTCCGGGGTTTTAATCATGAAAATGGCATACACGTCATGCATGAGTTCCACATTCTATAAGGGGGCTCTCAAAAGCCACCCTCCTGTGCCAGTGAACATAGGAACAACCCCACTGCCCATTTAGTGGCCGTTTCTGCCCATCACCCCTCTCTACTCCTTCAACCTCAACCAACGAACAGTGAGCTTGTGGGTTTCACATCGTCACCATGGATATCAACGTTAGGCTCGACGCCAGAGTGCGTGAGTACGGCAAAAGACGTGTAAGGTGCCCGAGGGAGTATGCTGTTCTCGAACTTGTTGCTGAACGAATTGTGCAGGTCGCCCAGGAAAGTGGTCGGTTCATCTGAGACCACTGAACGAGGAGTAAATAGATTGTTGACTGTATCCTAGTCAGAACCGGCGTTCCCTATGTTGAAGACCCGTCGATAGCCAAGCTGTTTGTCCAAAGGCACCGCCTCGACGCTGGGATGGATCCGAACCCAGGTAGTTTACCATAATTGCTTCACCGTTACGGAAAGTTGGCTAATCATCGGTAGCGCTCACCACTGGTGACCGCACGCCTATCGCGCCGCGCAACGAACCCAGAAGAATGAAGATCGCCGCAACAGAGCAAAGTCAAAGCTCAATTCGTCAGGGCTTATTTTATGGAGGCACCAACAGAAGGTCTGGCACTGAGAACCTGGCCGACCAAAGTTGTCTGTTCCCTCCCTCTTTCCTAGGACGTAGACACAACGTGCTGACCTCTACTTCACAGCGGTCAACTCTCCTAGAGATAGCGATATCGGTGGAAGATTCCACGGGAGGGCCAACGAACATTCACTTAGCCGCGAAAGGAACGTCACCGCCTCCTCTGCTGAGCCGGCGTTTTCACAGAGAACCTTTACAAGATACCAAGAGCCTAGACGCGCAGGTGAGCATCTAGACAAACTAGCGCAGGCGATCATAGCAATCATTGACTTACAACTCAGATGGTCATATACCTCCTTCTGGTCAACTCTATCCGTCAAGAGTTCATCTCCGCATTGCCGAGAAAAAGATAGATGACAAGCGCCCTCTCACGACTAGAAGAGAACCATACAATGACAAAGACCGTCCTCCTCCGTATCCGTACCACTGCTTTAAGTGCTTCAAGGGGTTTTTCGACAGGGAGGAAATGTATACTCACGCCCATCGACGCCTCTGCCAAAAGGTCAGGCATGGCAGGCATCATCCGTACTACTAGACGACGAGGCTCCGGATGATCGATATGGTCTGTGGGACGTTGTGAAGGATTGCTTTGTCGTCTCTTTTGTGTTTCACTCGATGATCCGCTGCTTGTACTTAGTTGTCTCCTCTGCGACGAGCAAAGATGCTCTGAATAAAACCGTTCGAAAGTGTATCATGTGGAATAGAGAGGTTAAGAAGGAAACAGGAGAGAAGTGGGGAGGGACGCTGAAGATGGGGTTGTTCAAGATGCCACGTAAGCAGATGTTCTTCCGCCGCCACAGATGTCAATCTCCGGCAAGTTCCGATCCGGAAGGCCTTACGTACCCCGCAGTGCAGACATCGAGCTTGTCTCGAATTCCTTTTCATAACAAACAAATGGCTCAAACTCTTGTAACTAAACGTATGCTCGCCAGACTAAGCTGTCATGAGCATGTTCCTGCCCTTTTCTTGGACACCGTCCGACCTCCCTGATCACAAAATTCCTAATAGTTATTCTTGACGCGCTATACGCTAACACAGGCAGTGTATACGACTTTACGCTCTACATGTAAATATTTTTTATTGTTAATCGATCGGATACTACTCATATCCCCCATACTCAAGCTTGTTATAGCGACAGCAAGATCAGTAGCGCCCAGTGTCTCATACCACTATTTAAGGAGGCCGCCTCAAGCGCACCACCTGCGGAGATTTACAAGTTTTTTTCAGGTGATACGCAGTATCCCCACACATTATTGTATTCTCAGAAGTGGTGCAACCGGTGGGATCTGACTATCCACTCTCTATGCAGATGGGTGTGGACTCATTTCAGTCGGCTTCACGTAAACTAAAAATGGCCTTACTCTTCTTTTTGCACGATATCCGTCCGCGTCCGAGGCTCAGCGCAACTTCAATCCCCATGATCAGTAGCTGGCAGGGTATAAGGTATAAGGATGCTATCATGGTAATATAACCGAGCCCGATGTTACTGTGCGGAGTTCTCATCAATGAGCCGTGGAGGCGGGGACTAGAGTCTGTAACCTTGGGCTGGGAGTGCCGGCACTTTATTTCAACACTGTCACGAAAATACTGCAAAGGACCTAGAGCGAGTTATATGTGAAAGGACAGCTAACCTACGCTCCCGGCGTTGCAGATGATCGCTTAGCAGTCATGACAGCCCAGCATGAAACTTTCTATCCGCAACGAGTCATACAAACGTGCACCAACCCGCCCCCGTGTACTGAGCACTCTTCACTCCTCCTCCTCTGGTGACCTCCCCGAACAGTTCACCGACTCCCAAGTCTACGCTTTTCTATGGCTCGAGGGATGGAGAAAGATTCCCACTGCCAACAACACAAACGCGCTGTCCATAAAGCCAGCGGTTACTCCCCCGACTTCAGCGTTTCTTCCCCTTAGAGCGAGTCTAGATATTTGACTGATATGCAAGGACAGGCACGCGTGCAGGGCCCCAAAGGGTAGGCGTCATCCGCTGCACCACCAGCAGGACGCATTTCCAAGCGTCTTTTGATTATTGTTTTTGTGGGGGACTGCAGGAATTGTCTTGTAGCGGTCATACGAGGGTTCTGTTCTATACCAACTTTAGCTTGGTTTTTTGTGGAGTTCCTTAAGGATTGTGTCGGCTTTGTGGGCTTGTGGAAGTTTGGCTTTTGGGGTTTGCACTGAGCTCGCCCCTATCCCCCAAACTCTTGATAGACACATGATTTCTGCGAACGTTTTCTGCCAATGATTGCCCCAACTCTTTTGCAGAAGGTCTAGGCATTGCAATCATAAAGCACTGGACTGGGCACAAGTTTAGGTTTGCCCTTGGTTATGGAGTTCCTAGGTGCTTTGATTTGGCATTGCGGATTTTAATTTGGCTCGTAGGAAGACTCTTAGGAATCTATCTTTGGCTTGGGAGCAAGGGATAAATCGTGATATGCACCGGCTGGTTTTGGTTCCCCATTTACAAACAACCTCTAGCCTCCCAGTTACGGTGCATGTGGTGTGGCAAGTCTACTCACTCTTGGCCTTTATTTGCTTTCTTCCTCCGGCCTGAGTTCTTCCTCTCCGTTATGATATGGAACATCTCCAGATTGACAATCTTCCCGGGTTGCAATTGAGTGAAGGATATCGCCAGATGATCCCACTTAACAGTGGACTGCTTCTAGCTACGAATATCAACCGGTCACAATTGAGTAGTTTAAACCTATCCTCTCGAGACCTGTCCTAATAACTTTGACACCTGTGGGAGCTATTCGATCCATTAGTGTATAGAAACATGGATTCCTTTATCAAGAACCATCGATAAATTAAACGACATTACTCTACTCTTTCTCCAGATGGCGTTGATTATATATGCGGCCAGAACTAAAAATTGACCAACCGGGATAGAGTACCCTCGGTAAACCCAGGAATATGTCACTCAATCTGCCGATATCCCTGCCTGACGATTGGTCCAGGAGGACCGTTAAGCTGGACAATATCCAGCTTAGCCGGAGGATATTCCTGACTTGGCCAGTGAACTCTCTTATCGTCGATAAACTGTATCCCCACCTTAGCCAGAATAAAAACAATATGGGTGAGAGGTGAAAGGTTACAGCAAGAAGTGGTAGAACAGAACTTCAGTGAGTAGCAGGGAGCATTAAAGCAGAGACGGGCACTAGAACCTGTTTCTCAACCCACTGAGAGGAATTGTTTTTCTTTCTTTGCTGAAACAAAGGAGCGTTCGCTACTTTGTATATGGCGTTTCCGAGGCCCCCCGTGAGGCCAAGAAAGTATACACGGTAACATAAGATATCCAAACTATAAATCTCAGTCACGCCTTCCGCAGATTCAAAGTTGTAGTCGACGGAGGAAACGGCTGGGGAACAGGAACTGTCGTTGTCACCATACACCCCGATCGGGTTAGGCAGGGCCTTGGCGCTAGTAAACATGGCCCCGCCTAAATAACACTGAGGGCCACTAACACACACCGGCGAGTGTGGTCTAATGGCTAACACTCGCCCTCCGGAACACCGTGTGATTGAACCCGGCCTTTGAACGTCTATAGAAGGTCTGCGGTTCGATCCAGGGGTGGGGGTAGTAGATATGGGTCCGGCCATATCTGCAGTACCTTTTGTTCTTTTGGATGATAAAGCTCATTTCAATTTTTATCCCTTTCCCATGCTAATATTAAAATACTAGACCATGTTGTAACTGGGTCTTTCTCTCGAAGATGTACCTTGGCTGGTCTCGTGCCACTCACTAACGAAAACTCAAACGCCACTAGCATTTTATCTGTTTTTTTATCTTTTTATTGCTCCCAGGACCAAACATCAGTTCCCCCATGGCCCAGTGCTATCAAGATATTTGATAAATACATTTGCTCGCAAAAAACAGGGATACCAGGGCCGGGTCATAAGCGCCAATTTGCTATCATCCTTCCATGCCATATGTAGATAATCCGCTGTAAGAAGCCTCGTTTCTGTCCCTGACAGTCCATATCTTATGATGAGTGTGTACTGTAGGTTTAAGAATCGGAAATCAACTTTGCTTAGTTTTGTGCTGGGGGCTTCAAAGAAAAGAAGGCATTGTGACAAGGAATATTGCTAGGTTTAGGCGGTAGTAAACCGCCTGGGACTGGACAGCTTTCTTTTTAATTTAGTTTTTAGTCCTATGAAGGGATAGTTGTTGGTGAGATATCAGGTACTATCACTCGTTTCATACAAAAGGTACTGTATTGACTTATGCCACCTATTTATCCTTTGTCCCCGGTTTTTCCACGGACAAGGGTAGCGTCGGATGAGCAGCTGGAGCCTTACCCATTACTTGCAGAGGGATATGTTCATAGTGCAGTAATCGGATAACCCTCCTCCTCTATTGGTATAGCATCTATCCTCTCTGTGTGGACAATATGACGGACTTGTGAGGCTCTCATTATACATCGCAGTTTCTAAAACCCATAACAGGTTGGGATGAACCTCAGACGCTCCGATATATCTCAGATGTTTATAATAATACACAAGGTAGTGATGCTTCACTGTCCCATTCCCAAGAAGCCCCGCCTTGATCAAGCCAGGTAAATGTTACTTACGTCACCTACAAAGATCCGCCTCGGACCAACGTAGCACTGAGAACCCGCAAATAAATTAGGTTTCTGTTCGAATGCATCTTTCTCGCTGGGGTGCGAACTTTACATGTTGTCCTGTCTATTCAGGTGTTAGACATCTGCCGAGCACGCCGGATCGGTGGGTGAATATGGAATATTGCGGGCTAATAAATCTTCCCGGCTCGGCTAAACATCAGCATGCACTATTAGTTGAAGAAAGAGGTTCTTGATTAGACCGACAATGTTTGTCACCTTCAAGGCTGATGTCTGACAATGTGCTAAACCAATACCAGGTGTTTGGGGCCGCTACCAGGCGGGATGTGAACTCTCTGCCGAAGGAGTGGTCCTTCGCGAGTTCCAGCAAATCATATATATCGATGGTAGATAGAGAGATAGGGCGTAAAGGTTATCTCCCCCCGCAGGTAACACGGTCTCACCACTCGGTCGGAATGTCATACGATTTCCCCGCACGGAACCTGCCGCTTTGGGTTATTGGCGGATAGTTTGGTCTTGGCGCGCCGTCAGGCAACAACTTTAGAAGTAAAATCTTTTCACCGAAAAATAACATTTTTCTGGGAACGGCTCGGGGAGACCTGGATGATATTCTATGATGCACACTAATACTATAGTTCGAAGAAACCGAGCCTGTGGTCACTCTGGTGAAGACTGTGGTGATTTCGTGAGGCTTGATTAAATTTAAATAACGGTAGGGACGACTAACACAGTTGGATGAAAGACATGTATTTCTCTTTTGACAGAGACATGGACGTTTCTGAAAGACCGAAATTAACGCAGCGGTTTCATAGCAGACTGTTTCTTAAGAGGAGACGGATTGCCCAGGGACATGAAAGGTAAGCTAACATCTCCTCAGTTTTATTGAATGGCTGGCTCCTACATGTATCCTAGCTGTCAATCATAAAAGGAACGACGCGAATAGTATAAAGCTTGAAACCTGGACATCAAAACAGTTTCTCGACAATCGCCCGGGGCTATACGGCAAAGAGTTAACGGTAGGAAGGAATGCTGAAAGGCACTGATATAACATTAGGTAGATGTATCTGTGTCATATATAAGCTGAGCAGATGATGGCTAGGTTCTGTGATGATCCAATGACCAAGGCGTTAATTTGGTCAAGTACGTGCACAATTCCTTGAAATTGCTGGCATACGGTGATCCCTTCATAATAGCCATGGTATGATGTATAGGTTGCCCCATTAAACGAGCTCGCATAATAACTCTCTAATTCAATGATCTATCATCGAGTACACCAGCTTCAAAGTTATTGACATGTCCGGGTGTAGTGTACTATAATCGTTCAGTTCCAAATATAAAAATGTATTTCGCTGAGGCTGTGACTGGGGGGGCTCAATGCATGGGGTCAACGAGGCAAGCATGCCCGATGCAAATAAATTTGATAACCTTGAGTTACTCGAGGTGTAGTCAATCATGTATTCTAAGAAAATACTATTTCGGTGAATCGAAATATGGGGACGATCCGCTGGGGCCATAACCTCGAGGCATGAGACAGAGGCCCTTCGATGTATCTGAACTAAGTGACAAATCCGC
The DNA here is from genome assembly GCA_024713685.1 of Morchella sp. 2014-9hei. Lineage (NCBI taxonomy): Eukaryota > Fungi > Ascomycota > Pezizomycetes > Pezizales > Morchellaceae > Morchella > Morchella sp. 2014-9hei. The sequence goes on along the minus strand of JAMGYW010000008.1, from coordinate 1,634,707 downwards.
GGGAGGGAAACATTATCAAGCGTAAAGCATAACGCTTTTGACTTAGTACCGTGTCAGACTGGGATTTGGGACATTACCATACAACTTTGGTTGTGGTTAATGTTGAGCCTTTTCGCCTCCAGAATTTGTCAGGAGATTTTAGTTCTGTTGACATAAGACCCAATTCTCGGTACTCGATCAAACACGTTACATAGGAAATTGCCTCTTGATCACTGGGTCACTAACCCATCAAGAAGCCCATTTGGCCAAGGGGTCGCTCCGCCCACCATTCTGTTTGATATGGCGTGCCCTTCACCACATCAACGTCTTGGTCAATGGATCAGATCAGTTTTGTTAGATAGAACCTGGCAGCATTTTCCTCCTAACGACACAAAAGCGTGATCTTCGGTGGTCAAGACATCATTACTAAACAGATACACATGAAATGTCATTAACTAAGATCAGCCCGTGCTACAATTCGCTCTCTGATTGGTTAATGCTCCAGCGATCTCTCGCACCCTGGACATTCACTATGTAGAATCGACTTCAACTCTATGCTTTCATACGCGTCTGTCGGCCTGACATACCTAGATATCCCTCCATCCTGCCTCATAGCTACTCTCACTCTTTCTGCGGTCAACATATACAATTTCTCCCGGGTAGTTACCATCTATATCTCTTCTGTGATATATTCTGCCAACAGTAGGCAAGCATGAACCATTGCTATATTCTGAACTGACGAGTTCTGAGAAGAGCCAGTTCTAATAATTATAATTAACTTCTGAAATGTTGCCCTAGTAAAAGTCGATAGGTTTCTGATATAGACCGATAGACCGTATACCTTGCTTCGTTTGGGTCGAACTATGATCCTAATCGGCGGCAGGTCAGCGGCACGTTGTCTCTGCGAGTAGGTGCTCAACCGGGGCGCGGAATGATATGGCCCATTTGGATTCATTATCTACCACCTTTGAGCACAAAAATATCGCATTATTGCCCACAAATCAAAGAGTTGAAGCAAGCAATTATCCTCCCACATATTCACTAACACACGCGATCAGAGGTTCCAGCAAGGCGCTCAGATAATGCCAGCTCCTACAAAGAGTTGTTAGCTTCTTCCACCGCGTATCTGGGCAAAAAGAAACTCTTCCGCTTACCCTTTATTGCTGCTTTCGCTGTTGATTTCATTCCGTCCTTGTAGACGTAAAGTTGAGGTTTGTTGCTTCTGTTAGCCACGCATGGGCAGAGCCGCAAGTAGGGTTGGGATTCCTCCTTGACGAAGTCCGCACGAACCGCAAGTGAGAATATTTTTTGAAACCCACAAATATTTCAAAGGTAGGTGAAGCATTACTATCCCGAGGCCCGTGACTGTTTTAAAAAAACTACTACTGTATTCCTCGCCTTAATATGAGCCCTGATGATGTGGTGGCAGCATGAAGAAATGTGGCGGGGTAGGAACTTGAGGAGTTTATTCCCCCATCGTCAGGTTCTCCAGTAATAAGATCCCGAAACTATTCAATTAGAAGCAGTCTACTGCCAGGCTTGAAGGTGCCTGATCGCATAAATTCAAGATTGATACGGAAAAAGGTTTTAAAAATACGAAGCCTTCCGCTGATGCTTCTGAGAGAAAAATGGTGAGAGGTTTGCTAAAGGGTTTGGACCATACAACACCATCGCAAATTCTAGGTTTCGCGTCATCTCTGGATTTATCAGATGGTTAGCTTGGAAAAATAAAGCATAAGCTTCACCTCTATCAATCAGTGGATACTATACCAAGCAAATGAAAAACGACATGTGAGAACAGAGGTTCGTATCGACCACTCCGCCTACGGTCTTTTGCCATTCTGTTGCTAGAAGCAGTTCAGGTATTATCCTCGATCGTTCAAAATCTTCCAGGGGGATGGACGTGTGTTCAATAGAGGATTATACTATCTCGCTGTTAGCCATGTCATGTCCAGGAAAACCACAACTCTCACAAAAACTAGGGCAAGAAAAGATCAAAACATACCATAATAATGTCCCAAGTCCTGAACCTGTCTGCCATTTCCGCTCCAGTACCCACGCTACTCCTCCAATCACTAAACCCACGATGCAGACCGCCACCCAGTCTCTATCCACACCCCATTCGTCTTTCTCCGAGCCCACTCAGGCCGATCTAGCACTTGCTACTCAACTACGCTAGGTTGGACATTAACTAACTTGTTAGTTACGCTACAACACAGCACCAGCACCAATACGAACACCAACACCCGAACCTCTCCACTAGCTTCTTTGGCTTCTTCACGCAGGAAGATGTAATATCTTACCTAGAAACCGCCACCAGCTCCATCCATACGCGGCCGCATGCAATCGATACCTAGAGCAACACTTCACAGCTCACGATGTTGGTGGTGTGGTGTTTGTTCGGTGGTTGGTGAGCGGAATGGGAATTGCTTTTTTCACCCAACTGGTTGACCAGTTGTGTGTGTTGGTTGGTTGTTGCGTGAGGCTCTGCGGCGTGGGGTGTCGAGGTTATCCTGGATGCACGGCGGTTTTTTTTTTTTTTTTGGTTGCGTGTTCTTTACTTTTTCTTTCTCTTTTTTTATCAGGCGGCAATAATCCCAGGCTTCTGTGATGCAGGTGCAGAGGCAGGTTCTGATACGCGAGAGCCTTTGTGCTGAAAAGAAAAAAAAATAATAATGAACGTAAAAGACGAGAAAAACAAGATGATGAAAAGCGTGAGAAGGCAAGATCGACAAATAAAATTTTATTTGGCCCAATGACACTGCACCCTACAATGAAATAAAGCCTGAAATCACAAAAACAGAAATACTTTATCCCGACACGATCATCCCCACCGCACCCCGTACCCATCCGCCGCCAAACACCGCAGACCTCAAGCCCGCTCTGACGCTGCAGAGAGAATCAGGCACAGCTCTAAACCTCCGCATGAGTGCACCAAACCCCCATCTCCCGCGGGACGCCGCAGCCCGGACACCTGATCACCTCCCAGAACTCGGGGTAAGTCTGGTAGAGTTTCTCCCTCTCCTCGTAGCTGGTCCAAAGCAAGCCATGGAGTAGTCTGCCCACCATCCCCCCGCACTCCAACCAATGCTCTGGGCTACCGTCCCAAACCGAGTCGGGGATGAACTTTGAGATCTCCTCGGGGGAGACCGCCGGTGCGCCGTACTGCGCCTTGCGGTAGAAGGTAGCGCCATCGTTAAGTGCGCGAATAGTGTCATCGTTGTAGGCACCTTTGAAATCGGCGAAGGGGTTGGGCGTGCCGGCGGGCTGCGGTGGTGGGGGAGAGGCCATCATCAGGGTGTGAAGGCGAGAATGAGCCCAGCGGTGGACAGTGTTGGTCGCTTCGATGGCGCGGTCGAGAGAGGAGGGGAGTGTGAATGACCTAGGGCGGAAATAGAGGGTTGGATGGTACCCAGCAAAGAGAACGTGTGGGGGTGGGTGGCTGAACATCTTGTTGGATTCTGGTGGTGGAGTGATGGAGGATTGACAGAAAGCCATTGAGATGTCAATTGCTACATGCTTGTAGGCTCCCGTCTGTGGAGGCTCTGCGTTGTAAGCTGCGAGTAACCGGCACCTTCGGCATGTTAGTATGCTTGTTTCCACCATCTGAGAACATCCAAAACGTGACACATACCTCGCATCGTCTGCATTAATAGGGGCAGAGCCACGTTCCTCTGATCCTTTACTCTCATCAGAATCTGTGCTGTCATCAAGAACCTCGCTGTGATCTGGGTGCTCCATTTTCCCAGTTGGCTCAACACTACGTTTTTTTAGCAAATCTGCGTCAACAGCTTAGTATCTGCGGTAACGGTTACACACCTCGTCCTGTGAGAGTGAACACACTCTGTAGCGCTGAAGATGCTCCAGTCGTCGCTATTCACAGGGGTTAAACTAAAACATGTTAGACGGATTTATGGCGTGTGGAAACAGATGCCCACCTCTCGTCGCGTGACAGAAGAGGATCCGCAGCACTCGCCACACTCCAATCACTACTGTCAACGGGGGACAATCTGAGCTATGTTAGACGGCGTTATGGTGTTGAAACAGATACTCACGTCTCTTCGCGAGAGTGGGTAAACTCAGTAACACTGGCCACATCATTCCAACCATCGCTATCAACCGAGGACAAGCTAGCATATGTTAGAAAATGTGATCATCGTAGGTTGTGACTCAGGCCAACCTGGAAACGCTTGACATATTATCCTATTTCAAGAATCTGTTTTCCGGGGGGGCTTTGATATAAATTAGCCTGGCCCAAGGGCGGTGAAGTGTGACAAGACACACCTAGTCGAAAATCTCTTTCTTCTCTGAACTATGCAACAAGTGTCAAATTGTGGGTATAGCAGGGTCTACGGTGTGGGGGGTAATCGGGGTATAAATGCCGTGTCTCAAGGTGCACGAACAAGCAAAAATCAAAGGACATGGCCTACCTAGTCGTTTCACACTTTGATTGGAGTGAGCACGTTAGTTAGAACCCGCATATGTTTGCAGATCATTTCTGAAATAAGACGGGAATGTAAGCGCCACTGGAAACGGCTTTTGGGTGGTCGAAGAACATCGTGAGCATGGGCGAGGCACAGGACATCGACTCCATATATCATAATAACTAACTAGGTAATGATATAGAGATGAAGTTCGACCAAGGTATTCACGGTTTCGGCAGCTTGAAAATACTAAGCTGGCATGATTGGTGAGGTAGTCCGAGTATAAAAGGCTCTTTCGCCCCCGGCTTCGAACTACCCCAACCGACCGCCTTAACCTGCTCTCGCCACCAACACCGCTGCTCCCTGCTGGAATATGCACCAAATCACTACCGCAGAAGTGTCGCACGCTCCTCATGATCTATATGTATTCCCCAACCTCTATGGGCAGAAACTGCCATAATAGAGGAATAGGACCACGACGCCCAGCTCTCTGACGCCCACCTCCCGCCTCCCCCATCACCTTCGCCGTTCCCCACAAAGAAAACAAAGATCCGAGACAACAGCCCGCCTAGTCGGTTCTGAACACCCCGGCTGCCAGTTATGATCGGAGTTTATGGAGCTTGGTTTCTCATATTCTTCGTATCATCATGCAGCGGTCAAGAGCACAGTCGCGTATAGTTTCTTATATTGTTATTTCAGTTCTGCCCAAATCATTAAAACCTAGCAGCTAGTGTTATTATATGCTATATAGTATATATGTATGTGTTTCGTAGAAAATAGGAAACATCTCTTCGAATCACGATAACTTAATCTACAGTGGTGACCTTGGCATGTATATTTTCATTTTACAAGTTGGGTGAATGGTGTGCATCTCGAGCAAATAAGGGTCACGAATTATGTATGGCTGGGGTTATAAATGCCCGGATATTTGCTGGCCCAACTTGCACCAGATTGTGTTTCCATCTGCCTGATTCACAGTGACGAGTTTTTCTTTTTTTCATGAGACAAAGCTGCTGAAGGAAAGTAAGTGAGCGGCAGTCGCTTAATCAAAACCCGCAGGTCCCGCAGTCACCATTGCTCGCTCTGCATGATACAAACATGAGATAATGATACTTGTGCACCCTGCAAAGTGAGCAATTTCCACCTGTCAACGATGCTATCAACCTTTCACCCTGCCCCCTCTCTCGCCTTTGCAGCAACTACAATTGACTCTTCGCGGCACGTTTGAAGCGGGGATCACAGAAGCCAATCTGGGGTATAGTCTGTGTTCTGTTCCATTTCAGGAGCAAAGTACTGGCTGGCTACATCAATTTTGCTCTACCTCTCTCCTCCAATCCTCCAAACCTGTGGCAACCTGGGAGCAGAGAATACCGAACGCCAGCATGAAAAAAAAATAATTGACACCTGCAGGGCTGCGTGGCGTCTTCCTCGGCGCCGAAAAGTTCCCGCTACTGTGGCTGGTGGTGAAGCTTGCGAGTAAGCTCGCGCATTACACACTGGGACTTGCAAAATCTGCGGTAGTGAGTTTTTGTGCCATAGTCCTCCCCCTGGTACAGGACGTTGAGTTGCTGCTACTGTGGTCTCTTCCAATGATATGCGATTCATGGCGAAGGGTAAAGAAGCTGCTTCGCGCCCGGCTGGGAGGTGACATGGATTGCCCGCGATCAGGGAGCGGTCCAAGGGTTTAAGTTCGGTAGTGCCTGAGGCGGTAATCCTAAGGTGCTCCTCCATGCCTTGCTGGTCCGAGAACATCAGTAGCAACTGTAGAGCATTGGAAGGGCACAAGAACTTATACCACAATTCGTCAATTCCCACACTCCCTTCGTTAGGTTTCCACCGCGCAACAAGACACCATCGCCGCGACTCAGCAGTCCTCGTCTCCTCTGGAAGGGCGAAACGGACTGTAATATGGAATCTCCAGGAGCAGGTACTAATAATAGTCGCTGTCAACTAACAAAGCCAGATTCTAGCAATCCAGCTGTGAAAAAGGAGACTCAGGAGAGCGAGCGGTGTGGGTGGGTAGCTGTTGACACAGCCAGTTGCACTCAGCCTCAAGCTGCTGGGTGACTAAGCATGGCGATGACAAACGAGGCGACTAAAATGACAGGACTTTGTTTTGGTGGTAAGTTGTGCTTACCTCAGCACAGCGCAACAGGCGCGGCCAAAATCATACTAAAATGGAGACTTCCTGAGCTTATAACTCAACAACCAGCGCTCGCGCGGAAAATCTGGAAAGTGCAAATAGCATGTCACTGCTCAGAGAGTCATCTGAGAGAAAATCGTGTAAATTTATGAAAAGTTTATTTGATAGTCCAGAGACTGGGAGGGTCTCTCATATAGCATTGCTCAATTGTGCACTTCCGCGTCGCTTAACATTGAGGTCTTACACCTTTACCTTTCAAAGTTCATGAACCGCGATTTCTTGGGCAACAGAAAGTTGTAGACGAATTGCGACTGTCGCTTGAGTCTTCTCCCGGTTTCAGTGCTTTAACCTCAAATGTTTTGACTCCTGCTCTCACTTCCCCGACCAGTACATCTCCACTGGAAAACACCAACCCGTAGAAATTAGAGTCTCTTATAGCTTACCTCACAGAGTGGGCGAGTCAAAAATCTATACTCCAATTGTCGGCCTAGTGAATTTCCCGGCGGCCGCGCCTACAAAATCATCTGTGTGAGAAAACTGTAGACTAATCCTAGGTAAGCGACCATATAGGCCCTGTCGAATAAAGGAGGTGTGTTAACTTTTAATAACGTGTTCGGTCATAGAACGATGAAAATGGGGCATCCCGTCCGCTCTGCCATACCCAAGCATCGTATCGCCTAGTTAGTACTGCAGTGGGTGACCATGTGGGAATCCTGGGTACCGAACTCTTTTGTCCCTTTTCAAAACTTTTTGTCCTTTAAATATGTAGTAGGTAATGCGAAGAGGAAACAATAAGCCAAAACCGGGCCACTTGTTGCTACGGGGGCACCTATCGACCAGGGCGCAAAAATAAAAATTCAAATGCCGGGTGCGTTGCAACGGACTATCGGTTATTCCCGGAGACCATTGACATTGTGTTGTCTCGGTAGTGAATCGACGACAATTCGTTGGGCGAATTCGGGATGCCAAGGTCTCGATGCTACCCAGTCACCATACAGTCCAGAATGCTTACCGATGTGAGCGGCAGGGGCGGTGGCATCTGTTTAAGATTAGTTGATTTGAACTGTGAAATAGAATTTAGGCTAAATGATAATAGGGCGAGATGAATTGCTGATGCCCGCGACCATGTTCAGTAAAAGGTTTTGTTCGACGGGATAAAACTGCAGTAGCTCTGAATCAACTCAGGATATAAGAAATTCAAAATCTCCCCGAATTCTCTCCAGATTAATCATAGATTCGAAAGCCTCCATTCACAACAATTATGTTAGCAGCGTTCGGCCAGTCTCGATATCACAGGTTCTATGTTGACACCGAGATAACTAAAGCAATCATGGACCCTCCAGTGTAGCAGCTCAAGTCTACACGGAGATGTCCGACGAATGGGTTGCTCGTTCAGCAGCCATACGATAAATTGAAACTGTTCATTGGATAAGATACCCACACGACCGATGATCTGTGTGGATGGATAGAATCAGCGAATAGGACGAAAGGTTTCTTGCCGGATGGTACACACACCTCGGGATTCACTGTGATTGAAAAAGCAATTTCAGAGTGCGAATAGGAAGACAGCAATTCCGCAGTTATAAACCATGTTTTTTGTTTTCCTCAAACCCACTGTTGCGAACCCCCATTCAGCCGCAAATAGCGTGCGCCAATTATAGGACCGAGATGAAACACCACCCCCCACATATCTAAAACCACCGAGACGTCCATCACGGGAAGGGCAAGAATTGACTATTTCCCGGTACGTCGGTCAGATCACCCATACCGCTCGCGTGAGACGAGATGTTACAATGTTCAGCGCGAGCAACTCGCTCAGAGTGCTGCTCGCCATTTGACCTTTTTGAGTGCTGCTTTTTGTGGTCGGTGGTAGATGTACGGTGGGACGCTGGGACAGTGGGCGTACATGTAGTGGGGAGATTGATACTTGAGCCCTGGTCTTCTCCCCACTTTGACTACTGGTATTGCGAGTTTTAAAAACTAACAGACACTACGTTACGACTAGATATTGTATGGAAACGCAAATTTAACATCGCCCTGCGACAAAACTACCCCTAGGAAAGGCCAAGAGGTGTTTTATCGGTGATTATATATGCGTGTGTTGTCTCAGGTTCTAATATGGGCTCGATCGTAGGTGTTTGAAAGGTTAATTATTGTGGCCTATGTGGTTTGGGTGGTTGCAAAAGAGCCCCCAGTTAAGTTTCGAAATTCGCATTACATTGGGAGGATTGGGGAAGTAGCGCAGCTACTAGGGAACTGCGAGCCGAGGTATTGTGTCATGATTCTATAGGCGATTTTGGACATACTTTCTAGCAACGCCTTACACCTATCTTTCTTCATGAGCAGTTCATCTTGAAGAGGTTCAACCCACTTCTGGTACTTGGGAGGCGGGTGGTAGTCCTAGTGTGAATGAGAGGGAAGAGGATGCTTTGACCAGGCGTAAGATGTTCACTTTAGAATGTCAAAAAGAAAAAAATGATTCTGGTGCTTGTAATAGTCTTAAAAGCGCTTAGCGATGGAGATTGATGTAGGGTATTGGTTCAAATTACAAAGCAAGGAAAAGATCAAAGGAATTATGGATAAAAGACGAAAAATAAAAAAGAGGGGGGATTCCAAAGGGACTTGAACCCTCGACCACCCGCGGTTAGAATTGGGCGCACGGCCAACTGTGCTACGGAACCTGAGTGTCAATGCCACCCAACCCTCTCATCAATCACCTTGGCTCTCCCGGCCGCCATTAATGTGATATGGTGAGATGGGAGGGATTCGAACGTGAGATGCTCAGCTATCTCATTTGACTTGGCTTCCAGGAGACACTTATTTCTAGTTCATTGGGTTTAAAAGACGAGTGTAGGGTGGCATTCATTCCTGGGGGGGAGATTGGAAATAAAAAGAATAAAGGATAGCTGAGGAAAATAAAAAAAGAGGGGGGATTCCAAAGGGACTTGAACCCTCGACCACCCGGGGTTAGAATTGGGCGCACGGCCAACTGTGCTACGGAACCTGAGTGTCAAAGCCACCTGACCCTCTGATCAAGCACCTTGGCTCCTCCGCCCGCCATTAATGTGATATGGTGAGATGGGAGGGATTCGAAGTTGAGATGCTCAGCTTTCTCTTTTAACTTGGCTTTAATGGGAAAATGGATTCTATTTGATTAACATTGATAGACGAGTGTAGGGTCGTAATTCACTCTTTGGGGGAGAACTTGAGCGACTGCTGTTGGGGTCCGTGTCGTGGTCGAGGTAAGGAGCAAAACCTCTATCATGTTACGCGTTCACTGACCATGATATGTTTTGCGTAACACTGACCCTTGTGAAGCTCAGAAGTCTGAGAGTCATTAGATCTTGCTCTGGGTTGCTTCTAGGTTTTTTTTCACACATTCTGACATGCAGAACAGGTCTGTGTACTCTGCAGATCAAACACACATTGGCTTGACATGCGCGAAAGGGAACAAGATGTTGATCGAAACTCAACTCAACCTGGGAAACAGTCTTACACGAACTTTAGACAAACTCCGGGTTCTGTGTGAACACAATTCATGATCAACAAAAATATAGTCGTGCGGAGTGTAGGGTTTAACCGCAGAACTCCGCCTCGTGCTAAGCGATCTCCACTTGGCTGGACTAACACCGCAATGGTTGCCTTGGGCTAGACAACGCAGCACATGACAGCAAGTGTCGGAAATTACAACACAACCTTGTCCGCGGAAAAAGAAAACCAATAGAGATATGACGCATACTCCGCCCCCCGCACTGGCCAAGCCCCAGCCCTAAATCCACGCGTGTGTATGCAGAACTGTCAACATTGCCGCTCGCCCTTACTTTTTTAACCAACGAACGTCGACGATGTGCAGCAGATACACGCGTATAGATGATGACCGGGTATGTGCATCATTGAGGCGACGTCTCTCTGCGCGGATTAACCAGGCCCGTGCTAGGTGCCTTCCAAGAGCTGAGAGAAGACACACCAAAGTTTAAACGAGTTATAAAGGTGGGAAAGGTGTCAGACCGGCCTCATGATTTTGGAATATAAACACAGAACAATTATTGTCTCGAGTAGGAATCTTAGAACAACACTTTGTAACCTTTCACAAAGAAACAGAGGAATAAAAAGGCAATAGACGCGTTTGGTATTGATGTTCAAGTGGGACATACAAGCGTAACTTGATGTTGATATAACTGGACTATCGCGTGAGACAAAACAGTTCACGCGATCGATAGGCTGCTGCTTCTCTGGACTGAAGGGCGATAGGTGGAGTGGAACTAGCCTATCTCCGCATTCCATGACAACGGCGTTGACGGGCGTCTTCAGATTCTATTACGAGGGAGACATGTCTGTGTTAGAGAGGTGGTGAAGAGATGGTTTTCTAGGTGGTGGATTTCATTCAAGTCGAAAGAAGCCATTTGCTGCGATATCATCCTTCAGGTATCCTAAGTTTCATTGAAACGCCATCGTTGAACCACCAAGTTTAAATATCAAGGTCTTTACTGACCATGTATGTATTCCGCACAAACACACCACGTATTCTCACTTCACCTGATCCATCAAATCATTAATCCCCGAAAATTAACCTCGTTCCAGAACACCAAAACACCACCGAGCACCTCCAAATACAGATATCAATGCCTTGCAATCATAGTAACGCTAACCGTGGCCCACGTCACGAGGTGAGATGCCTCAAGTGTAACAGGAGACGCCGTGAGCGCGATGTATGCTGCGGGATGGACGTTGGCGCACTTTGCAAATGTTGCGGAAACCTATGTGAGTGTGACGAATTCTGCTGTGATACGTTGCCTGCACCCCCGATGTACTGTGCCAGGTGCTTTGAACAAAGGCTGCCGGGGAGTAGGTGCTGCGGGAAGCTGGTCCATGGGTAGGGTAGAGTGTATTTGAAGCTCAGGTAGCCGAGTTTAGATTTCTGCGCTCTGTACGAGTATGTTAGGTTCTTTATGTAGTTGGACCACTCCTTAATTCAATGCTGTTTATTTAGATCTTTTTTTATCCCATCTCAAGAACTTACATAACGTGGAATAGAGTGATACAATACCAGGATGAGTACCTTATATTACCACTTACTACGTGATATGGTAATTAAGAACAGAGACTAATGAGCCCTCAGTACATGCTGTATTTACTGGTCTATAGATCTTCTATTGCTTTTAGAATCAGACCTCATACAACCATATTGTGGGAAGCGCCAATGAACGATCGTGAAGAAATGGATGAGAAGGTGAGGTGGCTATTAATTTTCACATATAGAATGATCCTTCTTCGTCCACATTCGTCCACATGTGTTCTTAGTACCCTAACATTCGCTGCCACCTGAGGCCAGATAGAATGTTCCCGGAGCGCCATCCAGTGGTGGACGAATGCGTAGATTCAACTCTTTTAAATATCACTCCCTGCTGAGTGCTCTACCCTTCTTCCAATGATTCTCTCTGTTGGCTTGCACACATGGAGCTGCTGACTAGCTACGTTTGCTGCATCATTTTATTGTGTCTGGCGTGCTTTTTCTTCATCTTCTTGTGAAACTTGTGGAGTTTCCTCCGCTCTCGACTCGGTATCTTTAAATAATATACACGCCCCTTCTCTTTTGGTAGGCTCTCATGTCGATGACGCATTTCTTTGTTTGGTTATCGTGGAGATGTCTTACTCATACTCCAGGTTTTGCTCTCCCTGATTGGTCAGTTGATTGATGACTGTAATACTCGTGAGCAACCCAGAGGTTATGAAGAGGCATCGTACCCTCGGTATTGGAGAAGATGATATCGAATGCTAGCATTAGTATAGTCCGTTATTCAGGTTGAATGATAACCGCCTCTGTGTATCTCTGGTTTCTTCTGTCGCAGTCGTGCCTGCATTCAGCAGGATGAGGTATCGAGTGACAGTTCATGATCCATCACTGGAGGATGACTCAAGAGGATTATTGCACCACTACCGAATGTATGAGAAGGTCGAGTGATAATAAATGATGCATATACGGTGCCCAGTACAACGGATAGGAGCAAGGCTAAATATAACGGCGACAGTGTCTGAGTGATGTTGATGAGGTATAATGTAGTGGTCCCTCTCCACTTCTTCATGGAATCAACATCGCGCCAAGCATTACGAGCATTCCGAGGTGAGTTGGCCCTTGCTTTCGAATTTGCAAGCCATGGAATGTTCTTGTAATACCAAATACCGGGCCTCGGTAACGGGCGGGAATGTCTATAGTAGATGAGTAGTATTATATCTGAATTGTACTGTTTATATATAGCAGTAGACCCCACATCCCATTCCTCTTGGTTTGTCAAAACAACAACATGAGCCAGGAAAGCATATACGCCAGAACACTTATCTAGGCCTTCTCTCAGCAGCAATAGTATCGCACCACAGAGAGAGGAATATAATCGAGTTATAAGTCCAATACTCCGGGATGAATATCCACCTCAATACCGACCTTTCCCAAATATGCCAAAGCATGGCTGCCGTGTCAGTGACTCCCCGCCTACCACGAGTAAACAAAGTTGGAGTCACACCGGCAAAGGACCCGTCAAAACTCATGGCGCTCCGCCATAGGAATGTTGGCAGCTGTAACGCTGCTTTCGGTAATGTCTCCGAGATTGTGGTCCCCAGGAATGATGATTTGGCATTGGACAGACTAATGACGTGCGGATCTAGGGATAGTTGGTTTTGACAGAAAAATTCTATTGACGACTCAGGATATTGCAAAGTTCAATATCTCACCAGAGAAATATCGAACTGCAGTACGGAGGTCACCCCGGTTAACTGTTGGTCATGGTAAGATGCATCTATCTGTAGCTGAGTCAGCAATGGACGGAGATAAGGGCTATGAATCTACCTACAATTTCGATAGTCCTCTGCGAAACAGAAGGAATCTCAAAGGAAGCCAGATATTTCTTAGGAGTGGCTTTGGTGGACGACGGAGAGGTCTTACCAGAGCTGGCCGAATGACCACTTTGCGGAAGTGCGCGGATGGGATATTGACAACAGGTGTTGGGTTTGGAGTTGTTCTCAAAGGTTGTTCAGTTTGTAGCGCGGAAGATGTGGTGAAATGTTCTTGTGTCGTTGGGAATAAGAGCGGACCTGATCCCGCAGAGGCAGGGGGTGATTGTGAAAGACAACGTGCATAAAAGCTAGACCTAATGCAGTTTGACACGCTCGGATGTGCATGTCATAGCAACAATGATTAATAAATTAATAATCTCGTCTAATGCGGAAATATCTATTGAAAAGATTTCAGGGCTTTGCCGAAAGTGTAATTTGTTGAATACATGTAGCCCTATCATTTCCAGTATGATTAGTAATTTTTGTGATTTTTCAAAGCGCCCTTTTGGCGGATGCTAATTAAATGCCGACCAAAGGAGATAAAAGGCGACGTTATTACGATCGAAGATGACTATCGAAGTAGGAGCCCATAGAGAAGTATTTAATTTTTTAATGGCGTTATCTAGCATGATGTACATATACATTAAACAAATATCTAGTGCTAAGGTGCTAGAGAAAAATGCAATCACATCATTCTAGATCTCAGATGAGAGAAGGTGGAGAGAGCAATCTCTTTGGGAATCCACACCGCTCCAACTCATGTTTGGCAGCGAAGTTCCATTTTAACTATCGGCTTTCCACGGCTAGGGCTGGGTGTGATTAGGATGGGAGGCGGGTAATGATTGGCTTGATTAGCCTCACTTCCTTTTTTTCCTTCCATCAACCACATCACTCCTGGTAGCATTCACTCGAGTATTCCTACGGCCCTTTTAATACTCCGCAAGCCTCGCAGGACCTAGGAAAGAACGTGAAGCTGATTCTGCATCACTACAAGCAGAACCTACCTTTATTTGAACTGTTGAAAAGGTTAACTTCAAATTTGTCTTCCCCCATCTTATCTACCCCGCTATCTAACATTCAATTGTACACCTAGCTTACTACAAGTCAAAAAGCTTCACAGGAACCCCACTTCCACATTCCCCACTACCTCTCCTACCTCTTACCATGACCACCCCCGCCTCCGCCCCCGCCCGTAATCCACCTGTCAGCCCTTTCGTCGCTGCTGTTACCACCCACATCTCTCATGTCTTCATCATGGAGGTCTGGGACGTCAACAACATCTTTGCTGCTGACGGCTCCGTCAACCGCCGCTTCCGCGATCCCACACGCCGCCCCCCAGCTGGCCCCAGTTCATCCGAATTGGCATCCCCCAACTACACTCACGGGGGCAGTGGTCAACAACGTAGTACCCGTGAGCCAGAGCCTGCAAGGACCTTGCCGACTATCAGTGAGAGGTCAGGCTCCAGTGGTCGCTCGACTGCAGGGTCCACGCTGTCTGAGGCGGCGAGAAGGAATTTGGAGCTCGCAGAGCTCTTGCAACGTTCAGGTGTGGACCCTGTGCCCAGTGCAGCACCTCAAACTACTGGGCCTGCTCCTCCTATCGACATTGAGACCCTCACTGGTCCACGTCCAGTCCCCCACTTTCAGCCCCTCTCGCTCTATCCCTCCGCTATGGAGAGCTCCGCTGCAATCTGCCACAACGTAGGAGAAACCTTTGGCTTTCGATGCAGAAGAAACAGCGTCCACTCTGGAAATAGGAAAGGGCAGTTGTCGTCTCTACGTGGGAGACGGTCGTTGCCTTGTGTGCCGCCAGAGTGGTTCACAAGGAGCCAGAATGAAGCACTAATCGTGCTCTTGGGGGAGGAGGAAGAGAGTAATAGTGGCTCGGGGTGCCGCTTTTGTGGTGGGACGTGTAATCGGGGCAGGGATATTTGTGCGTTTTGTATCCTGAAGTTGGAGGAGGATGCGAGTTAAATCTCGAAGATAGCATGTGAAGGTAAGATCTAGATGCTTTTGCATTTTGACCATGGGGTGTGTGCTAATCGTTGATTAGAAAATCATTGTGTGCAATCTTAATAGGTGATGGAAACCGCCGCACACCTCTACGGCTATATTGTACAAAGCCACCGTCACTATATCTTGATGGACTTGCTGAAACCTATATTTTCACATGCTATGAGTGTACCAATAATGTTCGCATCTCAGATCACCTTGCTATAAATTGTATAATGCATTCGCAGAAATCTCATTCTATTCAATTTCTTATTGCCGTCAACAAGTCGACATTTCTCTCGGCGGTTATTACCTGGATCGATGCCGCGGTCAACGTCTGCAAATGGAAATGGGTACTTTCCATTCATTACGTGCGCCGATAATCCCCCCGATGGCAAATATGATGCTACTAGTTAAATGAGCTACAGGCTGTGCACGGGGAGGGGGGGGGGGTGGGGGTAAAATATAAAGAAAGTGCTGGATATTGAAGGAAACATGCACACTCGAGCGGGGATTTCGAATTCAAATTAGGATGCTCTATCTTCTTTCTGCGTGGAAACTAACAGAATCATGTAAGAGCACATATCTATGTCAATGAAATGCTAGCTCCAAACTTTCTCTTCAACACTTAAGCCGAGCTTTAAGGTGATGTGTTTGACGCTTTTCTCCGCGAGTGTACGACGAGCCCTAGCTCTCCAACGCCTATATAAAAACCATATCATCGATTCTAATCCCTGCACCATTTAAGTGGTTGCAAGAGATAAACACGATTAGTTCCTTTTGAATCCCATATATCAAACTACTGTACCAACACCGTTGATCTAAACCGTTCTTGCCCCTATTATTAAACCGATTGAGTACAAGATTCGTCTGAGAAACCTTCCCCACTAATACACTGCCTATGTTGAATGAGCTCGATCGATCACTATACCCTCCCATACCGCAATCTCTATCACCTACGAGTGGCCACGTAACCTATGAAATGATATATCTACATCTACCGCTAGGGAGTATATAGAGGCTATGAATTGTGTATTCTAATCGTTAACTGGTACAACTTCTCAATTCTCGTCATTTTTTGTTTGCAACTTTGCATCACACAAATGCGATCGGATAAATTATTCTTGGTGGATGATGGCTATACTATCGATTAAGCCGGAAAGTAGCCAAGACTGTACTGAACTCAAGGCAGTAAGCAAAACAATCGTCTTCCCTACCACCACAACACCACTGGTCACTAATCTCGAACACCACTAGGAGACCCACCACGAGTAGCTATGGGTTGCCCAGGCATCTCACAGCACCAAGTAAGCCTTCACAGTCGAACAGTTTGGCATGACTATATCATTAATCAGTTCTCCAAGCAACAGGTAGGCGGAGAACAACTTCTGAGAGACTTCGACCACGAGATGGAGGAGATGGAAGGGTTGAACATTCGTTTTCCTCCTCTCCAGGTGTCATCCAGAAGTCTTACCTACCAGGCTATTTCCCCACCAGAGGCTGCGAATAATCAGAGCCCCACTCTACGAAACGCGTTGCAGGGACTGAACCTCGAGGACAGTGCTGGTGGCGAGGAGAATATAGATCCTCTTTCACCTCCACCCTATGGACAGGTAGGCTTCAAAGAACCGCTCCGATTCTGATTAATTAAGGTAACGCTTATTATGGATTTAGGCAACAGCTCCAATGTATGGAAGCGACGAAAAGGAGCAGGGATCTAGCCATATGGAGGTCTGCCCCGAACAACCTGCACACCAGGAACACAGCACCAATCTCCTACACCCCGCCTTTGTCGCCCCGTGGGTCAGTAGTGAAATATTCTGCGGCGGACCAGGGATATGCGAGCAGTGCGCTCATGACCACATTGCATATGAGCTTATGTACTCCCAGCTCACACGCGTGCAGCAGAAATACAGTGCCCAAGACCCCGCTACTCTTTCGTTGACGTACAGACCTGGTGCGTGTGAGAGGTGCGCAGAGGCAAGAGTCCCTGGACGCCGTGCCTGTGTATTCCACATCTTCGAGAATTACTTTAGGGCCACCCATCGCCTGAATGTTGATGGGACTGCAGCAGCTCCACTGCCGAGCCTTTGTCACTATTGTCTTCGTCTCCTAGGCGTAGGTGAAGAGGGAATTTGTAATGACTGCCGTCGCAGGCTTTACCCTACCTCCCGCATCATAATAGAAGAGAGGGACGGAGGCCGTGAGGAGTACCTTGAGGGGCATTCTATGCAGGGACCTGAGGAAACACCTGAGGAGGAAGTTTTTGTTCCTGTTAGAATGTTTCTATAAGCTGACGGTGGTGGGAAGTCGATCTGGTGATCGTTTTCTATCTACTCGTTCATGATTTGGGAATTTAGTTGGAGGTGGGAGTAAGAAGCAAGTAGTTTCCGTAGGTCTTGTAAAACCAGTGAGCATCTAGAGAAGATAATATGGCTTTCAAAGTTCTATCGCATCGATCCTTATCTTTTGTAACCCTCCTTTTCGATGGCTTGGCAACCGCGACCTCCCAACACAGCTCGTCACTCCAAACCTCAAAGAGGTCTGATTGGAGATCTTCTATAGATAGTATATAAATATAGTTAGTTTAAACCTATAAGCTCTATTACGGTCTAGTATGTTCATGCGAACTCGCTGTGTGTTCAATTACATTAGAGGGAAGTGAATCGAGTGACATATCGTGCCCGTAATTAAACCCGGCTTGTTCCCATCCAAGCTGCTCATTAGATGAATCGTTTCAAACCTGTTAACCCTCCAGGCATAGGTGAATTATATAGTAATTGGGTCTACTCTTTGGCTGAGGTCTACTTGAGAAGGACATGAATTTGGCCTGGTGTGGTTGCCTTGAATTGTGGTAATAAGGGAGGGGATGTTGGAGGTAGGGGCTTACTCTTCTTGCCGTGCCATGGCCGTTGTTTTTCGTTGGCTATGCAACCATCACAGAAACAAGTGTTACTTAAACTACTTATCGTTCTCTCTTCTCTCTTTCCACACCATCCCATCCATCCACATTGCTATCATCACTATTTAAATATGCCAGAATCAGATCCCCCTATCTCCAATCAGATCATAATTATGCCTGAACAAACTTTACCAATTCCCATTCCCAGGGCTCCAATCACAACCGACCTAACTCCATTCAATACTGAAATGACAATTAACAATAGGCTTGAGTCATACCAGCACTTCACCGACCAAACATTTCACAATATGATGTTTGTCCCTTCCCCTCAAATATTATGTCTATTAGATGCTAAGCTATTCCAGCACCACCTATCCATCCCTATCTTCTCTCCAATTCGACCCTGAGAGGTCCCAGCTGGACGTTTCCACTCAATATGTGCCATATTTTGCCTCCTATCCCATGCTGCAACGCCGCTCAATTAATATGGAAAGCTTGCCAATGCAAGAGCACCCAGCTCCACAACAGCTAGGGTATAGTGGCATCGTTTCTGCCTCCCTCGGATCACACGTGGTGCCGAGTCAGCGTTCGGTGGGTGTGCAAGTAAACTCGGGGATAAGACTCCCCTCGTCGCAATACCATGAAGGAGGACTCGATATCATTTTCCAACAATCTCAAAGCACAGTGTGGAGCAATGGGAGGGCCGATCCAGAACAACAGGAACGCCAGGCAAGGCTTGCCGTTTCCTCACCTGTCCAGCCTAGCTCCATGGAGCTGCCGACGTTTGGTATCCTCAACAGGTCAGTACCGAGGCATCCTACCGCAGACAATCCAGAACGCGATGTCAACAGTTACATGCGCTTCGGCCGTGCCACCTCCCAGCAGTGGGTGCACGACACACCCGCCCCGAGGCACCCTGCCACACAGTTGGTGGAGTTATCTGCCAGGGAGCAAACAGGCCGTGAGATTCAACAGGGTTTCGCCTCTGTCACCTCCAGATCCCGTTCCACCCATCTATCACCTTCCAATGAACAGACATACCCACTACAGAATCGTCCATTACTCTTTCCTGATGTCTCGCAGTTGGCGATGGAGATGGCCAGAGAGAGAGCGGAGCGTGATGCGCAGCGAGCTGCTGCTAACACCCAGAGAGTCTCTGCTAATGGTTTGCGAGCCAATGGCGAAGTCCAGGCAGAGACCCTTGAGGCAATGAGGGCCACTGTTGCAGCCGAACGAGCTGCACAGGCCGAACGTAATGCGGCAGCACACCGGGAGATGTTGAGAATCGAAAGGGAGTCGATTGCTTTGAGGGATCAGGGCCGGGGCTTGCCGGGGACGCAGACAAACGCTGCCCCCGCCGGCCTGGCCCGCCAGGGCTATAACCTGCCAAGAAATGTCAGCTTAGAGACGCAACACCGGTCGGTGCCGCCAGACGTTAGAAGGAGAGCAGAAATAGAAGGGTGGTATGCTGGTTTTACACAACTGTTCCGATACAATCCCACAGGGGCTCACCCGATGCCGATCGGGGAGCTTGCAGAACATGTGAGGTTGCAGGAACAGCGGGAGAGGGCTAGGAGCGAGGAGGGCAGACTCGCGGCGGAGGCTGCCGCAAGAGAGGAGAGTAGACAGGCTGCAGCGGATCTCCAACAGGTACGTAGTATGGTCACAGATATGAGGAAAAAATATCGGGCTGATGATTTGTTCTAGATGTTTGATGACATAAATGAGTTCACTGGATTTGAGTATGTGGTCACAAAATGAAACGATAGGCTGTCAAAGCTGTTTACCGTTTTAACTCATTCCTAAGATACAGGAATAAATTATCGAAAATCATCTGCTAATCTCCGCTTCTAGGTGCTTGATTTGTGAGATTCCTCTCCCGTTTAACACCACCTCCTGCGATGACTGTATTACGAACACCGAGTTCTGGTCTCCACGGCAGATCGTTCGCGCGCAGATCGTCAAGGCGAAGGGGCTACTGTGGGACGAGTATCCCAGTCGTGGCGGTAGAAGGTGTGTTCTCTGTGATAGCTCTAATATCTGTGAAGACGAGGAGAGGTGTCGCCGTTGCTTGTTTACGACTCTGGGAATTACTCCGGTTTATCAGTTTAGATGAAGAGATCTGGTGGGATGCAACGAACATTGCGCTTGATATGAGATAATAAGGGACTTCCGGACGTATGGCCGGGCTGGGAGAAATGGGACATTGAAATGGTGTTAAAATTGGCTGTTGCAAGATTTATCGTATACCTGACAAGTTGAAAGATAGCGCAAAGGGAATATGCTGAAAGGGAATATTCACAATAAAGACAAGATTACATCCCCAACTCGGCGGCAAAGCTCACTAGACATTGAATCCTCAATACGTAAGGGGAGTGCATTTGAATAAGATTGGCTGGTGCTTTAGAAGCGAGTGAGGACATGTGTATATTTTTTCTAGCGTACATCAAACTTGGGGAACTGTCTTAATTCATCCTCTCGGAGGTTCTGAGGTCGCAATATACCGTCTATACAAGATATGGAGGTTTGAATATAAATACGGTAGATATGGACATAGAAGGGTATTCTACTCACATAGAAAACCGGAATACCGCTCATATACTGAATATAATGAGTGGAGTTCGAAGTCATGGGTTGTCACTCGGAATTTAGAATCTGAGCGATCTGAAAGGGAAAAACAATAAACTTCAAAATCCCTACAGACAGAAAGTACTACGAGTGAGGTCCCGATAGTAACATATGGCGACGAGCAAAAATTCGTGTGCCTCTATCTGGGATATGCTTGCAGTGAGAGCAACGTTGCCCGTATGACCCCTTATGATCGCCAACTATATGCTACTGTCGAGAATATGGTATTATCGTGGTTGCTACAATCAGGACTGGACTTTCCTGAAATTAACGGAGTCCACGGTAGCTCAAAGGTATAAGTTTACATACCCCCATATGATGTTATCCACCAACCGTGAAGGACGTTTAATTCATTAATTGCATAAACCTAAATATTGCATTGGGAGCAGACATATATAAACATTTAGAAGGGAAACCATTTTTATCTCTGTCTAATCTATCTAGTACTATTGCTATCAAATCTTTCATCCCACTGCCAACTTTGAAATAACGTGAATTATCTTGCCAATGCCGATTCATTTGCCCTTGACGCGTGCCACTTGCGTCAAATTCAGAAGAGACAAGCATAGGTAGGAACTGATTCTATTATCTTCAACCCTTAGAACTATCAAAAATGATCATGAGAAGGCTTGGAATTGAATATGGTGTGTATGATCTAAACCTATACTATCCTCACCCAGTAACCAGATAATTAATGAATCAAAAAAAAAGAAAGCCGTAAACGAAATTCTCCTGAGGTAATCGCAATTGAATCTATTGAAAGCACAAGTTCGGGAATACTATATTTTCGTATTACGACCCTGACAATATAGCAAGGTACAATGGATACTACACGAGTAGGGGTACAGGGGTCGTAGGTAATGCATATTCAGTTGGAAGCTCCGCTCTAAGTGTGATCTGGTAGTGAAAGATAAATAGACCGTTGTAATACCAGTAACTCCAGGTTGTGGTAAGTAGCATCCGTTCAGATTGTGCATTCACCTGGTCACACAGCTACCAGACACCGCGTTTTGAGGAATTACGCAGCTCAGGTCACCAGCCTCTGGGCACCCCGTCCTTGGGAGCAAGACGGAGGTATTCTATTGATGAGCTAGTACATTAGTTAGAATGGATCTCGGCAGAGCTTAATTCCTCTAAAACGGACTTTTGGTCCTTGTGTAGTAGCACCGCTTTAGAGCTTCCGTAAAGGGGGTCTTACTGGTATAAATCTGTAAGAATTCAGCGATCGCCTTGATACCTGTGGAACTACCCGCCTTGAGTGAGACATAGCCTCTAGTTAGTAGAAGTGATGTGCAAGTCGTTCTTCAACTTCTCACCTATGTCAGGCCTCTAGCAGCGGCACTCGGGAGCTGATGAGTTGTGCTGAATAACTGAATCACTGTCAGCGTGCAGAGGGGATAGGGAAAATGAACGGTCCTTGTGTGATGGGACTGAGGGCAAGTATGAGGTCTATTGAACATGGACTGCTAGCACGCTGGACAAGGGATATTTGAGCTTTTGAACTCCCTAGGGGAAGAATGGAATCGTATTTGATCAATAAACACGAGTGAGGCAGGTTAGAAATCAATATACTTTAATCAAAATATCTTGTGACTCATGTGGCGTACTGGCTCGAGCTTCAGGCCCGGGATTTAGACTCGAACACATCGGACTCTGCTTCTCACGAGCCCGAGGAAGCCCGAGCCCATACAGGAAAGGCTCGAGTTCCAGCTCAAGATTATGGACTATTAGTAATGGCTTGATGATGCTGACATTGGATAATAATAACGAAGATATATCCTCTGAGTCCGTCCTTCAACTATAAGCTATATCGGGATGAGTATCCTCATCTATATTGAGGAGTACTCGAGCCTGAGCTCTAGCCATACTCCTCAAATCGAACATTGCAAGCCATATATTCCACACAACCCGAGCCAGCTCGAGATCTAGATTCAGCTCGTCTCGAACGGGCTCGTGCACCACACTATTTGTGAGTAGAAAATACGTGAGAGATAAGAGAAATGTGGTCACGTAGAATGAGAGAGATGGTTGTCTGCTCTATGAGTATGAGAGGTGTGGGTCATACCTCCGGAAAAGAGATAGAATATCAAGTTCTCCCTTCACCATTCATTTTCTAATATTGAGATTCTATCTGGCAAAAAATACAACTCAAAATGTAAGTTTCTCCCTTCACCATTCATTTTCTAATACCGAGATTCTATCTGGCAAAAAATACAACTCAAAATGTAAGTTTCCAGTGAAGGCATTGATGCGTTTGACTTGATTTCATTCCCTATTCCAGTTCCACCTGGCCTACAGATGTTTTCTAAGTACATTTCTTTCTATTTTTCCTTTCCAAAGGGTTAACGGGGGTAAGGGGCTCTAAGAAGAACAAGATGTCCAACCCCTATTTAATTTTAATAGGTCCTAACGTTTATGAAGATGGCTCGTCGCATGTAACATTTACGAGGCCCAATCCCGGTTATAATTGATACATTCTCTCCTCGCCGGAATTCGAATCTCGGCCGGCGCGATATCTGTATTTACAAGTGCAAAATGCATGTATGAAGGTGTCGATATCTACTCTATGATGGGAAGACCTGATACACAGCCAACAGTATCGACTACTCAGTTCCAAAACATTCGCAGGTGTTGTCCACACTCGCGCTTCACAGAATGGAACCATATCAGAAATCCACTCCCGCCCCCCCTTTGTGGTAGATACTCTGTGGGAAAAAAAGTCAACTTTATCAAACCACATTGACCTTTTCCACTGTCGTTTTTACAGCGGAAATTGGATGTTGTGCACTCAGCACTCTGCTGCATCAGAAAGATAATCATCGCTACATGTAGTTTAACCCGCTGTCTGTATTACGCGTGCAGAACGCGAACTACGTGCAGGTGCAACATATATGTATGCGACCAGTGCAGCACGCCTCAAGTGCTGTGACAGGGATGCTTTGATTATTATGATGGAATGCTGTGTAACACAAATCGGACTATTGCGGAAATGATAAAATTGCATGTGTAATTACACTTTCACGATAGCACAGAGGGCGACTTGGTGCCAGCACCATCAGGGGAATACGTTCAAAACGCGCTAAGATAAGGTAACTTTCAGGCATTTCTCGTGGGTGGAAATAGATTCAGGGAGGTTTGCCGGGGAATGGGATGGTGTATTTTGACTTGATTTTGCAAGAGCTTTTGTTGAGTAATGTAAGCGTCAGCAATTCAAATTGCTAAGAGTCCTTGGTGAAAGGAAACAATATTAAGTAGGATCAATTGTACGCCTGCCTGCGTTCCCTGCGACCTGTCGTCTCTCTAAGTATAGTGAGTCATAGCGATCTTAACAGGTGGCATCAACTTTAGCGTTTCCAAAGAAATGACGGTAATTGGTCTCCCCAATTGCAGTCTTGCACCATACAAGGCACCAGGGCCAGGGTTCTATAATCTAAGATGGGAGGAAAGATTGGATCACTGTCCGTTGCCCAAACATTTAGTCCACAATGTAACAGATCACAACCACCACCGTTACACCAAAGGTTTCTTATAAATACCGAAACCTCTCACCTCCCCCCATATCTCATCTAAATAAAAACATCACGTTTTCTCCCACATCACAACTCGGAGTAACATCTCACAACGACTTCCTTCCTGTCAAGATGGCACCACCCCGCCGCAATGGCTATGCAGCCAATTATGATCTCAAATCCCGCAAGCCTGTCATCTTTCAACCCAGCATTAACCCTATTACTATAATCCCCTCAAAGTGTGCGAGAGTGGACCTTCCTAGGCAAATCCCTAGAGACCCACGGTACACTGAGTCGGATGAGGACCTTGACTACAAGGGGTATGATCCCAATTCGAGAACCAACAAGAAGCGTTACATGCAGGACTTCAATGCCCCTGTTTCCTCTGTAAGTCACCACTGTCCCTTGATAACGTACAAAGCACTGTGCAGTTCTTGTCAGCTATTTGTAATTTCTTTCACCCCGACCATTCCCAGAAATTCAGTGAACACCAGAAACTAACAGGATTTGTTACCATCAGGGATATGACCCATTGAACCAGAGCAAAGCCTTCTTTGGCAGCAGTGATGGCTCCCAGACCGTTGTTGCTGCTTTTGATGACGGTTCCACCACTTCCTCAAATCCCGTAAACAACATGCCCGTGCCTACCGCCTCCGGTTTCAATGCTCATTGTACACCGAAACGTAACCATCCCATCCCTAACCACTGCATGCATCCTTCCCGCGAACCACCCAGGAGTGAGGTGAAAAACCAATCCACCAATCACAAACAGGACCTCAGTGTCCTCACCCCTCAGAGACAGAGAAATCTCAATACCTATAACGCGGCGGGTGCCCGTGTCCCGCCCGGTTGTAGAGCTACTCCTTATGGTACTCGTCCAATTCCACAGGGAATCCGTACGCGTCCCGCTACGAGAGGGATAGTAGGGAGAGCTACTAGCAGCAATGGAAGAATGGGTGCTCATCCGCAACATGTGAGAGCAATGCTCCGTGATGATATGAGGGAGTTTGAGAGGGGAAAGGGAGGCGGGTGTAAAGAAGTTGGAATCATGCTTCCCCATTTGATCAATGTCCCCGTAATTACTCCCGAGCAATTTGCCCTTGGATTGAAGGCCCTTCAAGACCCCGAGGAAGACTTCCCTCAAATGAAGGTGGAGATTCCTTCGTCCATGCCTACATTACATGCATTCGACAATGGTCTATCCAGCGATGGAGATAATCGCAGTGTTTATTCGTCATATAAACCACCTAGACCACCTCAATCAGCAAACAAAGTCCCACATCACCATGAGAACGTGCCCCGAAGTGGATCAGTTACATCCTCTATAATTAGTGGCTACCACCCTGGTTATCAGGCTCCACCGTCCTCCGAACTTAGCGCCCGCCATTCAGTTCACTCTGCGTCTGTTACATCCTCTACCTATGGTAGAAGCATAGGTCCCTCCGCCCCACCAGCGTCTTTGGTGAGCTCAATACGCCCAGTTCGTTCCGGGTTTCGACTATCGTCGGTGCATGGTGCGGGAGTCCAGAGTTACCGAGTTGGGCCCGCCTCAGCACATTCGGCAGGCTTCAATACATATAGAGAACGTTCGATATCACTTAGCAGAGGGAATCGTTCCCGTGCTGCTTCTTCTGTTACCAGTTCCAGGTCTTCTCTCAGGAGCGGTCCTTCCCAAGATCCCTCGGTCCACTCTGTAGCTGGCCATCGTTCGCCTTCTCCCGAGGCAGCCCCCATTCAGCTACCACACCGTTATCGCACACGGTCCAACTCACTCGCTGCTCGTGCCGCTGCCCTTGCTGCCGAAGCTGAGGAAGAAGCTGCTCGTACCTCGACTGGTCCGAACACCGACCTTGCATTTGGCGATGGCCTCGGGGACAGTGAAAGTGAGCTTTCCGACTTCGGTGACAGCGAGACTGAAGACGATTGCTATGAGGAGTCCCCTTATGTGGACAATCGGCTGTTTGGTCGCTGCGACAGACCTCACAGGAGGCATTAATCATCAATCAGCGCGCTGGCAACTACTGTAGGCTACGCTTGCGAGTCACAAAGAGTGCTCATAGTTCTAAAGATTTTTCATTGACATGCACCAAGTCAACAATCATCGAAGAAGACGGAGGGAAACAGAAAGGGGGAATCGCTCGGAATTTGTTATGAAATAATACCTAAACCCTACTGAGAGATCGACGGATAATATATCTTGTAGAAGATTTTATTGTTGCTGATCATATCTGTAGTGGACACTTTTGTATCGTAGTTTAAACACAATTCAATACCTCTCCCACAAAATGAAATTCTGAAACCTTTGAAACCTTTAATCACAGTCGTGGAGTCCTTCTTAGTTAATGTTGATATGTATGGTTATCACTGCTTTTGATGTCCATACTAACACGCCAAACATGCACGAAGTCCACTTTCCATCAAGATGAGGGGAAGTGGGGGGGTATTTAAGGATTTAAGGGTGAAAAAATAATATTGAAGTACCAACGTAGCCTGCTGCCGACCGCTGATGACAGCTTGTCCTGATTGTCCATTGGCCTTGGCTCACTTCTACTACAAGTAAGCCACATGGTTCAAGAAGCTCGTAAGGGTACATCGTTTATGTCGAACCTTTCTGACAGCATAATTGGATAATTTTTGAGGGATCCCGCTACCATGAATTAGCTCGGCAGCCTAGCCGCGGCGGACGGGTTGACAAGTTGTGCAGTTTTTACTTCATTTGCACAGATCTGTCGTTACTGTATCTGTTCAGGCGCCTACAATGTTGCGGGACAGATGTATATGTGTCAGCAGGGAGCGCGGCAGACGACGGAAAGGTAACAACAGAAATAACCAGATGCAAGGAGACACTGAAGAATGCAATTAATATTGTATGAAATGAAATCTACAGCCACTATACAATAGAGCACGAAACCATATTTACTATATCCTCCATTGATACCCTGCTCTAAGAGTACATGTAAATCGACTGCTTCCCGGATGGGATAGAGAAATTTTTACCGCCATTCGCGCTATGTGCGGGGTTCCAACAGATATGAAGTTAGACTCTGTAGCAGCGATCTACCCTACTTTATTATCTCCATATAGGACTGTAGGTTCTACCTATTTCTCTTTGTTTTCTATCCCTCCAAAGATTTCTATTGCTGGTTTCAATGTATACAATCTATCAACGGAACTGAACAAAGAGTCTTATGCTTCCTCACGGGGAACTCCTAGTGATATGCACTCGTATGCAGGCATGTTCAGGCATTTGTCGATATTTCTAGGTAATGGCTGTCCCTTGCCGTCCCCGTAGTTCCCCGCAGATATATGTATCCGTATGTACAGTGTCAAGAAAGGGGATGGAATACGTGCTGGATCAATACGGATTTTTTAGATATTCCGATTATATCAGAATTCTAAATATATACGATAGCAAGACCGTAGTTTCGCAGTATTTTGCTAGGCGCGGTACTGGATCCACCGGCTTTTTTGGTACTGTAGTTTTATGTACTCATTAGTACATGTAGGTAATCGTTGTCTGCCACCGTTCTTGCCGGTATGTAATCCCCATAGATACATTTCTGAGCAGTCATTCGCAATTACATCTACCTTTATACTGTTAGGATTGAAAAGCTCACACATTTCACGTTTAGTAAATTAATCCCCAAGGCCCAGCTTGCATAATGTCCGTCTTCGGTCCTCTACCTTCGGGGAATTGCCGGTCTGGGCTACCTCCACGACCGGAAGACTTTTACACTTCGTTTCAGTGCAAGGCTAAAAACGGACAGACTGCCCCGTTGCGAACACTGAATCCTTAGATATGTGTTGTAAAATAGGTTTTATAATTATGGGGGAGCTCAATACGGTCTATCATCAGATGAGGATCATATATCACGGGTATTAACTACATGTAGCTACATTGATCAATACTAAATTAGCGGTTGGATTTGATGGTTACAGATTTTCAATCATTTCCATTAAGAATGAGGAATATCCTGGAGGGCTCATTACCACTCGGAAGCCTTGGCTTTTGATTCTGGGTGTGGTTTAGATACCTAAGAATGTTGTACAGGATCCATTATTTTCAACTACTTATGCCACAACTGTGGGTTATGGAAGGATTAGATGGACTACCAACCTGTCCCCATCTACGCCATAAGACGTTAAAAGCCCTTATTACTCCATTGTCACCATTTTCCATTCTTTTGTCCGCTTTCTCGGTCTTCTTGCGGTCGATGGGCTATGGTCGATCACTATAGAATGCTATTCCTGCGTCACTCCCAAGAAACATCCCTTTTGCTTTTCAATGATTGACATTCCGCGAATGTTGACATTCAAGTACTTTTTTTATACCGGTTAAGGAAGCTTTGCTTCACGGTGTTAATCCAGAATTGCCAGCTGCAGGGAGGGTCTTGAGCTGCTCCAATACCCTAACCCGCCCTATTCCACCGAACCTTTCTACTACTAACCACACTCACCACTTTAGTCATATAAATCAAGTTCTTTCATGCATCAGGAGTCCATGCAGGTCAAGCATTATTTCAGGTTGTATTAGAGCAAAGTATGGCGCGCGGCTCGGATTAAGCCCGTTTCTCCATGCACTGAACTCATTAAGGGCCATAGGTGAAATTTCATAACATTCCCCGTAACACTGTTAGATAAACGCCCCTACTAACTAGCCTATACAGAGGCCATCTGCAAACTGTTGATGTCATGAACACATAATATCAAAACACCCGCGCCAGAAACCAATCGTCAAATTAACCTGCGGTTGTTTGGTCAAGAGAGACAAGCGTCAAATCACGCCAAGAATGACTAGGTGTTGTTTTCGAATTTTATTGGGTCGGTTTTTGTAGTCTGGGATGTTGCTTGGGCTTACCTGTTGCAGTAGGATCGCAATGTTGGCGGGAGGACTTGGCAAAGCAACCATTCTCATGCTCTTTAGAATTTCCATGCTCAAAACCATGATTACCAATAGTAATTAGAATTATTTGGCCTTCTCTTAATGGACGTATTTTCCAGCGCACAGGAACTTGTAATTCTTTCTTGCTATTGGGGTTTTGAGAGATATCCTAAATCCCTGAACCTGAGCCGGAACAGGTTACTAAGCCCCCACTGGTATACAGATGACGAGGACTCCGAAGGCGTTCATCATTGTTCCCGCTGTTTTCAGTTGTAGGTACTTATATACTAAGGCGGAAAATAATAATATTATGCTAATAATCGATAATCACGCATCTATAGAATAAGAACAGGGTTAGAAGTGCTATAATATAGACAATCGCTATGGATGCTTGACTATCCTTGATATGTTTTCACGAACGTAGTGGATATTTAAATATAGTTACCGTTACGCAAAGTATAAACTACTTTTCGAAGAAGTATATCTCTATGCAGGTTCTTTCTGATAATCGTGGTGTGGGTATTTCTCCCGCAAAGGGCAGGGGAGAGTTACCCATTCCGAGTGACTCGGGGTGACTGGCCGAGCTTGGCAACCGTCTCACTTTCGGTCCGAGCCTGATCGAGTAGAATACGCCAGATTGTACCAATCACGTATATACATTCTCATCTGGTAAGGCTTTCAACCGGTACACACACCTCTGCGTGCACCCACTGAGATTACCTAGGAGGCCCTCACAGACATAGGTTAGGTCTAGAAAGGAATGGTCACGGCGAGGAAAAGAGCGCACAAATATTCTTCTGTTTTAAGTTCTGGAAATATTCGTAAAGGCCTGTTACTACCATTTCAATTAGTATTAGCACCATTATAAAGAAATATTGTCTCGCCCACCACCTTTTCCCGAGCTGTTATTCATTACCAAGCCTCCGCGACCTAGAACATTTTACCAAAATCGTTCCGCGAATCAATTTATCGGCCGCTGAAGGAGAACTGCCTTTCGATCTCACGCAAATAACTCCCGCTTCAGCTGTGCTCTGCGGTGGGCGTAAATAAAGCACAAGGACAATCACCCAATGTCATCGTCGTCGATTTGTGAGCAACATATATCATTCACTCTCTGTCGCTTTATCCGGATTAACGATGTCAAGGGATTAAAGGATTCCAAGACCGATTTGATGCTTGATTTGCATTTAATGAGACAGTGGCCTTAATACCGCATTCCCCCATAATATCAATGATGTACTGGGATAGTTTCTATTCGGTCATGAAATATCACTCGGGGTGCAGGAAAAACAATATCGACTTACGCAAGCTGTTCACACATCACATTATATCCCCGAAAGGCAAGCTTTGAATAAACACCTGGTGTTTGACGCTCTACCTCTAGAGGAAGAAACCCATGATACAGCAGTCGGACGAACATCTTCCCCTGTTTATAACACTACCCTAGGTAGCGATAGCTATAAAATCCAAATTTCGTGTTAACGCAAACACATTTAAATCTCATAAATCATCTTTTTAACATCCTGCATAGTATAATGCCCGCCAAAACTACACATACGAGCGAAAATCTTGCCCAGGCAAGGTCCCCAACTGCTAGTAAATGGACTGCTCTACCAACCTTATTCAATATAAAAAGCTTCTCTTTCCTACTCGGCCAGTCTTTTTCAAGATGCCAACAACAAAGGATATCGCGGTAATAGGGAGGGTTCACTTCCGACACAGCTCTTGTATCTTGTCCTCCGTCCTCCATCCTCCTGTCCTCCTAGGTCAGGAAAACTGCTACAGGCCAATGGCCTACTACACATCCATCAGCGCACAAGACAAAACAAAGTCGTAGTACAACTGTGAAACACTGCCCCACCCCCATTCCATGATACTCCGCCAAACCCCACGCGTGCCCTAGATACCCAAGCCCACAAGTAAGCAAGAATCTCTACACCTCACGAACCAGCCAGCACACCCTCTCCTCACCTACCACAGGATATCAGAATGTAGCAGTCGTATGCTTATTAGAATATTCACCCCTCCAACACACACCCCAAGCTCCATAGAAATGCCCCCTCGCTATTGAATGGCGCCTGTAACGAGTACGAGACGACACCACCTCACACCGCACGTGAAGGTGTCCCCCATTCGAGGGCCAATTGTATCCTGGCCAATTTTTGTGACTTCTGTAAATAACTTAGGCACCCCCCCCGAAATGCATTTAGGTTTCAAAAGCTTGCACGAGTCGTTCCCAGGCAGCTGTGAGGTCTACAAATACCACAGGAGCCCCCATCTTCTAACGCCCACAGTTAGTTCTGCCAAAGCAAGCAAGTAACCAAGCACGCACACGTACCTAGCCCTCCCAACAAGCTCCCGAAGCAATTATCATCTCCAAACGCGGCAAGCAAGCACAGATCCCCCTCCTACAACCCCCCAGCAAGCCCCAGCCCCCCCATCAAACAAATAGAGCCCCCCACTCGAGTCCATCCTCACCAACCTACCGCTAACCCCCGCACAATGCCGAGTTCCAATTCCAGTTCCAGCCCACTCCGTCGCCTGCTCCGGCGCACCCCACGCAGGGGCAGCAACACTCCCCCCCCTGAACCCACCGAAGCCGACCTTGCCCGCCTGCGCGATCGCAACGCCGCCATGGCTGCCCGCCAGGCCGCGGCGCTCGAGCGCTCGCACATGCAGCAGCAGTACGAGATGACCGAGGAGTCGTACCACACAAGGCTACGCGTGAACGAGGACAGTGATACGGCGTCTGAGACGCCCATCGCGAACCCGTGCACAGTCTGCGAGTCTAGGAGCGCCAACACGGCCTTTGTCGAGTGCTCCCACGCGGTGTGCAAGACGTGTGCGAAGCGTGAGTATTGGGCCGGCATGCAGCGGCTCAGATGCCCGTTCTGTAGGGTCAATGTACTGCAGTTGAGGCATGTAGACACTGGTGCGGTGGAGGGACTGCAGGCGTGGATGTTTCATCATAGTAGTGTTTATCGGGCGAGAGGAGGGCGGCCGTGAGTTGTGGTTTGTACTCCATCGTAGAGGACGCTGGGTTGGGGCTGTCAGACGGTGTCAGTTTGTTTTTCTGTGGACGTGTGTCGTTGGTGGTAGTGTAGGAGCAGTGGGGATTGTGTACTTCTTCGTTAGTTAATTTTTTCTTCCTTACTCAATTGTCATCTTCTAGTTGCTTGACTTTTAATTTCAAGTATGGTCCTTATTCTTAATAAAATTTCAAACTCAGACAGGAGGGGTCTAGAGCAACAATCATTTCGGACACTCCCATATGTCAGGCCCCAACCTAAATCTTAATACGCAATCCATATACCTTTACGCCTGTCAGAAGACAGATGAAGATATTTAGTCGCGTTCGAGATCTACGGACTCTCCCATAATGTATCTCTCTTCACATGGCCCAGAACCACCAAAGAAGATCACTTACCCATCACTTCTTCCTCCGGAACCCCAAACAGGCAGTGAATATAGCCATACCCCTCCAATCTCATCATTGCACTCAAATTCATAGCCAGGCCCAACAAGGGTGCAAAACGTTTCCCCGTAGCACTCAATCCCTTAGTGACAATACCCCCTACCCAATTGTAATTGCAACTACCTCCCCCCACCGCCCGACAGTTAAATAGCGCCGCTCTCCCATTTTTTCTTTCGTCCGTCCCACCACGAACATCCTCATTCCCCGTCCTCTAGAACCACAACACCGCTAAAAAGAAGAGAAAAATAAACCTTCTCCCCACAGCGAATAACACAATAAGAATGGCGCCTGTTCGCACAAAGAAAAAGGGCAGAATTACCCTGTATTCCTCCCCCTACAAGCGTCACATGGGCACAGTTCTCCGCGAAGGCCAAGCACCAACAAGGGTACATGTAACTGCCCCTTCGATCCCCGCTTCTTGTTCTGCGGTTCCTTTTGTGGTTGTTTCTACGAGAAACACTGGAGTCCCGCTTGCTGCATTCCTAGCGTCCACCGCCATCAGGTCCGCCGAGAAAAGGATAATCTCCCCGCCTCGAGAATGTCCCGCAATTATTGCTATCACCACCACCACTGTAGCCAAAGATCCCCTTACACAAACCATCGTTGTCACCGAAAAGCCGGCCACAAGCAGACTACTCCAAAGGTGTCCAGTCTCAACTATCACTGCAACCGAGGAGACGCCGGCCGCTATTGCGACAGCAATAACAAAATGTATTGATCCACGTGCAGTCCGCAAGCCTGTTGCAGCTCAATACACATCCACCACCACGCCCACCCTGTTCTCTCGAGGCAGTGGCAGAGCCCAAAAGAATATCGGCCGACCGATCCCATTCAAACTCTGCCAGCGGCCGCCAGACAACGGCGGAATGCGGCTGCGCGAGGATCCCGTGCAGAACACCGCGTTCAATGGCGGCATGTTTACGCAGTTCCTCGAAGAAAGTACAGCGCGGGAAAAACAAGATGAATCAAGGCAGGAGGATAAAGAAAGAGAAAGAGGTAGTCCGATGAAATTGGATTCACCTGTGAAGGTGGATATTGCGGTGCAGGAGGTCAATACGTCAGTCATCCGTGGAAGTGATGAAACATCGCACGTCAGTCCTGAATCGTTGCAGGTAAAGTTTAAACTGCCAGAGGCCATCCAGAAGATGTTTTCAACTCTCACTGTAGCCCAGAGAGGCCCCGAAACGAATAGCGGCAACGACAATGTTTCTCAACATGAAGACGAGGACACCAATGGAGAAGAACTGGAACAAGAAGGAGAGGAAGAAAAAGAAAAGCTCGCCGACAACACGAACCACAGCAACGCTCACACCCATGTAGGCCAGATGCCCTGGGTTCAGGAACCCACCTGCCACACTACCACCGCGTGCGGCGCCGTCCCCGCCGGCAGTCACGTGTCCTCGCTCATGGCGGCCATCGAGCGTGGCAAGGCCTCCCAGGTACTTGAGGGGCCTTTACCAGTCCGCCCAAACGCAGGCTGCACTGCTACCCAGTACCCCAGCCAGAGCAGGGCTTATGCTTCTGTTGTCGAGTTTCTTACTCCAAAGGCGGGGATCAACGATGCTACGCCAATGGTCGACGAGAAGAAGGATCAGTTTCGTGCGTCGCCCGCGTTTAACCTCAGACAGCGTAGCTTGAGTGAGCGCAGGATGGGGCCAATTGAGGGGGCTTCGCAAGGAGGGGAGGTTGGTGGTGGGAAGGGTAAGGTTAGGGTGATGGTGAAGGCGGAGGCGAAGAAGGCGGAGAAGTATGGGGCTATGATGAGGAGGTTGTAAAGGTTTAAGGTTAGCTGCTCGAATGCGCTGAGCTGAGTTCAGCTGTGGTGCAGAAACTAGCGAGGCACGGAAATCCTTGTAGGTTAATTCATAGAAATATAACCCGTTCTCTCTTTAAAGCCCTGAGAGGGTCTTTGTACTGGCCGTACTGGTACTAACTGCTGTGAATTGTAATGAATGTGGCTTTGAAAGAACGTTTTGTTATTGACCACGCAATCAATTCCAATATTTCCTCTCTGTCCAATACACAGTTCGCAATGGGTAGGATATGGGATAACTAAAGTGATGAAAAAGAATGGACGAAGACACAGCTGGAGGGATAAAAAGCCCGAGTGACAGGAGGAGCATGCTACAATGAAACCTGTCCACAGCCCAGCCCGATTGGGTAAGGTGACCCCGGAGCCGCATGTATGACGGCTTTCTGTCCCCACGGGCCAAGGACGGCTTGTGGTGGATCTTTAATTTGGTAGAGACAAGAGGAGGAAGTAGGACAATAATTTTATTAATCTATCAGATCCTGAGAGGATGAAGTCTGTAGGAGAAACAAACGGTACAACAACCGTACCTGATCTGCTGTCTGAAAGGGCTGGCGTAAGAAGACACACATACTGACGTGACAATGACATGTTTGGTATGAACAGTAAAGTGAAGAATGACACAACGAAGCAAACGTTATCACTGAGAGCAGTGCAGAGACGTGTCCCTATCTCTCTCTCCCGTTACCTTTTGGCCTCACCATCATGGCCTTCGGACCTATTAATTATCAATGCCATTCATTTTTAAACAACAACATGTGGGTAGTTTGTTTTCTTCTTATGGCTTAGGCTCTCAACTGACATCTGTTGTTCTCTAGAGTAACCGCCCATCATTTGGCTACTCTAGCACCTGAAGCTCTTACTCACCCTTAACACGTTCACCCAAGCTGCATGTTGAACAGCCTCACCAGGCCTCCGGAAACCCATCATGCCTCAGCTCACGAGATCACCATACTATGAAAGATAGCTACCACTAGCGCTGAGCCCTACTATCCAGTGACCCTATTGGATAACGGTATCTGAGCCCAGGACTTACTCCACACCCTCTCTCATGAAGCCAAGAGATGCGTCCACTGGTAGACAGCACCGTAGGTCTGAACCTTAATCTTTGACATCAACACATGAGATAAAGGAAATGACGCAGTTCTATCACCAGGTGCATCTTAGAGTGATGCCTGCCCTCGTGCGAGGGGCTGTGGGAGAGGAGGGGGGGGGTTTATAAATGGTCCCCTTCCCGGTCCTTTGGAATTTCTCTCTCTCCACATTACCACCTCTGCCACCGGCTCTTCGTTGGAACAGCATCCTCACACTCATAATACAGCTCAGTACACCTGTTCACAGTTAACCTCACTAACATTACCACCTAACCACACAGCTCCCATCCCCTAATCACCAAAGACTCTAAAATGTCAAAAGTCGAGCTGAACGAGCTCCGCCGTCGCATGAACCGGTCTATGTCCCGCGTCCTGAACCTCATCCGGACGAACGAGAACTATGACGCAGTAATGCCCACTAAAAGCTTCGAGCCCCGCATCACAGCACCCCTAAGGAACCCCCAGGCCCTGGGCTACAGGGACCCCATCCCGGGGCCGAAAAAGCCGCCCCCAGCACCACCCAACACCCCGACCGGCGACCACGCCGCAGAAGCCCCCTCCGGGGTAGCAGTCCTGTCCATGGACCATGTGAGTGACGAGGAAGGTCCCGCCTCCTCGCCAACCCTCCTCGAAATGCGGAATAGTCCCCCACCGACGCCGCCGCCCAGCCCGCCCCCGAGCCCGCCGCGCACCCGCAACCGCTGGGAGATTGAGGCCCTCGGGGAGGCTATGCCGCAGCTGGAGGAAATCTTGGAGGGCGCGGACTACGAGGAGGTGGAGAGCATGCGTGTGGTTGTCAAGCGGCCACATGCAGGGTGGCTGCTGGTGGGACGACCGCCGGCGTCGCCGTACCAGCCGTGCGGGTATGATGGCGATACAATGGTCTCGTATGGGGTGTTTGTCATTAAGTGGGTGGGTGTCGACCTGTGGTTGTTGGGCGACTGTGAGGGAGAGGATGTTGAGCGGGAGCTCTTCTTTGGGAGGGCGGTGAGGGCGGAGGGTACAGCGTGAGCCCACAGGATTTTTGGTGGATTTTCATCTTCGTTTTTCCTTTCCCCCGCAATATGTTGTGGTTGTGGAATCCGGATTTCTTTTCGCCCTCCTTATACTTAGGTTTTTCGGTCCTTTCGGGGTTATCGTTTTTTCTTATTTTCATCATCATTAACCTTTCGTTTTTCGTTGGTTATTGGTTATTGGCTACTCCTCTTTTCATTTTCGTTTATCATTGGTTCTCTGTTACCTTTCTTAGGGGAAGAATAGGTATGTTTTTCTTTTACAGAAGCCTGGATATGAGCCCTTTTCATAACTTCATTGTGTGAGCTTTATCTATTTTTTCTTCTGGTAACTTCTTTCTAGTAAGCAGCCTCTGTAGTAGCGTGCTTGTCATATGTTTCTTTAAATTTACTTCTAACAAACCATAACGGTCCCGTGAAATGCTACGATTGCGTGACCCTGGTCTTTGGTGTGCAGAACCCATATTCCCCGTGGGGTCGTCCACAATTAAGACGGTCAAATTGCTCAGCCCATGGTAATCTCGCCGCCGAGAAGGGGCCTCGAACTGGGTAAATATGACGTCCACTGTGCGTATGGCGGGGATTTCACTCATCGCCCAGCTTCTCTTCTCATGATCACTCTACATGCGACCTCCAACTACATGTAGGTATCGACAGCCTATCCATGCCTAAAGCGAAGGAGATGTTAAAGAACCGTACGCCGCGAGATATTTGATAGTTTTGCATGCCCTCATGAAATCGAGCTTTAATGAATCTCAAAATTGCTGTCTGTACCTACAGTTGTGCGAAGAAGTATGGGATTTGAGGTGATAATAGCTATTCAAACACAGATTTGCCACGCTAACCAAGCCGCACATCGTCACTGGCAACGCTCTAAATCACGGTGCCCACAGGTTGTCTCTTACACAGTAATCGCGTGTTCTCCCCACCCCTCTTCCTCCCCAACTCGCCACAATCTCAGTCCACTCCCCCCCCCTCCATCCACCCCCGCTCCACCCCACCACCAAGCTCCATCTCCCTCTGCCGATAAATCATAAACAGCCTCTGCTTCACCACCTGCGTCTCTGCCCTCTCTAGCAGCCACCCCGTCCTTACCCACGCCGCCGCCGCCTCCAGCGCAACTCGGCACTCACTCGCCCCCACCTCCTCCTCCATCACCTGCCCCTTCTCCTCCGTAGTCCTGTATCCTGCGTCCAGCAGGATCCTACAAGCCCGGTTAGCAGCCTCTGCGGTGCCGACCTGCTTGAGAGCGATGACGTGCCGCTTGTCCCGGCGCTGCACGAGCGTGCGCAGCGTGTGGCTATGCAGAAGGGTGCGGCGCTCGGTGGTGATGACGCCAGAGAGGAGGCGGTGCCATTCGGATTCGATGTCGGCGGTGAGTGACGCGTGGGGTTCGTCTAGGCGGTGCGGCGGCATTGGTGGTGGGGTGGGGACGGGGGTGGTCATTACTGTCCCACTGGGTGGGGGGCGGGGTCAGCTGGGAGAATTGGTTTTGGGATTGGTGTAGTTTTTGTGGTTGAAGAGGGCTTTACTGCTGTTGCAGTAGTTAATGGGAATGGGTTCTAGGTATGTCTGGTTGTTCTGGGATGGCCGTGGCTGGTTTAATAATCGGTGCAGTTGTGAGAAGTGCAGTGGAGAGGTTGTCGGAAAAGGATAGTATGTATTCCAAATCCTAGGTTTAGACAGTGGAAGACGGCGTCCAAGGGTTTGCTGTGGGGGATAGATGAGCTATGACATTGAGGGTGAGGGCCGGGTCATACTCCTGTTGATTATGCTCCAACCTATCCTTGGGGTCTGCCAGCGTATTTCATTCCAACAATCGTCAACAATAGGACTGGTAAGGAATTGATTCAATTGTTTGTGTAGAAGGTGCCTCCTACGAGACCTGGACCTTTGACCTTTTCCTGATTATGAAGTTTTTCAATTAGTAATTTTCTGGGGGTCACGCGGAGGCAGATGTCAATGCTCAAGATTTCTATTCAACATCGCTGTTCAGGAATATCCTTGCAGCGTGTGAGACTGCCGGGGGTATTGGACGGGAATACACAAAAGAGAGAAGTTTCAAAGACTTATCTATACTCTCCATTTTCGATCCTTCCAATTACAGTCAACTGTAAAGGTTTTGATTTTTCTTTGGCTTACCCAAGTCCTTTCTTGGAAAATGTTTGCCGAGTTTTAGCCATTCTGCTCCATTAAATACCACAGTTTTGGAAAATAGTTCTACTTATGTTTTGGGAATGTCCGAATGGGGGCTATTATGGTTTGGGGTAATCTAAGTCATCGTTTCATAGACCTTTTACTTCAGTGGTTTTTAAATTTAAGCATTTGTCTTGAACGAACCTTCAGGTGCATGATATATTTTTGTAAGATTTAGGTTTTTCTGACACAAAGTTGACGAAAGGCGAAACAGGAAAATCAAGGTTTTTACAGGTCGACTGTAATTGACCCTGCCTCTTACGCAGCTACATAATCCAAAGGGCGAAATTACCAACCCACGATTCTTCCTTCCCAAGCTCTGCCTCCGACCGGACGCACCTCTCTCTTAAGGCTCAGCCATATGCTCACTACACCCCGCCGAATAAGACTCAGCTCTGCGTATCATCATGCGCTCAGTGTCGGCATAAATCATAAACAAGATATGCTTCCTCAGCGTAATCTCGGCCTTTATCATCAGGGTCTCGTCCATCTTCCAGCGGTACCAGTCCATCACGTCCCACTTGTCGCTCACGCTGCGCCAGCTGGTGCTATTACCACCCGTGGTTGTGCCGCGTTGATCGGGAGCCTGCCAGTGCTCGTTGGCATACGTGAACATCTCGTAGTAACTCCTGTGGAAGGCGTGCAGCTGGTGGTAGAGACCCTCGGTGCGCCATTCTTCATCGCTGTCCTAGTTAAGCCAGTTTTCACAGGGGCACTGCGTGGGTGGAGGGACGGGTTGGTTAGGCTGGGTGTGGTTGAATTGGATTGGGATGGGTTGGAGGGGGGGAAGAGTGAACTTACTAGGAGGTCTTGTTCCATCTGAATGTCTGTGTGGTTAGAAATGGGAAATGGCTTGGGTGGGTTTGGCACTTGTGTTCCTGGTTGAAAATTTCAATCTTCCTGTATTATTCAGGAGTAATATCTCTTACTGATCGTTGGGAGTTCAGTGTGTGAGTTGAGCTTAAGGGGTTTTAAAGAGGGACTGCTGCCACTGATCCATATACAGTCTTGGGTTTTGGATTAAAAGGCAATAGAAAGCGATACTGGCTCAATTGAAATCATATAATTATGAGTGTACACCTTAAGACACAGATATATGGATGAGATAACTCCTCTTCACCCAATTGTATTTACCAAAAACTCAAAAACTGCGCATCAACCCTCAAATCTATGCACGCTCTACACCACTCCAAATACGCGTAACCAAAAACCCTACACACCCATCCCCTCCACCGCACCAAGCGGCACCCCGCCCGCCTCAGCGTCATCCTCCTCATCATCACTAACCACCATCTCCCTCTCCTCACCACTCCCCCACCCCACACTCCCACCTGCACCCGCCTCCTGCTCCGCCGCCCACAGCAACTCCATCTCCAGCTCATGGATATGCGCGCCCAGCCGGTGCATCTCCATATTCAGGTCCCGTACCTCCTTCTCAATCCCCCAGTCCGCCTCAGTGAAGTCGTCATACTCCTTCCCCTGAGGCCGCAGGAGCACAAGTGCGCAATGCCGCTCCTCTGCCGCGCGCAGCTGCCCGAGGAGGTTGGCAAGGTCGTGGCCAGAGGTCGGGGCGACGTCTAGGCCTGTGGCGGGGACGGTGGTGGCTTGGGTGCACATCATTTCTGGGGTGGGGGGGGGGTGTTTTGTGGTGTGTGTGGTGTGTGTGGTACTGGTGTGTTTGGTTGTGGATGTGGATTATGCTTTGGATGTATACTAGAGTAAAGTTGTTGTGGGGTGTAATTAGGCTTTCTGACATGTAATGATGCGTTCAGAGCTTAAATACACCCCCGATGGGCCGGTGGAATATAAAGGATCTGGAGGTAAGATGGATTCTGATAGGCTATTTTGTTATCTGTGGAGAATCTAGCCGAGTTGGTATTTCTAAATAATAGAATCAGGTTCAAACATGGGATTCATAAGGGTTGCTCGCGTGCACCGGGAGGAGGTTGTATATTTATCTGGAGGTAGGGCCGACAGCGATCCTATCTTGTTCAGGTCGGTATTTGAGTATCAGATCCCAGCTTATCCACGAGAAGATACACAGATTTCTTGCTGGCTTGCAGACATCGTGGCGTTCCGCGGAAAAAATGTTCTTGGCACATAGCGTATCACTCGATCTGTGTTGTGTGGTGGCTGTCACTCGAATCCTGCTAGTTTCACGGGCCATCACTCGGTTTGCGCTTTGTTCATGATAGATCTAGATCTTTGATTTTTGTTTGTTTGTTTAACTCATATAGATCTAGAATACTTGTGACTCCGAAATAGTAGATTTCTTTCTTTGAAATAGTATTGTTGTGGGGCCATTCTACTCTTATTACTAGCTACCGACCTATCATCTACCGAGACTATCACAGAGTTTCCAACTTCCTTTAATCCACCGTCCTTTCCAACCATTAAAACATTCCACAGCACACAAACAGACGCAGTTCACCTTCCCAACAAGCTCATCCCCCTGATCCCAAAGTTCTTGCTCTCCTGCTGAAATAGCACCCACACCCTCTCAACCTCAAACCACTCCTGAAATCCCAGCACCCCCCAGAGCAGCACATACATATGCGTCACCTCAGCGAGCACCTTTCTCAGCGGCCCAAACCCCCTCCTGATATCCGCCCACCACTTGAAAAAGACATCCTCCAGCGCGTCGCGAAACTGCCGCGGCCGCATATTGCCCACTGCCTTTGCCGTGCACTTTATGTAGTGCACCAGCTTTGGCAGCAGCGCCAGCAGCTCTGTGGCGCGGCGACGGAACGGCTGTATGCGGTAAGTGGAGAGCGGAAACTCGGAGAGCGTGTGGTAGCATTGGTGCAGGGTGCCCTGCAGGTAGAGGATGTCGTCAAAGTAGCGTTGCGGCGCTTCGTAGAGCTCGAAGCGGGTACCCAGGGTCTGCGTGGAGAGGTGCATGTTGTAGAAGAGGTCGTACAGCTCGTTGTAGATGGTGCCTAAGAGGATTTCGTGAAGGGTTACGGGCTTGGGCGGTGGAAGGCCGGCGGGTGGATGGTGCTTGCGGACATGTTTTGGTGGGGGTTGGGGGAGCGCAGTTTGGGGCGTGAACGATAGAATATTTCAGGCGTTTTTGCTCCAGAGGGGTTTGTGGAAAAGACGTATCTGCTGTATCTGTTGGGTCACATAAACGGCCCGAACATATACTTGCCTTGCCTATTCTATCTGCGAAGCGCCACAGGAACAGG
This sequence comes from Morchella sp. 2014-9hei, assembly GCA_024713685.1. Classification (NCBI taxonomy): domain Eukaryota; kingdom Fungi; phylum Ascomycota; class Pezizomycetes; order Pezizales; family Morchellaceae; genus Morchella; species Morchella sp. 2014-9hei. The sequence goes on along the minus strand of JAMGYW010000008.1, from coordinate 1,592,644 downwards.
ACACTTCAATTGAATTCTAAGAGAGGGGTACCCATCATCATTAACATTCATGATAGAAGAGGTCACCATTTGTATCCTGTTTCGATGTTGTTACCATTTCATTCATAAGCAAAATAGTCAGGAGGTTATAGGGGACTCACAGGTATCAGCACAGTCAGCGAAAGCCTACTTGACTGACTTTGATTGATTTATCGCCCACGCGCGATAGTGATGTATAGCCTACAGCGGCTGCTATCGTTTTGCATCGGGAGCTATTCTCATCTCTCATGATGATCTTTAATAGTTAAAGGCCATCGGCAGCCCAGAAAGAACATATACCACACGACACCACAAACAGCCTCAATAGGCAACACCATGACCAAACGAGCATCCTTCAGCACCTGGTAGCATATTCCTCAACTCGAAAGGAATGCTCGCAGAAAACTCCACATTCCAATAGCATCACAAAAGGAATCATCTTTACGCCCACACTGTGTCACGGTAGGGGTGAGTAAAAGATGCGGGAGTATAGAAACAGCAAATGAAGGCTGGAGATGCTCATTGGGATCAGGGTCTGGTAGGAGGGAGTAATCGGTGGGCTTGTGCTCTCCGAAAAGAATATGCATAGCTCGCTCGTCCCCTCCGGAGGTTGGCACAATGAAGTGCGTCAGGCAGGTCTGGTAATCAACCCTTCTAGCGCGATGATTTCTGAGTTCTACGGATAGCACCAGATGCAAGATGCTTTTCTGCTGTGATCGTGAGATAATTAGGTAGTTTCTCCACCTCTTTTCTGTTGTAGCCCGGCCGCAGTCACAACAACGACGTCCTAACACATCGCCACCACTTAGTATCTAGGTTCTAGCCACCCTACAAGATCTGAATTACACAGAAAAGCGAATCGTAGCGATAAATTGAAGAAAATAAGAGCTCCTAGCCCAAGGTGCCTCCGTCTGGATCGCAGTAAGAGAGAGAGAAAAAAGGCTACGGGACCCCACTCCTGCGTCGAACTGTTAACCTTCTGTAATCGAAGGTGGCCCTTATCCCTGACCGTACTGCCAGTGTAACACATAGGGCAAACTCGCCATGGTTGTTTTTATGTCCGGACGACTTGTTAAAGGCCAAGGTTAAACCCGACTAGGCTCCCTCGAGTCTTCAGCTTCTGTGTATCATCAAACACCACTCGCTGCTTAACTAAGTTTGCCTGGGTGTTCATTCGTTTGTGAGATTGCAGAGCTTTCTCCCGGCACAAGAACCGTTACTCGCTAGGAAGTAGAGATTGTGTCCGTCTTGGGCCATGACTCAGACATCTATCTGACCTGTCACTCCTTAGGACGTGGATACTCTCAACTGACGTGGTGAAGTAGGGTTACATGTCTCCCCAGAAAGGTCACCAGCTACCATGGAAGTGTTCATTGTTCTTCACTGACCAATAAAATCTCTAATGGCTATGACGCCCATAGAATGTACCCCGTTGCGTTGGGTGAAGCTCGATAGATGCTTCTACTACATGAATGTGCAGAAGACAGACTACTAGATAAATCTAGCCAAGGATCCGGAACCCTCTCTCCAAAGCATTATCTGTCCCTTGAAAATCTCAACTAACCACCTATTTGCAACAGAAGCCTCTTATAGATTCAACCACATTGAACCCACAACCCATAACTTCCGAAACCCCTTCAACTCACCATGAAGATCCCCGCCTCCCTCCTACCCCTTCCGCTTAAAGCCTTCATTATCGCGCACATAACTACCCATCTCATCGACCTCACCATAGAGCTCCAGGCCGCGTCCACCATCGCAATCTACCACAGCAATCTCCCGCGCCACCCCTTGCCCCTTAGCACACTCCTAACGTTCTCCCGCACCATGCGCGACACCGGGCTCTTCACCGGCCTCCGCATTCTTGTCGACGACCTCCTCGAGGAGATCCTGAGACCTGACCTCTACAACGCCACACAGCTCGCGCGGCATCGGGTCGTGGTTCGGGATTACGAGGTGGCGCTGGAGAGGATGCGACAGGCACGAGGGGTGCTGGTGGACATGGTGGAGAGGATAGCGAGGACTGTGGATGAGAAGGTGGTAGGGGACCCGGTGGACGTGGGCGCGGGCGTGCATATGCTAAGTACGGCGATGTATAGCGAGGAGAGGGAGGAGGATCAGGTGGATGTGGTGATGGCTTGGATGTGGGAGGGGAGAAGGCTATTTTTGGAGAGCATCGGCGCACTGGAGGAGGAGGGGGAGAGTGTTATAGTGGCTGATGTGGATATCGTGTGAGGAGTTGGTTTCTCATTCTGGTTGGGGGGTGCGGCAAGTAGATTGGAGTTTAGATCGGCTGGGAGTACTTCAGACAGCACGAGGTATAATTGGTCCTTCTTGAGGTGGCGGTAGAGTCCCTGTTTCTACACCTATGAGTGTAGCAGGATACCATTGTTTTTCTCCTTGTAGCACACTTTTTAGTAGCTCTTTCCAAGCGCGTAATGCCCGTTTTATGGCTTACTGAAGCTAGATGTCAAATCAAATGTATTGGTTTGCGCTTTAGCACTGAGCTAGGGCTCAATAAATCTATGATTCAAAGGTCAACTCACTCTCCAATCTGCACCCGCGATAACTATGTTGGTCCATGACAACGTGTTTTTATAACTCGCATCATGCTGTAGGAGATACCAGTCTAACCAAATCATAATCCAGCGTGCCACATAGGGTCTTGCGGATATATTCCCAAAGCGTTGCATAGAGATTAAAGAACAATCTTTCCCTGCGCGGTGACGAACAGCTCAGACCCAACGCGGGGATGCAATCTCCCGGATATTGCAAATTCGTCCATCTACGCATTAAGCTGGAAAAAAAGCACAACTCTTGCTGTGCACTCGCCTGGAACCTCCCCGCCCCCGCCGATGGTAAACTTCATCTGCCGTGATAAAGACCTCCGCGTGAAGCACGGTATCCTGGGAGAGTTGTTGGACCGTGTCTGGCAGCTGACTCTGTAGACCCTGAGTGATGAATCTTCAATTAGATATATTTCCACATTTGACTGATGTCGTGAGGTGTGGAGTTGGCACTAAACTACATTGTAAGCTTGGGTGGGAGCAGAGCCGCATCCCGCGCGCTAACTGCATGGGGCGTTGGCCACATATGACACCCATCTACACAAACGCTTATGAAAATTCGACCTAACACACCTCCAAACAAGTGCTTTGGTCTGATCGTGAAAGCCACCACTCAAGAGAATACGTTAAACTTGCAGCTCTTGTCGGCCTGAGGCTTTCACCTACACATTTAACAACATCTCTTGGTTATCGTGTGTTATACGATCCTTTAGTTCCCCAGGAATGGCATTGAAGGTAGAATCGTTGCACATGTTCTCACCCATGGCATTCTCACATATCCTCCTCGAATGCCGAAGTCAACAGAGAGCTAACGTCACATCTAGCCTCCAAAGAGTTAAATGAAATATGCGTCTTGCACTGTGTTATTGACCCGCCTCCCTCCTCCCCTCCAGATATACGGTGTTATGGATGAGAAATGTGTATCGTCACACCAAGGGTGTTCAAGGTTTGGTTTATCCTGCCTGCCAGTCTGTTGGCTGTGGGTACCAGATAGATTGTGCGAAGGCTCTGGCCTCACAGGAACCTTCCTGGATTGCTGACTGAGAGCTCAATGATTCTAGAACAACGTGAATAGCCACACGGGTACAGTGACGGTCTCGAGCCTTCTTCGTCTTGATTGGTTCCCTACCTCCATACGGATGAGGTGTGTTTTTCGACCAATCCGATTCCCTAAATCTGTCATACAAGCTACTCCCCGGAGTCTTAGCCCCGTGATACACCCCACATCTCCACATAAGTACGCACGTCCGCTACGAGTGGCTAAGAAACACTCTTTCTCCACCTCTCTAGTACGGAAAACCTCTCCATCACCTTTTGCCCCCTTGTTTTTTTCTTCTCTACACAACGTTTACCAACTTCACCATGCCAGACCAACCCTACGCATCAGACCTCCGCAAGCGTCTAGCCCTCCTCGTCAACGAGTTCGTTCCTCCTCGCCAGATATTTCCTGAGCCCCGCCCCCATCAACTTCCTGAGCACGCGCGTATTACTACACCCCTACGTCTTCCCGGTCCCAACCTAGCGGGCCAGGAATGGGAACGCTCTCAAGCCAGACAACAAGGCTCACAGGGTTCTGGGAGCGCTACAGAGAGCTCACGAGGACGCAGTAGTTCTCCGCCACCTGGGGCCGTCGTTATTGACCTGACCATGTCTTCGGACGACGAGGCCGATCCTACCCCAAAAGCTCCGGCGTCGAGTCCTGCAGATAAGCCGAAACGCGCCATCACTTTCCCCGGCGGGACGAAGAGGCCCGCGCTGAAATCTCCCGACCTTGCTCGCACGAGAGGCAGGAAGGTGGGCCGTGGAACTCGAGTCGTGAGATTTGCTGATGAAGAGGACGAGTCCCCACAGCCTCCGGGCCAGCGAGGCAGGAAGCCAGGGGTACTTGCTCGGGTCGTTGAGTTCTCAGATGAGCTGGAGGGGCCACCCAACACTCCTCCACCTGCACCGCTGAGACCATCGCGCGGCGGCGGACCACGAGGAATCTTCGGACGTCGTGGCACTTCGATGCGGGGAAGGGCAGGGCGCCCTGCTACCCTCCGTCTTCCAGAGACACCTGCACCGCCCAAGTCTCCAGATACAGAGGATTCGGATGGCTTTATGGATTCTGATGATGGTTCTCTTCATCCCTCTGTTGGCGGAAAGATCCCCCGTCTAGCGCCTGTGGCGGTGAGGGGCGGTCGCGGCAGTCGCGGCAGGAGGGCGACTACACGGGGTAGGGCAAGGGCTCTTATACCGACCAGTACGAGATCCCGCAAGAAACAGGGGGCTCCGGAACTGCACGAGTCTGATAACGATGAGCTCGATGAACACACGGTTCTAAAGCCAGGGTCTCCACCGCTGGTGCCCAAGATATCTGCACCCGCAATGCAAGAGAGCGCTGGTGCTGAGCATGTTATTTCGATGCCGGGGCAGGGATACATCAGTCCAATCAGGGCGCTGGATGCGATTGTCACTCTTGCACGAGCGCAGGCTCATAACGCGATCGACAAGGAAACCTATACGGAGCAGCAGAAAGCACTAATCTCGCTGCGTGACGCTAGGAAACGCAGAACGGCGGAGTTTAATAGACTGACGAAGCAGCAGGCAAAGGAGAGGCTGGAGCAGAGGGGGAGTAGGGCGATTGATGGCTCGCCGGCCGGCAGGTCACGTCTTATATGGGTGAATGGAAGGCCGTATATCAGGCCTTTGTCCCCGGCTTGGAAGGATTCTAATGAAAGTGGGCAGCAGTAAGTGATGTGAGCGGTAGTGGGTTTTTGTTTATGCTTTGCTGGGAAGGAGTTATTTTCCGTGATGGGTGCATACCGGTGGTGGAAGTTCGTTGGGCGTTCTTTGTGTTAAGCGTGGTTTCGGTGCTTTTTAACAGATTTTGTTGCGGTTATTTCTGAGCTCTATATCCATTGCACACAGTTTCAGTGGATTTACGTACTTTTTCAAGGTCTCTATAAATGTCAATTATCACTTTAAATAAAGATCGTTACATACAATGTTCATCCCTAGCTGATCGCTGGCTATATGAAATCTGTGTCCTCCGGATGGCCGCGCCTTGCTGGTGGCATAGAGTTGCTGTGTCCGGGGATCGCCGCGACACGGGATATCACTCGGTTTTATAAATGCGGCTGAAAACACCGGGGGGAACAGCCTCCACGGAAACACCTCAGGTTACAATATAAGGAATCGCAGCGATGGTGTAGTGACAGTTATGAAGGCCCAGTACGTACTTCCAACCTTAGCAGGCGAATGACACTCCACAATCCCCCTTCCGAACAGCCCTCTTCATGCAATGTGCAGAAAAAGTGAGCTACACAAAAAACGAAAAACCCCGCTTCATAGACCAGCACTCGACACCATTTCAACACCACCACGCATCGCACAAGATACTCGCGGTGCATACACCTACTCAACACCACCACGCATCGCACAATACACTCAGTTGCATACACCTACACCTCCTCAATCCCAGCCCAAAGAACAGCATCAACGGTAGTGCGCGGCGGTGCTGAATAGAACGCGGGTGTCGGAACGTATGGTATTGTAGTAGGCGTATTGGATTGGATGTCTCTACTGGGTGTTGACAGACCGGCGTTTCATAGAAGGGCCTGGGGGTGGGGTGTTTTACGATCTGTGCTTGCAGGTATGGGTCGTGATGGCGCGGTGGTGGTGTTGGTGGGATGTGGGATCTGGCGTCGCTGTTTTATGATATAGCGCTTTGGTACTTGGGTTTTTGGTGGTAGGTCATACGGCTCTCTTTGTGTCTCTATAAGACTACGAGGAAGTAGAAGCCCTTATGCTCATACACCTACCGCCCCGCTTCAACTTGACCGAAGACCAACGATGGCGGATTCCGACTTTCTCGTGGAGTACCTTTGTCAAGTTGGTTTCATCCAATCGTGTATCAGAACAGGGCTGTGGACGGATCTTTGGAGATGACGCCTTTATATGCACAGGTATAGAGAGCCTCAGGCACCGCTTTACTTTTGAGAGGAAGGCTCCTTGTGCTTGCGCGTGGAGTGAGTGGGCGCGGTACATTACTACTCGATGCGTGGGGACTCACGGGGCGTAGGACACATCTGTTCTCCATAGAAAAGCGTCACGGTCCGGTATTCTAAGATGGGCTGTACCTTGTGGACTCTCTTTAAAAGGATCTATATCGTCCGCCGTGTCCCTGCAAGAAACTAAACCACTTACTTTTACCCAGCCGCAGCCATTCATCAAGCGTCACACTCCTCACCCAGCTACAAAAAACATGTTTAGTCGTCCCCCATCTTCCGACAGCGACAACCCACCGCGCCACAGGCCGCGACCGCGTACCGGCGACCCGCGCTCACCACGCAGTGCCAGACGAGTATTCTACACCTTCACCCCCCTCGCGCAGCCGCTGGCGGCAAACATTGAGCGCCTGGCATCAGCCCCCCTTGCTAGTCAAGAACAGATTGACGCACTGCATGAAGGTAACACACCGTCCAAGACATGAATATACCACCCACCCAGCCAGCACTAACATCACCACCCCTCCCGCAGCACACCATAGACTCATCCACGCCCTCAGCGGCGGGCACTCACGCCGCCGAATCTCCGCCAGCCGGCAGTCCTTCACCGACGCGCGCAACGCCCTGCGGTCGCCCTCGCCAGCCGGAAGCGAGGAGTTCATCTCCTGGCTCGACGACGCGTCGTCCGCGTCAGAGCGCTCGTTCCCCCTCATCTCGCGGAGCGGCAGCTCCCGCTCGTCGGCGATTGTGTCGGTCGAGAGCGTGGGCGGTGCCGGTGGGGAGAGCGTGTATAACGCGAGTGTCATCAGCGAGGGTGAGATGGAGCGGATGCAGGAGCGGGAGAGAGCGCTGGCGGCCAGGGACTGGGAGATGCTGCGGGAGGTGCCGGTGCCGGTGGGGCATGCCCAGCTGGTTTGGGTTATGCGCTTGGACGAGTATGATGATGAGATGGTGCTGCAGGGGGTGAGGGGGGTGAGTTTGAGCTTTGTGAGGAGGGATGCGTAGAGGGAGGGGAGTAGTGGCAGGGTGGAGAGGGAGTAGGGGGGGGAGTGGTGACATGGGGAAAGCGTTGAGAGGATTAGTTTGTGTTTGTTTTATCTAGATCTATGCTGGCAGGGATGAAAGGTGCTTCAGAATCAAGATTGCAATAGCATAGAACGAGGCCAAGGAACGTGATGTCCCCACAGCATAGAACAGCTGCCAGCACCCAATCAGAGCTGCGCCTCCAAGCTCGCAGCAATGCATGCCCCATAGAAGGACGCTCTCCCCGTCACCCTTCTTTATCAACAGCACCCGGAACAGCGACTCTCATCACACCGACAACACCAGAAACATCACGATCAACACCACAGACAGCTACACTCTCCAAACACACAACAACAACAACAACAACAACAACGCAGTCCTGCTCTTCATACACACAATCCACAGCCCACCCGCCCACAATGCCCCCCGCCCCGCCCCACACCACCAGCGGCATCACCCCAGCCACCACAAACACCACCCTCCGCACCCTCCCCCCCGCGCCAACACCGCTCCTGAACGCAGTACCGTGTCCCTACACATACTCCTCTTACACACACCCAGATAGGCACACATACCCAACTGACCACTCACACATATCTAACCACAGAGACCCAATTGTCCACAACCCCACCCGCCGAGACGTAACAGCGGAGGACCTCCAGCGCGCTGCACGCGCGAATGCAATGCCGTGTCCCTACACATACTCCTCATACACACACCCAGATAGGCACACAAACCCAACTGACCACTCACACATATCTAACCACAGAGACCCAATTGTCCACAACCCCATCCGCCGAGACGTAACAGCGCAGGACCTCCAGCGCGCTGCACGCGCGAATGCAATGCCGTGTCCCTACACATACTCCTCCTACACACACCCAGATAGCCCCACACACGCAACTAACCACTCACACAGATCTAACCGCACCCGCCTAATTAACTACACCCACCTGCAGCCACTCGCAAACACAACCGCCACCGCCGCGCAGAACGAGACAGAGACAGACGGGGACTCGGCAGGGCGCGCGGGGATGTTCCGCTATGGCCGCGCGCCGTACGTGAGGGGCCGTGGTGAGCGCGGAGCGGGTGGTGATGGGGGCGTGCTTGTTGCGCAGGAGGGGCAAGGGGAGGGGGATGAGGCGTTTGAGACGTGGTGTCGCGCGCAAGTGCTTTTGGAAGAGGAGTAGGGGGGTGGGGGGGGGGGGGGGGCTGCTGGATTGAGCGCTCATTGGGCTAATGGCTGAGCAGGAGGAGGGGGGAGGGCCGTTGGTAGTGGGAGTTGTGTGTGTGCGTGTGTACGATCATTAAATGCTTTTTTTCATTCTTCAATTTATGTATTTCTTTTCTCGACTTCTGTCCTTGCCTCCTATCCTCCCGCGCGTGTATTAGCATCTTTACGCCGTTGTGGTTGAGGGGCGCATGGCATTTGTGTTTCTGGGTTGTCGCCGCGCGGGATTCGTAGTTCTCGGGCTCCGCGCTTAGATACCAGCTACATGGCTACATATACCTTTTCCTTTCTCTATCTCGTTGTTTGTTCTATAGAGCTGGGCGTTGTGCGTTTTCGCTGTTGCGCTTGTCCTTTTCTTTCGCTCTAGTTTCCTTGTCTGTTGATTGTGTATCTACTCGAGAACGTAATATATACATCTTTTTTATAATTGCGTGGTGTGCATCGGCGTAAACTACATGTACATGCACCCGTCCCTGCCGTGGTGTTGGTTTCGTGTTTTCAGGTGGCCTCGGTCTTGGCACGAGTGAGATTCTGTGCACGAGTGACATTTTGTGACGGCTTTTTGCCCCCACAACTGCAGTTGGGTAAAGTGGTGCGTGGGAAGCAGAGTTGTGTCGTGCCCGTTGTGACTGCATTGTAGTAGGTACTTGGAGGCATTAAAATAACGTTTTGCTGCTCTGTTTCAGTATCACGTCCGAACATTTCTAGATTACGCATGAAGAAGCAAGTACTGAGGAGTGAAACAATAGGAATAGAAGACACAAAAACACGATGTTAAGGTGCATTCACTCTCAGAGTATAGGCCAAACAAAGAACCGTAAGGATACATGTAGCCTGGCTATCGGAGCACCGCGCTAGCACAACTACCATCCCCGTCCCTCCTGCGGGTTACTCACGATCCACAATCCCCGTCAAGAAGGGAAAACATCGCCCAATTGAGTTTTGCACGTCACAAGCCCTAGGTACAGAAACACCATCCTCCAGACCCCCACTGAGGCCTGAGAAATAAGTTACCCTCTCCGCACAATGAACAGCCCACCGTCATCCCCCCTCCCCCTCCCCCCCAACACAAAATTCCTCCATCTCAATAAAACACCATCCCCACCATCACCCATAACGCATGCCCATAACGCATCCGGAATGGAACAAACACCCAGTCTATACTCCGACAGGAGCTACGAGACCCCTGAAGACCAGCAGGAGAGCCGCTCACGCAAAAGACGAGCCTTTCCCCCTCCTGTCCCTAATCCCTCCCCCGTGTCTGATGAAGGCGACACCGTACACCCATACTCAAGCCAGCCGGCTTGGGCTCCTGAGGTCAACAGGTATGTAGACGCTCTTGAAGAAGAGGTTTCTGCGCTCGAACCTGAAGCTGGAGCCAATGTCGGTGGCAGACGCCAGTCGAGGAATGCGTCGTCTCAGGCCCAGGAGCCGGATGGTAACTACCAAGAATATGGTGGTAGGTCTTTCGGCTTCTGCACAGACTGTTTAAAACTTATCCCCTGTTCCTATCACGTGCTGGTGTGGACTTGCACCTGACTAATGATTTCTCTTAGACCCCGAAGAGCGTACGGAGTATCGCCAGCGCGATGCTAATCCGGGGCGTGGAAACAATAATCGAGAGTCCTCTGGACAGACCTCATCCCATCTCAATGCTAATAACAAGACATTGGTCGACCATATCCTGAGGAAATACCCTTACTGGATGGACCAGGCCGATATCGAGAAGGACTACAAGGCTGTAGACGCGATGATCGAGGTGTTTAGAAACAGCCAGAGGGCTGGGTGGCCAATGCCGAAATATAAGCCTGCCATCACCGAAATGTCTAAACAGGGATATAAGATTCTCCTCGACTCTTGGCATGATAGTAAGTTGTTGGACAGGCCTCTTCGTTGCTAATAAGAGGCAAATGCTGACCGGTATGCTCTAGTGAACCATCGTCTCAATAGGAGCTCTCCCATCGAGGCATATACTGCCAGGAACCGGAACCAAGACGTGGAGCAACTCGGTAAGAAGGCAGATCTATTTGGCAGTTAGTCTCGTCACTAATCTTGACTTGTCCCAGAAAACAACTCGTCACGCGAGAGAGTCAGGGCTCAAAGTGTGGTTGACCCGCAAATCACTAGACATACTTCTGCCCCGAATAACCTTCGTACCACAGGTTCGTGATCAAAATCTACCCCCAAGAGGTTGTCTATCAAGCGACTAATAAGAAGTAGGAGGGTTAATCCGCAGCACTGCACCTCTGGCCCAGGCCCCCACTGGGCCTGCCAACTACCGCAGCCAGCACTCAGGCCTTGGCCGCTTCGTCAGTACAGGCTCGTATACCCCCACTGGGCCTGCCAACTACCGCAGTCAGCACCCAGGCCTTGGCCGCTTCGTCCGTACAGGCTCGTACACCTCCACGGCTGGAGCAGTGGGCGCTGAAAGCAGAAGCGAGATTGTTAGACTCGCTAGTAAGTTCACTAATCTCTCCATCCTGTCTGTGTTCAGTCTCCCGGAGCGGTGGTACTTACACATTCTCTACTTACAGCGGCATACCGGTTTCCTCGCGCAAACGAGCCTGTTTCAGGCCCCCAACCCCAAGCTGAAAGAATTGAATCCGGAACCATTGAGAGATTCACACACGATGCTGAAGCTGCTCGACGCCGGGTCATCCAGCCCTACATCTTCAATCCCGTCCGCGGCCCTGTCCGCTTTCGTGGCCCTTCATTGAGGCAGCACGCTAATGCACAAGAGGCAATGGGACGTGTTGCTTTCCCTGCTCCAGGGCGTTTACAGATCGCAGCTCATGATGTGCGGTCTTCTCGTGATCGCCCGTCCGACGTCGTCGATCATGACGATGGAGTGCTGCCTGACAGCCAGTAAGTGAGCCTGCGGAAGGAAATGGGTCGGAAATGAATGGTGTGGGGAATTAAGTTCTGTAAATTCTCCTAAGTCGACCGCTGGTGGCTAACGTGGCTGAATGATTTAAAATAAATGATGAATTTGGCCATTCGCTTTGTCCTTTCTCGTGATAAAATGTGAGCATTAGCTATGTTGTGTAGTGTAGTGAGACCTCTCACCTCTTGTTCAATCGTTGCGTTGATTTCTCTCAACACTCCATGAATGTGGGAGGGGGAGGGGGGTGGGTCGGATGATTTCATCCGGAAAGACGTTGTAGCCGCTGACCGTATGCAGGGAATAATCAATAAGGAGAGGATGTGATCTCGCACTGATCTGAACTTATTCCCTCTCCTGATGTAGTGTGTCAGCATGCAACCTCTGAAAACGCGTCAGCTTTCAGACGAACAGTGGATCTTAGAGGCTAAGTCAAATGTACCCTGAATTAAGCTCATGATTGGTAATTGGAATAAACGAAGGTCCCCATACAATTGATGAATAAAATAATTAATAAATGCAACAGAAAATGAAAATGAATGGAACAAAAAACATCATGATCGGCGGCTAGAAATCACAACCCAAATGACATAGGCGGAAAACACGGACAGGAAAGGAGAGATCAGACGTTGTAAAGCCAGGTGAAAGATTCAAGGAGAAACTCTCAATGAGGCACTTTTTGGTAGTAGGAAAAAAAAGGACAAAAGGTACTGCAGATATGGCCGGACCCATATCTACTACCCCCACCCCTGGATCGAACCGCGGACCTTCTATAGACGTTCAAAGGCCGGGTACAACCACACGGTGTTCCGGAGGGCGAGTGTTAGCCATTAGACCACACTCGCCGGTGTGAGTTGGTGGCTTGAGTGGTACTTGAATTCCACGGATCAAGGCGTGCGCTAGCCTAACTGGTCGTACTAGTGCTACTGGACGCTCGAAAAAGCTAGGTCAATAGACGCTGTTCACATTAGGTGGAGTATGGGCGCTCCAATACTTCGGTTCGGACACGGCCCAAAAATATACATTGTAACACTGGTCCAAGGATGATCAAGAAGTCTTTTTCTTTAAATCACTAACGGGGTGATCGGGCTCGAAATTCGCGAGTGAGTACTCTTAATCCTAGAACATCTTTATACCTATAGATATGGATTTGCAGTTCTATGTAGTAATAATATCACTAGCCAAATCTACTACGTAGTCATTTTAGAACAACCTTGTAGAAAGCAATGAAGATAGGTGTTCTTAACACATTGATGCCCATAAATATGTAAGACTCGAGTGTACCTTTCTCCACCGTTGAATTTTCGACAGAAATACATCTTCTCTACGCCCCTATAAACCTGAGAAAGAGGTTATGAGTGACGGCAAAACCGTGATGATCGAAATGGATTGGAACCATATTCCATACAGTAAGACACGCAAAACTTCGGGGCCTTTCATTCAGGGTCACTACAAGTAGTATCCTTCTCCTACACATACAGGATCTAGCATGCAGTTAAAGTAATTAGTCAAACCAGCTCCATTCGTCCTCTCCCACTCTGAACCTGCTCGGCTGACGTACAGCCTTGCTGTTTCATCCCCTGCGATCATCGCATCACCTCTATACACCACAGTGTGAATATTAATTCTTAAAGAAAATATAATTTCGAAATGAACTGAACTCTTCGGATTCATAATGATGCAGTGTTTGGATACGGCCGGGTAAAACCGCCTGTGAAGTTCACCGGCCTCCACTATAACACGAAAGTGATTCGAGGGCACCTATTACATTCCTGTGCCAACATCGATAGTACGACGAAGGAACTTTTTTCGTGCTACGAATCAATCAATAAACAAATAACGATGAATGAATCAATTCATATCAAGGTCGAGTCTCCGGCAGCCCCAGCAGTAAGCGGCGTATCTGCAGCAGATAATGGTATTTCCGGCTTTGATTTCCGGCGGGAGCGAGTCGTCCCAACATCCACTTGGGACAAGGATAACTACGAACCATCATTGGTATATCCCCGAGCGCCTATTTTCGGGGACTATGATGCCACTAGCAGCCCTGACTACCGTGATAAACACTCAGGTAGGTTTTTCCCTTTGGTTATGCATGAGCCACCAGCAGGGCAGCAAGAGTACGCCAACCAATAGCTGACGCGGCGAGACAGGTGATCCTTACGCCGCCCGGTCTGAAGAAAGTCAGGATAGACCAGGCGCTGTAGGCGCGTCGGCATCTGAAGGTAATGAAGGGGTCATCCAGCCGGAGATGGGAGGTAGAATCGCTAGTTTTTGTGAGTTTGAGATACGATAGACGCTAATTTGTTACAGGAGACAATCCTCCAGATCTCGTGGAAGGTGATCCACCGGTGTCTGTAAAGGTAGAGGATACACCACTAGGCGAGGATCGCCCCACTCTTGTTAAGACCGAGTCTCAGGGTACGTTTCCGCCTTCCAGCTCATGTAGAGTCTACTACACCAAGATAACGTTAATAAGATTCATTAGACACTCCCATCCTTGATTTTTCGAATGTTCCCCATTCTCTCTCTCGAGTTGCTGGGGGAATCGTGGGCAGTACCTCACAAACCGCACCATTGAAAACTCAATTTTCTGGTATTTTCTACCAAGCCCAGATATCAATCCCCATACAAGTATGCTAACATCAGCCGATAGAAACTTCCATGTTCGATCTTTCTACAATCCCTCACCACGTCGGAGATGAACAGGTTGCCTACTCACCTGCCGCATTTGACCCTCGTGAGTCTGTTCCTCATTGTGTATTGCGAGGTTTCTGGTTGCCGCCGAGATATTTTCGTGGTTAAGCCCTAAAGAAATCGATGAAAATTCGCTGACAACATGTATTTAATGCTTCATCCAGGACCAGAGCCACGACCAAAACCAAGTCAATATCCACGGTCATCAAAGAAATCAGTGAGCCAAGAAGGTATGTGCGATGATAACGGTTGGTGAAAAATAAATGCGCTGACAATCCGGAAGAGATGACGGATAAAAACATCAACCAGATGGACAGGATGGATATTGGTAAGTCTTTCTCCCACCACCTTTCTCGGGGTATTCTGATTATTGTTATGCTCTAGGCTCCAAAGAACTTGTCAACATCTGTATGTACATGCACATCTTCCTTTCTCTCTACAGATTACACCGCTCTTACTCATCGTGGTGCATTAGCTGCAGCAACAACCACACTGCCAGAACATGCTCCTCTCGGCCTCATTACAAATGTTAAGCGCAATTTTGGTAAAGCACAGGCATCTACCTCTGAAACAGCTGGCGGTCCCTTCACCAATCGCATTGATGGTTAGTAACACACCCCAGTTCTGTGTTTTGCGACATCCTAACATCCATCCTCTGCAACCCAGATCTCCACGTTCATCAAGATTCCAACGCGGGGAATGGCAAAGAACCCGCTGGCGTCAATAATCTGGAAGTGACCTTTGATTCAGCCCAGACCATTCAATGTAATCTACCTTCTGTCCTAATGAGACGTGGCGCTTGTTAACGGTTCTAGATCATGATCCGCACCGCAAAACTGCAGGACGTCCTATTCCCCAGGCAAAGTCCAAACCTAATGCCAGCCGCGCTAGTGGCGAGAGCATCCCGGCGAGAGCATCCACCAGTGCCCGCCCCCCCCGCCGGTCCGCAGCCGAATTCCTTGAACTCTTTGAGAAAGAGACTCAGAATGGGAAGTATCCGTGCACAGGAGAGGATCCGATGGATCTTGACTTCGGCGACGTTGATGGTTTGCACTTGATTTACCGTTCTGTGAAGTGTGCGAAGAAGGCTAATGTGTTTTAGTAGGTCCGGCCAAGAAGTACAAACCTAACAGACGGCAGCGCAAAAGGTTGAGGGAGACGACGGAGGCTGCGCGTGCCTCTGAAGCCGCGGAGTCTGTACGTGCCTCCGAAGGACCAGAGCCTGCCCGTGTCTCTGAGGTCGCAGAGTCTGTGAAGGATACCAATACTCTGCCAGCAGGCGATTTGGCGGCTTTGTGTATGTCAATTCTTTCTTCTTCTCCGATCTCTTTCCAAAGATATGCGCTGACATGGACTCCAATCTTCCAGATGCCCATGCCGGTATGGTTCCGGGAGAGTCCTCTTCTGAATTGAGCTCACTGAGCGACAGCACGGAGTCGCTTGCAGGTCCCGAGCAGGCTGCGAAAGGTACGTGCCATATCATCCCTCTCCATGTTACAGCCTCACCACTCACTTTGACTCTTTCTAAACACAATTTATAGAGACCAAATCCAGCTACAACCACCCTTCTCAACGTCTCATCATTCGTAATAGTGACCCAGTCCCCGACATCGCGCTCTGTCGCGCCGGCGAAAGCGTCGCTGATGCTAGAGCTCGTCTCGGATTGCCGCCAAGGCCGAGCAAGAAGAAGGCAACCTCGCTGTGGGACTTGTTGGAACACAGTTAAAAGGTGGGCATAGCGATAGTATGAAAGGGGCTGTCGGCTTATCCGGCGGTGTTCGAGTACAATAAAAGGATACCCAGGATCGTTCTGTTTGTTTTGTTTTCCTTTCCTTCGGTCTATTTCTTGTCTCGTTTTCTCTGTATCTTCTCTCCATATCCTCTTCTCTCTACATTTTGGTCTCTCTATACGTTTTCCTCGTTATCTTTTTTCTCTAAATCTTCCGGACCAATTGATTTATCACCGGGAAAGCGATACTCACCAGGCATCAAATCACAGTATATGAAGGGAGGTACGTGTAAGCGGGTTCATACTTATTTCTATAATTTCATATGAATTTAACCTTCTTTAGCAGCTTCAACTTACGTCATCCCGTTGTCATCTTGATTGCTTTCGCTTGACAATCGCTGTCCTGGTGTAATAAGTAAGTTCGTGAATACGCAGGCAGAGATTGCTATTAGTACCAATGCCACAGCTAGAGGCAAATGACTTCATGTGAAGTAGACTAACTACCTCACTGAACGGACAAGGTTTTAATCATCTCACCCGGCGGACTCGCGGCCCAGGGAGACACGAATAGCAGGCAGTTAGGGAATCACCGCCGGTTCGACGGCGCGAACTGGAGATCTCACAGGATAGATGGCTCCACTGGTTAGACCTGAGCAGAGGCTAAATCTCCATCCTGCCGAGCCACTCTCCATAAGACCTTCCCACTTGATCAGACATATCGTCAAACCCTTTCTCATTCTCTAAAGTAGCTTTCTCTAACCATACGACCTCGTCTATCAGCTCCCTCTCCATCTGAATCCTCTTACTACAGCTAGCAGCCGTCATTAGCCAGTACTTAACTCTCACAACGCATCTTCTCTTTGTGCGACCTACGTCCTCGCGTTTAATTCGTTGAACACCTCATCCATCGTTCTCCCGGGCCAGCCCCCTCCGCTCCACCGCCATGTGTATTCTTTATCTTATCTCTGTTTGACATTTCTTTCACGTCGTTCAACTTTTTATACATCTCTCTACCTTCAGATACAAGTCCTCCATGAAGACCATCCGCCTTACCCTCAAGATCGGCAACTAACGCCCACAGATCCTCCACCGGTGATGATACTGGGAGCATTCTTACACCAACAGATATTGGCACTTCCCCTCCTCATTCCGCGCTGCAACGGAGATTGTCTCGTCGTGCTGGACCATCAGCAGAGTGCAGATAGTGACACAGAGGTCGTGATACCTCGGTCCTATCTAAGCGATAGGCTTTTCCTGCCTGTCAAGTGCGGCCCACTCCTCGATGTTCGTGTCCATCACGATATTCACGACCCGAAAGGTGGTCCAGAAAGTGAGACGTACGTGAAGGAGGTCGTGCACAATGTTTGTGTGTGTGTGGATGGCGCAGAAGATGCTGCCGGCCGCGCCGCTACCGACGGAGTGGATCTCGCTGAGTGAGAATGATGTCATCTTTGTGGGATTGCGGGTATTGTGTGGTTGTGCATTGTTCTCTGCTGTGTGTTGTAGGTTAGAAGGGTGAGTCAGGTAAAGATTACATGATTGTTGACTATTGAAGGAGTCCATCGAAAATGGTATAGCACGGATATAGAAAATCATTACTGATTACTGTGTGAGGAAACATTACTTTGTATTCTTCCAACTCTTGGAGAATCTTATATTATATGGCCCATATGCAGGATGCCAGCCGATGGAGAATCTGAGGCAAGATCCATATATGCCGTTCCCCTGGGTTGACCTTTCACTCTCTCTGAATAGGAGGGATATGCAATGCCCTTAGGTTTAATTATCAGTTACGCTACAGAAATATGGAAATAAACTAGGTGTAATTACCACAGGTTCTACACCTAAATGTGATGATCCACGTCCGTGTGAATCCTCCACAGCTTAAACGGCTTCTCCATATCCACTCTCAGAGCGTGGTATCTCTTCTTCGCCTCCGACGCTTCATTCGCCAGCACATCAACCCCCTCCAACACTCGACTCCCCTTCTTCACCGCGAACCTACCCCTACTAATCATCAGCGCCCAATACTCAACCTACAACAGCACTCCCACACCATCCTTCTGCCACATGCAACCTCTGCATAATGCTCTTAGAGCAGCTGCAACTACTCCTTCTCCTTCCGTCCCCCTCTTCCTCATCGTCCTCTGCTGCCTTTTTCTCCAAGACCTTTTGCTCCTCCCTCTCACACTCAAACTCAACTACGAGCGCACACAGCCTCTCCACCTGTTCCCGCTACCTGCACACCTTGTACTCCATTAGTATCACCCATATTTCCTCTTCTTCCTCACCCGGCGCCTCGAAATGCAGCTATTCGACGAAGCGGGCAAGCAAAGGGTTGACAGTGACGCACAGGCCGTCGTATTGCTGCTTCAGCTCGGCGATGACAGCTTCCTGCTTTCCAAGCGTTTCCTCCTCCGCGCGGTCTATATCTCAGTACATGCCCATCATTATCAGACTGCAGGCGGTCAGTGTAGGTGCGGAGCCTTTCAATCTGTATGCAGCGCGTGCGGACGTCGTCTTACAGGTGGGAGTTGTAGATCTGGCCGACTGTGAGGGTTGTCAAGTCTCTGTGGTGGTCCTGGGATTCTGGGCTGGTGGACTGTGTGTTTGTGTTGGGAATTTCAGAGAGAGGGCGAGTGAGGTTGTAAAGATTCTTGATGAGGCTAAAGTTGTGAAAGACTTGAGCGGTCAGGTTATAAAGGTTATGAAGGAAGTTGAGTGAAAGTCCATTTGACACGCCCATCATGAATACGAAGATGGAAATATATCGTAACAGAAAGCCACTGCTGATTGATTGGTGGTTCAAGTCTGCTTTGTATTCAACTCTCGCAGTATTCCATATTATCTGTCGGTCAATGGGTGATGCAACACGTGACGTCCCCTCAACTACAACCCTGTTTCAAGAATGTTCCTGGATATGCTATATCTCAAATCGTGGTTTGTGATAACACAATTTTCACTATCATATCGGCATTTGAAATCATTGTCTCGCATCACCTAAAGCGAGGCCACGGTACACAGCAGCTAATTCCACACACCCGCAAGTTTCACCGTCAATCAACATAGGGTGCGTCCCGGAAACCTTTAAAACGATATCTCCGTTTTCAGAGAACTCGCGTTAACTATGTTATTAACTAGATTCCTCAAAGGTGGGAGTCCCACCGACCTTTCAACCTTATCAAACATTGCTCTATTTCAACTCCCATATCTCATCATACCGGGGTATTGGAGTAGAATTCCCAACAAACTCACCTTTCACCCAATGAACCTTTGCCCGAAAACGCGTCTTGTAAGTTGTTCCCGAATGCGCCTTTATAAACCACTGACGTTAACAAATGATGATGGCCCATACTTTGCAGGAACGCTCTCACCGGTTCTCCAACGTAATTTATTGATACAACTCAACTACATTTCTCGCTACCCACCGAACGAACGCTCCTTCGCCCAGTTACCCATATGATAGGGTTCTGTTCATTTGAAGAATCATGACCCTTAGGCTGGATTTGCACTGGATAGGCCAGTTATGGAGCGAAACAGGAGTTCAATAGATTTGTTTCGAGATCCTATATGTTTCTCGGACGATACGATACGGGCTCATGCTCAGGCTCAGGCTCATGTCATCGAAAGCTCAACTTGGTTTTGATGATATGTGATGATCCAGTGTAGGATAAAAGAACAAAACGAAAGAAAGCAGGCCGAATGTAGCACAAGGGAGTGGCGAGTTTCAGCCATGATGGCTTCTTGTGACTTGGTCTGACCTCAAGTCGCACTGTCGATCCCTCTTTGCCCCACAACCGCCTCGCATGCGCCACAAAGTCCGCTGTATAGGTCGAGGACAACGATCTGAGGACAGTGGACAAATGATGAGAGGGCATGACAAATCTCCGCACCTCCAAGGCCACACAGATCCCACGAACCGGTCACGATATTAAGGCAATAAATGCTAAATCAAGAATTTAATTTCTATAAAGAAGAGGATACAATATTCAGAACTTTTATCACAGGAAACAAAATGCGAGGCCGGATCACCCCCTCAGCCTATCTCCACAAACATTCATACCAGCCTCTAGAGCCTGACAGAACGCGCTAAACCTCTCTCTCGACTTGTCCGCCCTTCCTGCCATGTTTTTCATCTCCTCCCACGACTCCCTCCTGTCCCCCTCACCAAGGAACTCCATACCGCCCACCAATTCCCAATACCTCACCCGCGACAGGCACCTATCCACCGCCGCCACACATATCTTAATCTCTCTTCTATGCTCCGACGTCCCAATACTCTGGTCCACCTTCCTCCGATCCGTCGTCACACCAATCAGTCCCTCGTCATACCCAAAGTCAAACATCGGCTCGTCCTCCCCTGAAGAGGCGTTATCAAGATCTTCCAGCATGTCCCTGAAACTCCCCGCAGCGTCGTCAAGGTCCTCAACAAGCTCATCCAGAGTGTCTAGCTCCTCGTTGTAGTAGCTAAATCGATGCTCTAGCAGACTCACACACTCCTCCCCGCCTTCGTCCTCTCCTTCCCCTGGCGGAATACCAAGCTCCTCATCGTAGGTCGCCAAGAACGGGTTCACCCCCACACATAATTCACGAAACTGCAACCGCAGAGCAACGACGTCAGACAGGTGGCTGTCAAGACTGCACCTCTCCGCGGGGCTCAAATGCGGTATAGCCGCGGCGCTAAGCGCGACCCAGTGGTTGATGCTCGTGCGGAATAGGTTATCGACAAGGCCGGCGTATGTGTGGATGGTGATGCGTATTTGGGCTGTGTCGGTGCTTTTCTGGGTGGGGTTTGTTGAGACTCGAGAACTCTGCAGCTGTGTGATGTGGCCGTTGAGTTCCCCCAGCTTTTCGCGGAGATTTGTTATAGCGGGTTGGATGTAGCTGGTGTGGACTTGGCCGATTGTTAGGTGTGACATTTTTCTAGTTTTTGCGGCAAATTTTGCTTTTAGTTCCGTGTGCGTCTTGGTCGGTGTGGGAAGAGGACGTATAAATATCGCACTTGCAATATTGTAGTGAGTTCTATACGCCTTCTGCTCGCGCGGATAGAAGGTCGCCATTAGGCATCAATCTTCTATGTTGTGCAGAAAGCTTGACCAGCTGATTCCCGGACGCGCTAATTGTATTCCCCGAGCAGCCGGAATATGCTGGACGCACCTCGGACTATGAATAGAACCTCTACTACCTTCCCTTCGCCTCGCACAAAGCGCTGTATTGTCAGAATTCGGGTGCCTGCATATGTTTGCAACGCGCAACGTTGTGGGTTGGAAGCATGTGTCCGGGTGTACGAGCCGTGGGCTGGGACGTGTGCTCGCGAGAGACAGTCTTGGGAAGTATTGACAGGTGGACTGTGCTCAACCGGAGTTCCATTTGCTTTGGTTGAGAAGAAGATGGTTTGGGAAAGAGAGAGTACAAAACCCTCGTAAAATAGCGCTATGCAGATCAGGACACCTTTCTCTAAGTCTAGTTACCACGGTTTCTACACTGCCCGAGAAAGAACTTTGAAAACCGCGGACTATTCCCGCGCTTTCGGTGTAGTAAAGCGGTTCTCCTCGGAGGTGGGCCCCCCGAGGCAGCCTTTGCCGATCTCAATGAGCTTCCCCGAGGCGCTCACTACCGCGGCCCGGTCCATCAAACAACAACCCGTGCGCTGGGTCTCGGTGGCACCAACAATAATAGGACGACCGGCGAGCTGCTAACATCAGTACAACGATGATGTGAGCGCAATATAACTTGTTACGGTTAATGTTTGATGACGTGTTTACCATTTGACTCCCGGAAACAAATCCAGATAACACTATCTAGCATACTAGTTCAAATATCTAACATATGTCGGAGTGTTTGGGGCTCAACCTCAAGTTTGAACGGGTTTTCGATACTGGGATATATAACTGACTGCTTCACAGGTGCGTCATATTGTACACACAGACTGGATAGACGCCATGACAACAGCGGTAGAGGGTTATCCGATTATGGTCCCATGAATTCATTCTTCTGGAAATAAGGTGTAAGACTCCAGCTGGTTCTCAGGTGCTACTCTGGGAAGACCAGGGCCTAAGGATAAGTAGCTGGCGTAAGTCGATATATTTCTTTTGTACGAACCGAGTCATAAAGCATGATGTACTGCGATGCAGCCTGACAGTGCTCTAGGAGCGCTTAAACTTACTCCCAGCAGCTTTAGCCTGGCGCGCTGTCTTGATCAGTAGCTTTACAGAGCTTACAAATCACTTTCTATTACCTCGGCATGTATATACAAGACCCCAACAGCGCCTATTACCAAGCACCAAAATTCTCCGGAGATTTTCATAACTAGATTTTCAACTTCGACGTCGCCCCCCACCACAATCACAAGTAGAGAGTACAAGAAGAGTAAATTATGTGGCTTTTTATGCCTTTATTATCCAAGCTTCAGTACGAGGTCAATCGAAGTAGTTTCAAAATTTGCTTACACTATTCTACCCATTCCAGCCATAAAGTGCAGTTCCGACGCGGACGTTCATGTACTTCTGATAACCCACAAACAACTATACCCGACTTTGCATAAAGCACCTTTCTTATTACCCCCCAACGAGTGATAATCATTTGCACCAAGTCCGCGCTCAAAAGAACCCCACGTAGCCACATCTCATTCCCTAGCCGTGATTACTAATTTCTCTCCATCACCGACCTATCCTATAACGAAATGACTCGAAGATTCATCTTCAACTCTTCCTTCTTACCCACCGTGGTATTTCCACGACGATCCATACCACCTCTGCCGACGGGAATGGACCTCCCAGTTTCGGCCGCCTTCTTCTTGACAACGCTAGAGCGCCTAATTGGCCTTACCCTAGCCACTCGGATGGCATTTCGTGTGTGCTGCTTACTACTATCTTAATGGTTGAGACCATGCCCGCATAATAAATTAAACCACAACGAAAAAGACCATGCCCGGCAGCTAGTCGGGTGTCCACAAACGAGTGATATCCCATGACGCATGTCCGGCCTGGCACTGCCACAATTACCCCCAGTTCTGAGGGCCACAGCAAAGGGGTTTATAACCCCTGATCTATTCTGAAGGAGCTCTCTCCCAACACCCGGACAGCTGGATTAATATAGGTCTACCACCAGCCGTCTGGTGCCAAGACGCCTTAGTCATCAGCCCAGAAGTTGACGACCGCCAAGTTCCAGTGCACGTGGGCGCCGAAGACTGGGTGATTTTCTGTGATTAGAAAAATAGCTAACATTCTCCTCCCGACTGAAAGAAAATTGCTGAACGAGCTGGCTGTCCCACTAATTGGGTATTGGTACCTTGTAATATTTTGCTATCCAGTGGGCTCACGATATGAAGCGCATGCTAAACGTCACTTTGTCACATGTACTATATATAACCCATGAGCTGATGATTTCACTTGCAACAGTATTCGGAGTTATATGCCATCTTTAAATTGACTGTCCTTAAGATTTGGGTTATCGGGTATCCTGTTGTTCTGTCTATCAAGACCCCGGGTGGGGGGTTCGGTCAACCGTCCGAAAAGGCCCCCCCAAAAAGAAATAAAATCAGGAACCGCACACATTCAAAACACTTTCCATCCTTATCTCCACCAGCTATCGATACTTTAATTTCCCCTAGAATATCCAATCCTAGCCAAAGACTGTCGAGTAGTCTTTCACTATGGCATCATATCTGCAATCTCGTCGACATAGTCATTGGCCGCCTGTTGCTCTTCCTTGGCGCCGTTAATCCATCCGTCAACCCTCGACTTCATATGTCTACTGATGGTATCATTGTATAGCTGATAGTTCAGGAAGAGATTCCGGTTTCTCTCAAGGCCGTCATTGTGAAGTCGGATAAACCCCTGGATCTCCCTCCGGAAGGAAGCGTTGCGGTAGTTGTTCGTAGAAGAGGCGGCATAGCTCCTCAGATTTTCTGTGACTGCTCTGGTAAGGTCACGCACGTCCCTAGCGATAGCCCAGTTGTCACGGGCAAAATCGGCGGAGCTTCGGATATTGAGAAGGCGGTTGGCGACAGATACGTGTGCATAATGGAGTTCAATCATGGCTTGCTCGGGCGTGCACGCTTGCATCCGGAGACCTGTTGCGAATGCCATTGTTTGTATTTTATTTGTTGGTAGTGATATTGTAGCTGGTGTAGGTTGTATGTAGATAGTGTAAACTTTTGTAAGTTAGCTTGGGTGTTTTAAAAAGTAAATAAAAAGGGAAGGGTTCAGCGCTTTTATACCTGTTTTCTGCAGAATATTCAATGTTCAAGCTTTCTATTAACTGAGTTTTTTGTTGTGGTAACCAATCCAATCGCACGCAAGTAGAAACTAGCATGGTGCAATCCCATTGGTGGTCCGTAGACTAGCATAGTGTCACCGAGATTTTCGGCGAATCACGTTTGAACGAATTTCCCGATTCCGGTACGATGACTACCCACTCTGGATCTGGAGTCCGGAATATGTTCGTATTCCTTGGAAGGATTATCCGTAGCAGAAAACTTTGCCGTTAAGCTCGATCAAATCCCATGTACTTAATCCACCTTCTATTACCAAGAGAGTCCAACTACGACATCTATCTCTTCCAAGATCATTCATCATCGCGGGTGTTTTCACTCGGGGCTGGCATCCCACTCCCCGAGTTGAGCGTAAGGTAAGGTTGGAGTATTTTCAAATAGAGTAAATTAACCTAGTTCTATCTCGTTCTCGATTGAATTGGAATCACCAAATATCACTCGGATATGGAGATCGAGATTAAAAGCTAGATACCCATTTTATCAGCTACTAATATCTGCATATATCCTATAGTAATCTGTGATGGACTACTCACTTTGGATGATATCGGGTACCTCACCATTCTAATACGACACCCCAGGGGTTGGCTTGCTATCACAAATCGGTGAACAGAGATGTGCACTCGGTACCAGAGAAATACCAATATACAATAATGGCCAAGACCTATTCTAAGTATAAAGACCCACGTTCAATTCCGCAAGAAACTATGACAGAACTAGCTACATTAGCGGGAAACACCACTTCCAGAACATCCCGCCCACGTACCTATAGTTTACCAACGGGATCAAATATACATAAAAGCGGAAGGCTATCCTCCACATGGTGACACTTGACTGACCAGACGTGAGCTCACGTTATAAATCCCCAAGGCCTCGGGAGCAAACGGTTGTTAGTGGTTTTAACAGTCAAAGATCTAACCAAACAGCGAGCGAAGATCCGATAAACCCCCGCAACAGGGAAGAACAGAGAAAGGGGCAGAAATAGCCACAACTGTAGCCCTCGCACAAGGAAGGAAAGATTCGAGTCGCCAAGGAAAGTAAACAGAGGTAGAAAGCGATGAAGAAGGGAAAGGGTGCGAGTAATATAGTGGGGTCCTGATATTTCTCTGGCGTGGGATCGAATGAAAGTAAAGAGTTGGCGCAACTGGTGATTGCAGCCCGAGTAGCTGAGCGGTGGTCGTCAAGAACACGGTGGCAGCCTTGATCGAGCACGTGACATAAGTTCCAAGCTGCAATCTTTTCTGGAAAACGTTCCTCTCCGTTGCAACCCCCTTTGTTGCTGCAGGTACATCGCGCCCCGCACATGTGAAGTACTCACTGTGTGTCCGTTTCTCCAAACTTCAGCGAAGAAAAACGAAGAAAAAAAACCCCACAAATAGGAAAAAAAGGTTATACAACACCGCCCCCGGGTTGAACCGTGAACTTGTTGAAATGCCAAGTAGGGCAGCCGCATGGTGTTTTCATTATGCACAACGTTCTCGGAGAAGTACTACGGTGCATTGAACCCTGTAATATATATTGCTATTACCTACGGTTGAAAGAAAAATAAAGTCCTAATCCTACATGAAAACCCCCCATGTAAACAACCTAATAAACCCAAATCACTACCTCCCCCGGAGACCATCTCCACGTATTCTCAAAAGAGATCAACAAAAGAAAAGCAGAAAGAACAAGAAGCAGACCCCCCCCGCCCAGTCCGGGAGCCCAAATGAAAGGAGACCTAAACCCATCATCCCGCCTACCCTTTCCCCTACTCGTCATCCGTCTCTGCCAACGCCCTCAGCTCCACCCCCAACTCGAAGCACCTCCCTAGCAGTTTATTCAGCTCTGGCCCCACCTCGGCACTAATCTTCGCCACCCTCTGCACATACTCGCCGCACTCGTCGTGGCATTCCCATGCCTCATTGCCGAGGGCAATTGTCTCTCGTGCCGCCGCGCTGTCGAAGCCCTCCATGGGGCCATCGAGGTTATCGGCGAGGGCCGTGACAGCGGCCTCGTATCTCTCGATAGCGGCCTTGAAGTCGTTGTAGAGGGTTTTGATGTCTTCCATTTCTTTTGTGAAGGTTGTTGTTGATACGGTTTGTATTGTAGTTGCTGTGGTTGTGGTTGTGGTTGTGGATGGGGGGGCAGGAAGAGGGGGCTCTTATACCAGGTGGTGGAGGTGCACATCGAACACAATGAGTGACCAGTGCCGTGGGTAATACTAACAGGACTCCAACCCGGTGACCAGACACCCCCACCCATCTGGTGTGAGTATTCAATTGGTCACTTTCTGGCGTGTTATCAATCACGTGAGGTGTGTACGAACGACACGAATACTATCGGGGCGGGGGCCGTGCATCACGTCATCCTGGGAAAACCTAACCCAGATGACCTTGTATTCCATCCTATGCGGAGGTGGAGCAGATGAATGTTCGTGGGGTCCGGCCTTGGAAGGCGAGTATTACGTCCAATGAACCTGTATGATTAAGATGTCCACGGCGATTGGGGATGCAAGGCCTAGTCTTTGATCAACCCAATAGGTTTTTTTGGCATTGACAGAGTCTTTGAAATTGCACAGAGTGATCATGAAGTGTAACGGAAAGACATATGTATGTTTAATCAACCTAGACATCTGGACGAAGCAGAATTTAGAATCACGAATCTCGAGAGTGCCAAATCGTTATCCCCGCTGCTGAGTGTAGGTACATGTATGCTTGTTACCTTCCATATATATTCCGAGTGATATCCTATGCTGCTGCATCCCTCGAGTGATATCCCGTGATTGTCCCATTGTATGCCGTTTCCCCACATCCCCCGTAAAGCCACGTTTGATCTCCCACCTCACAATGTCAACAACAGCAATCGACGGAACTCTCACAACCCAGACATCGACCCTCTGACCGCCAGCCAGTGTAAGCCCACAGCTCACAACCAGAGCCAGGCACTACAACTACGACTACGACTACAACACCTGGGCCCCTCCTCCCTAATGCTCAGATTATCATCAACAGCACTGGTATCAAGTCCCACCAACTCTACGGCCACCACAGTTTCACCCCCACCTCCACCCCACATGTATACCTCCCTGCCGTACCCCGTTCCACCACCACCACTCGACCACGTTCTCGTCCTACCCGCTGCCGTCAAGCATAAACTTTCTTATCGGCCACGCGCATGCGACCTGCATCCATCATCCAAAATCCCCGGCTGCCATCGGATCATCATGCACTCCGGACTTCCGACCTCGCCGATCCCGTGATATCACACGGCAGTACCAGTGGGGGGTTTCCTGGGAGTCGATAAAAGCGCGCACCCTCCCCTGCTCCCGGATCCCTCTCTCCTCACCATCCTTCCTGCTCTCCGCACACACCGGCTATCCGCTACCCTCACCACCGAAAACCACCCATCCTCCTCTCCACCCCGCCGCACCCTCAAACCTCCCCACCCATCAGTAGCAAAGCCACCACCCCCCCAAATCCCACCCCTCCAAAATGTCCCAGCGGTCAAACTACATCCGCGCCACCCCGTTCCTCCTCGCGCGCACCGCAGACCGCGGCCGCCTCAACGAAGGCATCGTCGCCACCTGCGCGGCCATCATCCGCGCGCTCGAGGCGTCCGGCGCCGTCCTCCCAAACCGCCAATACCCCATCTTCCCCGGCGAGCGCGACAACGTCAAGCGCACGCTGCGGGAGGCCCGCTTCTACCTCATGGACCTCATCACCTGGTGGAACGCGGACGAGTACCCCTTCTTCACCGAGAACGGCGCCGCCTCGGGGAGCGAGCTGACGGCGAGGGACCAGGAGGACTATTTCCAGACTTGGTATGTGGGCTGCAGGACTGGCGCTATTCCGACGCATCTGGATCCCGAGTTTGTCTAGGGGGGTTGGGGGTTGCGGAGGGCTTTGTGGTGTCGTTTCTCCGTTCTCTGGAGTCTTCTGGGGTCTTGTGGGGTTGGAGATCTCGCTTTTTCTTTGTTCTTGGTTCTGGCTCTGGATTGGTTCTGTCTTTCGTACCCGCTGGCCACCGGGTGCAGGCGTCATTTCTCTTTTTGTGGTTCCGCATAGCGAGGGCGACTAAGGATGGTTCATTCCACAGGACGGCGTCAACTTCAGGTTTTTTTTTATTTTTTTAGCATTCTTCCTTGATTCTTATCTTTACAATATCCATATCGTTATCCTCCATTCTTTGTAGCTCACTATTTCAATACCATACTTTTATTTACTCGACGATGAAGTCAGGGCTTGCTTAATGTTCCGGAGCTATAGCATGCACAGGTGATAGCTAACATTTGATAGACCACGACCTCCTTAAATAAGAAGTACATGCAGCCCATTATAACACCTTCCAAAGGCAGAAACCAAGAGACCAGTGCATCAAGGTAGCATCAAGAACTTGGCCCCATCCATCCATGGTTTGTCCGTCACTCACCTCCCAACGAGATAAAAATCCTCTGCCAGGCCCAGTTTCTTTCATTCCTTGTTTTTCTTTCAAAGTCATGTCAATTTCTGTTTCTAAGTACATACTAGTCACGTACATTTAAAATCTATAGCGGAATGAAGCCGATCCACCTTTTCAAATATCGCTCAGCCCCTTGCTGAGTACCAAAGCAAACTCCCAGAAAAAGGTTTATGCAATGAGAGGTAGGAAAACACAGAAAGCACAAAACAGCAAGATTACAAAAGGGAGCCGTTAGTCTGGGGAGGGTACCGCCCGCCTGTAGGTAGGTTTTTCCTGACCTGAGCTGGTGAGTCCTGGTGGCGATCAAGTAACTTGGTAGAGTGGAGTGGTTGGATGTTTAGATGTTAGCTATAGTATTCGCGGGGTGGGTAGTGTTGGCGCCAGTTGCCTATGGGCTGCTCCTTCCTTTTTGATGCGTTATGGGTGGAGTTATTCCGTCTCTGATGAGCGGAGCTGGCTCGAGCTTTAGGCTCAAACACCTAGAGCTCTCGTTCGCATGAGCCCAAGCCTACCCGAATCAATATGGGAAAAACTCGAGCTTTAGCATATCAGGGAGAGCTATGATAGGGTAATTGGATGATACAACAAAGATAAATTCATTGAGCTCGGCCTCAAGATTAAAGAGTACATCGAGATGACCATCTCCAGCTATATTCAAGAGAGCTCGAGCCTATGCTCGAGCCATCCCCACAAACTTGAGCATCGTGAGACCCCGCTGCCACCATCCGAGCATGTCAGGCTCGTCTCGAACGGGCCCGTGCCCAACACTACCTTTAGATGATTGAGTAGCTATTCCAAGGTCTAGAGAGGCCTCGACACTAAAATCTGAATACCGGACAATGGGAGTGATGATTTGGCCAAGTATGTTGCCGTAGCCTATCTTATAGCTTTGAACCTAACACGTATGCCTAACCAAGTCCTAACACATAGCCGTTAAAACCTGTTCTAACACATATCCTACCTGCTAGCTTGCCCACAATGGCTAAAGGAATAATAGTGCCACGGCGCTATTTCTCCATTAACCCCTCAGGGAAGGTCTTGGTAGGCCACATATCTTGAGACTGCGCTTCATTGCTGGCGCTATCATAAACTACCAGGAGGCGTAAGTTGAGATGGCCCGTAACTAGAAATCGTATTATATAAACCTAGTTGGAAAGTCAAAGCCACGATGAGTTGGGCGATTGGGAAGTTGGTGGATTGGTCCATAGGGGTGAGTAATGGTGGTGGTGGTGGTGGCTCTGATAATGATATAAATGGTGCTGCTGCGGGGTATGGTGGGATGGTGGGGTGGTGGATGGCGGGTAGGTGGATAGATGTTGTGATGCTCTTAAATTCACGAGTTAGCATAAACTCAAGAGTGGCAAGAGCAGATCGCCTCAGCGAACGACATTTGGAGACAGGAAGAACCAAAACGGTTGTCAAGAAATAGAAAGAGGGGGAAAAACAAGAGAAAGCTCAGTATCGAACCATTCTGAAGAAAACAGTGCAGCTGTCGTTCTATGGGTTAATCTCTTTGCTATCTTGATTATTGAGCGTTCACTTATCCTAATCATCGTACTATTCTTAGAAGGACATATTCTATAGAGCCGGTCAAATTGAGAGAGTTGTGGTAGAGCCGCAACGAGGGCCACATATACGTTTCTTCTTAACGGCGCTCAACTGTTCTCTCTCCATTCTGCTATCTTCAGGAAGACGTCGCGGTAATGCAGGTGGTGTAGTGAGCAAGGGCACCAAGGTAAACATCTATTGGAGTAGCTGATATTGTGATAGTAGTGTTGGAACTATGGAACTCCTCCAGTCAATATGTGAATGTAGACATTTGAGGAATATTACCATACAGACGGGATGTTTCAAGAGGATTCCAGATGACCATGCATCACCTACTGCCCACTATACGCACCGGCACCAGCTCCAGAAGAGCCAAAAAAACCTTCCCCAGAGACCTCTCTTCATCGCTGTCTCCTGAATTCTCTCCAAGATTCTTACCATCTCCTCCATCATCCTCGATAACAGGCTCGCCCCCTCCTCAGCCCGTAGCTTCTTCTCCGTGTCATGAATCAGTGCAAACGCCCGCTCAATCTACCCCACCTATAGGCCCATCCTAGACACTTCACCTGCTTCCCTCTCCAGATAGAACTTCTGCAGCTCTGTATTGGTGATGCCACCAAACACTCTGAAGAGATTCTAGCACTTCTTCGATGGCGGCGCGCTGAGCTTTGCGGGTTCGCGTATAGATGATTCTGGTCTCGTCGAGGTTCTCGAGGTGGGTGCTGGCCTGCAGCTTTTGCTTTGCGGTGAGCGGAAGTTCGAGATGGCCGTCATCGGTGTCGAGGAACTCAACGGAGGAGTAGGATACTTCACTCAGACCCGACATCTTTAGCAAGTTGATGGATTAGATGGGGAATTGTTGTGGAGGTTAATGGTGAGTTTTGCGACACTTGGGCTGGCTTCAAAGATCTACAGATATGGCCTGGGTATATATCGTAATGTTGTGCTTATCTCCATATTCAAGGCGATGCCGGTGGTCAGGCCCTATGCCTCCATTCATAGCTCAATTTGCCTTTGAAAACTCTGATGAAACCGTGGGCGGCTCAACGGGCGATGTGTAACTGGCGTTGGTTTACCAGATCAGCAGAGCGTGCGTGTTGAGCACTAGCACTAGCACTAGCGCAGATTTACAGATTAGGCACTTATGTCTGCCCTTGGCATTCAAATAGCACCTCCGGCTGACAACAGACATGGGCGGGTAGCTTAACGGTTAACTCGCCCCCCGGAGGAACACCGTGAGATTGTGCCTTGTCTTCGATTGCAGAAGGTTCAGGGTTCAATCCAGGGGTGGGGGTATGCGTAAATGGCGTGACCATAAACACAACCTTTTGCTGTGCGTTTTTCTTTTCTTTTTTTTTTTTTTAACTCATTAATTACATGCAGACCGTAGTCTATGGTAATATCGCACCCCCAGAACTGCCCTTCTGCCTCCGCCGCCACTCACAGTAACCGTAACAACGCACTCCCCAGAACTGCCCCGCTGCCTCCGCCGCCACTCACAAAACCGTACCGTAGCCAAAATGACAAACAAACGAAAAGACAACAAATGAAATGATTACACCGCCTCTCCCTCTTCCCTGTCTTTGAGTCCTCCCCACCCCCGCGTTGTCTCTCTTTCTTCTTCCTCTTTTTCTTCGTCCCTTTCCCCGTTTCCGTGCCTCCACTTTACAAATTCTTTCCATATCTTAAGCGCTCCCTCGATGTTTTGCTGGCGTTGGTTTACAAGATCAGCAGAGCGTGTAGAGCACTAGCACTAGCACTAGCGCACATTTACCGATTAGACGCTTATGACCGCCCTTGGCATTCAAATAGCACCTCCGGCTGACAACAAACATGGGCGGGTAGCTTAACGGTTAACTCGCCCCCCGGAGGAACACCGTGAGATTGTGCCTTGACTTCGATCGCAGAAGGTTCAGGGTTCAATCCAGGGGTGGGGGTATGCGTAAATGGCGTGACCATAAACACAACCTTTTGCTGTGCGTTTTTTTGTTTTGTTTTGTTTAACTCATTAACCAAAGAACATTTTCCTTCTTTTTTTTTTTTTTTTGATAACAAAAAGAGACGTAGTACACTACAAACACCAAATAGAACTTCTAATATGTCCAGCATATAGGGAGCCCTTGTTAGTAAGTAGGTTGTAATTTCCTGCTCTTAATCAACCAATCTCCAAGGTAGAGTCTCGGCTAGACTGATAATCTAAGACTCGACGGCACCTTGGCCTTTAAAACTAGAGGTATCTTTTTAGAGAGATCCTTTCTACATATAAACAGTGCTTTTTCCCTCTACTGGGCGAAAATACAGTATAAATCGGATTGTGCAGGTATCGCCGATCTCTCTGATTGTGGCGAACAGGAACTGGAGTGGATCGCGGACTATCACTCCGCCGGCAAGAATTGATCAAAGCTTAGGTCTTAATGTTGCGTGGTGCGCGCTGATTTGAATATCAACATATGCATACATGCACCTACTCACTGTGCTCGATACTTTAAGCTCACTGACATCTCGGATACTTTCATGAATACTCATTACAATGTCCTGGGCGATGATTACACTTTGCTTCTAGTTCTCTCTGTTTTTATTACCAAAATGTATTCAGTTCTGGAATGGTGTCGCGACCATATGTAGCTTGACCGCTGTCTAGTTGATCCGACGTTCCGCACTTTTTTATTTCTTCCATTCCGAATGTATAGTCTGGGAGAGCATCTTATCAATTCACACGAGATACTACAAATTGGTTTTCAAGAATCAAAAATGCGCCAGAGACGAGTTTCGAATGTGATTCCCTAGCTCTATCAAGCAAAATTTTAATCCACAGAAATGAGACATGTTCTAAATTCTTTATCCACCGCTCACTCGTACCATACATCCCCTCTTGGGATATTTATGCCATCACATCCTTTCTCTATACCTCGGAGCCGCACACACTTTTGCGAAAGGAAGAGAGAGAGAAAATAACACATCAAGAAGATCTATCGAGGTTTCCCAAACGCTAACTTCTCCGAGGCAAGGGCATAGTATTTTCTGCCTAGATTTAGAATTTCATCCACCATCGGATGACGATCACTATCACCCTCCTGAAGGAGGATTCCAAGAGAACTCTGAAGGTCATAATATGTAAGCATGAGCCGTTGTTTCTTACTGGAAGAACCGTCGATGCTGCGAGAATTTGTGGACCATTCGTCAAGAAGACACCCAACCGCGACGGTGCGCTCGGTGGCTATGGCGATTCTTCAGCAGGCTTCTGGACACGTGGGACGCGGGCTGTCCAAGTATCTTGACCTGAGAGCTTGTGCATCTGATTTGTAAGTCATCATTGTAGGATTGTGATTTTTTTTCTTCGGGTGTGTGTTGTTGAGTGTCGTGAAAAGAGTTCTTTGAAAGACTTGAGGAAAACCGCGGTGGTGGAGGCGTCAGATGCTTTGGGCGTGGAAGACGATACTGGAAGACGAGGTGTCTTCTTTTATGGACGTCTTTGGCAGCCCACCTTTACAAATTTAACCATCGATCAGCTATGATCGAAACTCCCGTAGAAGTTAACCCGCAGGTACAGGATAAAGTATTATTAAGCTGCGGGACAATCCGTGCTATGGAACCAACCGATTCCCTTAAATTCAACATACTATATAGCGTTATTGTAACAAAGAGCTGACAGATTGAAAGGCACCGTGAAATGTCCCTAACAACACAAACCTAACTCATGGAGCATAGCCAACTGCGCTAATATTAGCTAGAGGTATGATCATGACCTTTGACAACACCCGCCGCATACATGTAGTGCTCTTGCTAAGGAGACGTCACCTTCCTCCGGCGAATACAGGCTCAATATTCCATGTCCTCCCATATGCATGCGAAGACGGTAGCAGGTCTGCGGTTTACTTGGCGTATATTGCCTCTTTGGGAGGGCACAATTGCTATCTATCATCCCAGCCAATCTAACGTACCTCCACGTCTATCTTACGCCGGCACGACCTCACTTCAAGCTTTTTATCACTTGATGTCACCTTCAAGAAATCTCAAGACTACAAAACACCCCCAAGCGACCGCTGCTTGTCCGTTACTAACGTGAAAGACCTGTTCAGCCCGGTGAAAGCTTGCGCTAGTGATAGATCATCCGGTGACCGTGAACCCAGATGCTGCAATTACGTGGGCTACGGGGATTTGGTTCTCTGCTCGTTTCAAGTAAGTATCAATCAAATCCTACCGGCACGATCATTTATCAGTTTTATCCTAATCTTTCTCTTGTAGTTAGACAACGTGGTGCTCTCTCCTTCCGAAACTGGGTTTATGTGTAGTGTAATATGGGAAACGATATCCCGAGTGATATTCTATGACTCCGCGGCTGTCCACGACGTCATCGCCGCATATATTCTATATCTACATGTATAGACGTTTACACTCTACCAGCCAAAGCCTGCTGTATTCCAAATGTATATTTTACATTGTTAAGGGAACTTAGCACTGATCCCCGAACAAGGAAAGTCCTTCCGACAATCAAAAGCCGGGACCAATACTCCTTCTGATGGGTCGCACCCATTGTTACCTCTTTGTACTACATGTACTTCAAGAGCTCACCGGCCCATATTTGCCCCGCTTCATTCTCGAAGGCGGGAGCATACATGAGACGTGTAGAGTACACAACCCCACGTTCACTCCCATCCTGTTATATTGCATGAGCAACGTTAGACAGAAAGATGGAGGTCACATAGTCCATGCGATGTAAGGTTCTGTTCGGCGCCACATGGGGACTGGACTTGGTTATGGTGTGATACATGTGGAGCGTGGCAGCCGTGCCCGTATTCAAGAATGATAGTCTTATCAAGGTATCGATGGACGGATAGTGTAATCAGCATCAACCGGTTCCCCATCAAGATATTATAGGGGATATATTTCACTTGTGGCTTCTGTTTATTTGATATCCTTTATGTAAGCTAGGAGTATGCTAAAATGTTATCAGTGGTAGATCTAGCTATATAGGATGAATGTACTCTCACTCCCGAATATATTGATCTGGTGGGTAAGCAATTGTAATTTGTTTTTCTATGGAGAACACGATCTACGCAACGTACGCATGAATAGACGGCAGCATATATATGTATCAGTCCATTTTCAGAACCATGCTTTCCATGACCCTAGTGGTCTTCTGGATCCTATTCTTATCTCACGCACCTTGTACTTTGCACTAGCTCTCCTGGTATCGATAGAAATAACGTAAAGCTACATATAGCTACATGCAGATGTATACTTATGCTTGTCCCAATCCCCGAAAATGTGGTCAACTTTTCGTAGCCGATGGCATCAAAGGTTAAGAGATGAACAAATGAGCTGGGCTAGGGATGGAGGAATTACAAGTACGTATGTTGGAACAGATCGGGTATACACGTACTGTGGTCCCGATATTACGCCTTATATTAAACAGACAGCACTATAGCACCAGCCACTGTCTCCTCAGATAACCTATTCCACCTAACTATCACGTTGCTAAGAGACGAACTCCACCACACACCACGAACAGTGAAATGAATACGTATGTAGCTCCATTCATCCCCTAGGCCTAGACAAATATACTACACCCAACTTCCGTCGACAGATCAATACCCATCGTCACTACCCACGCACAATACCCCGCCCGCCCTCTCCGGACGTCGGAAACTAACGTTTTGCAATCTGACCTGTACTTGGGTTACCGTAACCATCAGCCGATTACATGTAGTTAATAACAGATCTATCAGTCCCATACCTATAAACACACATTACTTCAACGCGCGCAGAATATATACCCATCTTAACAGCGGCATCAAGCATCAGACGTAAGAACAGCACTTACTCTATATACAGTCACTCATCAAAGGTGTTCGTGATTCGGATTTAATGTGACATGCCCGGCTCAATCTAGGAATCAAAGTGCCTATTAAAATGTTCAAAACCTCAACATAGCAATAGCTAATGGTGGTTAAAGTCAATATTAAATATTCATGGTATTTTCATTCTCTGTCACTCATTGGATATAATTATATAGATATATTTTAGTTATTTAATTTGATCGTAAATCTGGTAAGCCACATCACGCACTGACCAACTTTGATTTGAATCACGAACACTTTTGATGAGTGGCTGTACATGCTGTAACCCTTCCCGCGCTTGACATACTGCCACTAACAGCCCATTCTCCATGTAAACTGCGCCTTACAGCCCCGAAAGTAGAAACACAGCTTTTGGTACAAAGTGGTGTGCATTATTCATAACATCGGATCACGTGATGCCAAGCATGTATCAAGGCAGCGAGTGAGACGTCATGATTGTAGATAGACGACGCTTACAGTTGTGCTGAAGGGCCAAGACGCTACCGCCGCTCTGAAATACAGGTAGACAGGCACATTGAGGTGTGGCGCGAAATCGATTTTTTCTCGCGTACAGGCCTGCGAAAGACACAAGGGGGCTGAACAACCACCATATCCTCGCAAAATAGAATGAGGTCCCAAGCCTAACTCAGCTTACTCCACCACGGTCGACTACCTGCAGCTATGATAGTGTAGCTAGAGGGAAATCGTTCTAATCCAGACACAGGCCGGATACGAGTGATATCTGATGACTGAATACTATAGCTTTCTTGAATACTATTACGCCACCTTTGCCTACACGTACATGTGGATCAGTGCTCATAGAAGGAGCTCAAGTACACCCCCCCGCCATAGAAGACCCGGTAGTATTGAATGCTAACCATAGGATAGGCCATGCTCACGATGATCTGGGTTGGGGATCTTTCTTCAATTGTGTAGCATGGCGTGGCCATGCTTGGATGATGCCCGCTGTTCTGCGAGAAGAGCGGTATGGAACAGGGTTTTAGGAGCACAATTTGAAATGGCTATCTTTCTATGGACACTTGGTATATGTTTCATCCCGAGAGGACTGGGCTCCCGTTCCCCGGTTCCGCTTCGAATGGAAGACCCAGCACAGAAATACAATATCCCAGAGACGGATGTTGATGGTTGGCATATCCTGAATGTATGTATATATTATCGCCACAACACTGCGGCTCAAGACATTCATGTTCTAGAAGATATCGTCTCGATTACTCCCTCTAGCCTCTACCGTAGGAGCTACTGACAACCGCACCACCGACTGCATCATCACTAGTACTTGCTCTCTCACACAGCGTCACCCACCACCTGGGCCACCGCACATTCACATTCACATTCACATTCACATTCACCAAAGCCACACAAACAAACGCACAAACAGCCAAGCCACCCCAACAATCTTTATTCCTCTCCACACTCAACTACACACTACTCGAAATCCAACCCATTAAACTCCACCGCCTTCGCCCTCATCTGCTTCCCCAGATCCAGCACCCTCGCCACGACCTCCGAGAAGTCCTGGCCGTCATGGCTCTTGTGTATAGCGTTACGCAGGGCGTCGAAGCCGCGGACGCGGATGCGCAGCAGATGCCACTTGTCGCGCCGCCCCTCGCCGGGGTCGAAGGTGGCGAACGTGTCGAGGAGGCTGCCGACGGCGCGCAGGCGCTGGAAGGCGTTCGCGATGTGCTTGGCGGTGGCGGGGGCGGCGAGGGGGGTGGGGTCGAGGGCGTATTCGCGCTCGATGGCGGACAGGCGCTGCAGCCAGGTTTGGGGCGTGTATTGCGGGGCGGGGGACGACATTGTGAATTGGCTTGGGGGGGTAGTGGTGGTGGGGGGTGTTTCGGTGGTGGTGCTGCGGAAATGGTGATGCGTGGTGGTCGGGAATAGGTGGTGGGTGGAAAGGTGGGTTGTGAGCACGTCGCTATGGGGACATGAGGTATAAAGGCTGTCGCGATAGCTGCTGGCCAAGGCTTTGCCCATGCCCGCCCATGCAGACGCCTATATAATGGGAAAGGCCAAATATGTGTTTTTTACAATGTCGTTTTTTCTACACCCAGCTGCAGTAGCTCTCAGACCTGCAAGTGTGGCAATGGCAATGTTGTTCTCAGAGTATTCGAGTGGCCCTTGCAGTCTGCTGGGAAATACAAAGTTATGGCTAACCTCCTGCGAGGAGGCAAGCCTTAGCTACAGAGAATAGCTAAAGTAGACTTTGGATAATGCCCTTTTTGAATGCAACATATTCATGCTCGGTCATAGTATGCACACAGTCATTACACACAGGAAGTGGGTATCTCTCAGGGGAACGAGACACCAATTGGCAGTGAGATCTGTCACAAGGCTGATAATACACACACAATGGGATGGGGAAGGCACCAAGACCGACGTCATCATACAATGCTCCTCTTAGATACGAAGCAGCGGGCAATAGTCGAAAACCGAAATGGGTAGCTATAGCGCTTACTCACCACAATATATAAGAAAGCCAGCCACGACAGCCGTCTGCCCATGAAGCCACGCGTTTGGCGCCGCAATATATGCTTCTCCTTGCAGACTTGGCCGTAATAGAAGGATACACGTCCTCATTGATCCCCCATGACAACCCCCAATACTAATACAGATCCGCTGCTCAGTGGCTATGGACACATATGACACCCCCTCACGGGAAAGCCCCCGACTCCAATGCCGCGAAGCCCCTAGGGTCTATTGTACTGAGATGCAGGTCTGTGGATCGTGCGTTTTCGCCCTATAGACGGCGCTGAGACGGGCTAGTGACGGTTTATCGATCTCTACCAACAGGAGGAGCGGCGCGGGTGTGTGTTACCGCGAAGATGAGAACGATGGGTGTAATGATCTTTTCAGCGCAGCCTGCAAGGATCAACAGCCGGCCGTGGAGGGGCTGCAGCGTTGGATGTGGCATGTCCCGCCGAAAGAAGGGCTTCTGGATAAAAAACACGAGTGTAGAAATGATGGGGTAGATGTAGTAGTGGTCAAGAGAGTGGAATCTGTGAGGAATAGTCAGGTGTATGGCGCAATCACTGGTACTGCCAGGAAGATGTATTACATACCGCAGGATTACAAAAATAACCGAACCTCGTGAGACTCATTGCAACAAAAGCTGTCCAGTGAAGAAAACTTACGTCGAGACCTTTGGGGTCAGAAGGATGGGTCAATCCTTTCCAAGCATCTAAGAAACTCAAAGGTACTCAATTTCTCTCCCGGGTGGTGAGGTATTCTGATATGAAGCGCTATTAGCTCAGCGATCCCGGTGCCAAGCAACAGACAGCGAGTGATACCCTATGCACCAGCCAGTATCAACCACCCGCAACATCCACATCCACATCCACATCCGCATCCCAAGACAGCACACGCACCTGTACCTGCGTCCTAAAACCCGCCACATGCAGCCACGCCACTCGGAGGACATACCTACATACCTGCAGCGAGCAGCTATCCAGAAAGCGGATGCTATGCCACGGGCAACCACCCCCACGTGCTAGGATTTGAATCTAGAATCTAGGTGTCTGGAGGGCCTAGCACGGTGTTGCCTTTACCGCTGTCTGGGCTTGGGCTGTCTGTGGATGGCCAAGGTCTAAGGATTATGAATTGTCTATGCCGGGGATGACTACAGGAACGCAATCGACAGACAGAAAAGCGGTATCACTCTACCTCCGACCTCCGTCAAAGGAGCAGAAAATTACAAGCAAATACCAACACAGAACAAACGCTTCTTCAGCAGAAAGAGATAGAAAAGCGGAGGGGAACCCCCCAAGCAAAAAACAACCAGTACTCTACCCGCCCCTCCCCCTCCCCCATCCAACAGAAATGCCCACCCCGCCTTCCTATTTCCATACACTAAAACGCATACCTCACCCCCCACCTCTCATCCCCCCTGCGCCCGCCCTGCCCCCTCATCTCCGCCGCCATCTCCTCCTCCGTCCACTCCTTCACCCGCTTCTCGCGCCACTCATTCTCCCTCGCCAGCGCGCGCCCAAAGCCCCAATAGCCCACAAACGCCGCCATCACCAGCGCCAGCGTCACCACAAACGAGACGTGGTACGACGGGCCGTA
Source organism: Morchella sp. 2014-9hei (assembly GCA_024713685.1). NCBI lineage: Eukaryota > Fungi > Ascomycota > Pezizomycetes > Pezizales > Morchellaceae > Morchella > Morchella sp. 2014-9hei. Next base: position 1,552,320 of record JAMGYW010000008.1, on the reverse strand, counting down.
CTCGGGCGCGTACAGCCTGGACGACACGACGCCCGCCAGGTTGCCCCAGCCGTTGATGCCCAGGACGACGGCGCGCTTGCCCGGTTCTGCGGGTGCTTGTCAGCAGGGGCGCACACACACACACGCGGAGAGTTTGGGGGGGGGGGGGGTACCAGAGATGTTGCCGCTGAGCCAAGCGACGGAGAGGGGGCTTGCGACGTAGGAGCCTGCGAGGAGCACGCAGAGTGCGAGATACCGTGCTGCGAGGGCGTCGGCGGGGAGGAGGACGACGAGGAGGAGGCCGACGAGGTTGATGGCGAGGCCGAGGAGGATGTATTTTATGCGCTGGCGGGCGCGGTCGGAGAGGTATGTTATGCCCCAGAGGGTGAAGGCACCGCAGAGGAAGGGGGGGATGGTGAGCAGGTTGGCGGTGAGTGCTGGGTGGCCCATGCCCTGGGGTGTGTGTGTTAGCGGCGGGGATGAGATAAAAGGAGGATGGGAGGATGGTTAAAAGGGACTGGTCGGAGGGGGGGTTTGGAGGAGGCATTGATGAGACTGGCAGATATACCTTGATCACCAGCGGCAGAAACACTGAAAACGCCGTTGCCGGCACAGCGCTGGAAATGTTCACAGCCAGAAGCCACCAGATCTTCCAGTCGCGAAACGCCTCCAGCACATCCCTCCTTGTCAGCGCGCCCTCACCCCCGATTGTGCTCTTTCCAACGATCACCTCCAATTCCTCCTCCTCCTCGCCGTCTCTGAGTAGCTCTTCACCCTCCTCGTCCTCCCCGCCGGCCAGCCCCCTGCGGTGCTCGGCGTCCTGATCGGCCCCCGCACGGTCCAGCAGCACCCTCTTTTCCGCCCACTCGCGGTCGCCCTGCTGCAGCCACCAGGCGCTGCCCGGTCCGACCGGCAACCACCAGAACGTCGTAATCGCGACCACGAGCGTCAGCAGCCCTTCGAGGAGAAACATGACCTGGTACGCATACAGCCCACCGCCGCCCACCGCCGCCTCTTCTTCTACACCCCGCCCAAGTCAGCACCGGCCACCCTGCCAGCACCACGGAAAAGGGAAAAACTCACCGCCGGGAAAGAACTTGAACACGCCCCAGCTCACGAGCCCTCCAAATGCGCCCGCAACGGCGTACTGCCCGAAAAACATGCCCAGCCGCTGCGCAAACTCAAACCGCGTGTAGAACAGCCCCAGGTAGAACACCGTCGTCGGATAGAAGCCCGCCTCCAGCGTGCCAATCAGCATCCGCAGCGTCAGCAGCTGCCCACGCGTCCGCACAAACGCCGTGAGCGCCGTCAGAACCGCCCATCCAGCCTACCATCCGCGCACCCCCGGTTAGCCCCCCCGCCGGCCTCGAACCCGAACCCGAACCACCACCGCACAAGAAAGTCAGGGGGGAGCCATACACACCATAACGCCGCCAACCCACCGCGCCACGCCAACCCGCTTCCCCAGCGCCGCGCCGGCCGGCTGCAGGACGACAAACATTGTGAAGAAGAGCGCGACCGAGTCGTTGAGGTCGCCGGGCTGCAAGCCCGCGTGGCGCGTGAAGCCCGCGGTCTCGGCGTTGCCGATGTTTGAGCGGTCGAGCGAGTTGAGGAGGAAGAGGAGCGAGAGGAAGGGGAGGAGGTGGAGGTCGGTGCGGCGGAGGATGCGCTGGGTTTGTGCGGCGCGCGTCATTGTGGAGTGGGGATCCTCGAGCAAGGGGGTGCTGGGGCCCGGGGGGTGCTGCTGGCGGTGATGTCAGTCGTGGGTGGGTGAGGGGAAAGGGAGGGGAGGGGGGGAGGGGGGTAACGTACGGGTGGGGAAGCCAGTGTGCTAGCTGTGGTGGGGCGCTGGGTGTGATTGGTGGTGGTGGATGCTGTATGTAGGCCGGAGGGAGCGAGTGAGCGAGTGGATTCACGGGGCTGCGATGTTTGGTTTTTGGTTGGCGTTGCTGCCGGGTGCGGGTGCCAAGCGCGACAGGGGTCTGGCTGCATGCGCACGGCTGCATGCAGAACGGACACTGCTGATCGCCCCGACACCGTGGTCGGCCTGGGAGTGAGCGGGGACTGCGCTGCGAGGAGCTGGGCGGCGGTGCTGCGGGCAAGCAGCGGGCAAGGCGTTGGCCTTTGCAGGTGGTCTGGAACACAACTGCGAGTGAGCGCCGGTGACCGAGTGCAGCTGTGGCAGATGTCCGCCCATGTGGAGGATGCATCTGCTGGTCGCAGCTAGGTGCTTATCGAGTGGCCCATGGCACCGAACGGAGCAGCTGGCGGAGTGGGGTTTGCCAGGGAGGACACTGGCAGAGAGACACTGGCTGGCAGAGAGACTCTGGCAGAGAACGCGATGAACCTCGCATGTACACAGAAACCTTGTCAATCGAAACTGAGTAATTGTCGCATTGTAATATGATTTGATTGTTCCACGTTGATGGGCGGTTGACAGTGGTGGCCAATGACCCGGAAGTCCCATACTCTAGATCGGCGCAGAGAACTCTCGCTGCGGCGCTAGCTAGCCCTGTCTGGCTGGTGTGCTGAGGCTCTGCGGGTAGGTGGGGCGCCAAGGAATGACCCTCATGCAGGGCATCCATCCGCTAACTGCAGAACCCAACCCTGTCGCAAAGCTTCACATTGGCCTTCTCAACCCCACGGCTACTATTCTCTTGTTTCTTCTGTCTTCAAACTGCATCCGGGAAAACGTTCCCTCGAGATCCGGTGCCCTCTCTCTGCTGCGCTTGAGAACATGTGCAGCCTTGCGGGGGGGATTATCCAGATCTATGTAAATTCTCTCGCGGGAGATGTTGCACGCATCACGCTTGGCACGGTCTCGCTCTCTCTCTCTCTGCATGCCTGAACGGCAGAGTCACGGCGCGGCAGGCAAAGAGGGCGGAAAACAACAACAACAACAACAACAACAGCAACAACGACAGAAAAAAGGAATATGGGAAGCGTGGGGAGGGGCGTCTAGACGCTTTCATCAACCTTGTGGTGTTGGCCGGCTCCAGGACAAGACAAGACAAGTGGTCGTTTTGTTTTTGCTTCTTGAGTGGTGTCTGTTTTGTTGGACTGGATGGTGGCCGTGGTAATGGTGGCCCGGGTACATGGCTGGGAGGAAAGGTGGAGAAGTGGATATGCGTTCCATGTAATGACCTCGATATGTGGTCCCGGCCACATGGGTTACTGCCCGTTAGTACTGTGTATGTACCACCACCCAGAGTCATTGATCTCCTTCACTAATCCGTCCGTCATTCGCAGACTCGGAGGGGTGTCACATTAACACAGAGATGACAGCCGAGATGGTGGGTTATCGGCAGTCCTTCGCCACCAGCCCGTCTTTCGTTCCTCTGCTGGCAGATATGGTTACTGATAGAACACGGGGAGGTGAGGGCCTGGCAGGCGGGGAAGTAGTTCCATGACAGGAGCGGGCGTGGGGCTTCTCCGCCCCAAAGGGTGCAGCGGGGGTGTTGATTTGGGATCAGCTGGCGGCGGAGGCGCAAGACATATGCAGCAGATAATCCTGTCCACTAGAGTCGCTCGGACTCACCCTGGTGTGTTGATGCTGGGCCGCGTGGGGGTATAATCCTTTCGTTGAATCGTCAGTTCACCGCCGGCATGCCCGGGACTTTAACGTGGGATGCAGACAGATCTGGGAGATATCGGGGACTGGTAAAGGAAGCAGGGATAGCCGGCGGATGGATGGGTGGTGGTGGTACTGTTTTCATGTAGAAGATCAAACAGCTGTATGTACGTGGGTCCTGGTGGTTTAGGTCACCAACAGCACAGCAGCATCTCAAATTGCAGCACTCATCTTGGTAACAATGAACTTCATATTAGAAAAAAAATACAGCAACGAACTAAACCGCCGAAACCGCCGAAACCCCCATCCACCGCAAACAGAAAACCACCAATCACACGCCATCACTCGTCCACCCACCCCACGCCCCCACTACCCACTACCGCACAATCGGCGATATGATCTCCCCGCGATTGAGCTCAAACCCCTTCGCCTTAAGCTGCATCGCCAGATCCAGTATCATCATGACCATGACGCCGCCATACACATCGTCCTGGTTGCGCTTCATCTCCTGCCGCACCCACTCGAGGTCCTTCAGCTTGTGGCGCAGCCTCCTGCGCTTGCCCGCGTCCAGGTCCAGTATCAGCGGCGTCAGCGTCTCGACCAGGTCGATCAGCGTCTCCAGCACCGGAAGCGCGTCCTCGATGCGCCGGCACATGGCGCGGTCGCGGATGTCGCACCCGTAGGTGCGGTAGTGGCGCGTGACGTCGTTGTATTTTTGCCGGAAGGTTTGGTATGCTGCGGGGTGGGACATGGTGGTTGCTTGCTTTGGTGCGGATGTATATGCAGACTCTGGGTTGTGGGTTTTTTCCCTAGGGATGTTTTTTGTCAAGAGGGAGGGAGGGAGGGGGGCAGCGTGGTATTTGTAGTGGTAGTGGGGGTGAGTCACTTTGAATAGTCGACGGTTTTGTTGCACGGAAGTCTGTTCTGAAAGCCCCCCAGCTGGCATGGGCGCGGGATAGCGCCCTCCCCTCACGGGCTGGTGGAACGGCGCGGGCTTGGTGGTGTCTGGTGTCTGGTGTCGTCCATTCTATTCAGCGCTGGGGTTGTGTGGGCCTGCACAGCTGAGAAAGTATATATTCCCCTCGCATATACATAGATAGATATATAACGGCCAGCCATACCTGAACCCGCCATGCGCACAGTTAGTATTCCCCCACAACCGGGAACCCACAACCAGCCATACCACACCCCCAAACCCTCCCACCAGGTTACACCGCACCACCACCACCACCACCACCACCACCAAACACCCACGATGCCACCCGCCGCACCCCCAAACCCACAACAACAACACCAACAACAACCTCCATCCACCGCCGCCGCCGCCGAACCAGGCCTAGTAACCTGCTGGTACTGCCTCGAGCAGCGGCCTCGAGGCTCGCACTGCTGCGGCTACCCGCTCGACTGCTGGTGCGCCGGCTGCAACATCAGCGGCGAGCTGGGCAAGGCCTGCGAGTACTGTGGCGCGGTGCTGGAGGTGTTTGTGTACAATGTGTGAGGATGTGGGGCGTGGTCGCAGTATGGGGAGGATGTATGTATGTAGTTGGCTCCGATGATGATGATGGTAGTTTCGGGAGTGATGGAGGAGGGTTTTTTTTTTTGTTTAACTCATTGATGGAGGAGGGGTAGTTTCTTTGGACGGGTAATCGGGCGCCGGTTTGGCTCGGTCTTTTTGTACTCGGGATTGGGTGACACTCGTGGATGTAGGTACTTCGTGGGGAGGATACACAGACGGTTGTTTGCGTCCGAACTGCAATACCGGCTGAAGGACGGTCTGCAACACCCTGCGTGTTTCCCGGGCTCCCCGATATACGAACTGGGTTTTTTCTTTTACACGCGTCACTGGAGAAACTGTTACGGAATCTGATAGCAGTGGAAATTATAGTATCTATTACTTTTGGTACTCTTTCAGGAATTTAAATATCACTCGTGCATAAGAAAAGACAGAGAAACAACGAATCATAAACGTTCTAGAACTGACATATCATAAAACTAAATCATTTGAGTACCCGGTACACATGGGCAAATAAAACCTTGAATCCCCGTTACAACACCAACTAACGGTACCACAGCGCCAGCAGAGTGACGGAATACTCATACAGCTCCCTCCCCACCTTCTCCACCGCCTCGACGCGCCGTCTTGTATGGCCACCCATCCGCTGCTCCAACAGCTGCTGGTTCGGCTCCCACATCAGCTTCAGCTTCCTCTCCAACCGCCTACCTGTTGTTCCATCAGACATGATATACGCCGGGCAGAACGTGTCCAAGAACTCTGCCAGCTCGAGCTGCCGCTGTATGACGGAGCGAGTGTGGATGTTTGCGTCCATGACCCTCCGATAGCCCGCCTCCGCCTGCTTCACCATCGGCGTAAAGTTCGCCGGCCGTATCTCCGCGACCAGGTTGGCGAAACCGGCCCACATCTCGAGATAGAAGTCCACGATCCGCACCGAGATTGGGTCTGTTCGCGGGACCGGGTGGAGCAGGTAGTATGCCTTGGTTGAGAAGCCCAGCCGCACCCGTGCGACGATTTCCTTGTTTGTTGCTTCGTCGTTGCGCATGTTGCGGCCCAGGTTGAAGTCCAGGAAGGCAGCGGTCTGCACGGCGTGGGCGATGTTTTCCGAGACGACGTGGTCGAGGCCTGGTGGGGGGTCGATGTTTAGGGCTTTGCGGGCGCGGTAATCCCGTTTGAGGACCGCTGCGAGATCTGCGTAGTGGGTTGCCATTGTAATGGTGTATTCTGAGATTTTGGATTATGGAAGAAGGTCAATGAGGATTTTTGGTAAACCTATGGGTTATGAAGATGGTGGATAAACAGAAGCTTCTTCTCTTCTTTACGCTATAAGAGGGTGAAGGACACATTCTTCCTTTCAATTTGGCCGGCATTGTTTCCGCAAAAGCACCAGTCACGGCGAGGCAAACGATTCCAATCTGTTCGAGGTTTCTGTCAAATGATCATATCCCTCCTTCCCGTCATGTTGAAACGGCCCGCGTCGGATAGAATTTCATTACCAGCGCTGGGGTGATATCGGCGACAGGCGTATGTCAAACAATGCAGCCAGAGAGCATTGCCAGACCAATCGTTTTTACTATATCACGACACCAGTTGAGATTGAGTCCTCATTTCGACACACATATACGGAGCATTAGACTTGATTAAGTAATTTGTCGCAGCAGGGATAGCGTTTGATAGAGAGGCATACATTGGCTCGACAGAGAGATCGGTGTGTTTTTTGCAGCAGGTGGAAAGATATTGTGTGGGCCACATTGTTGCAAAACGGGGGTAGACATCGTGACGGGCGCGCGTCATGGAATGTCACTCGCTGTGCTAAAAAAGATTCAATTTCAATCTAGATGCATGGGAACCTTCTAAAATTCATGTTCTCATAACATGGAATGTTACCAGGGTGTGTACAGCTCGAGTCTCGGCATCCTGCTCCCAAATAGGCTGCCCTTCACAATCCTAACCAAGTCCTTAGCAAGTAACAATTTTCGATTTCTGTGATATGACAGATTAAGACCTGCTATGTTCCCATCCAAGTTCGTGTCGTCGCTTGTGCACGAAGGGACCACTAGCGGAGCTAGAAACTTGCATTTCCGTCACGGGGTATCACTCGCAAGACCGGAAACTCTCGAGACTAAACCTTTCCTGCTTTGTATTGGTTTATGCTCTCTCATTTTAGCTTCATATTGTTTTGCCTAGTATCGTGAGGCTTTAGACTTGTTTCCATCACTATTAATGAAGCTGCATGCATGCGGTAGGAAACGTTGGCTTGATACATTCAAACAGACTCGACAAAGAAAATGCCCCTCCTGTGCATCTTATTCCCCAAATATCATTCCATTGATTTTCAGAGTACCCCAAGTACAACTCATAGCTGTGACCTCCGTTTACCGCTCCATTGCTGTCCTCGAGTCTTGAGCGGATTCGCGAGCGCACCCTTCCTTCGCAGTTGGTGAGGACGAGATAGCATCTAGATCTGGAATACAGCATTAACGCATCATTTTGTGTTTCAGGCGATTTTGTAGCCCTAATAATAAGGCTTGTCGTGGTTAGTTGGGGTTGCAGCGGGAGAGTTTTTAAGTATGGAATGGTAATATGCCGTTGGGTAGGGGGTGATAGTCGAGAGATGATATAGCTCGCAAAAAACGTGCAGACACGAAGAGTCCTATTTTGCTTATGAAACGATATTATGCATTGTTTTTGGTGTGTATGATCCTGAAGGAACTTGACCAATCCAGTTATGATCAGTCTGACCTTTCTATATTCATGTATATCATACAACGCGATTTCGTTGCAACGTTGGAATGGTAAGAGTGTTATTATTGTATTACAGGGCGCCCGAGGAAATCCAAGTTCAGAAGAACAATTCTTGTAAGGTAGGCGAGGGTTTTAATGAGCATGTAGCTCTATGATCTTGATCGTTAAGCTGCTGTCCATGTGGAACGTGTTTAGCTGTGATGTGCGCCCCATTGACTAGGGTGTTCAGTCCCAACTACAATCTCGAAATATGAGATTAAGAGTAGACAGAAGGCTTTTGGGTTTCATACGTCCCATGACAATTTCTATCCAGAGCGCGCCCCTTCCAGGACACATCGTGGGAGAAGAATCATTCTATCCAAACTTCTAGACTCATGTATGCCCATCACCTTATAGCACGCGGCGCTACACTCCCCCAGCGCATATATTTATCCAAGGTCTGTAATATCTCAAGTCTACCACACAACTCTCAAACACTCACCAACGCCAAAGCATACTCACCATGGTCTTCCTCACCACCGCCCCCGCCACGCTAACCTCCTATGTCAACTCCTGCCGCACCTTTATCAACATTCACCGCCCCGCCGACCCCCAGGTTATCCAGGAGTTCAGCGCCGTATGCACAGAACTAGAAAAGCTCGCCTTTGAGCTTGACCAACACAGTCTGCGGCTTTCCTACGGTAACTGCTCCCCAGAAGCCCTAATAAGCACCTTCGCCCCCAATGTGTTGCAAAAGCTACCTGCCATCGATGCAAAGGTATCAAAAGCATTGAGGATGGTTACCGGGTCCTCATATGCCGCGGAGGCGGTGAGAGAATGTTATAATGGCTTGAAGACGAGAGCACGCAAGTACGAGGGCGCATTGAAGGCGGCGTTAACACGCGGTCTGAATCAGCCATGGGGGTACGAGGCGAACGCAAAGTTCTTATACAAACGTTAATGCCGTGGCGAATGTTGTCCAGTTGAGTTGCTACTGCTTTATAGCACCTCGAAGTATAGTTAATTAAATATCAGTATCCTTTTGATATATTCACATATTGTGTTTGTGCGCTGTGACAAGTAAACTCACCAATAAGATCTTGCTACTTTCTCATTGGATTTGTGTCAAGTGCGTATATGTTAAAAACTCAAAGCCAGACAATGCTGTAATCCCATATGCTGTTAGTTATGGAACTAGGATCTTGCCCTTTTATCATATTCATCGGTACACCTCATACGTTAGAAAAACAGTAATCAATTAAGATTCATAGTCCCCTGGCAGCTCAGACTTCATTAGAACTCATGCTAGTATCGCAGAAAATGGGCTCTGTAGTCTCGACGCGCTCCTGTGTTGTTAAAGGCTGAAGCCTGGCGGGAGATAACTGAGCTGGATAAAATCTGTACCACCCAAAGGTTAGATCCATCTTACTGGTCGGATAGAATCACGATTCAGCACTGTTCCATGAAAGTCAATAGTATTCGAGATCTCATATCCTTTCCCTGAATATAACTCAGGGCCCCCAACCACTTTCCCTCACATACACATTAGATTTACGCCCTAAATATTACTTCTGCACAATTAACCTCTTTAACATCAAATCGAATAACAAACATCAGGATGGCTGATGAACCTACCAACTGGGTGAACTACACAGCTTACACTGACGATGCACACGCAAAGTTCAGCCGCTATGCCGGCCGTATTGATATCCCGCGTCGCCGCGAGCTTAAACTCGACGCCATCGCTGACCGTCTCCTTCGCCTCGGTGTCCGTACCGACGAGTATTACCTGAAGCTCGCCCATGGAAGCCTCTCTGCCACCCTCCTGCAACCCGACTTTGATCGACATGTGGGTAGTAAGTACGACAAGCTAGCTAAGGATGTCGCGCACCTGGCTGTATACTCGTCTGTGCGAGAGAAGGAGAATGAGGGCATCAAGGCCCTGTTGGATTGTTCGGCAGGGATGATGACACATGTGGACGAGATGAGAAATGACCTATACAGGCAGTTGGAGTCCTCGAGTAGGGATCTGAGGTGGGGCTTGGATCCGGTTCCAAGAACGCTGAGGAATCGGAGGCAGATGATTAATAGGCCAAGAAACACGCTGGTATTGGAGATGAGGGATCCCAGTAGGAGGTAGATGGGAAACTCGGAGGAATTGAGTGTTACGCACTTTTTGCAGTGAAGGACTAAGCTCTGGTTTGATTATCACTTGGTTTCTGGAGCATTTTTTAGTTTAGTTACACAAATAATGGGCGGGTATTTATCTTACTGAATCAATTAAGAATAGTTACAAGCATAATAACAGGGCTACGGGTTACAGTTGTATGCTGAACTTGAGAGTTTAAGGGCCATTAATAAATGATGGGTGAAATTGAGCAACAAAACAACCATGCGTTGTCAATCAGGTATGCACGTTTTCAATCCCATTTGCAGATGCTACCTATTCACCAGACAGTTCCATACATCGTACCGATGTGAGAGGCACGGAGCGGTGGCATCTGTTTGGGTTAGTTGTTTTGAACTGTGAAATAAAATTTACGTTAGACCTTGGACCTTGTTGCTCAAATTCCGAAATATGGTGAGATGAACTGTTAATGCCCGCAACCATGTCCAGTAAGAGGATTAATTCAATCAGATAAAACTTTAGTAACTCTGAATCAGCTCAGGAGATAGGAAATTCAAAATCTTCCCGAAATCCCCTCCCCCTTCCGATTAATCACAGATTCGAAAGCCTCCGTTCACAGCACTTTTGCTTGCCAATTCCGTGCCTTAGGTATCTCGGTGGCAAAATAGAGCCTATGGTATCGAGACTGAGCCCAATACTGCTATCATGGATTTTCCAGTGTACCAGTTCCGTTCTACACTGAAATGCCCGATTATTGGGACACCCATCTAGTAGACATCCGATATATCAAAAGTGTCCATTGAATAGAATTCCCATTCGATGGATGGCCGGTGAATGGGTAGAATCTGCGAAGGGGACAGAACAGATCATCCGATGATTTATCACTACGGCTGTACGACGATGAGTCCTATAACCTGATTGGCTGAGTATTCAATGCCCATTGCAGCTGTTAGTGGCACCTAGGATGAGCAGAATCAGGATCTGTATAAGTAGTTCCCCCCATTACGATGTGTCTTATCCACTCACGATCTTCCCAATCTGTGTCCTGCAATATACGCACCCAGTGCCCACTGCCCAGTGTTCTTTGCCGTATAGCTTACGCTTCTCTAATCATCCTCCCGACCCAAAGCCCTAAACATCTGCAGCTACTCTACCTTTCTGGCTTCATAGCCTCCAAACCTTTATAAAGCGTGCAGCCCTCAAGATGTGTGACTGCACACACGTCAGCTTCTGTCACTGCGGCCACTACCACCTTTGCCTTGTCACCCGCTGCCACCAAGAACTCAACGACGTCTCGAACCGCTGCTTTGGCACCCCGGAAGTCGTGCAGTGCCTTATTAAGGACGGGCTCTGCATAGACTGCGAAGCGGAAGAAATCAGAGCTAGGATCAAGGACCTGGTGTTTCTTCTTTGTTTGGTGTGGTTGCTTTTGTTGGAAGTAATGTTGTGTAGGTGCTGGATTTATTTTATGCACCGCCAGGAAGGAGGAGGCTGGTTGAGTTAAACAAAAAAAAAAGGAGGAGGAGGCTGGTAGGTCTGGAGGTTGTGGTGGTTTGGATGAATTTTCTTTTGCCGCTCTGGCGTCTCGTGGCGGCCTTTCTGAGGCTTTCGGTTGACGGCCGTGGTTAATGTGTTTTGCGGTGTTATTAAGTCAACTTGGTTAAATGTAGGTATCATATTTAAGTTTGCTCTTATAACTTGGTAGCCTCTATCTTTAGCAGCTGCATATTGCCTATCTGTGATCCTGAACCATTATACTCGCCCAATATGACATCTTTTGGAATGCTCAGACAATCTGGGATCCCCGTTGTATTTCCTACAAGCCATATATGTATACGCCACCCGAACGGCGCTGCGGAAACTTCACATAATATCAACACTCCAGAACGCCAGGTATCAGAAACCGCCAGCCCAGAGAACATCTCAGCTGCCGGATCAGAAGCTGTTCTTGTTAGGTGATGAACGCGATGGATTACCGAAAGTGCTTTCGCTATAACAGGCCAGATGCCCACAGAGTTCCAAACTTTAGGATTATGGCTGAGGGAAAATCTAAAGAGGACAAGCTCTTTCAGCGCAGACTCCCCTTATAACCTATCAACAGAGAAGGATGAGCAGCATGTTTAAAAACAGTACTTCAGAGGTAGTGGCTGCTGACCAAGCTTTTATATACCTTTTATTTATGTCCGTATAGGAGGTAGACCCAAGTTCCTAGACCTAACTGGGATATTCTCCAGTGGACTGTGATTAAATGAAAATATCTAATAATGTAAACCGATTCTTGAGTAAATATTCGCTGGTGGAGGTTTTGCCGATTAAACACGGCTCGTGGTTAAACTTAAATATAATGGCACTTCGGTCAATGAATGCTGCAGCACACGAATTCGGAAGAGATGAGCATTCAAGATCAGGATGTATAACAAGCTACTTGGGATCGCTACGTCCAATTATTTGGCGGTAGTAGCTCCAGAGGGGGATTCGGAGCCAAGAAGCAGTAGCCAATTCCTTCTTTCTGCATAAAACGCTGGAGATGCTATTGGATAGATATCGAGAAAATTAAAGTAAGAACCAATAAGAAATGTAAAAATTCACAGTTAATTCCTGATATCATGATCAACAGACTGAGCGTGATCCTCCGGCCATTGTAAGGTTGTTTAAAACCCATCTTGATATATTAGCTACCTACATATAGGAACATAGGTCAAAGGAGAGATAATTATAAGTACAGTATCAATACAACGGGTATCCGCCTCCTTCACGTCATCGCCAGCAAATACGCCGGGAGTTGAATGTTACTCATTATTGAAATAAACTCCAGAAACTCCTCACACTCAAACTCTCTCTCCCTCAGCGCATCTCGCCCACCCAGCGACTCCACCGCCTTCTTATCTCCCGCCGTCGGGTTCTCCATAGCCCTCACCCTCACCCTGTCAAACATACCCACCCTCTCTACAAACACCTGCGTCAGCCTGACCCACCCCATCACCAGCTTATCCTTCGCATTCACATCCTCAATAACTGCCTTCTCCTCTTCAAGCAGCTTTTTGAACTTTGTAGCGGCGCGGTCACACCGGATCTGGTAGTCAATGAGCGTCTGGTTGTACAGCTCCAGCTCCGGGGCCCACCAGAGAACCGCAGAGTCGTTTTCTTCGTTAAGCCCCTTGGTGGGGAGGCTGGCTTTTATTTCTCGTCTGCAGGCTTTCATCTCGGAGGTTATGGTGTCGATGAACTCGGTGGCCCAAAGGTAGTCCACCGAGTGGGTGGTTGCTGTTCTCGCGGAATCGCTGTTCTCGTACATGGCATGGGGGTTTGTGGATATACGTAGGAAATGATTGTTGTTGGCAAGGTCAGGATATAGTGTTGATATAGTGTTGTTATAGTGCGAGACCTAAGGGGTATTTATGCGGCACAGAACTGTCGATAGGTGATGCAATCACGGTAAAGGCCCTTGCTTTCAATCGACAATCGAAGAGCAACAGAGGTTCTTAGTATATATGTCCCGTCCTTCTTCTATGAATCACTGTGTAAGCCAGACTTTCTGGGCCCATTACTACCAGTATTAGACATCAGAACCCCAGATTTGAAATTTGCATCCATACGAACTAAAGAAGTCCATATCTCAGCTAGTATATGGGTAAAATTAGGTAAAGGTCTTTATATTCAACTACTAGATTCTCTTTGATAAAATTTAAAATTTAAAATAAACTGATACGATCCCACAACAGAGGCCCTCCCTAGGTACTACCTCAGATACCTTGGTATCCTGATATCTTCAATTTCGTCCGAAAACTCTGCAAACTCTTCCGTCTCGAAAATCTTCGACTCCAACGAATCCGGCCCACCCATCGCCTCCGTCACCACACGGTCCATCGTCCGCGGGCACCTCCTCGCCCTCTTCTGGATAGTATCAAACAGCTTCGCTCTCAATGTAAAGGACGTCACAAGCTCCTTCCACACCCTCACGAGCCTGTTTTTCTCGCCAACCGTCTCTACGGTCGCCTCCTTATTAAGCAGGAGGTCCTTGTATCTATTGATTGCGCGCTCAATCTTGACCATCTGCTCGCTGAGGCACATGTTGTAGCACTCGAGATCGGGGCCCCAGTACAGGACGGAGGAGTCGTTATCCTTGTTCAGGACATCTTTGTTGAGGTTGTAGCACATCTCTTCGCGAGTGTCCTTCATGTTTTTGACCATTTCGTCGATGATCTCCTTGGTCCAGAGGAATGGAACGGGGTGCTGGGTGGCGGTGCGGTCGGAATCGCTGCTTTCAAACATCTTGTAGTGGATTTTGAAGATTGTGTGGAAAGTGTAGAATGGGCTTATGGCTTTAGAAACAGGGTCAAGCAGATGGTGTATCTTTTTAAACCGTCTTCAGACATAGGGAGGGGATACTATCAAGTCTCGGTAACGTCATTGTACTTGCGGGGAGTAGAAAAAGGGTTAGAAGTATCATAGAATTTCAGAACGTTTGTTCCGATTCATGAGTCAGACGCTACCCTCAAAGGATTTCTGGATACGTATGCCGCTCCAATAGGAATCTGAGAAGAAAGGGCGTACCCCCAGGCGTACACAGACATGGCTGTGTTGGTAGCCCAAGAATACAGTGGTTTTGGCAGGTAGGGCCAAGTAGTCCATGGCCATCTGAACATTAAAGATTTCTCGGTGGGCAAGATTTGTAGGGATGTCTGATATGGTTTGTTTGCTGGTATATAGGGTATGGGCACGAGACCGGGGGCTGTGCTACTAGAAATATTAAAGACATGTTTGTACGGTTTGCTGACGCGTAGGTACTTACTTGACTGTCGGCTGACCATCCGGCGAGGATATTAATGGAGATAGATCTGTGACATTCTGGCACACAGAGCCATACAAAAAAGGAAGCGCAAACTCGAGTGAACATTTATGGTGCTCATTCCGCCATCTGAACGTCTGCTCATCCTGTTTGCCTAGGCGGTAGCCCATAGGTAAAGCTGGTATATATCAAGTCCCATGCAGTAGGTACGCGCGAAGAATCGACTATATATTAGCTCTTGACCACTCCTCTTCCGAGGGTGGGTCACTTTCCTTGCTGCTACCTCGCGCAGTACTGCTTTAATTAAGTCTGTGTCATGCATTGTAGCTTTCTCGAGTTCGTCTCTTGACAGCGGTGATACAAATTAAGTAAGGTGTTCTTAAAGAAGCACAAGTTGCGAATTAGGTTTCATAATTAAACTTGAGAGTAGTTTTGGAGAATCGATCATTTCCCCCCATGTATTAATGTTACTCCCTAGAGTTCTACTCAACAAATACAAAACCGCTGCGCATGGTATAAATTAATATTATACTCTACACCAACCGTTGGCCTTTCTCATATTTGCCTGTAAAACTCTGGTTCTTCCGGTAGTTCGCAGTTCAGCCTGTTTCTATAGAACAGGGGCCGGGCTGTTATAGTAGCTTAACCACGAACTGAGTTCAGTCAGGGAACTTTGCACCCGCGAACCGTTCATTCAAGGAAGGACGTCTTACTACATCATATATTTATTTAACCACAGTCCATGGGAGACCAGCACTCCCATGGCCAGTTTAGTCGTGATCTTTTCTGTCTGTACCCTACATAGATGTCAATAAAAGTACATAAAGCCCTAGTCAGCAGCGACTACTCCTGAAAGACTATTTTTAGACATTTAACTACGCATTTCTATTGCCAAAGAGATTCTAAGCTGAAAGGGCTTGACATCCCTTATACTTTAGCTTGGCGGAAAAAGTGCTAAATACCACAAATGATATACCACTTCTCTCCCCCACCTGCTATGAGCCCATGAGCAATCAAAAAATATGTTTCATTGGTTAAACAGGATTAGATTCTCCGGGATAAGTAAATAGCCATTATAAGGAAAGGAATATGGAAAACAATGATTTTGAATCATCACTCATGTTCAGAGAGGCCCCAAACAAGCAAAAAGGAATAGACCGTTAAGAAAACAAACGTACTCAATCCAGGTATACACATCCTCAAGAAGACACCTCCACTGCTACGCATGTAATGAGAAAAAAAGCTCAAGACGGTAATTGATTGATTGAAAACTACACATAAAACCTATGTAACCGTTCTTATTGCTACCACGATTGCTTCATAACGCTCGATACCGAAGGTCTGCGGTTTCGGCACAACATTATTAAGCGTGCTCAAAACTCTGAAGTCCTCATCAATTGGCCTCCTTACTGCCCTTTTGCACACCATGTTATAAAGATATGCTCTATTACTAAACAGAATGACCAGCATTGCCCAAGTCTCCGCCAGTTCCGAACGTAGCCCTGGGTCGTTCCTGGACAGCCTATCCTGGTCCGATAATATCTTGTAACATCTAGCTGCGCTTTTAACCTTCTTTGCTAGTTGGCCAACTTTATAGTCCCAGCAGGCCATGTCATCAGACCAGCGCAGGGCCTGAGAGTCGTAGTCGTGTACGGCCTCTGGGTATCTCGCTTCTAGAGTCGTAACTGTGTTGTTTATATCCAGTATGAGGTGCGAGATTGAATCTCGGTCCCATCGGAGGCGTTTAGGCGATTGCGTGACCGTCGAATCAGAGTCTGGCATTGTAGAAAGTATGAATTTGTGTATACTATATGAGTAAAGTTGTTAATCTATAAGATATGATTGAGTGTGCTATCTCAGTTGTGTCTGAAAAAGGCTTGAGGTTGGCCGCTGTCTTTACTAATATAATCGGGCGAGGCACAATCGTAACATTCAATGAGTAGGCACTTTCTAAATTATAAGTGGTAGAGCGTCCCATCATCGGATTTTTCTGTAAGTGTACTTGGCGTATAAGAGCGCCGCTGGTTATCATAGGCTGGTGCCGATATTTTCTATAGTCAACCTTACAATTATCATCACGGAAACGTTTGAACTCTAGTCTACTTCTCCGCCGAGCAGAAATTATCTCCATAATATATAGATCTTTATCAAATTCTATTGTTTCTGGACAGGTTATTCCGTGTTGACACCATACCTCTACTCCAGGAGAACTCTCTAGAATAGTTTGTACTTGATACAGGAACTTCATGTTGAGTCGATTTTCTAATTCAATTAGTTAGCACAGGTCAAATTGAAAATCGTTCAAAGGTTTACACTGAGAGAAAGCGACTTACACTATAGAGTACATTAATATGGTTTAGAACAATATCCGTCTGGACGGCATAAAAGAACATGCAGGAACCAAAGAACAGATGGGTTAGACAGCCGACAGATAAAAACTATGATGAACCTCGGTGTTGGAGATGGTGTTTCGAGGTTAAATCTTATCCAAGTTGGTGGGGGAATACTTGTGTGGTCCCACTTTCGCAGCTTGGAAGCCTCTCATGGTCGAGAACTGAAACCCTGACCCTGAACATCCTGGGTAGCAACCATCGGCAACCAGCTCGCCCCACCAAGATCAATGTATTACTGAGCGACAGAACTCTGATTGACTAGGTAGTAAGTCTAATTATTGAATAACCTAATGATGAGAAGTGGGTGCGAATGAGGAGAGGCGGGGGAGCGGTGAAGGGGGAGGTGAGGCAAAATTAATTACATGTGCATACATGTAACTACATGTACTGGAGGTGGCCAAATCCCACTACCCAACATTACATGTAGTACATGTATACTAACAGGAGCCATTCCATCTCCGAGCCATCTCCATGCAGCCATGCCAAGCTAGCGTAAAGTGGGAGCCGACTAGTACACATGCGTACACTCAATAACACCAAAGGCATTACAGTGAGCAAGGGATTGGACGGCCTAGTGGTTAGTGTGTGATATTGCGTTCGCACACTACACACTGGATAGCGTTCAATCCCGACGTAGATAGAGAAGTAACAGTCCCATGGCTGCGAACTCTTTTGCTGGCGGGAAAGAATGGTTTTTTTGTCTTCTACCTCCTTTCCTCCTTCTGTACTCACTCCTTCTTCTTCTTGCCTCACAATAGCACATTTACTATTATTACAGTACGTATTTTATCCACCCCGCCGAAATCTACACTCACAAAACACACCTCAATTCCATCTCCGAGCGACCCCCCATGCAGCCCTGCCAAGCTAGCGTAAAGTGAGAGCCGACTAGTACACACGCGTACACTCAATACACCAAAGAGATTATAGCGAGCAAGGGATTGGATGGCCTAGTGGTTAGTGTGTGATATTGCGTTCGCACACTACACACTGGATAGCGTTCAATCCCGACGTAGATAGAGAAGTAACAGTCCCATGGCTGCGAACTCTTTTGCTGGCGGGAAGCAAATTCTTATTTTCATCTACCGTCCCTCCCTCCCTTCCTTCCGGACTCACTCCTTCTTCTCACTACCTAATAATAGGATATCTACAATCATCTTAGTGTGGAAGTACTTACATCTGGTTACATGTACCCGCTGTTCTTGCGGCAAAGTTGGTGGCAAGAGAGCATCAGATTAGATCTCTTTTATCTCTCCGATTTTCAACCAAGGAATCCTTACCATCCGCTCCAGCTACGGCTCGAACTGCACTTGTTCGGGCAGCATAGTTGATAATGCGCCCGATTTGCGTATCAGTAGGACGTTTTCTGGTGGAGATGTGGGTTTGAATCCCTCGCGAAAGGTGTTGTATTTCTGTTTGGAAATTCTCTTTTTGCTGTGGGGATGTAGATATCAAGGCAAGACATACATAACCATAGGAAAGTGGCAATACAGAAAGAAATCTATCGTAATTTTACATTCTCGGAATCCTGTCCCCACCAATTGCAACCCCCAGTAAAGTTCGGTAAAAA
Organism: Morchella sp. 2014-9hei; assembly: GCA_024713685.1. Classification (NCBI taxonomy): domain Eukaryota; kingdom Fungi; phylum Ascomycota; class Pezizomycetes; order Pezizales; family Morchellaceae; genus Morchella; species Morchella sp. 2014-9hei. Next base: position 1,533,653 of record JAMGYW010000008.1, on the reverse strand, counting down.
ATTTACCATAGTTCAAACAATAGTCTCAAGAAATGGTACCCATATACACCTAGTATGCATGTAAGTATGCCTCTCTAGTAATCAATGGTCAACCGAGAGAGGTAGTCGTCATGCTCGGTTTGTACAGTTGTAAGTTCAGGGTGCGTGGTGTTCGGGAGTGGGGTTATCACGTGACACTAAAACACAAATGTTGTGCCGCACTACTTGTACTCGTAGCACCACGTCCATCTTCTCGCACTACATCAACTCCAGCTTCATAGATGTAGTTGAAAACTACATGTACATATAGTCTGACCTACGTGGGACGGCCATATATATATACTACATGTATGTTTTCACGTCTTACTCTTTCCTCCACTCAAGCTGTAAGACTCCACTCAGTCTCTCAGACGGTATCATGCTCATGCTAACAAAGCAAGGCACATATATTCACCACAGCTTGCTTTAGCAAGCCAACACGATGAAAATTTGACGATTATATAAATTATTTTAATATAGGAATACATCTGAACAAGTAGAACGAAAGAACAAAGGTTCAGGGCCCAAGCTAAACACCACAGTCTTTGTCTATTTCTTCTGTCTCGCTAAATAATTTTCATTCCGGCGCACGAGATCACTCAACTTCCAGAAGTCCTCAGAATCATTTTTTATCTGCCACGCCGCCTTTGATTCCGCCGCATCCTCATCTACTGACCCGGAATCATCGTCCGAATCATCTTCATAATCACCTCCAGAGCCATCTTCTGTTTCTATATCTTCCGCGGGATCATTCGTTGCATCTGAATCATCTGAATCCTCATCTCTGGGCTCATATACAACGCCACTCTCTTTCGCCTCGCTTCTTTGCTTCAAAGCATGCTCAACAATAGCCTTTGAATGAGCTGAAGTGTCTCCATATGGAGCGAAGTTACCTAGCGTGGTACCTTCCTCAGTTTTGGCGTTGGCATCGAACTTGATTGTTCGTTCCGACTCCGGTTTGGCGGTGAGCAGAATGTCTTGGCTGGTAGTAGACATTGTAGGTTGCTGATTATGATTCTTTGGTATTTTGGAGATGACTTAGAAGTAAGAAAGATACCGCTACAACTGTTAGGCTATGGCCTTAATTTTATAAGCTTCTAGCGTGTAAGGACGACAATTCTACGAGAGTTGGGATCTCCAGATATGGATCTCAGATACTGGGGGTACGCTCCATTCAATATGGGGATCTTTACCCGGAGAGATACTGGTCACCCGCGACTTATTGTTGCTGTTTCTAGCGATTTTTTCATGCGTACCTAGGTGAAACGCACCAGCGCCCCCATGGCGTACGACTCACATCTCAGGATTTCTGTAGTGCTTGATAAAATGTTAGGGGAACGCTTGGAAACTATTTGGTTTGCATGATAATATTTTATTCGATCTTGAGAACAAAAAACCCCATATTACTATGCATATATGACAAACTAGGCTAAAGCGAAGGAATGCCAGAAAAAAAAAGATCCTGCCTCCCCCGGAACACAACCGGATATTTTCCCGCAGCACAAGTAGGCTTCATAGTTCTTCTTTGATAGCGCCTTATTCTTCCATGGTTCCCCATAACTACCTTGCGTGCGCCGAGCACATGTATAAATAATCTGGTACAATATTATTTATGATGGCTTCGCCCACCTTTAGTCGCCTTGTGCTTTGCTTCACGCTCCTTATCAGCCTTTCTAGAGCCTTCTGCCACTTTTTGGGGCATTCCGTATCCGCCTTTGGAATTACCATCATAGGTCTTTGCTTTCTCGTCAAAATTGACTGATCGCTGCTTCTCAGGCTTGGGAATACTGGGGTCGTGTCGGTTACTCATTTTGATACTGGAAGTTTGAAGTTTGATAAGACGTTGATATGATATAAGAGCTGAGATATAGGCCGATGGATACTTGGGGCTGGTATTTACATTTATCAACTGATAGTAGCGGTATGAAATTCTACGCAAGTTCTAAGCCTCAGGTTTGATTAGGGTCAGATGTCGCTGACCTCATAGTTACAAAATATTATCTCTCGAACCCGATCCAATTCGGCTTAGCGCAGTTCCAATAAAGCAACCAATCTACAATTACATGTATCAAGTGAATTCGGTACGAGACGAGACCCCCCACCACGCCCTACTCAGATGCAACGCCAAAACGCGCCTGCACCCCACCCCACTACAAGACACCGAGTCCCTAGACGAAGTGTGGAACAACCACCTCCTCACGCTCCACCTCGCATCATACATCGCCGCGACCAGAACCGGGTACCCGGTAAGCCGCGGGCCTTCACCACTGAACTCAGGCTCAGGGACCTCATCCCCCCTCAGCTCCCTCTCATCTCTCTCTCAGTCAACCCCCCCCCCACACGGGCCCAATACCCGCCATCTACGCGTCCTAGAAGCCCTACTGAAGGCAAACGGCCCAAGGCCAGTGCGATTTCACAGGGGAAGGCAATCAGCCCCCCCTCCAAATTGTCATGTGTTACTTTTACTTGCGATTGTCTTTCTTTTATACATATTTCTTTTGGAATTTAGTTTTGCATTTTCAGGGGACGAGCGACACGATTTGTTAGGGGATAGGTCTCTTTACGCCATAGTTATTAACTGCATGCGATCATTGTGTACCTAGAAACAGAAATTGAAATGATATAAAAAAAAAAAAAAGTGAATTCGGTACGCCAAGGGGGAACGCCAATTTATTTATTCACACAACTTCTGGTTCGAGACAAACATTTACCACCTCAATCTCTTCTCGAAAAAAAGGCGCGTGTATTTCGGCAATAATGAATTAAGGATATTCCGCAATAATAATGCATACAGTTATATATATGTAGGCATCTGATGCATCAGATCTCACTCGATTCCTCGCCAAGACTCGCATCAGGCCCTTGTAGCCGAGTGTGACTACATGTCAATGATCAAAGATAGCACAAGGGGCAGGACACCATCAACAGCACATTCCAGAATCTTATCTCGACATGAGTCTCACCTCCTAGCGATTCCCGTGTAGTTTCAACCTTGTTTCTCGGTAAGGGAGCCATGGCACCAGCACCACGCCCAGGGCCAGGGCAAGCAAGGGCTCCGGTGAGATAGAGGTCTCACCGGCATGAACATCAACGTTTCAGCGCATCGACCAGCTGGCGTCGCGTATATATGATGCCTCCCCTTGCGTGACTGGGATAAGGAATTTTTCCGCAGAGCCGTGCTTAAGCTTTAGACCTCGGATACCGACCAACAGGTGCCGCCGATAAGGCATATGACCTCACGCCGGCCACGGATATAGAAATGAGTTTAGCCAAGCCCAACCAAAAGATGAAGATAAATCTGTGCGGAGCCCAGTGCCTTCCACGAGACACCGGTTTGTGAGTCACCCTTCGCTAATGTACGAAGGCCACGTTGGATGGCGCAATGTATTATTACACTCGGTACCGGAGGAAGATGGGGTTGCGGGTCGGGAGATCTCGAGCTCGGTGGTCTGAGACAAGTCGTACATATATGAACCACAGTCAGGACGCTCGCTGGATTGGGAGATGAGGTGCAAGTGTGCAACTTTGATACTGGTAGTTTTTACAGCGCTGCGCGTTTTCGCATTTTTTTAATTTCGCTCCTTTTTTCTTTTCTAATTTTTTTTTATGAAGGTTAGTAGCGGATATTTCCTTTTTTTTTCTTTGGTAGCATGACCAGTTGTTGGGATGAAGTTTATATTATATCATCTGCCGTAAACTAATAGTATAATTCGCCAAAGCCTATATAATCCATACGCTCGTTATAGATATACACAATACGGATTTGACATCTGCCTCTCTCCATACCTTCATTAGACTTACTCCACAATTACAATTTCCATCGTCTGTAGCGCAATACACAAACTGTCTTTAATCCACCACTGTCACAAATATACCACTCAGCATGCAGCTGTTTCAACTTATCCTCTTACTCCCCTTCACGGTTACTCTAGGCTCCCCGCTCTACCCCCGCGGCACAAAGCCCGGCCTCGCCTACTCCCCCTACCATGCAGACGGCGGCTGCAAGACCCAAGCCGAAGTCACTGCCGACCTCAGCAAGCTCAAAGGCTTCCCGCTTATCCGCTCCTACGGCACCTCCTGCGACCAAGTGAAGACGATCATCAACGCCGCGAAGCCCATCGGCATGAAAGTCATGCTCGGCATCTACGAGCTGGGCGACATCTCCAAGGAACTAACCAAACTCATCGCCGACGTTGGCGGTAACTGGGGGACCGTGGACTCGATCTCGGTCGGCAACGAGCACCTCCACAACGGCTCCATCTCTCCCGGCGATCTTATTGCCAAGCTCTCGGCAGCACGGAAGCAGCTCAAGGACGCAAAGATCAATACCAAGGTCGTGTCCACCGACACGTTCGACGCGCTCATCAAGAACCCGGGCGTCTGCCAGGCCTCCGACTTTGTGAGCGTCAACATCCACCCCTGGTTCGACCCAAACACCGAGGCCGGCACCGCGGGGCAGTTTGTGAAGAACCAGATTGCGCGTGTCGCGAAGGCGTGCCCGGGGAAGGCTATTGTGGTTGCGGAGACGGGCTGGCCGTGGAAGGGGGATACGCATGGAAAGGCGGTTGCTGGGAGGCAGCAGCAGGAGAAGGCCCTGAAAGAGATCGTGAAGGTGACGGGGCCCAGCGGGATATTCCTGGGGCCCTTTGACGATACGTGGAAGAAGGATCACCCGGGAAGTTTCAATGCGGAGAGGTGGTGGGGCATTGCGAATCTGGGGGTCTTCTAGTTGTGTGGTTGGCCTGGTGGTCATAGAGGGCGTATTTTCTGTTTATAGCTGTTTTTCTTTTCTTTTCTTTTTGGAAGGTTGTTTATGGAACTTGTTTCTTTCTGTAGCGAGGGGATGAGGCGTTTTAGGTAATGCGGGCTTTTGGGAAACGAACTTTAACGTCAACGTGTAACGATAATGTCAGCCATCAGGGAAGTTCTTTTCGGCGGTTTGATGAAACTTTGACGTTTTGGGGGGAGAGAGTGGGGGTACGTGGGGGCGGGGGAGTCTATAGCGCTGGTTTCTTGCCATTATGTTTTTATTTCTTCACTCTCTGTGTGTATAGAGTGCACTGTGGTACGCGATGCGTGAAGGACAACAACGATGTATGAAAAAGCTGTTATATATAATGGATAATCTGCAAGTGTCCACCACAAAGCTGCCTCGTACCAAGTTAGCCAAAATGCCTTTGGCCCTAAGGCTTCGTTACTCTCACTCACCTTCTCCCATCCATGGGATGCATGGGCCAATCAGAAGAACTACGCCGGGCACGAGACAGGCCACAAAGTAGAATTTGCAAAGTGGAGGCACGGGAACGGGGAAAGGGACGAAGAGGAAGAGGAAGAAGAGAGAGAGGCGACGCGGGGATGGGGAGGGCTCAAAGACAGGGGAGAAGGGGAAGCAGTATAATCATTTCAATGTCTTTCATTTGTACGTGTTCGGTTACTGTGAGTATCTTTCCATTTGTTAGTGTTCGGGTATTGTGAATGGCGGTGGAGGTAGCGGGGCAGTCTGGGGTGTGCGATGTTACGGTTACTGTTAGTGGCGGTGGAGGTAGCGGGGCAGTCTGGGGAGTGCGATATTACCATAGACTACGGTCTGCATGTAATTAATGAATTAAACAAAAAAAAAAAAAACAGGCCACAAAGTAGGTTTTCTTTTCCGAGTAACCAGCCCGCGCTGCGCCAAGACTGGTTATGTAAACTAGACACATGAAGGGTGCACACATGTATGTCCGTACATCAGGGGCAGTGGCTAGCGAGGGTGGTGCGGTGGCTAAGGGGCCAATCGAAGACCGCCCGGCCCGAAAGAAGTGATGTAGCCATTCCCATCGATATATCGAGCTGGGCTCGTCACCGACCTCCGGGGATGACTGTAGGGGGTGGATGGAGAGGCTTCGGTAATGAGGAATTGAGGAGCAGAATATAATAGTAATTGAGGCTTTTTATACACGCTCTTTTTGAATGCTTTTCCTTTTTTATTTTCTCTGTAGAACGAGAGACATTTTGGGATGTGCGAGCATCAAAAATACAAAGGATTTCTAGCTCAAAGACACAACTATACCCAGACGGAAGGTACAATGAATCCTTGCAATTCAACCGCCAAGCAAAAATACCGGCGCTAGTGATGGAAGTATCTTTATACACGAGAGAAAGATCATTTCCTGGTTTATACACGGGAGAAAGATCATTTCCTGCATATGATCAACCCTAGCCCTGGGTCTCAGCGAGTGATATTCGATGACCACGATAAAACTTGCATGGAATTTAATCCTTTCCGTGGTGAAGCGAGTGATAAACCATGACACAAGGGGTTGCGGAGTCAATACTTCCCCAGATATTTTTGGTATGAAAGCAAGTTAAATTCCGCTATGGAGCAAGAAATGCGGATGATTGTACATGTGTAAATAAGCCATGAAAAAATATAGCAAAGTAAAACGAATTCCATGAGTGGAGTTGTAGAGGGCACAGAAAAAAACTACAGACTGAAATAGAAAGTATCTATACAGAAGACCTCCCCTATGCTCAAGCTCCGGCTCCCCAGGTACCTCCAATACTATACAACGCCCACCCCAAGAACGCCCATAGCGTCATCATCTCGTTACGAAGATGGATGACGCCATACCTCCTCTCCAGCATCCTCTCCTTCTCCCTAAAGTAGTTGAATGTACCGGTCTCCAAGAACCGCCACAGCACAACCACACATATCCTGTTCCATCCCTGGAACTTGATCTTCCCCAAAGCCATCTGCTCATGAAACAGCGCCACGAGCTCGGCCACAACCTCCACCGCACGATCTCCGTCGCGCAAGAGCTCCGCCATTGCCTGGTCGTCCTCGGTGCGGTTGGTGTTCCTGCGCACAATGTAAAACAATGACTCGGCGACGCGCATGAGCGTTGCTTCAGTCTCTTTGGTGCTAGACTGCATCAGTTTAATGAGAAAGACCTCGCGTCTGGAGGCACTGTGTGCGACGGCTTGGTAGAATATTGGGATCCGGGGGTTGAGCGGGCTCTGGCTGACGAGTTCCGAGAGGTGCGAAAGACTCAGTTGAGGAGTGCGAGAGAGAAGCATCTTGTCGAGGTCTACGGACCAGAGCTCACGGCTCTCGTCGTGAAAGTGAGCGTCCGGGGGAAGGTGCTGGCGTAGATCCAGCGGATATTCAGCCGGGGTGATGATGGGGGAACCTGGTTGATCTTGAGGCTCATTTTCACGATCAGTAAGCTCGGGTTCGCCGATGATGGGAGCTGCCTCTACATGTGGTTGTTCGACAGTGTCCACATTTGGTGCCGCAGGAGTGTTGTGTGCAGCGGACGTTGTTGCCATTGTGATCTATCTTTGATGTAGAGATGATAAATGTTCTACGTGTAGATTTTCAACAGTTGAAGAAAGTCTCTGAGAAGTGCTGATATTGATGGTGTGTAAAAAGGTGGGGAGAGTATATCTGGGGAGACGATGCTGTAGGTGTAGGCAAGAGTATATAGGGATTTGAACTATTGTGCACGGTACTTGTCAGATACTCGTGTGATTATTTTTTTTGTTAAAGGTCAGAGGGCCTACCAGTGCTATATCTCCTTTACGGTTTTTTGTGGTCAATATGCCGCCTGTGATTGGAGCAATAGGACCTTGTTGTTAATCTCTTCGACAGTGGGACCTATTAGCTTGCAGCCAACACAAAAATTGTGCAATTGTGACCAACCTTTCTTGGAAACACAACGAGAATACCTATGCCTACTAGCTCTGCTTGACTTAGATTTTGAATCGGTAATTTGGTACTATCAGACAGATACAAGGTATTGTGGTGAAGATACCTGAAATCCTCAAGTAAAGAAATTAAAGTAAGAAGGTGAGAAGAGGTTACAAGTTGAGAAAGGTTTTATTTAAATATGGCTGACTAGCGTCGAGAGTGAGATTACCCAACAATTGGTAGCCACTCCTCGAAGTGCGCCTTGGCCGTACGTCGTGATGAAGTATACTGTTACAGCGGGTATAGCATACCGCTAGACCGTTGCATGCTCCGGATTGTTCAGGAAGAAGCGTCATACACCAACTACTATATTTAGCCTTGGTGTCCCGCAAAACAGTGGTTCCACTTCCTTAGCGTTCCTCGACAGCCCCAGAGCAGCCTGAGAAGACGGAGACTGTAAACCTTACTATACTCACCATCACCTTTGAGGCTGACATTCCGATTTCCAAAGCATGCATCAACCTGGTTTCGAGACCTAAATACTTCATTTAGGTGAGAGGCTTCTAGCTATTGAACTACGTAGGTATCTGTATTTATAGTCCAATCTATCCGTGATATCTTTCCTAATCGTGCCAAACACGTTGCTTTCCACTCTAGTTACATAACATATACACATAGACCAGTAACCTTCCAGACACAGTTGAGCCGGCTATCTCCGGAATGACTCTAAATTAAAGTGTTCCTAGGAGAACAGAGTGTCAGCTTCTAGCAACGCAGTAGATCCCGGCTCGCTAAGGGTATCTACTATCTTATCTTATCTGCATCAGGTGCATGAGTACCCCGCATTTTCACATGCTTACATGTATTCTCCCCACCAGGTACCTGCTCCGCGTATGCTGGAGTGTTTTTGATACCGGTGTCATCTATCAACATTTCGGTCTCGCTGACCTCTTCTATAGCTATTCTAGATGCTCCTCTCCAACTTATTTCATCTTCCTTTACCATCCTACCAGGCGCTTTGTCCACTTTACCACCTCTACCGTTGCTGCTAGGGCAAAGATACTCTCACAACACCGTTTGCATAGAATCAATCATCCCTGCGACATGACGTAGTGCTTGGGCATGGGCAAAGAACCACATAAAGAGAATTGGGATTACGTTCTTGCCCGTTGCCTGTCTTCTAGGTTATTTGTGAGTTTACCAAATTAAATGCGTGCTAAGCCTGACTGTTGATCTAGCCATTATTTTACTTGCATCTAGAACTGTGGGATCCTAAGAGATGGACCGTCGATCTCGAGTGATTGTGCATGATCCTGGCCTCAACAATACAGGGTTAATGGTACCTCGATTGCGCTGCATCTTCCTCGCTGTATCTAGAGTAGTCTACACCTTGGACAGATCACCCCAGGAAGGATCGTGAAACAAGAGCATAGTCCCTTAGAACATTAAAAAAATCAGGGGCGGAAGGCACCCACAGCACCGGATGAAAGCCGTATAAGAGGCAAAGGCTTGACTTCCCTATCTATGAGGAGTATTCGTTTGAGCTACGCATGGGATATTAAATATTCAAGAGGTAGGTATTGGCACAACTCCTATCATGCATCTTCTATATTAATAAGCCAATAGACCGTCGAAGTCGAAAGTGCGTAGAGAATAATAGTAAAGACCCGTAGTACTACCATTAATATCTAGATCCCTTTAACGTATTGCATAATCCTTTTAAATAATACTCTTTAAACGACCCACACCATTCATCGGGATATGACTATAAACGGAGATGCAGAGCTAGAACTGCAGAAGTGCTCAATGATTGGAAAGGCTCTCCATAGAATGTGGGGTGCCGGAGGTGTTATTTTAGGTTTCTAAAGCACACTCCATTTCCCCATCCTTCCACCCTCTCACTACTACCAATAACTACTGAACTACTAAGGAACACCACACACCCATACCATTTCACACATACTCCGCCACCGAAATCATGGTTTTCGGATACCCACGCGAGATTCTGGATAGCTCTGCCCCCAGGGCTGTAACCTCTACCACCCCCATACCTACACTCTCCAGAGCTACATCTCAAAGGAACTTGGCCCGCAACGCCCGCACTGCGGGGCTTGGGAATGGCCACTTCTCTACGGAGCCACCATCCGAAATGAATCGCGCTGCCTACTCCTCTCACTTAGCGACATCACGGGGCGGTGTAGTTACCAATGCTCAGATAGTCACCACCGAGGAAGCCGAGTACAAAATGTATAGAACCAACGCGGCAAGAGGTCTCGGCCCTCACGACCCTAGGCTATCTAGTAGTCATGGATCCCGACCTGCAACATATATCCAGGCCTACACCGCCGCTGACATTGCCGCAGGCCTGTGCCCGAACCCTCCGCCCCGCTCAGGCACCCCCGGTGGCCCGCGCCGCGACTATACTAGACAGCTCAGCAATGGATCTAGCGCGGCCTCCACAGCACAGGGAGACACGTCTGCCGAGCGTCGCGAGCATACCAGTAGGTGGCTAAATTATGGCCCTAGCCAGAGCTCCTCTACCCAGGGAGTACCCAGTCTCGGCCATCGCCAATCCATCGGTACTCTTAGGAGGATTGAATATCCAAGCCAAGATACGGGTGCTCTGCACACAACATCCCAAAGATATGGTGCGTCAGGACCCCACGGTCTCACACCGCCACAGGCTAGGATCTATGGCGGGGAGGGGGAACCAACAGTGAGGAAGAGGTCGCCGTTGTTGCAGAGACCTGCGTCAGGACCCCGCAGTCAGGCACCGCCGGCTATAGGGCACGGCAGGGCGGGTGAACCAGTGGTGAGGACGAAGTCCCCATCGTTGCGGAGACCCTGGATGGAGAATGAGCCAGTGGTGAGGACGAAGTCCCCAGCGTTGAGGAGACCCTGGATGGAGAATGAGCCAGTGGTGAGGACGAAGTCCCCATCGTTGCGGAGACCCTGGATGGAGAATGAGCCAGCCAAGGCGCTAAAGTCGGCTATGAAGAATACTGGGAGTGAAGAGACGGGGAGTGGAAGGGCGGGGAGTCGAAGGACGGGGAGTGGAAGGGCGGGGAGTGGAAAGACGGGGAGGTCGGTGAAATTTGCGAGGGAAAAGAGTGTGAACTATTACAATGGGGCTGGGAATTGAAGCCGGAATTTCCGGCGGTAGTGATGCATGCGGAGGAGAGGTTTGTGGCTTGTTGAACGTTTAGTGGGGTACATTTTCTTTCTCACTGCTCTGTTTGAGAGTGATAATGCTTTTTCAAGGTAGTGGTGTGCGTTTAACTGAAATTCAGAGTAAAGCATGGGTTAATGAAGAATGAGAGTTCAGGTGAGTATTTTGTTTTGTTTTGTTTAACTCATTAATAGTTCAGATGAGTACGAGATAGTGCTGCTTTTTATATCAAATATTACGCTTTTATCCTATGTGCCGTTCTAGGCCGTCAGTGCAAATGTGGATACATGTAGTCATGAACCATTACCGTAGCTACATGTAGGTGAGGGCGAGGACTAGCCAGACAAATCTCGAACCCCGATTGGATCAAGTGAGTCTCGCTCCTAACATACAAGTTCAAAAAGCGATGTATCGTGTGCACAGAAACAAAATATTATTGGCGTATCAACGTTTTGGGACATGATCCAGCGGTTACGTGGCTGAATTCAACCAGGTCAAGCAAATGATTAGTAAAGCAGTACACCTCTAGCTAACTCTCTATATAGCTAATTATCACTGTTTATAATCACTCTTGGCCTAGTAATTCTCTATGAGAGATCGAGTACCCCCACCACTGAACAATTTGGATTACGAGGACCAACACCATGAATCGATTTGACATGGATCAGTGCGTCGGAATTCTATGCAGGTAGCCATTGCTGGTCTTCTTACAGCTTGCTGAGTGTACCAATCACCTATAGAATCCGTCTTGGCCCCCGTCAAGAATTTGAATCGGACGAATAGATACCCAGTCAATTCTCTATAATAGTATTCCAGCAGAGGTCGAAGGGCCAATGCAATTTAAGTATTAATTCCCTGCAGTCTCTGACCTCCTGTTCTACAAAGACACACGCACCATTCGTCTGTCATAGCAAGCATAGCAAGCACCGAGCGTATAGCTCGTGTAACGACATCTTTCTCTTCAAACAACCAACCTGTAGGTCATCGATCTCTCGCTAGCACATAATGGACCGCTCAGACGTCACCGGAACAAACAGACTCCCCCCACCACCGCAAGAGACACGCGGGGCAACTTCCACCAAAACATCCACCTTCATTTCCACAGTCACAAGCTTTGCAGCTCTCCCCAGGCCAACGGATGACTCTGGAGGAGGTTTCAAACCGCCATCATCCCAGCCCATACCCACCACGGCTTCGCTGATAATACAACCACCTCAGCCTACTGCGGCTGCGACAGAGGTTGTGGTGGTGGTCTCGGCACCGGAGGTCAAACCGACACCAACAACCAGCATATTCATGAGACCAGGGAGCACCTTCGGGATGCTAACTACACCGAGCGCAGCTACCTTCACCAGCAGTATCTCAGCACCGTCAGATATAGTCACCAAAACATCAAGCACAGAGATCAGGGTTCATATCACCACCACGATCCCCATCCCCGCGAGCGGGGGTAGTGGAGGTACAAAGCTCTCCACAAACCTGATCGCTGGCATCAGCGCCGGCGTCAGTGTTGCTATTATTGCGGCCATCATTCTCTTCATATCCTTCCGTGTACGCCGTAAGAATCGCGCTAGTGTTAGCAAACAAACAATGCTGAAACGCGAGATTGGGAAACCGGTTGTGGTATCGACGTCGAATGAGGCGGGAGGGTCGGCTGAGACCTTTTTTAAGGGCACCGGTGGGGCAAGTAGCGAGAAGGCGATCCTGTCGGCGCATGAGAGCGAGGCTATGATGCTGTCGCGGACGACAAGCCCTACCACACAGGCATCGGGATATGCATATGAACGGCCTCCATCCTTCCCGAATTCCAACAGCGCGAGTGTGAATAGCGCAGGGCTTCCTCCCGTTCTCCGCACCCCAGAAACCTCCGCCAAGTCATCCCCAACATTTGCGCCAAACCGTGGTTATTACGGCTCGATCCCCATCGTCATAGAGCCCCCAACCCCCGTGGCAGCGACACCGCCGCCACCACGCCCCGTACGACCTCCATCCTCATTTTACCCCCCCAACGGCGACAGTATCGAGCCCTACGCCGCCCGTCGCCTCGATGAGCCCTTGAACTACGCCGCCCGCGGGTACAATGATGCCGGAAACCCATACGCCATGAAGCCAGCAACACGAATGGTGCTAAACGTTCCCAAGAGCAGCCACCAGAGTGAGCGAGTGCCCAGAGTCCTATCAGGCGTAGGGAGCACGCCAGAAACACCGGATTCGGCGAGCTACTACTCGGTGGGCTATATGAACGAGTATCTGAAAGGCGGCGTGCGCGGGTCGAGGATGACGATGCTCAGTGAGGACATCCCGAATGGGTTGTTGATGGGGTCTATCTTGGAGCAGTGTGAGTCCGCTCCTCGTCCTCATGTTCGTCCTCCAGAGGAGCCCGTCGTAGAGGAGTGGTATGGAAACGATGGAAGGAAATTTGGTGGGTAGGGGGGGTGTCTGATTAAGTTAGAACCAGAACCTGTCTTGTTTTGGTCTGGTTTTTCGCGGTGATATTGAGTTTGGAGTGTCTATTCGTAGTATTAATGCGAAGGTGGGCACTTTTATAATTAATATGTAAGTAACGAATTTCCTTTGTTTAGCCTGTAGTCGGTCATAGAATTGACTGCTGGTGTACGTGTAGATAGCTATAGATACAGGTCCTATTTAGTTATGCTTATGTGTTTCCCTAGTGCTGTTAGGGAAGCGGCGGTGAAATGAAGTCAGATATAACTATTCCGCTGTATTCACTCTTATTGAGTGAGACTTTCATTATCTTAAGAATTTGGTGTCGATAAGGTTTATTTTTCTCATATCTCCAGAACCACCCTTCCCCCCTTCCAAAGAACATCAGACAACCATATCTCGCCACAGAACATAACCGTCTGTAAATGCGTCATTACCAAACCACAACCAGAAAGAACATCTACGGAGATATACGAGTGATACTGTATGACTCTGCCCCCCCTGCAATACGCAACCCACCCACCCACCCAACAAACGTCTCTCCCCCATCCCAGCCAGCCTACGTACTAAAGCGCATATATTCAGCAGTGGAATAATTGAAAATAGAAACCCACCCCCCATCCCGCGCGTGCTGCATGGCGCGGGAATACGCCGACTTTGGTGCCTGGCTAGATATAGAATATACATGTATGCGCATGATGTATGAACACTCACACGCTACTATATCGGGATGTGCACTATTCTACGGTGGCCCCTGGCTGGATACATGTAGACATGACAGGGCGGTCGGTGCCCGAGGTAGGTTGGGTTGGGTTGGCTTGGTGGAGGTTGACCTTGGACCCTTTGACATTGAGCCGCAGATAGCTATGGGGAGAGGGTCAAGGCTCTCTATATGTTAGGCCTGTTTGGTGGCTTGCCCACGCCGTGGCCAGGTGGTGTTTCCGAGGCTCTGGTTTGGGGGGCGGCTTGGGGATTTGGGTACGGGCTTTGGCCGGGATTTGTTGACCGCTGTGTTGGCTTATGGCTCTTTGGTGCTGGTTTTCAGTGAGGATGGCTGTGTTTATGGCATTGAGGGTCAATCTCTGTTTTTCTTCACTTCCGTTGTTTCATCAACGACACATGCAATCGTCTTGGGGCAACGACGAAACAGGTTGAACGACGAACAGCGGTCTTTATTAGTCAAGACAGTGGCGCTCAGGTTGGTATGCACCCACCAGCTTGGCTGGCATCTGTGTTTTTGTCGTTGTCCCAAGGTTGACTGTATCAGCAGCGGCAGCGCGACCCTTCCCCATTGCTGGGACTGCACATAAGGAGCAGCACGAGAACCGGAGCTTCAGTGCACCTTCAAACACAACGAATCTCAACCTAAAACAAAAAATCATAATTCATTGCACATTCTAAAACATTAGACTCACAACGTTAACCCAACTCTACACCAGATCGCCCCAAGCCCCACTACAAACCTCACAACGCCCCAGAAGCCGACCACAAACAGCGCTTTCACAATACCAGACATAGCCAGGGACAAGGCCAGATACTTACAAAATCTCGGGAACCGTCCCCCTCCTCCTACCTTGATCCTTCTTCTACCGACCACGCCTGCAGCGCTTGGAGTGCACGAGTGGTTCCCCCCCTCCTCCGGGATGGTCTGCAGCCGCGGCACAAACTTCAGGAACCCGCCATTTGCGCGCCGCTTGCGGTGCTGGTGGCGGACGGAGATGGTGCGCCCCTCGCGGCTCTCCGTGATGATCCAGCAGGTCTTTGGGAACAGGATGAGATGCGAGCGCGTGGTCGGGGGCGCGCTTCTGTATGGGGAGTGCGAGCGGTGAACTTTGGAGCGTGGTAGCTGTTGCTCCTGACGGGGGCGGTGGCATGGGGGTGCGGTTGTGCGCGGGGAGTGTCCGGCTTGGGCCATCTTTGAGAGGTGGCTTGGTGGTTGCTGGTTGGGGGCTGGGGGTGTACTGGTGTGGTGTTAGTGTCTTGGGGCGGGGGGACTCGCAGTGATGTGGGTTCGGGGGTTGATATAGCTGTGGAATCTTTCTGTCAGAGATCTGATTAGACTTCAAGGGGTGTTTCACAAAAGGATGCGCCAATAGCATTCTAGACTCATTTGGAGATCGGTGGTTGGCTGACAGTCGTAGGTTCTCCCCACTCTGGCGGATTAGTAGATTATGAATCTATACTGATATGGTACTGGCGCCTATATTGTGTTCTAGATATCTTGATTCATCAATCTAGATTCCGATATATACCGTTCGCTCCTCACTATCATCCGAACTAGCTGTGTGAAGAGCTTTCCGCTCACCTATCTTGCACCCCCGGAAGTAAGATAATGGCATCAAGCAGGGTGATACCGCCCTCACCTCCGCAATCGGGGGTTCCAGGTACCGCATATCAAAGCTCACCACGACGGCGTGGACTGGATACTGTGAGCCGTACTGCGGAATATCAAAATTATCCATGCCCGATCACATCGCAAAAGGCACATTAGCCAGAATAACCAAACTTTGAAAAAAACTTCAATTAAGCCCCTATTGAAGTCGTGGTTTCGGGGGAGGGCCTCGTTGGAGTTGTTTTCCATTCGAAACCGGATCGCAACAAGCGCCCGGATGGACTTGATAACTTCCAATATAGTAGTAACCCCTCGCTATAAGGATCGATACAGACCGAGATTTTCATCTTTATAGATAAGGTTTATATTTCGCGAGACATCGCCGCATCTAAACCGTGGCACGCTGTTGGCCGCTGCTATGTTCAGTCTCTGCTGCGTCGAAGGGTACGAATACGAGATAGACCACTTTCCACTGACAGAATGCATGTGTTAATAATACTGGTAGAGACAGAACAAGACAGGCCAAGGACCTACAGTACAGGAAAACGGGGCAAATAAACTGTGGTATTCAGCACTGTGTTGGAACAAATCCAGCATTGTTAGGGCCACCAGGGTTCAACCCGTGGTGATGAGAGTGAATGTATGCATGGGAGGGTGTAGCCACTCATGAAAATGATTGATGCCAGACCAATGCTGTGCCTGAAGCTTTTGGTGCCTGCCTGTGGCGGCGATCACGCCCGCCCGTACACCCGTTCACTAGTCACGCAAGGAGCTGGGTCATTGTCACAATACCAGCCACAATGCCGTTGTAATAGCGGGAAGCGAGAGATAGAACTTGCGGGCAGTGATAATGGGCAGTGGTAGTGGGCAGTGATAGTAGGCAGAGATAAATGGAGTTTATGGGCGGTGAAGTTTAGAAGTATATGGGCGGTGGGAATTGTTATGCGTGGTGAGAATCTACGGGCAGCGAAGTTTACGGACATCAGGGCGGTGGGGTTTTGGAAGTACAATGGCAGCTATGATAGGTAGTGATGGGAGGAGACTACGGGCGGTGATGCTCGGAGGTACAAAGGTAGTGATATCAGGCAGTTATTGGTGGAGAGTATGGTCATTGAGGGACAAAGATTGTGGCTAGTGTTAATTGGCGGCAAACGGTGGAAATTGCAAGCAGAGATGGGGACATGGGGAGAGCACACGGGCGGTGGCATGGAAGAGACGTTTTTTTGGGCAGTGTTGGAACTTGGGTAGCAAGGTTATATCTGTTTTTCCATTTCGAAGATCACCTAATGGTGCTCCAGCTGTAGCAATCAGATTTTCCTACCTTTCTGTTGGTGGCAGCCGAAGGGGAGAGAAGGGAATGGGGAACCCCTCTCGGTGGCTTGTAAGAGGTTTTATAGTCGAGACTTTATCCCACGTTTCATCTTTTATACGGTGTTGGCTTGCCATCCATGGTCGGATTGTATAATTAGTACGGGGACGATAACAACTTTGAATGATTTGTATAGTTAGAAATAATTTCATAAAGAGGACGAGCAGATAAGGCTCGATAATCTCATTAAACAAACAAATAATAAATCCATCTCCCAAAACGTAGCACACGGCACCTACATACTCGGAAACAAAACTACCGCCTATCCCCCACTATACTCCATCCTTAAGTCTCTCTACTTTCATCTTACCCCATATTCTCTTCAGTCTTCTTGAAACCGCGACCACGTCCTGACAATCACGGGTCTCCTTTATCTCCTCTTCATCCTCCTCCTTGATTGTTGCCAGCCGGGGATAGAAACGCACCCTGTAATATGGCAGCGTCGGAATTCCACGCATATCCGGAGGCCCACTGAACTGGTTGTGTGACATTTTCTTTTTCTTTATCAATGATTTGGCGCACTAAAACTAGAGATCAGATAATTGTCTAGTGACGGGGAAACTCGGAGGGACTGTTTCTTGCGGGCTTTTATACCTGCTAAAACCAGTTGATGAAGGGTTGTAAATCCATTCTATACATATCGGCCCCGTATGATAATCGGTCGTACTGTTAGGGCAGGTATAGCCTAGTAGGCTCTAGGCAAAACTGTATGTGCGGTTCATCTCTGGTTGTGGCTTACGGGGAGGTTAGGTGGATGGCCACCGGAGGTTTGGTAATCACACCCCGACTGCTGGGCTATAAGGCAATCCACCCATCCACGCTGGGCGCTCCCAAGCGCAGGGAGAATTCCAGTCTCGATCTCTTATTCGAGGGATGCAACTTTTTTCCATCTCTGTAACGACACAAGGCGGGATGAGTATTGTCAGTTTTCCAGTGCCACACATCGCCTCTTGCCGGAGCGTACCAAAATGAGAGGGGGATCTACGCGGCCATAAAGGCTCACTCCCACTTCTGGAACATGCATAGTCGGTTATACCAAATCATTCCAATGGAAATTCTTACTTTACTATATGGAAAGTGCTGAGAAGCACTCATGGCAGTACACCACCATGTGCCCGACCACGGGAAAGGCGTGGTAGGGCCAATCCGGGTCGAGGAGTGTTGTCATAACACCGAGCATTGCTAATCACAACCAAAATCTACAAAGGGTGTATTAACGTTACTATGAAATAACCCCGGCCCTGAAACCTCATGGCGCCAATATTTTGGTGCGAGGCCCGAATCACCCCAACCTGTGTATGAGAATACTACAAGATTTGGAGAGTGAGGCCCGGGTGTTAGAGAAGATTAGGGCACATACGCAAAAATCACCGATTCCTGCCCAGACTGTAGCGCATCCTCCACTCCTGGGTGAAAGAAACTTACTAGAATCTTATTTCACACCCTGGTGCGGAGTTCCAACTTTTGCGATAGCGCAACTCAGACCAGCGACCGGTGCCAAGACTGTCAATGATCAACAATGTCTAGATGCCAAGACCGATGCGAGTGATGTTCTATGTCCCCGGCGACAGAATAATATATCTCACAAGTTGGCCTTTAGCTCTCTGATTTCCGGAAGGTTTACTTGGCACTTCCGAGTTTCTACCAATGGGCACATTGAAGATCCTAGACTCTCGCAGGACAATGGAAGAGTTGTACCATCAACCCATGATGCTAATTTTCTTGGCTTCAACAATAGGAGTCTGGCTTATCTCATCTTGCGATTCCCATCGTTGATATAAACACCAAAATCAGAGGAACTCGTACATTCTCAGTTCTAGCTCACCAATTGCTCCCAAAGCCAAGCACGCCCCCAGCTGGATCCAAGTGGTAGGATCGCCATATGGGTGAAGTTAAACCCCCGTTCAATTACAGGAGTGGCTTAATTTAGAATTCCTACGTTCTATATTATGATATGAGTACATGAATTCTATTACCACACTACATACATCGGAGAATTGATAATTGAATACCAAAATATGTGCTATGAAGCCTCATGGAAAGCGCGGAAATTACGCCCCATTTGAAAGCTACATTCCTCCAGTTGTGGTCTTTAAAACAGCAACACACCATTACGTTTAGCCCGGCCCCACATCATCAACAATACAGCAACGAAACTTTCAAACATTTGTGAAAACATATAATATCTATCAAACAGCATCTCTTATTAACAAGCCATGAGTAATACTCTACCCGGACCTAAACCAGCACCTAATTCTTCCTTGTCAGTTTGGATAACCTCCATCGAGAGGGAATTGCTACTTTGTGATGTCCCCCGGGTCAAGGAATGTATCGTCGCACTACTCTCAAAAATCACTCATTTTTTTCCCGAGATTTACAATGGAGGTCACCTTATTCATAATCATAGTACCAATTCGGAAAGGGCAAAAGTTCTTCTGGAAGCTGGGCTGACGCTTGCGCCTTACATGTATATGGAAGACTACGTCACAAGTCGGAGTTGTCAGAGAACAATGCAATTCATACATGCCGTGGTATCCGAGCTTTCTCAGGGTGTAACGCCCGGAACTTTTTTCCAGCATGGCTTAAGAGCAGCGCTTCTCGAAGCCGAGAATAAACGGTATTGTGGAGAACGCAACCTGTCAGAGACAGAAAAGAGCGCACGCATCGCTGCTTGTCGTAGCTTGGCTGACATCGCATGCTATCTTGAGCAATACGACAGTTTAGATAACCCTGAAAGTCTCAAGGCTCAACTTCTAGAGATAAAAGCAAATAAATTGATTGAAAGCCATACATTACTCTATAACCGTTACAATGGCACGGTGTCCGAGAAGATAATCCGTCGAGCTGTATTCGACTTGGGAGATGATTTGATGCGCAATTTTATACTTCCTCTCTTACCAGCAGAATCTCCATTGAGAGCTAAAATTAATTAACAGATATGGAGAATGAAACAGCTATGGATTACGACTAAGCATTAGGTTTTTCTCTTTCATTATTTGTTTGAAGATCAACAAATTTGTTCGATTTTCTCCACTGTATTTTTACCTGCCTACAATTTATCCTTTGTGTATGTATGCCGATACTCTCAATCCTTTTTGAGTATCCGAATACTTGTTATGCTCCGGGGCCTGAGAGCTTCCGCCCTGTACCTAAGCTAATCAATAACAAATCATTATGCAATATTACTACCTCTCTATCCCAATATCAGTGACCTACTTTAGGACTTTAGGCGCTTGTAACCGCCATACAGAGATAGTACCGCTCCCAAAACTCTCCCAACCCGCGTCACTAGAAGATCCTAGACCTCTCTCGAACGTCTTCAACCTGAGATATCTACCATGCGACGCCCTCACCTGCCCTCCCATCCGCATTCAATGCAAATGCCAGACAGAGCACAAGCCCTTCTCGCAGCATTAGTACCATGAGCCCCCTACTCTTCTACTACAAAAAACCACTATCCCGCTCGGTAATCTCCATATCCGACTCGTAGCAACTAATCCCCTATCTGACCTTAACCATCCCATCATCCCGTCACACGATCAATCCTCACCTCTCGTATATATCCTACTCTGACTCTATATATTCCATCCTCCGCCACCGACCCGCCAGAACAACCACCTCATCTCGACCCTTCCTCCAACCCCTCTTCTCGGCACCGGAGAATGGGAGCCATTCTCACCCTCCTCGCGGTCCTCACCCCATGGGCCCGCATACCCCCCCCGATCCCCGCCGGTGCCACTCACGACGAGCGGAAGCCCGCCACGGCCACCATCAACGAGCGCCCCCAGCTCGAAAAGGAGGCCTGTGGAATGACCCTCAGAGGCCGGCGCGCGGAGGAGTGTAAGTCAACAGATAAACTCGGGTGGTACGCGTATCTTGAGGTTGCGAGGGAAAGTGAGTTGTATGGCGCCGGGCTGTGATAATCTCGGTGCATGCTGTAGGCATATGGCGGACTTACAGAGCTAGGATCAGGGGGAAAGGGGCGGAGGAGCTGGTTTCGTCATGGCTACTCAGGTAGCTATGTTCGGAGGTGGGGGGGGCGAGGGCTGCGGGTAGGAGTTGGGGTTTAAAATCGAGGAATTGATTATCGCTATAACCTATCACGTATTCTCAGTGTTACGCTTATCGAACGCTAGACCAGTGCTGAGCTGGTCATGTTCCATATGCGTATTGAAGGTAAATACTAAACGTCCAAAAACAGAATATGTAGTGGAGCATCCTCAAATCCCCATTATTTTACCTAGCCTGTCTTGATACCGATAATGGGCTTCAACAAACACTTTGACTAGCCACTCTCCCACGAGTCCCTTGTTATACGGGAGAGCTCTATAGCCAGCGCGGCCCCAAAGGTAACAAGGTCTCTCAGCGCACCTCGACCGTGTCGGGTCTAAATTCGGGGGTTGGGTTGAAACTCCAGGGACACTGAATCGGCGACGTAGTGTAAGACGTAGCTAGATAGGTTATTCCATTCAAAACCAAGTGTTACATTCTCTACAGTAAATCCCTCCATGCCTATCAAACACTGGCGCATAGTGCTGGTACTTGTGCGAGGAGGCGGAGGAAAGCGGGCAGTATAGGGGCAGTGCGCTATTACTATAGACTATGGTCTGTACGTAATTAATGAGTTACATAAGAAAATAAAAATCGCGCGTGTTAACCTGACCCTTGCGCTTAAGCCAGACGAGTGATGTTTCATGACTGCATTGCCAAGACGAGTGATCATTTATGACGCGGGCTTACAAGGTTGTCAACAGCGTTTCGGAGGCTCTCACATCGCGGTCAAGAAGGTTCGAAAATTAAATTAATCATTATAATGTGGGGACTATGTATTTCTACGACAGCTTCATCTCATAAATCATCATCCATTACCCATAAAGAAGACTGCCAGAAAGAAAAACTTAAAAGATAAACTAAGAAAATATCCAGAACTGAAAACAGAAAGCCCGAACTCGAAAGTTAAAATAAATATACCCAGATTCCAAATCCGTGTAGTTATACCCAAATTATCAAGGAATATGAGGAAAGAAAAATTACTTGACTTGTGCAAGTACTTCTGAAATAACGAAATATCGGTAAAGAAAAAAAACACTCACCACTAGTCCGGAAAATAAAGAAACCTAGCCTGTAAAGAATCCGCAAACACCAAGGCAACCCAAGAAAATCGTAGATATACGCGGGTTCCTTAACCACCAGAAATCCCTAAAAGAAACCCTGCAAATCGCAGATCCGTTGTCCAACACCAGTGAAATGAATCCCCAAACCCCCAGTCCACAATCCACAATCCCGCCACACACAATACCTATCTTCTTCCAGCCCTCCTCTCTTCCCTCCTGGCATCATCTCGCTTACTCCTCTGTCGCTCTTCCTCCGCCCAGACGCTCGAATAACTATCCTCCGGCCTCACGGTCCCTCTTGAACTCGCAGAAGCCCCTGAGCTACTCTGATGATTCGAACCAATTTCCCAGCTGATGTTCAGAACCTGCCCATTACCGCTTCTTGCACTCGACGTTGAATTTCTACTAGCCGCACTTGCACTGGGTGGCGGGCCTCTCATCGAACGTGAGTCGCCCCTGACACTGGGCGGTGGGCTCCTCACCGAGTGCGGGTCGCTCCTCCCGCTCGGCGGTGGAACTCTCAGCGAGTGAGCATGGCTCCTATGAGAGGTCCCCGATTGTGAATGATGAGTGCGTTGCGAGGACGCATGCGACGGGGCATGCGGTGGTACCTGTGGGGCCGCCGGAGGAGGGTTCGGTACCCGTACGAGCGATGTGGATGAACGGTGGACATGGTCCGACCTTGGCGGTTCATAGCGTGGCGGTGGGCTTGCATGTCCGCTGCGAGATCCACTATGGCTTACCATGGTTGCGCTCCTATGATGCGATGTTCTGGAAGGGGCATGGCTACCAGAGGTCTGTGGGCTTGTATGCTCGCTGCGAGATCGACTATGGCTCACCATGCTACGATGCGATGCTTGGGAAGGAGCACGACTACCAGAGGTCGGTTGGCTTCTATGCCCGCTGTGAGATCCACTGTGGCTTTCCATGCTACGATGTGATGCTTGGGAAGGAGCACGGCTACCAGAGGTCGGTGGGGGGCCCATTTGATTGTGCCGTGAAGCCGAAGAAGGCGTATGGCTACGCGATGAAGCTGTGGTGGGAGCCACGCTGCGGGCTGTTGCGGCGGGGGGCGCTTGGATCTGAGGAGCATAGTTAATTGTTACAATATACGTAGGGGATGTTGGAGAAGGTTGTGGCGGGCTTGCCACGGGAGGAGCGGTCCCTGGCCTTGCCGGGACAAAAAACCAGGATGGTCTTGCTTCGCGGTCAACTACTCCCGCTGGCGGTGCCACGATGTTGACTGTTGTTGACGATTCGGGGGTGCTGCTGTGTGGCGGGGGTGGAGGGATGCTGCCGTACGGGAGGACGGCACCATTGGGGATGGTGCTTGATGACCGAGGCTGGAAGGTGCCCGGCGGCCAGCTGTCCGGATCGGAACACCAATTGATTTCAGACATGCTAGTATTTGTGGGTAGGGCTGTCAAGGTAAGCTGGGTATGGTGCAAAGAGAATCAGGAGGTCCGCTGGGAAGAGGTGGTGGTTCACTATTGATATGAGTGTGAGTGTGGGTTCGAAGGCGTTGCTGACTATAGCGTTGTGGGCGAAAGATGGTGAATTCTATTCGAAGGAAGGGGGGGAGGGGCCTTTTAAATTCCCCAGAACTGCTACCACCCTGACAGTATCCAAGTGACACTGATATTCTGATATTAGCTATCTCTTTAAAGTGACTCACATGGAAATGTCGAACTATGAAACAGCGTCCCTGTCCTACTCTAGGGGGCTCTAAATCCCAGAAGAACCGACCTGCCTAGGCTTGAGTATATTTCAAGTTGAAACATCGGATACTTTTGTTTAGAACCTATCAATGATGCCTTACATATAATGGACTTTGAGCCAGCACCGTCCCAACAAGCAAAAGGCAGTTGAGCCCTGGTACTCGGCGGCCAATAGCAGTCAAGATACGCCTTTTGATAATATCCTTTGCATGTGTACTATTAGCTCGCTACCCAAGGGAAGGGACCTGAATGATACAACACGCGCAGATCCTGTCCAATAGAATTCGACTTCTTTGGCTCGGAATTAGCTTAAAAACACCTCACTTAATTTCTCCTCAAACGTACAATCAGTAAATCATAAATCATTTCAGTACAACCAAGAATTCGACTTAGGTATATTTTCTCAGACAATATGTGCCAGTACGACATAACCATGTATCCCTTCTGCGCGCAAGGCAGGGAAATCACCTGTAGTCTCGCAGCCCCTTGTGAGTAACTCATGGTTTCCTCCTCGAACCCAAGCTTTCTTCCCTGGACTAACATTCAATAGCCGATAATACATGCCGCCGCTATCCCTTTGAGGGATGTAGAGCCTTTCTTGCTACCGGAATTCCTTGCCTCAAGTTCAGAGATTTCCCATCTGAAGCCGCGTTTTGCAGAGCAGTCGAGGCCCAAAGTGACACCATCGTGAGGGTCTCGTTCGAGGATTGTAACCTTGGCTGTAAGCCCTGTCTTTTGCTTTCTATATCTCTTTAATATATAGAACTAACCCATGTGTGATAGGCCATGGGGCACTTAGTTGCAAAATGGGCGCCAGTAAGCGACCGACGGATCAGTTCAATAGGCCGGTAGGTCCGCCGCCAGAGAGGAGGAGGGTCAGGTCACACGAGAAGTCAGCGATGAAGAGATGGCTAGCTACCGTACAGAGGGGCTCAATTGATCTCACGTCAAGGCAGATGTATGAGAGTGATGGAGGAAGCCCAGAGGGGTATACCTGTGCTACGCCCTAGCTATCACCGCTCTCTGTCGTTGAACGGTTGATTTTAGTATGTATAATTAGGTGCTGGCCACTTGGCGTTTTATAATATTAGATTTTGTTGTTGAGTTGGACTTTTGAATGCCATGGAGGTTATTAACTTGATGGCTTCTATGGATTGATGTGTTGTACTCTTCATCTACATGTAGTAATGAGTCTCTTTGGCTGATTTGCTTTGTGCGAAGGCGCTAGAAGGGCTGCAGAAGTGCATGTATATATGTATCGACCCTAGTTCCTCTCTTGTGTATAAACCATCGCCCTTAGAGAATTGACCACGAAACTGCCTCAATATGTGACATGGTAATATTGTAGCTAACGTCCCAGGACGACAACATGGCTTAGGGTCTCGCGACAAGCAACCTTCTGCTCAATTATGTGAGGCTAAACCCATAAACCCCTCAGTGTTGTTCTGGTGTTCTAGGAACAACATACCACAGCCAGAGAATGGAATGCATGTATATAGCTGTAATCGGAGGATTCCTATTCCCTTCATATCACCATTCTATACTTAGTCTGTACTGGTTACCTAATACGCGCATATATATAGTGGTAGGTAATAAGTGACGGAGTGGACTGAGACAGAGTGATACCTGTTTTGGGTAAAACGTCATCAGAATACGGTGTTTGTAGGCATATCCGTATCTCAGGGCGCCCCGTCACTTATTACCTATCGCTATATAGCCTCTAGTAAGGGTTAGAGGTTAGTTGGTGGGCTTAATTTATTCTAGTGCACTTCATATTACTCACTTATAATTACAATCTAGATGACTTTTGAAACCCAGTTACTTAGCGATATCAGTTTTATGAGTGGTCAATTGCAGATCGTCAGTTATTCATCGTGAAACATCAAGAGGGGACTTTGGGATTATTCTGACATGCTCTGCAGAGACCTTGGTTTCATGTCGTATCCTCTCAAAACCTCAAGCCCATAATCAATCTCAAAGTATATCATCGGATTGCACATCCTCCTCTTTTGAGTTTCCGAATGATGTAAAAATATCAATTAATTATAATTAACAAGGCGATTCCATTGCCATAGACTACTGCATGTAATTAATAATGAATTAAACAAAAAGACTCAGACAAAGCAACCCACGGCCATTTACTGGCTGTGGGCGCAGATCAAGCCAGCCTACATCCCATCCCACTTCTCCGGCCACAAATCCAGCGTAAACGAAAGGAAATTCATGCCATCCATCGGATTCCATCCTATACTCTCCCAGCTATTACCGCCCTAAGTATTCCTCTCCCAGCTCTTATTATACCAATCCTGATACTCCTCATGGCCTTTCTTAACCCTCCTCTTCGGCCCCATCCACGGAGTACCATCGAGATTATTAAACACCGGCCTCCCAAAGTTATCGGTCTCCCTCTTCGGCGTGCCAGCCTTGCATCCGCGACCGCCTACCCATCCTCGGGACGTTAGCCATGCGCTCCTGCACCAAAAACAAAACCCGGGAAGATACGGTTTAACTGACCAACTGTCAGATTACAGTCATTATAGTCCACCTTGACCACTGTATCCTGCAACTCCATCAGTGCACGCCGATACAACGCCTCATCGCCACCCCATGCCACGCAGGGCCCTTTCATGCCTTCTTTGGCGCGCTCACAGAAGACGATACTGTACCGGCGGCAGATAGCGTTGCCATTGTCCTTATCGGGGTCGCGCGCGTACTTTGGGGCAACCTGATTGTAAGGGTGGCCGCAGAAGGGGTACATGGTTATTGTGAATTTACACATTGTCGTTGTTGATGTTTGTAAGGGTTTATTGGGCGGGAAAGTGTTGATGTGGGAAGCTAATTAGATCAGGGAATTCGAGTGCGAGGGAGCTCTCAAGGACCATATGAGACTGGATTTTAATATTCTATTAAATCGTGTAAATACCGGTGTAGTGAGGGAAATGAGGATATAGAAATATTACTAGTCAGTATGCCTAGCCCGGCCCACTTAGAAGCGATTCTAATCTAGACTCACGTGGCTCTCCTAGTAATGATAAGACGATTACTGCCTCTAATCTAACTAGCATCTAGCAATCACCTTCATTTATTTTGAATCAACTAAGCACAATGCGGCCAGTAATATAATCCAGCAAAAGTTGGGCCCACCAGGCGGCGCGCTAGCAACCTCGAACCCTAACCCACCTCGAGTGAGCCATCATGACCCAGACCTTACTTGTCCAAAACCCCGCAATGACATCCAAAGGTCGGAGAAATAGCAACATCAGGATTCGATCCTCGATGGAACTAGTTCTGGTAATCATAAATACTCACTAAGGTTATTTTACGGGGAA
Organism: Morchella sp. 2014-9hei; assembly: GCA_024713685.1. NCBI lineage: Eukaryota > Fungi > Ascomycota > Pezizomycetes > Pezizales > Morchellaceae > Morchella > Morchella sp. 2014-9hei. The sequence continues at coordinate 1,506,487 of JAMGYW010000008.1, read as the reverse complement.
CTCCGGCAGCAGAATACCCCAGTTCTTTTCATACAAAATTTACATCTGCCAGCCTGCTACAGTACGAAGGGTGCTGAAATACGCTTCTGAAAGACACTAAAGTAGCCTTTATGAGGTTTCACAGCCTCTTCAGTCATATGAGCTTGCTTAGCTCTACACATATCCCTAATGTTGAAAATCGAGTGACATCCTATGACTACGTGAAAGGCACAGCCGAAAGATATTGAGGTCTCCGCTACTTACATACTATTTACTCTTCAGTAACCTTTCAAATATTTCCCGTCTTTGAATGGTGGGAATACTGGCTTGGGCTCAAAGCCCCGCCTGAAGATCCCGGAAGAGACCGAGTGAAAAACACCGAATGGCATAACTTCAAGTCCCTAGGCAAAGGCTTATATTTGTTTAAATTTTCTCTTGATTAAATACTCTACTCCAAGTGCATATTCGGGTGCTGCTAACATCATGTGTAGCCGCAACGAGGCTAGAATCGATCGGGAGGTGCAATTCAATCAGATGATCTCCTTTCATATGGAAAGGACCTCATCTTGGTAATGATTCGCTACGTACAGCCGCGTTCGAAAAGACTTGGCACCCCAAGGCCAAAAGACGAAGGAGTCTTTCTGCCCCCTAATCCTCTTATATTCAAGGTCATAGTTGGAGAGCGCTTTTAATATCTCCATTGTGATCATGTCTTGAACGTTATGAATATGCGGGAGCAAATATGGTTGTTGGTAGCTACAATTCATTAACGGACTCAATATGGTAGGGTGCCATGACTTTTCAAATGCGGCTGTACTCATGGTATACCAGAGTTCCTATATATGGATGTCATATACAGCAATTGAATCTGTAGAATGCAACCAAGTTAAGGCTTAAAAGGCCTTAGTCCCCCAACCTGTCTCAGACCACCCCGCGAATCCACGCTTCACTCACAAACACTTCATCTCGAGAACAGCTATCCCACGATATTTCAGTCTCTGATCCAATTCCCATTACCCATCGAAAAAAACTACTGCTACCATGTGCATCCACACGATCAACGAATATCCCTTCTGCGGCGAAGAAAAAATCGACGTGACCGCTGAGGACGCCATAATGCACGGCGGTGAGTTCATTTCAGCTTCCTGTACAGCATAGCCTGCTATTCTATATGCATCTATAACTAACATCACATCCAGAGGGCGAAGGCAACCAGATGTGCCGCAAGTACAGCTTTTCAGCCTGCGAAAAGTTCACACGGACTGGCCGGCCGTGCCTAAAAAATATGACCGAGAGGAAATACCGTGAGGCAATCGAAGCACGGGAGGACTCGATTATTAGGGTGCACTTTACAGACTGTAATATGCTGAGTATGTTGATTTAATTCTTAATTTGCTCATTCTCCTGAGTGCTTCGGGCCTGGTTTACCGGAGGGCAGGCATATGGAGATGAGCGTAAATGAGCAGTTAGTTGAACTGCTTATATATCTCGCATTTCCGTCTTTGCCTTCCAGGAACACAGGCCCTGGAGTGCAAAACCCCCCGGGAGTTTTTTGCTGTTCAAAATTAACCTGAGATTAGGGAATGTTAAGATGGGCTGCAAAGTCGGCAACGGTAGACGCACGACGGATTACTTCAACAGACCACTTCTGATTGGCGGATTTCCGCATATCGGGCCTCAACGCTGTCCCAAAGTTGGACCTGAGGGAGAGAAGCTCATTGAACTGATTCGAGAGAGAGAGAGAAATTAACAACAAAACACTTTGCGATCTGTTTTTGTGTGCATGAGATCTTTCTTATTTGACTTTCATATCTCTGCTTTGCGATGAGTTCTGGTTTTCTGGGCTTGGTTTGACCAGTTCTTTGGCGTTGGTGCTGGTTCATTTGTTTGTTCTTTCTGGTTGGAGTACTGGTGAGGAAAGTATGTTATTCTGACTATTTTGTTTTACTAATTATTCTTAAATATAAGCTTTGTGTCGAGCAACATAAGCTTTTCCTAATAAACGATCCGGTCAAGATTCGTTGCTCTATAAGCGCTTTTTGTGAAGCTTTCCGTGACCGTGTATTTGATCGTTGGACAATAAAGGATGTCTGTACCTCCCGCTTGTTGATGAAGAGCCCATTCATTAAATCCCCATACAACACTCAGGCCTAAGCGTAATTTCAAGATAAAACATCAATTTGCTTTCCAATCCATGCAAAGGACGGGCCTAGTAACAGAATTACAGCAAACTGCCAGTGCCCAAGAAGCCCGCGTGCATAGGACGCTAATCTGCCTGGAGTAATGCCCCTTGCGAGGACGAATGCCTTCGCGCCGTCGCCTCGAAAATTTCCTGGACAGGTCTTGGGCATCATGTATGAATGCAATATGCAGAATAATAACGTCTTCTGCTCTGCGAGGACCAGAAGGGTGCTGAGAGGTCATGCAGTTAGTACCCACATTGTCCATATAAGCCATTGATCAACAATATATGCGAATTACCATGAGTTTATATAACGCAGTTGATAGCACCAATAGACCATCAACGATACACGTATCCGTAGGAATAGCTGCTCGATGAAGTGGCATCCCTACGCCCGGAAAGTTGCCTGGCAACAAAAGCTGCAACAAGTTGGTGAGTTTATCTTATCTGATATATATTCGCTCAATATGGGTGGTTAGCCTAGCCCGGCGGCCATACCCAACATACATGTACCTCTACCTTTTGTAAAGTTCCATCTCACATCTAGAGGAGGCGGTCACTGATAAATCAACTTGGACACAACCGTCACCCCGCCAAGAACACCACGTTTAATGAACAATAGGAACCGTTATGAACCATAGTTTTGGTCATCCAACCTTTGATAGGCAGTCGTTCTAAGACTTCAATATTTTCCCCTCCGCATCTTTATTAATACATGATTACAGGCTACTAACGCTCCCAAGAGCTCAACCAACGGTAAAAAATGAGGATGTTAGAGGATTCGGATATGTGAAGGAATTAAGCTCGGGAAGCAACCTACTTGGTGAGATGATGAGACTCCCATGGCTTAGGCATTATATATGTCTAGATAAAGAACTTAATTTCGAATTCCTCCTTCTGGTCATCATCAGAAATCACTCACTTTACCAACACTGCTAGAAGTCAAAACTACACTCGCACAAGAATCTGCAAGAGGCAGGTTTCCAGCGCCCTAGGCTGGCTAAGCTGCGTTTACCTCGAGGCGTAGCAATACATCGAGATCAATTACATTAAAATATTCTATGGAAAGATTGGTCAAGTACCACTAGCTATATCAACCCTCCTGGGCATACGAGTACCTGCACCCGATTTATACTTTCCTTCACGACACCCAACTCTTCCATTTGCTCCCGTGTGATGTGCAGGCTATCCACGGCCTTATATTCTATAACCTCTGGGAATGCCAATGGTAGTACAAAAGTAGTTATTTCAACGTGGAGGCATTCGAACTAGCTCCTAGCCCATACCGATACTCCTACACCTGTTGACTTACAACAAGGCCTCAGGCGTCAATAATTACATCAAAAACCATATTCAGCATACAAATCCTTATCTCCTAAACGCGAAACATATATACTCCATCCATATAGTTATCATAGCAAAAGCTAATATGTGCATCTACCAGATCAAAGACTTCTACTTCTGCGGCTGCCGCAGAACTCTGGTCGATGCCGAGGATGCTATATTCATGAGTAAGTGTGATTTCTCCAGTACTGTCTATAACTACACTAGTCATAAATGTACTCTAATAAACCGTAGTCAAGGGCTATATCAGCCCAGAGATAATTTGCAGCAGCTACACCTTCTACCCATGCAACTTGATTCAGATAAACGGTAATCCGTGCGTAGAGTGGACGGGGAATGAGCAAGAATATCGAGAGAAACTGGAGAAGCGTTATAACACTATCATCTTGGTTTCATTGGAGGATTGTAATCTGCATCGTAAGTTTCCCAAGAATCCAACCCTGTTTTACGTAGTCCAGCACTAACCTCTGAATAGCCACTCACCCTATGGGCTGTAAGCTAGGAAGCCATCGAAAAGAAACCGGCCGATTCAGTGAGCCAATCGTACCGGAAGTCCCGCGCAGGGTCAAGCCAGGGGGTGAAGAGGAGTTTGCGGAGATTATCTGGTCCAGGGAAAGGAACAGACACTTGCTGAGTGAGGTCAGCTTATTTGGCACTCGTGAGCGTGGTTTATAGTATTATCTTTTTATGAGTATTTTATGAGTACTTTAGCTACCTGATCCTTCTATTTGTGTATCTGTACGTTATTTTTCTATATCCACGTAATGAAAAATCATTCTAAACCACCATTTACTGGCAAATTCAATGCTGTCGTACAACAACTAGCGCCATAGATGTGACGCTCCTATGTCTGGAAACATCAATACTCTATATGTACTTCATTATACAATGTTAAGTACAGAGTAATAATGGTCATGTGGCGAATCGTCTTATACCATACCACCAGGTGGGAGCGATATCCATAACGCCGGTCCTCGTGTCTCAGCTAGAGCATATTGATCTGTCGTACCCTTTCCCGCACCCTACTTCAGCCCACATCCGATCACTATCTAGAGCGAGAGGAACCACGTCATCAAATTTCACCTCGGACAAATTATCCTGCTGGAGAGTTGTTTGGTACTTACTGCGGAGATATCTACTTTATGTGGTTCTCGAATCCTTGGTCTTAATGCCCAGTGGTACGATTACAAGCCCACTGTTTCCTCTCGGGTAGCGCATAGATCCTTACTAGATACGGCCCCCTGCATAAAAAATATCGAGATGAGCGCTTCACAGACTATCACTCGGTCCTCCCTACGTGCCCGAAAAAAAGAAAAATAGCCTTGTCCCACCCATTGTTCCCTTTCCGATGATACAAAAGGCCACACAAGCTTTCGATTTAACGGCCAGCGGCGCCCATGATGCGTCGACCTTGATTAAGATTTAGCTATTTACCTAGTGCTATACATTATGAAATATAACTAGAACGTCCGACCCAGATCTGTCCTACCAACAAGTAACCTCTGGACAACAAACGAAAGCAGATGATCCAACGAGAAACATAAAGAGAAGAAATCCAGAACGAAAACAAACCCACCCATCAAGGGGCACAGAAAAGACGGTGGTGACAGTAGCCATCGAGTATCAAACTAGCGTGCTCGTACTCACAGCAGTGACATTCGCCACATATACTCCAATCCTCCCGGAACCCCCACAATATGCAAATGGATCCCCGCCACAGAGCATCCCACACTGCGAATCCGCCACCTTCGCTGCCGTCGCCGCAATCGCCGCACCGCAGTAACACTACCCGCCATCCACCGTTAGTGCTCAACTACTACCCTGCAGGCATAAACTGGGACTACATACCTCAGTGGAGTACTCGACACCAGCGTATTTGTATCCGCCCGCCTTGCAGAAGCCAACGCAAACGGTCACATTCATCCCCGAACTTGCAGTCATTGACCCTGCCAGCGCACGCTCATTGACTCCCTCACTACCATCACCAAGCGTATCAGCACCACCCTATCAAGAATCCAAATACACACACAAGAAAGGGGAGGAAAAAGACGTACCTATAACACCCCTGAGACACATACCCGTCCACGCCCTGGACAATACTCGGAGCTCTGGGCAGTACGATCGCTGTATTATTCCAGACAGACAGCGCCCCGGGCCCACCACATACAAGGTCCGGGTTTCCGCCGCAGGCCATGACGCACTGTGTTGAGCCGCCGACTGTGGACCCGTTCTCGAGGGCGATGCCGCAGTAGCATTCGGTGGAGTACTCGGCGCCCGAGAGGGGGTAACCTTTCGCTGTGCAGTAATCCTGGCAGAGCGTAGGGGTCATGGTGCTGTTTGCAAAGCTGGCTTTAGAGAGTGCGCGACCGCCGGAGGGCTCGTTTGCGCAGCCAAGATATTTGAACTCTAGTCTTGCAGTGGGTATTGAGGATGTGGAAGAGGTCGGAGATGTTGGGGTGGAGATTGTCTGACTGGTTATGGTGACTGGAGCTGTGGGTGACGATGCACCGGAGGATGTCAAACTAGACACTTGCCTCGAGACATTCATCGAAGAGCTCAAAGTAGTGGTTGCCGAACTCCCAACAGGCACCTCGGAAGAGCTTGATACCGGCAGGGATATCGACGCCGTCGAAGCACTTGACGTTACCGGTGGGCTCGACACCGCCGACGAACTCGGTAGTATCGCCGACGAACTCACCACAGCATCCGCCACATAGACATTTAGACTCCCACCGGCCCCACAAAACGCATACTTATCCCCGCCACACAACATCCCACACTTCTCCTGCCCAAGCTTCACCGCCGTCGCTGCTAGACTAGCTCCACAATAACACTCTGTCCCATACTCGACACCCGCGTACCTATACATCCCCTCCTTACAATACGCCACACACGCCTGCACCGTCATCCCGCTCGCCGCCGTCGCCGCCCCCGCAAGCGCCCTCTCACCAACTCCCTCCGCCCAGCACCCTACGGACGAATAACCGCCCGTGCTCGCCACAACCGCCGGCTCTCTTGCCGGCGCGATGGCAGTGTTGTTGTAGACGCTCAGCGCGCTGGGCCCGCCGCAGATTGTGGCCGCGTTGCCGGCGCAGGGCATTGTGCAGGCAGGGGAGCCGAGAGTGGACCCGTTCTCGAGATGTGCGCCGCAGAAGCATTCGCTGGCATATTCGACGCCTGAGAGGGCGTGGCCGAGTGTCGTGCAGTAATCTTGGCAGTGCTCGAGGGTCATAGTGGAGTTTGCGAAGCTGGCGAGAGTGAGGGCGCGGCCGGTGGTGCCTTCGGTTGCGCAGCCGACGTATTTGAAATCGGGTCTTATAGTGGCACTTGCAGTCGCGATAGAGGAGGAGGTTACGGTCGGTGTTGATGACGCGGTAGGGGGGACGGTAATGATTGTTGAGCTGGTGGAGTTGCTGCCGGCCGTGTCGCGGTAGATGTTGAGTCTCCCGGCGCTTCCGCAGTAGGCATACGCATCGCCGCCGCACAACATATTGCAGTCTCCATCATTGACCTTTGCCGCCGTCGCAGCAAGTGCAGAACCGCAGTAGCACTCAGTGCTGTATTCCAGTCCCGCATATCGGAATCCTGCAGCTTTACAATACCCAACACACCCTGCAACAGTCATGTTGGTGGCCGCCGTAGTACCACCCGCAAGAGCCCTTTCATTCAGACCCTCGGTGTAGCATCCCTGACTGAAATACGTATCCACACTCGGAACGATAGCCGGCGTTCTCGGAGCACCTAGCAGTGTGTTGTTGTACACTGACAGAGCTCCTGGACCACCACAAATCTGCCCAGCATCTCCGCCGCAGGCCATGACGCACTGGGTTGTGCCGCCAATTGTGGAGCCGTTTTCAAGAGTGAGGCCGCAATAGCATTCAGTGGAGTACTCCATTCCAGAGAGAGGATAGCCTTTGCCGGTGCAGTACTCTTGGCATTTTTGGATTGTCAAGGTTGAGCTCGTGGTGGCGTCCTTTGAGAGGGCTCTGCCGTTGGTTCCTTCGTTTGCACAGCCAAGATATTGGTAGCTGCCCGTAGGGACCGCGGATGGAGATATTATAGAGGATGAGATAGCAGAAGTGGGTGAGACGGTTGGAGTGGTTATAGATATCGAAAGATTACTCGACATGGTTGAGGACGAGACGATGATAGTAGATGAAGTATTGGCAGAAGGCATAGAAGAGGGAATCATGGTCGTGGATGAAGCAATGGCCGATGAAGACGAGATAGTTGTATTCCCGGGAGTGTACTGACGTCTATCCGCAAACAGACTCATATACGCACCATCTCCCCCACAGTACTCCTGGAAATTACCTTTACAAAGATACTGACAATACGTATCAGCAACCTTCACGAGCGGCGTCTTGGTACCGCACCAGCCTACCAAAGATGCTCAATCAGCAAGATAAAAACAACACATCAATGGAGTTTATGGAAACAACTTACATTCACCCTCATACTGCGTCGCCGCAAACGGGAATATCTGTGGTTTCTGGAAGCAGTCCGTCTGGCATATCCCATTCGTATTATTCACACTATAATACAGCAGCTCCTCCAGGTTCCTCGCAGGATTTGCATCCTTATAGCACCCCAGGTACCGATACCACGCCTGCCCGTTCGGATCGAGCGGACCAACCTGCGTTGAGGCGCCATTGCAGACAAAATCAATTTCATGCTTTCCAAACGCCGGATCATTGTTATTCATCGTCCACACCGCTTTGAGTGTCGTTGGATCCTCGTTGACCTGGCTCTTTGGCGGCGAGCAAATCAACGATGCCTCCTCGTACGCGCCAGGTGCTATCTGAGAACCCTCTGCAATAGAGCCAAGCGCATTTACGGCGGCGAGAGCCCCGGATACAGGTGGCTTAGAGATGGTAGTGGTGAGTGTTGTGCCGCCTTTGTTGCTCAGTCGCATAGTCCGAAACTGCTGTGTTCCGAGTGGAACTTGCCCGAATTCGAATGGGACCCCAGCTTTAAACTCCACCCAGGTGCCGTTTGAACGCTGCCACTCCAACACTGCCTTAGGTGCGGACCCTGCAGTCCCGAATGCGCCCACAACCTTTGTTCCACCATTGGTAGTGATTCGCAGATATACCGTAAAGTACCCCGCCTCAGTACCATTGAAGTTGACCGTCGTCAAGATGGATGAAGTCCCAGCAACAGACGACCCCACCGCCGGGAGGTTTACAAAAGTGAATGGACCGCTCTTCGTCGTCCCGTTGGACAAAAATGGTCCGGTAGAGCTATTTGTGCTGATTTGGTAGCTAGTAATGACCAGCGGGCTCTGTCCATCATTTTGGATTGAAAACTGAAGATCCTTTCCGGAGCTGTCTGCACCGACAATCGACTCGCCGAATGATAGGACGTTGGGCTGGATAGTCAAGATTGGTGTCTGCGAGAGGGCAATACCGCGGATGCCGACGGGGGTGTTGGCGGCATATTGCTGGGTTCCGCCGTTGGTGGTGCGGATGTTAATGTTTGTACTGAGCGGTCCGACGGCCTGGGGTGTGAAGTTGGCACTAAAAACGAACGTCTCACCAGCTGCCATGGTCTTCGGGACAGTATATCCAAATACTTTGAAATTGGTTGAAATATCTAGGTCGATAGTGTTGATCGTTAGTGGGATCCTTGACTGGCAGGTAATGCTAACAGTAGAAGTATTCCCAATGTTGACCGTCCCTGCATCGTACGGCGACGAGCAGTTCAGCGGCATATTGACGGGCGATCCAAAGGCGGTTACATATCCAGTATGGCTCGTCAAGTACACCTTCCCGTCGCCGAAAGTTGGTCTCGAGAACTTGACCTGCCCGACATTGTTGAACAATGCCAGGGTCGGTAGAATACCATTGACCGGAACAGTGCCATAGGCTCTCAGATTTGATCCATCCACATCCGAAATCCATAGGATTCCAGAGCCAGCCTGTCCGTTCAGCGATGTGACCGATGCATGCCCGACACCTTGACGGCCCGCTGCACTCTCCGTTGTTACACCTGCCTGTATGAAGACTGGCTCTCCAGCGCTGTTCTTGCCAAACTTAAAGGCGACGGTTTGGTGGCCGACAGGCGTAACGTAGACATATCCGCCGTCATGCGGCCACGATCCCGCAGTGGCAAATACAGGCCCCGCCATTTCTATAACCTGTAATGCCTTATCTTTTCTATTCGGACCCATCTGGTATCCACCCAGATCATCCAAATTGAGGAAATATAGCTTTCCCGTCTTTCCTGCCACACACCCTATCCTCTTCACACTGTCCGTCGAGAACACCTTTGGATCCAGCAACGCAAACCCAGATGTGCCCAAGTCCTTATCCATTCCATCCAAATCCCTCTTCTCCCACGGCATAAAGAAATCCGTCGGTGTCAGAGACCCGTCACCGTTGATCGCCATATTGACGACCGCCTCTTCTAGCGACGTGGGTGGTTGTCTCCCAGGAACCGGATCGTCCGCAAGCTGACTCGCATACCCGTTTCCGGTTGCGAAGAACATCCTCCCCGGATTATCACTCGCCAGCCCACCACCGGACATCCAGATGCCACCTCCGATCCCGTTCTTCTCTGTGCCGCCCTCCATGGCATACTTTGTCAACAGCCTCCCCTCCGTCGCGTGCCATCCAATGACCCATCCCGTAAAGTTCCACTGCACACAATGCGATGCGAATCCGGCATATACATAGTCACCCACCTGGAGTAGCGCGGGCCGCTGGTGGTGTTTCCCGCCCTCAAACACCCTCCACGGCGCATTATCGGCCACAATGCCCTCCAGCGGGATGGGGAAATTCGGCTTACTCTCCAGCGTCATCACATCCAGTGCATGAATGTAATAACGCCCTGCCTTGAGCCCCTGTGGAGTGTTGATGGTCTGGTCGGCGTATGTCTTGGTCGTGACATACCACACGCCGAGATCAGGGTCGATGACGCCCGTTGCGGTGGAGCCGACGCAGTCGGCGATGTCGTTGCAGCCTTCGAGGTCGGGGGTTACAAGGAAGGGAATGGCGAGCTGGCGGGAGGCGAGGATCTCGCCGGTGGTGGCGGAGAGACGGTAGGCGATGTTCATTTGCGAGATCACATAGACGAATTGGCTTTGCCCGGTGGGCGTGAAGACGAGCGGTTGGGCATAGATCTCTATATGTGCGGAGTTAGAACGCTTCTAAAAGCGCTGGATCATGATGGGAGCTTACGTTCGGTAAAGCCATTGTAGTTTCCGAGAAGCTTTTGCTTCCAGATTTGATTGAAGCTGCCGGATGAGACGACATTGGGGTCGAGGTTGTGGGTGCTTTGGTAGCCGCTGCGAGTGCTGTCTCCTGTAGTCCCCGCAATGTCAGTTTCGAGAAATATTTACAGATTTGAGAGGAGATAACATGCCTGCGCTAGTTATTGTGTCTGTTGGGTTTTTCGAAACCTTTTCAGCTTCTGTTACTTGGATATTTATGAGCAGCAGCGCCACCGCAAGTGCTACCCATATCTTGGTAAACACCGCCATCACAAGAGGAAGGTTCTACGAATTGACAATGATGACTATAAAAAAGTTGCTGTTAACCAAGGTTATTCCCTGCTTCATGCGGAGCTCACTTACCAACAGTTCCCAGATGGATGTGTTCCTTGTGCGTTCACCTTGGACTCCTCCTCGACAATGGATCGAAGGATGATGGAGATAGCCAGGATTGAGACATACAGGCAGCATTAAGTACCTAGCTGCAAGCAATTCTTCCCTCCCCTTCCCTCTCTTTCCCTCCCTATCCTTCCCCCTGCTTCCCTCCTGCTTGGCACCACGGAAGGCAAAAAAAATAAAGGTTCACGCCTGAAATCGTCCCATTGCATGGTTCTCCGGGTACCCGCGTCCATCTAGCCCCAACCTTCTTTTCAGCTTTAACTCTACCGTGAGAGGGCCCAGAATCGAGATAGATGCAAGGGGCAAAGCGCAAAGAGATAGTTGTGGAGATTGGCAGGTCTATATATTGCAGACAAACACGCAATATAGAGTAGGTAACTGCCTTCCATATTGTATTCCCTGTATCACTAGCCATAGCAGCGATATGGACGGTACTTATCAGCGGGCACACGTCCCACCGTTCCATGTGCGGTTGATGTGCTACCAGCTACCTACTTGGCTACATGTAATTGCTCGGGTAACGCAATGCGATCCAAAGTAGCAGGTGTTGTCCCCCACTTCAGGCGAGAAAGATCGTGATGCGCATCGATAGATCTGCCGTTTTGTATGTATACATACAACTCGTTACTGCAGGTACCTACTCTATGTATGGACATAGCAGGGGCTCAATCGGTGGTGCCTAATTAAACGGGTCAATTGCATAGATAAATTAGATTGATCGATGCAGGGACTGCGATAGTTTTGTCAATATACATGTAATTAATGATAAAGCAACAAGAGAGTTATATAGGTATACATACCACCCCCCTTGAACACTTCGATGTTACCTCACTGCCAGTAGGTAGGGAAAAGGAAAGGAATGGGTAAGTACATGTAGGTGGGCAGTTTTATCCCCTCCGCGGTACTCTTGTGTAACCCGTACCTGTTATCAGTTCAGGCACAGCAACCGCATCCTGGGAAATGTAAATGCTCCTCCTATGGAACACCCGTTGTTCGATAGAGTTCAGCGGCACCTTCCGTTTCTCCGGGGGAGGGGCTGAAAACCAGTCGCCGGGATTGTTTCGCATGCTATATATGTAAGTACATCTGGAGACAAAACCAAGTGCCGCGAGAGTAACCAACCGCCTACATACATACATCGTCTGCCTGGCACTGGTGATAGTCCTAGCGTTTGTTCTGCCCTCCCCCCCTCTCTCTCTCTCTCTTGTCACAAAGTATGTATGTATATATATATCATGTCACTGTCACGTTCGGCGCAGGCACAGTACCTACATGTACTCACAGCGGTGACCCCCCAACATACGACATACATGTCCCTATCCATCCTCCAACCTTAAACACGAGCTAATTAGATCTGGAACGATTTCTTTTTCAAAAATCTTCCGATAAATTACTTTCTCGCCTATCCGCAGGCCCCAATGCGTCTTTTTCGTCTAGGGCCCTAGCAAAGTACATGTATGTATGTATCGATATCGGGTAACGTACCTCTTTACCGTGGAACCGCTCATCACCTGGTAACCGACCAGCCAGGGAAGCGCACACAATACACTATCGATAACTTTACTAATACATCATGTACGCTATATAGATATAGATATAATGCCGAGATAATTGAGAATAGAGATCCTATGTACCAAACAACTTCCAAAACGCATTCATAGATAGCATTGGGGTTATATAGGGTGTTTGGCCAGTTAGGTACTTAAGTATCTACCCTGAAAATGTGCGAAAAATCATCCCGTAGGTGTATAACTACGGGATCCATTAGGGGCCTTCCATTGGCAATGTATGTATATCATCTCTCATTATATGTCTTCGAATTAAGGCTCCAATAAGCCCGGTTATTTAATAGCTCTTCACCCGGTAAATCCGATAATAACTGAATCAGCGTCCCAAGATTACACTATTCCACATATCTTGGGACAGCACCACTGTTATAGTTAGGCCATATAGGGTTACTTTTGCTTCACTATGTAGAAAAAAGCCTTTTGCCAACTCAAACCGATTATTTAAATTACAAAGATATTAAGCCGGGTAGGGACAAACCGCTGCTTGAGCGGTTTCCCGGTGAAATACGTTATTCGCAGCTATCCATAGCGGAAAGGAGGGAAAGGGGACCTCAAGATTCTCACTCGCGCTCTGCCGCTAATGGCACTCCTCTCCTGGTTGGTAAGAAGGACTAAATGGATGTCCACGCCCGCGGGAGTTTTGTTAGGGAAGACCTCGGCCGCTTGGTTAGCATGGTATATGACTGCAAAGTTGTGGATAGAGAGGGCTGTAGGCTTTTTTAAATTAATGTCAAGATCAGGGAGGGCACTCAAGTTTTTTAAACTTGGAGTGTAACATGTCCTTAAGTAACCCTAACCCACACATGTACCCCCAACTCGACCTGTACTTATAACAATATCGCGTGCCCACCTCGATTTCTCGCCACAAGACTCCCATCTCGATATCTGACCAGATCACGCGGGTTCCCGCTCCCGTTGCTGGACACCTACTCTAGACCAGCGCCGTGATACCCCCTTCCCGGGATTTGTGCCGCTCTCTGTCTGTGCAAATTAAAGAAGGGACGTACAGTCGATCTCCATGGTGACTGAAACATATAGTTATCGGTTCACATAACTATGTATTTAAAAGGAACAGACCGACAAACTGACTACATGTACGTCTCCACAAGTGTTTGCGGAAAGGTTATATACATGTATGTTTATAATTCTGTGAGAGATGTGATTCAGTTCAGTTCGATATGGTACGACAACCGGTTTCGATGGGTAAGACTACTTGAGCGAAGGGGTAAACGTACAGATAAAGGCCTATTTATGTGCGAGTAAGGACTGGTTATGAACTTCTCGCTGGGCACATATACATACATGTACCATGTACATAGTTGATTTCATGGACAGTTTGCGGTACAGTCGTCCCCGGGTCAGCGGCGAGCCCGGTTCAATGGCGAATGAGCAAACCGAAGCCGACAAAAGCCAACCAACAAAGGCCAATAAAAGCCAGCAAAAGTGCATCCACCCACTGACTATTAGCCCGAATAGTAGCCGTTCGTCGTCGAGCTGGGTTCGTCATTGACAAAGGAAAGTCTGTAACTGTTTCAGGAGTGTGAGCGTGGGGCCGTTGCACATCGCACGCACTCCCGCCAGGTCATTTTACTCACGAGATATCACTCGGTTATCGTGTCGACACCCGCGTCGAAATTATTGTCCGAGTTTAGGAGTAAAGTCCTAATATAGTACTCATAGGGTTGTCAGTATATATGTCAATATGTAGTCATCTATTGACTGTTGTAGGCACAATATTTATGTATAAGTAAGGGCTTTACATGCCCCTGTATAATGTAAAAGTGAAGTCAATTACTGTACGGCCCGAACGCATATCCGTATGAGCCTTATTTGGGGCACGCTAAATTATAAAAGCCTGGTATAAGCCTTTTATCAAAATAAGGCATAATTGAGCCTGTTTTGCTATTAATACTAATAATTGGCACATAATTAGCCCCGAATAAGGGTTAATTAACAGTCGTTAGGAGAGAAGCTTATATGTAGAAATAGGCATTAGAGAGATCCGTAAGAATTATTAGCAATAAAGAGATTCTATTGGGTACCAAATCTACGCTTTTAGCGTAATATATAGTACAGTAAAATCTATGTTACTTGTAGCCACCTGCGCCGGTTCATCTCCATCACCTCTACCATCACTTCTCCACCACCTCCACCACCTCCGTACCATCTACCCCCCCCCCCCCCCCTTCTCCCCCCACAATCACCATCACCGTTATCATCAAACTGGGCGCTAATCAATGAATTGAACAGCAATTAATCCACAGCAGTGAATCCAGCAGCAGCGAATTTAGCTAGCAGCAGCGAATCCAGCAGCAGCGAATCCACAGCAGCGAATCCACAGCAGCGTATCCAGCAGCGAATGCAGCAGCGAATCCACAGCTGCAAATCCAAAGCAGCGAATCCACAGCACCAGCGAATCCACAGCACCAGCGAGTCCACAGCACCAGCGAATCCACAGCACCAGCGAATCCACAGCAGCGAATCCAGCAGCAGCGAATCCACAGCAGCGAATACGGCACCAAACCCAACCAATTGAAGTTAATGGGTAGGCAGGTAGGCAGGTAGGCAGGCAGGCAGGCAGGCAGGCAGGCAGCTAAGTAGGCAGGTAGACAGAGAAGCGGGTGCTAATGATGCAATAGGGGTGCCTCCGAGAGATTCTGATTGATTCAAAGGTATGTTTCAGGTTTAAAAAATTGATGTTTTTGCAATAATCGTCAATGTATATATGGAATTCGGTATTTAATAGAGGTTTAATCAATTAAACGTACCAATCTAGAGCCTATATGATTTTACGTGTAATGACGATAAGAATATTTCAACGGGTAAACGTTTTATAAACCTTATTTTACAATAATACTTAATTAACCATTATTTGATCGCATAACGCTTAATATATATAACCCTTACGGCAAACAGGGCGTTTCAAGGACATTATAAAAAATATACGGCTTAATATCCAAATAATGCTTAATTCATGATCACGTAATCATGAATTACATTAGCGCCAGAACGGGTATTTCAATAAGGCTGAGAGGCAGACGGAAAGTCTTATTTAGACCTTATGTCTCAAATAAGCCCAAATTTGGCCTGTGTTGGGGATAAGTGTGACTGTCTGTCGGGATTATCTACGAATAAGACTTATCTAATACTATTTGCAAAATTAATATTACCGATTCACTAAGAATTATGCAAATTCATAAGATCTAGTGGCACCTGGGGGCGCAAAATTAAGGTTTCGTGGGTTAGGGCTAGGCACTTGGCAAATATCAAGCCATCTGCGCCGGTTCATCTCCATCACCTCTACCACTACTACCATCTCCACCACCTCCGTACCATCTACCCTCCCCCCCTTTCTCCCCCCACAATCACTATCACCGTTATCATCAAAGTGGGCGTTAATCAACGAATTGAACAGCAATTAATCCAGCAGCAGCGAATCCAGCAGTAGCAGCGAATCCAGCAGTAGCAGCGAATCCAGCAGTAGCAGCGAATCCAGCAGCAGCAGCGAATCTAGCAGCAGCAGCGAATCCAGCAGCAGCAGCGAATCTAGCAGCAGCAGCGAATCTAGCAGCAGCAGCGAATCTAGCGCCAAATACAGCATCAAATACAGCACGAAATACAGCGTCAAATTGAACCAATTGAAGTTAATGGGCAGGCAGGTACGCGTAAGTAGGCATAGGTAGGCATAGGCAGACAGGTAGGTAGGTAGGTAGGTAGGTAGGTACTTAGGTAGGTAGGTAGGCACGGAGGGGGGAAGGCGGGGAAGGCGGGGAAGGCGGGCGGCCATCGATGTATATAATGTCAAATTAAGCATTATTAGACATCATAAGCCTTACTATTAATAAAACTTAAAAAAATGATAGGCTTGCAAGGGCCTGACTCGCCGGCTAATTCTTAATCTCGATTAATGCATTTTTTAGGCTCAAATAGGCATGTTTACAGGCTTACACAAATACTCGTTTTGACGCTAATGTAACCTTCATATGGATATGCGTACGGGCCGTACAGTAAGTAAGAAAGTCAATACTTTACTTTAACGTCAAAACGGGCATTTTCATAAGCACGATATCAGGTTTCAGTAAGCCTATTATTGGGCTTATTCGGGATTTAGCTCTCGATTCGGTGTAGTTTTGATGCTCGATTTAGTGCTAATTTGATGCTCGATTCGCTGCTGCTCGATTCGCTGCTTCTGTATCCGCTGCTGCTGCTGCTGCTCTCTGCTCAATTCGCTGAGGTTTTGATGATTACTCCAATGCTAGGGGGGAGGAGACACCCGGGGGGAGTGGGATGGTACGAAGGTGGTGGTGGTGGTGGTAGAGGTGATGGAGATCTAGATGAATAGGTGCACTGGCAGACGGCTTGATATTTGCTAGGTGCTAACCCTAACCCACGAACCCTTAATTTTTGCGCCCTAGACCTTACGGATTTGCATAATTCTTACCTCTTGGTGAGCCTTACTATCAAGAAAAGGTTTAATAAAGCGTGATTTATGCGGGCTCCTGAGCAATGGTCACACTTACGCCCAAAACAGGCTAACTTTAGCTTATTTTAGATATAAGGTCAAAATAAGACTTTCCGTCTGCCTCTCGGCCTTATAGAAGTACATGTACCCGTTCTGACGTTAATGTACAGTCGCAGGAAAGAAATGAGGAAACAACGAGTGCAACCACTGCCCGAGCCCCAACGAAAAAGTGATTATTTTCTCTTTCAGGGTTGCCTCTCTTCGCTTTCCGGACTTGCCAAAGGGCATGATTTGGAAATACTCGTGAAGCTCTATTGAGGTTGCGGAGATGTGATGATGTTGGGGTCGTTGTCACGTCACTCGTTGTTTCCTCATTTCTTTCCTGCGACTGTACTTCAATTCACGCTATCCACTGAGCCATGGGAGAAGTGTAATTCCGGTGCTGGAAGTGATATATGGCCAGTAAGATGCGAACCTTAAGCCTTATAATTATTTGGCTGTAAATCGTTACTGGAGGCTTATTTTCTTACCCCCTCGGGCGGTACAAGTAATGAAGTCTTTCGCATTTATTATTATTTATTATTTATTTATTATTTATTTTCATCAACCTGTCACTACCGCATCGACACTTTTCCTTACGTAACTACATGTACGTAACAGTTAAGTTACCCCGCTATCTCGTCATCTTCAAGACATACTACAAAACTTTACCGTCACTGATAATGAACTATACGTATTCAAACTTCGATATCTAACTTATATTAGGGAACAACCAGATTTTTGGGAACCCGGATAAGACACGAGACGCGTACGGGAATCAGATAATCAATCTATTTACTGGATGGCCGGACTCATGGAGATATCAAACACGATTTCTTATTTAGAGGTTTATGTATAGTGGTATAGAACTACGGTTATCTTGCAAAACGCTCAAGACCTTTTCTTTCATTGACACTCCAAAACAAAAAAACTGCTAATTTGGTCTTCTCTCGCTTTGTGGTATTACTACCATCGTCGCCGACCCCTCGTTAGGGGGGGCTCAGATCCAAGCCCTCCACACTGAGCTTAAATACATCTCCTCTGGCATAATGCCCACCGAAGCCCACGTCCATGTCCATCTTCGCACGCACCACATCCTTCTTGACGTCAAGATAATCGCTCACCAGCAAGCCCTCCTCGCCTACCATCGGACCCTCTAGCACGTCCCCCATCGGGCCCACGATGGCACTCCCACCTGATGAGACAATCTTCGATTCCTGACCAGTACCCTGCTCGACGTATCCATCTACGTACTCCGGGAGTGTATTGGATCTCACAAACTGATTGCAGGTGAGCACGAAGCAGCGTCCTTCCATTGCGATGTGGCGCATAGTGGACATCCACGACTCTCGGGCGTCAGCAGTGGGCGCGAGGTATACCGATACGTTCTGAGAATAGAGCGATGCGCGGAGAAGAGGCATGCTGTAATTTACAGAGGTTAGCCACCGCCCCTCCGACCCGCGCATTTTTGATCGCTAGGGAGTAGGGAGCCTACTAATTCTCCCAGCAGATTGCCGCACCCAGTATCACATCACCGTCGAATAACGTTGCCTCCACAGCTTTCAACGTTTTCGGCGACCCCATCCCCCAAACTACCCTCTCTGCACCTGTCTAACACACCGTTAACCGCCAGGCACAACTGGTTCAAGCACAAAAGCACCTACTGGCATAACCTTTCTCCTCTTCCCCACCACCCCCTTCTCGGGATCCACAAACACACACGCACAATACAAGGTCCCCCCACACTTCTCCACCACCCCCACAACGAGAAACACCCCCGACTCCTCCGCTATCACCTCCAACTTCTCCCTGGTCCCGTCCCCTGCTTTATACTTATACACGCCGGTCCCCTCGGGACACGAGTCCCCCAGGTCCACACACTCCTGCCAGTACTTATGATACTGGTCCCTCCCTTCCTCGCTGCGTGAGCCCACCACGGCCCCAAAATTGCACGTCCGCGGATACCCACCCAGGAAGGCCTCGGGGAAGAGGATGAGATCTGCTCCAGCATTAGATGCCTCATCCACTACGCTTTTCAGGAGCTCCATGGTCTTAGCCAGGGTTTCGCGCGTAGCGTATTGGGCGACTGCAAGCTTCATTGTGTGGCGGGTATCGTGATGTATGCTAGAGCCAGTGTGAAAGAGGGCCGATTGATCCCGGGTTGTGCGTGATTGAAGGTTCAGGTCAGGTCGGGGTCGGGACCTCGGGGTTAGCTGTTGGTGAGTGTGGAGAGGTAGGGATACCCGAGGTTTGTCCGTTCCTGCTCGCGCTGCGGGGTACTCTATTCTATCCTTGGACGGATGGAATTGTCAAATTCGCAGCCTAGACCGTGCACGCACTGAGTTAGGTATATCCGTTGCTCTTGATGGTTGGATAGCCATAGAGCCAATCAAGAATAAGTGTTAAATACCTGCTTGGGCTATTATTAGCTCAAACAGGCAAGCTGCGAATTTGATAGTTTCATCCGTCAAGGGATACAGATAAGTGCACCTTTGAGGGGTTGGTCAGCCTCTGCTGGGATCCAGAAATTTTTTTTTTTTTTTTGTTTAATTCATTAATTACATGCAGACCGTAGCCTATGGTAATATCGCACCCCCAGAACTGCCCTTCTGCCTCCACCGCCACTCACAGTAACCGTACCGTCGCACCCCCAGACTACCCGCTGCCACCGCCCCCACACACAGTGGGATCCAGAAATTAAATAATCCGAGCTAAAAAAAAAACCTGGGCAATAAAATTAAAAAAAGGCGGACGATATCACAAAGACAAGCTCTTGAAAGCTCTGGGCTCGGCGAGCTACCTTCTATTGAGTTGATGTGCTCTGCACTTTTAGCAGTAGCATAGCGGAATATGCCAACACTACACGGATACGGTGCCCCAGTCTTAGGGGTTACATATGGACAATGAAAATGCCAAGTCTCGAATAACTTTCCAACCACAACAGATATTATAAATCTGCATCATGTAACTCTTCCCCACCACGGTGTCCAGCTTTTGCACTGTACGGACTTTTAATATCTGTCGTGGTTGGAAAGTTATTTGGAACTTGGCATTTTTCTCATGACATTAGGTATTGCAGGGTTACAAAAATAACTGATCACTGGGAACCTCGTGAGACTCATAGCAACCAACCAAAACTGTCCAGCGAAGAAACCTTATATAGACATTCGAGGTCAGAATAATAAGTCAAGCCTTTCCAAGCATCTAACTCCGTTGGGAACACTTAAATTATTCAGTTGCTATCCCGGTTGTTGAGTTATTCTAATATGAAGTGGACCTCGATGCTGCCAATGTTAGAGTAGGTGATCGGTTATTTTTGTAACCCTACAATATTTACCCGGGTAGAAAGACTGCCCCAACCCGGATAGACGCCCTGGGTAGGTAAGGATTATATTACGCCCCCCCCCCCCCGCTTGTATCATTGTATCATCGTTTATCACTCGGAATAGTGTGTTTTCAAGAAGAATGCCTCTTGGTATCAATGACGATGACGGAATAGCACATACAAGTTTCTATAAAATGAGCCCGTGTAGTTATGATGTAGCGACAGGATCAGTCAAGCTATTTAGCTTTCGATGAGTCGAGGTGCCGTATTTCCAAGTTGTAACTATTTTTCAAGCTTAGCGCTCCCATTGACGGAATATTGCGAAGCAACATCAGAACTCCACGAAACACAGGAAAATTGAGAAACTGCTGCGGACAGAAACAGGTATCGAAAAACCGCGCTCGCGATCTGGAAGAGGTTCACGAAAATGGAGACATGAACGGGGGGAATTCAAATTGGCATTTACAGTACGCGGTCTTCACGGGTTAAGTTTGTAATTATTTCATTCTGTGTTTACATTTATACGTTATTACTTTGTGCGATGCGAGGGAAACCTGAGCGCCCCGTCCAGGAACATTGCGCCCTTAAAGTTTTACGGTTACTTAAATAAACGGGCAAAGGCCCTGATATTTCTCTCACCGCGGCCGGGCTCATAAGCGCGGCAATATACAGGCTGGGGGAGCAAAAAATGATTGCGCCCGGGCTCGAACCGGGGACCACTTGCGTGTGAGGCAAGTGTGATAACCAACTACACCACGCAACCAATGAGGTACTGTTTTAAGTGTCTATTACTCTTTTAAATATTTGCAAGGTTTGTGGTTACGTAAAGTGCAGGGAATAGAGTGGGATTATGTAAGGTGCTCATGGTTAGAGGGCTGGGCGAGAGTTGCGAGGAAGCAGAGCACCTACTCCTAGGATGATAGTAAATGTGTTATTAACAGGCAGGAAGAAGAAAGGGGGCGGTAGAAAAAAAGAATTTGCTTCCGCCAGCAAAAGAGTTCGCAGCCATGGGACTGTTACTTCTCTATCTACGTCAGGATTGAACGCCATCTAGTGTGTAGTGTGCGAACGCAATATCACACACTAACCACTAGGCCATCCAATCCCTTGCTCACTGTAATACCTTTGGTGTTATTGAGTGTGCGCGTGGCTCTCACTTTAAGCTAGCTTGGCAGGGCTGATGGGGATGGTCCGGAGGTAGAATGGCTCCTATACCGCCAAAACTCGAAATATAAGGGAGGAAGGAAGGGGCGGTAGAAGAAGAAAACGATATTTTGCACCCCGCCAGCAAAAGAGTTCGCAGCCATGGGACTGTTACTTCTCTATCTACGTCGGGATTGAACCCATCTAGTGTGTAGTGTGCGAACGCAATATCACACACTAACCACTAGGCCATCCAATCCCTTGCTAACTGTAATGCCTTTGATGTTATTGAGTGTACGCATGTGTACTAGTCGGCTCCCACTTTACGCTAGCTTGGCAGGGCTGCATGGAGATGGCTCGGGGATGGAATAGCTCCTTAGCACTAATACAGTAACGTTGGGTAACTACAGTACCAAAAAACGGGGCGTTTTCGATACCGTAGTGCTGCGGCAGTAGAGCGGTATTTTTTAGAATGCCGCATTGCTGGGCCAATACGGAGATAATTCGGTATTCATTAGGGTTAGGGTATTTTGTAAGACTGCCGTAGAACTGCTGCAGCACTACCATTGTATAACTATAACATAAGTTACTCCTGCTAGGTGACAGTTGCCCGCCTTAGTATTTTGTGCCCGCCCTCTATTCTACCACTGCATTGTGTACCTCGCGTAAGTTACATGTAGTTTAACACCATGTGTAATCACCATCATTAGGTCATAATTATATGTAAATATCACCAGCTCCACTGGCAGGTGATAGGAAATCAGAATTGACTGAACTATTGAAGAAATAAATTGTGATGATAAATTCCGTGATGCTTCATGACAAAATCAACCCTGGGAATCTTTTTCTAGGTGTCCATCCAAATCTTGCATGTAGGTACACCTACAAAAGTGTTAGCGCGAAATTAGACATTTAAGCTATGCGGTAGTAGTGCGGCATTTGAAACGAATACCACAGAAATACCAGCCTACCGGCGAGATACGCCGCCTATGCTATTGCTCATAAGAACACTACAAGGATACGAAGTCCAACCAAATGCCGCAGTCTCGCGGCACGAAGAACACCGCATTTTTTAGTTACTGTGCATGTACATAGTACAAGTAGTGGCTGAAATCGCGGACGCGAGTTCCTTTTACGACAATTACATGTTAATGTGCCTTTCGTGGGGCCTTCCATCTCGACCCCCCCGCCAGTGAAGGAATCTCTTGAACTCATTGCTAGTTGATCATTCTACTGCGGATACCTCATTTGAGATACCTCCCAATACCACCCAGTTGATACAATAATAATTCAATGACACATAATATAACTCCCTGTACCCCATTAATGAATTGATGACTTTGTTACCCGTTGATGACAGCTCTTCCTGTTACTTCCACCTGCAGATCTCTACCCCCCCTTTCACCTCTACTTCCACCGCAACTCGATCCCGTCGCCACCTCCACCTCCACCTCCCATTCCACCACTCTTCGACCCCCCGGCCCCCCCTTTCTCTCCCACTGCTCATAGTTAGATAATTTAATAATTAGATTTATTCTTTAATTATACAGAGTTCCGTTGCTTAGTATCATTGCCATGCAGAGGTCCAGGTCAGGGTCAGGGTTCAGCTGAGCAAGAAAAGACTGTATGGAAGACGTATTGGATTAGATGATGTGGCCGGAGTAGTGGTGCGGTTTGAAGTGTGGAGAGTATGTGGCTGGCGATACACCACAGAGTAGATACGGAGTGGGTTTAGATGGTACGATGAAGACGTCACTTGTTCCGACCTTCATGAACAAGGTGTGTGTACGATACATCTGGCCATGGACTGCATAGAATAAAAGTATGACTTTTTATCTTGCAATTGTATTTAGACTAAATTTTTTAAATGCAACAGAATATAGAACCCGCAAGATATATATATCAAGGGCAGAACATGGGAGGGCGTGATATACCCAGAGTGTTGGAAAGTGATACCTCGGCACAACACAAACACTACCTAAAAAGTCAGAACTCGGATACAGAACATCTCTGCTATGCCTAAGGATGCATTGGCCTGTGTTTAGAAATAAAATGTCCACTTCAAAGACAGAGAGGCTCTGTGAGGTAGCGAAAATATACAGTAAAAACCCTAGAAAATGTTCATGACAGAGACTCTTTTTTTTCTTTCACCATCAAGAGCATCTGCATGCTCAATTTGACCTTGGGATGCCTTCATGTGAATATCTATTGAGAAATCATCATTTTCCCACACCCTGGGGGGTACATGGCGCTATGACAGGACTGGCAAGGCGTTTCTCCGTGTTTAGATTTCTGGTGCGGCGGAGGTTGAGGGAGAAAAGCTTAAGGATTTGCAATCGGTCCTTCCGGAGAAAGGGCGTGGTGGCTGAACTCATTTGAACGGTTAAGCATGTAAGCGATGTTACACCACCCATGTAGCTACATGTACATGTATGTGCGTATGTACGACGTTTTTTTTTTTGTTTAACTCATTAATTACATCCGTATGTACGACGTGATAAGTTGGTCAATTCCGTGATGTATTTTGCGGGTGTAAAAAGCTCTTTTTCCGCTATTATAACATTAAAACCACAAATTACACCATATATACTGGGCCACCTATCCCCTTTCATAACTGTTCTCCGGGCATTCAGTTTGTAAATTGAGATACGTACATGTAGTTACAAGTATGCCTCTTATCTGTCCGGTGGTAGTGTTGATGTTTGGGCAATTTTGGTTGTTGACTTGAACAAGTAAACTACCGTGCCGGAAGGTTTGGTGTAGTTGCAGTGGGGTCCGTCAGAATGCTGATCTTGAATGTGGTAGTCATACATGTAGCGTTTTTCATGGTACTTTGCAATTTCGTAATGTGAGTTAATTACTCAGTCGGTATTCTCACACGATTCCGCATCAAATCACTAACGGCGCGATCTACATTGCATTTTCCTGTATTGTAATTTGAATTAGTAATATCCTCTCTACCTTGGTTAATATAACCTAGATGATTATGCCTCTTAATGCTGCATTGTGCGCGGGCTGTTGTAATCATATATCCACTTAAAGTGCTTACGTACTATCACTCGTGCTATTGATTATTCTCAGAGACACATGTGCTCCAAATGCACGCCTCCAGTAATCTAAACCACCTCCACAAGGCACACCTCCAAATCAGCCGCTGTTTCTCCGGCCAATCACTCATCATCTCGCCCTCAACTTTCACCCTTGCTTGTGTAGCTGCTTTATGCCCATATTTCACCAAGCTAGAACGAGTAGCATCGTCTCTCCATAAGCCAGAAAGATCTCAAGAAGTTCCTGAGGTTACGGTCGCGGGGATAAACAAGCCTCTCGGGGATCTCTAATATGGGTCATCGCCGAGCCTTTTGAAAACCGGGCTTGATAAAGAACCCTAACCCTGGGATAGGCGAGTGAGGAGAGGTGATTTGTGGGTTTAATCTGCAGTATACACCCAAAGACCCTCTCCAAAGATATTGAGGGAGTTATTTTTGCAGCTTACATTCAGGTATTGTGTCGCCACTAATAGCCGATTACGTATTGTTACTCGACTCCATCGCTGCATTCTAAGGGTTTCTTGCGTTATTCGTGATCGTACCGATCGGCTTGAACATCAACCACATGTAAGTTGGTCGATATTTGCAGATTTCGGGGGATTTGTCCACCGAAACCAATTTACGTCCCTGATTACGAGCCGGGAGAAGAGGTTTTCGTTTGTATTCTCTTTTTCAAGGCATGCTCAATCTATATCTGAAAGTAAGTACAGCCTCAGCCTGAGCCCAAGTATCTGGTTGACATAAGGTACACGTTGGCGAGGGTGACAGCATGTTGCAGAGTTATACCACCCTGAGAAATTTGCAGCGGAAGAGAAGCCTCCAGATCCGTCGCGCTTCGGGTCAAAGTAGGCCAAGGATTCTTGAAGAACGGCGGAGTATTGCGAAATGCTTGTCGCTTAGTGACGACGACTTATTGAAGAGGGGGTAAATTAAAGTACATGTCAGCTCCCCTGCCCAAAGCCCTGCCTTCGCGGAAGGTCGGCATCTATCCGTGGGGGAGTTCCATGGGTCTCTGTTTTAGCCAAGACCTCGATATTGGCAGAACAGGTACACGCATACGTACCCCGCAAAACACTCCGCGAGCGGAGAAAACAGCTGCAGAGCTCAGTTTGGCTTAATGCCATCAGATTACTGATTGTCGAGGATCTCTCGGTCCTCAGCTCGTCTACCATATTGATTACACGGGTGTGATCTTCACCCCGAGTGCCCTCCGACATGCATGCAAGGTACAACAACAGAATTCGGTTTTGCAGATATTAGGGTCGGCCAATCATGGCGTGAACTCCGACTTAGGCCACGACGCTCCAATTTTCTATATTGACGGATCTCGATCAAGTGTCCCAGGGTAGCATTGTTGCTGCCTATAATTCTGAAACTGGCGGATCTGGGGCACTGGCGTGATGTCTACACGTTAAGAGAAACTAGAGAACAGCAGTTAAAATGCTCCACCGACTTTATTGGGGAAACACTACACTTTTACCGCTAAATACGTGGAGGACGGGTACGCTACAGCACGAGGTGCGCAAGATTCGTTCGGGGCGCGGGTGAAAAGCTTCTCGTCTACAGTTGCACAAAAAGTAATTTAAGCTCGCCGCCAGTGCTGCATGAGATCTTGAATCCCCGTATTTTCTATAATAAATGTGCTCACCTTGGCTAGAAAACCGGAAACACGACAAAGATCGACATCAACCCCCGCAAATAACGGGTACTTTGATAGACAGGCACATTGGGCTATAACGCCTGCTGCTAGGGCATGTGAAATCTCCCTGTTTTCAGAAGGCTTGAGTCTTTCGGTGACAAGGGCCGACTCTAAAGCTTTCTAGACCCAGACCCCCGGAATCCCTTTTCTATGGTGTTGCTTAGTACCAAAAAGAGTAAAGATCTGCGTATTGCTCCTCTCCTGGCATGGTTATTTGTATATCTCTTTCAGGGCCACTCCAAATTCGCACTTGTGATCGGCAGGGAAATACACAGTAGTTCGTCCCTAGAGTTGTGAGAAATCTCTCGCTAAATGATCCTCCGACCACCGACAGAACCTGTCATGATGATTACAATGGCGCAATATCCCTCCGTTATACCAGAATATACCAAAGTCGATACTCCAAGCTCCAGCTATAAAGAACCTGCAATTCCGCTGGTTGAAATTTTTTCTTCTTCTCTCACCATCACAACAGAGTTCTCTGTCTCGATACATCTTCCTTGATCTCAGTTTCAATATTTTACAATGAAGTTCTCGCTCTCCCTTCTCGCGGTCTGCTTGACGCAGCTAGTTTCTGCAATTCCAGCATCCATCGACAAACGCGCTGTCACTGGATATAGCACCGTTGCTACCACTGGTGTAAGTTTCAATCTTAAGCCTTTGAGAAACTAAATACATACTTACACAGCTGTGGAATATAGTTCGCTACCCAGAGTGGTGGAACCACTGGTGGTTCGGGTGGTACTGTCACTACCGTGACTACCCTTGCCGCACTTACTGCTGCTGTTGCAGGAGATGCGAAAAAGATTGTTATTATTTCTGGTACACTCACTTCCACAGAAAGCGAGGGCGTGGCTGTCAGGCCCGGTTCCAACACCTCTATTCTTGGTGCTCAGGGCGCTAGTAAGTCTTCACTCGGGCAGTCCTATATAGTCAATAGTTACTAATTTTATATAGCTCTTGTCAATATCGGAATTCGAATTATTAATGTGAAAAATGTTATCGTTCGTGGTCTCAAGATTCAAAAGGTTCTCGCATCCACCGATGCCATCGCTATTCAGGCCGCCACCAATGTCTGGATTGATCACAACGATCTCTCTTCCGACTTGGATCATGACAAAGACTACTATGACGGTCTACTCGACATCACCCACGGTTCTGACTGGATTACCGTCTCCTACAACTATCTCCACGACCACTGGAAGGCATCCCTTGTTGGACACTCTGACAGCAACAGTGCTGAGGACACTGGCCATCTCACTGTTACCTACCACCACAACTACTGGAAGAACTTGAACTCCCGTGGACCTTCTTTCCGCTTCGGTACCGGCCACATCTACAACAACTACTACGACAGCCTCAATGACGGAATCAACACCCGTGATGGTGCACAGTTGTTGATTGAGAACAACGTCTTTGTCAACACTGAGGATGCGATGTAAGCTCTCCCTTCCATACTAATCTTATTATGAGTCAATATTCTAATTCAAGTGAATAGCTACTCCACCGACGCTGGCTACGCTGTCGCCACCGGAAACGACTTCGGCATCGGCACCAACGAGGCTCTTGTTGGAACCATCACGTCAGCTAGCCTCCCCTACACTTACAGTCTTGACACCACCAGCGCTGTCACCTCCGGTGTTCCCACTTCAGCTGGCGCCACCGTCTGGTTCAGCTCCAGCACTGCTTAAGTTTTGACTAGTTCGTAATTAGGTGATTGGGGGGAGGATGATAGGGAGGATGATAGGGAAGATACTTTGGGGTTGTATTCTAGTATCGTGGCGGTAGATGTAGCAATTTAAAAATGTCATAGGACTCTTAAGCTTGAGATTGATATCTGTGCATGTCTGTACTGTGATTTCCAACCTTGCAATATGTGCGTGAAGGAATCATAATCTATCACTCGGTTACTGCCACGGCTTGGCGCCCAGCTCCAAAAGCATCAGTAAGTCTGCCGCGCGGTGACTCCAGCACGGAATAGCAAACCCTGTAGCTCCACACATACAATCGCTTCCCCCCATCCAGCGAATACTGCATCGCGTATAAATGAAGATGTTGAAATCGGCATACGCTGTCTGTACTGTATGTACCCTACCCCACCTGCGCTGTGGCGTACGCTAGCTAGTCAGACTCCGACCTTCGACCGTTGCGAATGCTTAGTAATAGATATGTATGTACATCTATGTAAGCACCGGTGGATGAAGTTAGTTGGAGAGCAAGCAGGGACGTAGCTTGTTAGGGGGACGAGAGATATGTATGTATCCTGGTGGGAATAGTTTTCGTCTTCATCTTCATGATCATCATCGATCATTTCTTGTCTCAGATGCATGCCTGGAGATCTACTCTAGAATAGTTGGGTCTTGGCACTCGCCTACTATCTAATCTTATCTTGATCTTTTTTTTTGGCGGGGGGGGGCGCTAGGCTTGAATCTTGAAGCCATGCAGGACGGAAAGGAATTAAAAGTGTTTAATATAGAAAAAAACATATCGCCTTAAGCTTTGAGGCCGGGCGAGTGCTTTTCCTAGAAATACATGTGTCGCTGAAGTTCCAACTGGCCAGCACAGACGAAGACCGCGGTCTTAAAAACATCACACAAATACACAGGGCTGCTTACACGACACGCCACGATATTCAAACGGCAGCACTCGGTCTTCCCAAAACCCCAAGACTCCCAAGCTCCTGATGGAGCGCGCCCTCCAAGCGCTTAACCAGCTCCGTCATCTCCCTATCCCACCTCCGCTTTGCCTTCTCCTCAAGCCTATCGAGCCTCTCCCTCTCGCGCGCGGCCCACTCCACCGTATCCCGCAGCCCACAGGTGATCCTGGCGAAGCTGCTAGCGATGTCGTCGGTGCAAGCGGCGACAAGAGCCAAGCTGATCTCGTTGACCTTTCCAGCACGGAAGCGGTCTCCAAGGTACTTCATTGCGTAGGCGGCAGACGCAGTAAGCTCGGCGAGCCTGCCCCCGTCGAGGGTTAGGTGCTTGATGGAGGCTTCGCACAGCTCGTCGAGCTCTTCAAAGACAGCGGTGATGGACTGCAGGTCTTGGGTACACAGGGAGATTGTGCCGGTGGTGCAGGCCTCGTGGAATTTGGCGGTCCAGGTGTGGAGGGTGGCGGCGTGTGCGTGGGGGAGGTTGTTGGATAGGAGAAAGGTGGGGTAGTGTTTCTGCGCGTATTCGAAAAAGGCAATTTCGAGATTGCACTGGAGGCTTTGGAGGATTGCATGTTGGATGTTGGCGGGGATTGAAATGGGTGGGAGCGCTCTGAGATCCGGAATAGCTATGGACTCGGCATCAATCTCCCTCAATCGGGCAGAGTGTTCCGAACAGGAGGGTGTATTTGTGGCGGAAAGGGAGGCAGAAGTATCAGCAGTGGTTTTGGGGGCGTCTGGAGAATCGCGGCCGGGGTTCCTGTGGACGCTGCGGAATATATTGCGATAATCGGTGGTGTCTTCTTCCTGAGCGACTTCCCTGCTATCATCGAACATTGGGGAGCCGTCTGCCTCTCTCCCCATGGAGAAGCTGCTTTGTTCGCTGTGTATACCCCGAGGGGCCCTTGCAGAAGAATTGGATTCATCAGACCTATTAATCTTTTTGTTATTATGGGAAACTAATTATAAACCAACAGATATTTGGATATTTCAAACAGAAATATTACTCACATCCCCACAGATTCCTGGTCAAACATTGCATCCCGCAGGTTCAGGTTTCGCCTCAATCTACCTTCGGCCTCAAGCTCCTTGAGATATCCCTGCGATATCATCTTCACCAGAGTCTTGGTGATATTTTGATGACTATGATCCCCCCCGTAAGCAGGAGGTTTTATCTTGGTGCGCAGGTCCGGCAAGCGGTCAAGCAGCCTAGTGTACAGTCTCAGCTCCCCAACAAACTCGCCCTTGAGAAACCCGTTCCCGGATTTATCCCAAAAGGCCACCTCTTTCGCGGTTCTCTTGATCCACATTACTACCGCCGGATCATCAGGATCTACCAGCAGCCCTGACGAGGACCTTGGCCTCGGGATTCCACCCCCCGCTCTTCTGGACTGTTCCCGCATGAGCTCGTCAATCAGGCCTCTGTCGATGAGCTGCTGGAACTCCTCGCGGACATCGGACTCGTCGATGCCGATGCGTATCATCTTCCTGGTCAGGCTATTGCAGAGGACGTTATACAGCCGGATCTGGCCCACAAATCTGCCACTTGCGGGAAGGAAGCCATCGCGGTACGCCTTTTCGCGGATCCATTCACGGAGATCCTTTTTGATCTGGTGAGATTGGGCGTGGGAGAGCCGGTCTATGTTTGGATTATTGGGATTGGTATCGGAAAGAGTCCTATGAGGTGCAGTTTCAGCCTTAATCAAGCTGGGCAGAGGCTCAAGGTGGGCGGATACTACACTAGTCGGTGAACATTCCTCGGGGAAGTAACATCTTGACATGGCCAGAAGGAAGAGAGTGACTTGGCCGCTGCAATCTGATGGGAAAGAAGAGAATGTGTGATCGAAATGCGCTGATGGTTCTGATGGTGTTGTTGTATGGAACAGCGGCATGCCGCAGCCGTCTCGGGCGATGTGAGGTCAATTGCAGCGGAAACGGAAACGGGACGGCGCTAGTAGTGGGGGGTTACATCTGCTTACATTGATGTATCAATCCCGCCGTGGGTTCTGACTCCAGGATTCTGTGGCGGACGTATATATTACTCGTACAAGTAATTACATTTACATGA
Source organism: Morchella sp. 2014-9hei (assembly GCA_024713685.1). Classification (NCBI taxonomy): domain Eukaryota; kingdom Fungi; phylum Ascomycota; class Pezizomycetes; order Pezizales; family Morchellaceae; genus Morchella; species Morchella sp. 2014-9hei. The sequence goes on along the minus strand of JAMGYW010000008.1, from coordinate 1,475,369 downwards.
GTGGCTTTGATTCACCGTACAGTCAAATTCTGATGCACTGATATGATTCCTGGCCTTGGTTTCAAATGTACATGAAGGGACCAGGACTATTATTATCATCATCATCATCACTCCAGAATTGATTGTAGCGCTTGACAACACCTTGTGCATAGCACCAACTAAGAGAATGGGATATCCTAGGTTCAAGGCCTGTTAAATCTAGTCGACATCTAAACTTTGGACCTCAATGTCTACATAGCTCCGGGCAAGATGATTTGCTACAACATATACTAAATTCATCACTACATGTGCATACACATTATACTTACTAGACTCCACCAATCTTATCCCCCTGAGACCTGGCCACCAAACAGGCACCCAGGTATACACACATCATACGAGCGAGAGGGAGAGATAATTAACACTCCTAGTTCTATGAATGATCGAAGCTCAGCTGGCCGTCGAACAAGTGAAATACGGGATTCGTTGGACCGAGGCGTTTAACGCTAATGGTAAGAAAGATACATAAGGAGATATTTAAGGAGATATTTAACAAACAAGATAGAAAGGGAAAAGCCTTTGACTGGGCCTGGAGGCGTTGAAGCAATCTCGTGAACTCTAGGGTTAGGGGAAAATCCCCGGCCACAGATCGGGCGCGAGACCAGCCAGGGTTAGGGATATGTAACAGCATCTCGATAAACCCTTAACCACACCTAGCAATGGCACCTCTTAGTAACAGGAGTCAAAATTGAAGATCTGCGTACATATCTCCATGCATCTGCGCGCCATTAACGCCTTCCTAAGGTTACAGGATCAATCTTCATTCATCCCAGGCTTGCATATTCTAAGACTACACATATACATACAACTATCCCGCACGCTGCTGAACCTTCACAGTGAAATCCCTACTCCCCTTTGCTGGAAACGCCGAGAAGTAGTCCCTCCCCTGCTTCACATCCTCCCACGAAGTGTTATGCAGGTCCATCTGATACCTCCGAAAGATGCTCCCCAGGACCAGATACAACTCGGAGTACGCAAGACTATATATATTATATATATGCACATGTGGCATCTCTGTGTCAATCATCTACGCTACGCTCGCTGCCGACCGCCCCGCTTCATCATGGTTATGGAGATCACCTACTTCATTCCGACACACATTCTCTGGCCCCTTCCGAATGGGACCAAATACTTTTCGAGGTTCTTGCTGTCGGGGGATAGCCATCTTTCGGGGTCAAACTTCTCGGAGTTGGTGAAGATTGCGGGGTTGTGGTGCAGGTAGAATGCCGAAGTTGAGATGACACTCTGGAGAGCAAATGGCCGTCAGCGATATGTATATTCATGCATGGTAAAATGGGCCCCCCATACCTCATGAGGCAGAATGTATTCCTTATATGTGATCCCACCCTTCGGCGTCACTCTGGGGGTATATCCAAAGGCACCAGGAGCGAGTCTTAACCCCTCCTTCACTACTGCAATCTAGTCAACTGTGAGTATGTATCGTCTCTTATTCTTCATTTAAAGCCGAATTAAATTGGAATCACAAACAAGATACGGAAGCTTCTCCAGCTTTGTGAGACATAGCTCGTTAGGATCCGGGAATGCCTCACGAAGCTCCTTGTAGAGCTTCTCTTCTACATCGGGGTTCGAGACTACGCCGAAGGCAGTCATGATGAGTGTGTACGATACTGTCTTGCGGTATTTCAGCCACCGGATGTATTTAGCGATGAAGAAGGGAATGCTTTAATACCTCTGCGCCGGCGGCAAAACACACAACACCATTCTGGATTATATCGTTGTCCGACAACCGGTCTCTTTTCATGTTCTCTGGGTTCAGCAGGTGGTGAAAGATGCTTGTGCCTGTCTCTCCGGACGCCTTGATGCTCTCAAAGGAGCCCCTCGACATCTAGAATTTCCATGGTAATCAGTCCCCGCCCGGTCCAATCAGCGTTTTATACCGATATACGTCACTTACCACCGTCAAATCCTTCAAACTCTGAATAGCCGGCAGCATCCACTTCTCCACGCTCTTTGGAAGCACCGACAGCACTGCCGGCAACCAGGGAAAATACTTCACTACCCAAAACCCCTTCAACCTGCGCTGCCCATCCTCCGAAAACCGCTTCCCCAGATCCTCCATGTCCAGCATCCCCAGCGGGAAATTAAACGAAAAGGTCGTCGACATATCCACCGACGTTGCGCGAAGCCCATTCTGGAGGTCAAACAACTGCTGCTGCTTCCCTACGGCTGCATCCATCCGGCCCAAGAGTTTCTTGATGGTGCCCAGAAGCACCGGCTCGACGGCCAGGATGCTGCGCCGCGCAAAATAGTCCTTGATTGGTGCCCGGCGCTTCGCATGCAGCTCGTTTGTGGGCGTGGTGAAGATCGAGTCGCCGAAGCCGAAGGCGTCATACGTCACGGGGTCCTTCTCGAACTGCGACCCGGGGTAGTGGACCTTGTTGTAGAAGTCGGGGTCGCTGATGGCGACCTCGTTTGGCGCGATGCGGACGATTGGCCCGTACTTGTCGTGCAGATTCTCGCGGGCATGGAAGATGAATCTGCCGTCGTGGGCAAAGAGGTTGTACCACGCCTCGTAGAACGGCGTTAGGGCGGCCAGCGCGGGCCCGGGGATGCGCGAGAGCGGGTGCAGGTAGAGCCGGTAGATGCATGTGGAGGCGATATAGACCGCGCAGGCTGTGAAGAGGGCGGGGATCGCAGGGAGGGTGGTGACGGTGCTGAGGAATGCCATTGAGACGGTGTCCGTGACAGGCTGTGTGTGTAGATAATGCTGTGAAAGAACGGACGGGACGTACAGATAGAAGGCTGTACTGGGTTTTAAGTGTTCTTTCTCTTCACACGAGCCCTTGAAACTAAGGCATGCAGAAGGCTTATTGGAGTCCTTTGGCCAACGACTTGACACTAAATTGAAATGCCCAAGACTTTGGCGCATGCATTAGGGGGACCTTGGCCTGCGTGGTATGAGGAATGTTCTGAAAGGATAATTCCAAATAGGCACTCGATTCAAAAAGTGATATATGATACACATCCTGCATGTACCAGAGTCCTGGGTATTTTAACGACTCTTACGGTCGTTGGCAAAAAAAAAAACTCTATTAACTACACATTTATCACAAGTGCTAGAGTGCATTCAGAAATCCCCGCAATTCAGACATCTCTACTCTATGCTGGCGCTTAATTACCAGGTAGGTGGAGCAGAGGAATATATTAACATGCGGTTCAGAAAACCGGGTTTGGGATCCTGGATATTACTCGGGGGTGTCTCATTCGCCAATCTACTCTAGCTGCAGCCGATCTCCGTGGGGATTATCATTGAACGCCCAATTGAGTAGGGGCGCTTGGTATCAGTGAACTGATTGGGTTACTTCGTCCACATCGCATGGAATCAAGGCATCGTGACTAACATCCACAGTATTGTTAGCAAATGCTCAGACCTCGATATCCAGATTAACTAACGACTTTGAAAATGGATTATCCTTCTCTTTGATAGTATACATCAAGGTGACGGTATCCTCACCAATAATTTGTCGATTGTCAGGCGGCGTCGAATTACATGCCAGAAAACGCAATCCGTATCAGCATCAGCTTAACCGAACTATATATATAACGTCTTTTCGATATCAACTGGCGGGAGAGCGCTTAGTATTGGGCGCCTCGAGAGTCTTCAAGCTGTGAGCATTTCGGAGGTTCCAGAGTCAGAGTCACCAGCAGAATCGTGGGGATTGGCATTGTCATGCTGCACCTACTAGTTGCCCTAGCTAATCCATTCAACCTTACTAACAGTCCAGATCCTAAATTTCCACATGTGAATATTTATCGTATGTATCACAGAATCTTGGGATTGAGGTTGCAGGCTCAAAAGTGTTAATGAGATAAGACCGCCTCCGTAACTATGCGTTCATAGGACAAGGGTGTTGGAATGTATCAAATGGCCAATTTCCTACCTCCGAGCTAAGTAACTCTACTCTGGCAGTAAGGGTCTCTTGAGTACATACTTACTGGAACATTGCTTTCAGTATAATAACTTGAACTGGTAGTGAGGGTACTGATCGAGTTTTTGGGGGGCATATTTGAGCCTATTTAGCTCGATGTCAGTCAGTCGAACACTTTTCCAGTCAGCCACAGCTCCATACGCTAGCTACCCAGATTCTGCATATTTTTTTATCTGATGACCTGATATATAAATACATATCCGATCATGGCGATGTTTCACCGGGAAGCCGCCCTAATATTAATAGCGCTGATAATTGTCCAATTTCCGGCCCTTGCTGGATAGTTTCTAGAATATCATTAGAGGTATTATAGCATACTTCTTAATGAGGGTTGGTGCATCACTCATGATATTGGAATAAAGTGATGTGATTGGAGGTGTAGCGTAAGGGTGAGATTTATGGAACTCCAGAGAAGTGGATGGACCACACCTGAAAAGATATAGTCTGCCAAGCGGATAGACAACACAATCTGACAATGGACCCTTAGGATATTATCAAATATCCAGAGTGTTGGGCTATAGCTAGCTATAGCATCTTCTTTCCTTAGGGATCGAGTTCCCCTGCTTAGAGTGGCTCACCACCGATTGGTTCGTAAGTCGAATTAACCCTAACCCACGTCAATATATCTTTACAACGTCTCCCTATCTTTTTTTGTTTAATTCGTTAATTGAATATCCCCCCTATCTCAACATCAAAGGATCAAGCAAAAACTTCAGCAAATTTTACAGAGAGTACACTTTGAGTTTTCATTGAATAATGAGTCCTTATTCTCGCGAACAGATCATTGGTAAGAATTCTTATCCGTTCAAATCTTCGTACTTCATATATATATTCAGCTCGAACGCTCTTTAACATGCAGGAACTGGGGCTCGAATAATAGAGAACTGCCAATTCCTATTCAACCAGGATGTGCGCCTCATCACCTTCTACAAGGACCTATCACGCCCTTCCACCGCTTGTGTGCTCACGTGTATGCCCTTCAGAGTGCGGGCGTATGCCATCATCATACCCGCCACCGAGAAATACTCTGTCCACCAGCTGTCCACTGAAAATATACTTATAAGCGGTTGCATGAACCACAACACAAACATCACCCACCCAACGTTATATCCGGTACCGGCCAATATCATACAGCAAGCAATCGACAATCTAGGACAACGCGTCACCGAGCAACTGGGGCATTTGTTGACTAGCCCAGACCCAGAGCAGGCGGAGGACTTTGAGTTTATGCCGGTTAAGTTACCGGCGCCTGAGATGTTGATAAAGGAAGAGCCATGGCTACGGAGATGAGGCTTTCGATGCTGTGGTTGGTACGTGTACTCTGTGAGCTGCTGTTATCAATATGGGCCTTGGATTTCCTTTTTTGTTTCCTTTTATTTTTTTTCATTCTCCGGGAGAAGTACGTACATGTAGTTTGTTAAGAGCTTGAATACTTTGAATCTTGTTCTATGTCGTCGACTAGATAATTATAACAATATCAGCTAAAAGGCCAATGCTACTGGGATCGAGTAACTAAGGGCGGGGCGTCGTGGAAATAAGAGAATATGCCAAAAACTCCGATTTAATTACGATGGAAAAATGATCAGTCATCGGACAGAGTAGTTCGGTTCGTATATATTATTAACATGAGCACACTGGTACAAATTAACTCAACCTCTACCATCAAATATTGGATACATGTGACCAATATTATTCCACAACAGTGTGGTCCAAGAGGCTCATCGAGAAACATACCATGTATCGAGGTACACCGACTCAATTAAAGGGTATACCTCGTGCTACCTGGAGGTATTTGCTTCAAGGCGAGGCATGAAGTACTTCGCCCTCGTTGACCACACTGTTCCACAATTTATCTCTTCTATGACTATAGTACTGATCATGCAACATAATCCTTCACAAGCCTCAAGAGTAGTAGTAGTTGTAACATGTTCCTATATGAGGCTATCTCCGCGTCGACAGAGTATTTTACCATCGGGTGTTACCTACCGCTTGCCAAGTATATACGTATTCAATCAACAGATACCATATCCAGATTCCTTTTTTATCTCTATCTTCTATCTTAAATGAATTATCCGCTTGCAATGTACCGCGTGCATGCGGAGGAATTTCATTTTATCCTGATGTGCTGGTGACCATATATCTATTGATAAATCTACAGAACGATACCTGTTCATGCAGCTACCCCTCGCCACATCTGCCATCAGTTAAGAAGAAAGGGGGGTGATTCATGGCGGGTGTAACGATATTTAACGCATAGATACATATATTTTATATATATAATTATGTGTACTCGCTTTAAATCCGGATGCGTGCTATTCAGCTAACCCCAATTCCCTGCTGATATATCGAGGCTATACAAATACCAACGGTGAAACCGGAGCTATTGAAGTAAAGGCTGTTCAACCATATACACCCTACAGAGAATAGGACATAGGGGCCAACTTATCTTATTGCACGGAAAAGCCTGTATTTCTGATTTTATTTTGAATTGGATCAATAAAATACACCATAAGAGATCATTTGATCAAAGGTACGTACTGAGTGGTACTCCACACAAGTATTTTCCGTAATTCATTTCTAGCTAGTCCCTCTCTATCCAAGGAATGCGGGAACAATTTTAGTGGCCGGGAACTCAGCATCACGCATATAAGTTCCTTTCTCGAAGATGTTCCCGTGGTCGTGGTGTCATTCCGTGGTTCTCTGCGCGCGGGTTTCTTGTACCAGTAGAAATGAGTAGTCTGCAGGAAAACGGTCAGCAGAGACAAAGAAAGGAAGAAACTTCTAGCACTATAATCCAAAGCCTCTGAAACCTATGAACACAGATAGGTGTTCACCCATAGTCTGTATAGGTCAGTCAGCTGATCAACACGATAGAGAATACTATAAAACAAACTAGTCGAGGGCTCTTCCTGTTTTTTTTATACCCCACTCAGTCTATCATACACTCCAAAGTCAATTCTCCGAAGTCCTCAGATTCCCATAAAATACATACTATGCAATTCTCCGCACTTATTCTGCTCCTCTTCACCCTCAATACAAATACTTCACTTGCCCAACAAAGGGTGGCGGCCATCGCTGCTTATGACGAGAAATATGATAACCCCAATCTCTCCACCGATCAAACAGCTTGCAGCGACGGCGTAAACGGCTTGAGTAAGATGTTCCCTAATTTGGGATCGATGCCAAACTGGCCATTCATTATGGCTAGCCACACGATTTCGGGCTGGGGTTCAGCCGAGTGCGGAAAATGCTATATACTTCACTACAGGGGAAGGACGATTGTTGTCAAAGGAGTCGATAAGGCGAATAGGCTCGTCTTGAGCAAACAGGCATTGGATAGGTTAACGAATGGGATGGCGTCTGCACTAGGGACTGTGTCAGTCGAATTCTCACCAACTGCGTGTCCGTAGTTTTTGAATTTAGCTAGTTATAAGAGCTGAGACAAACCGTTAAAATCATGTTTAATTAATTTCAAATTGACCAGAGTTTCTATCGGTTGTATTTGCATACTGCTAGCTTTTCTCCAAGTTTTTATTTTTTCTCTTTTTTGTTTGATTTTTTGTCTAATCAAGCATTTTCATTTCTCTACGTGGTTTTAGGTTGTTTTTCGTGAGGGGCCTGTAGTATGTTCATATAGGTACACAGTACCTATTGCTTGTACGTTACTACAAGCAGGTGAACATAAGAATCGACGATATAAACCACCTAAGAGAGCTAAACCTCAACACCGCACTCCCAAAATGACATTTGAGCCATAGACACCATCACTGCCGAGAAATCTGTATCTACTCTTCTTTTACTCCATACACTTGTGGTTGCTGCTCAGATTCCGACCTGTAAAGAGCCTGCTCATAGCCGTACGTAGCAAATAGGCTGAGAGACTCGTGATCGGGGGAGCCGTAGTATATTGCAACCATAGAGTACTCATACTCGGTATCACTAGATTAATAAATCATGATTTTATATATATCTGATTGGGTGAGGTTATGGACATTATTATACCAAGGGTTGACGTCCTTACTGCCGTAGCGCTTTTTCGTGATTCGTTGGCTGCGATCCAGAAACATACCAGCAAGAGCATTTCTCCACTTCAGATATTAAAGACACCACCTACACTCGAATACCGTATTTCTGTATACCGACGTTGGGGGATGCAAGGCTACCTGTAGAAGATGAAATGGTAGGTTGACGCAAATTTTGGATATAGCACGAAATTCTCACATGGACATATAGAACTATCCGTCTCCTGAGCACAGGGCGGGGCATAGCTAAATGGAAAAGATTTCCAGCGAAAAAGGCTGTGTGACCAGACGCACCACAACCAAATTCTGAGATATAAAGACCTTGAACAGTTACCCCAGTGCAGGACATTATATGTAGCCGTGTCCAAGAAAGTCCGGAGGAGCATGAATAAGAAGGGATGGAATTGTTTGGTGAGGAACGGGAGAACCAGTCAGGCTAGAAGTTAGCTCGATCATGACACACATGTATATAGCAACGAGGTTGCATCATTATAAACCCTAACCCTGTATATCAAATATACCTCAGTTTCTAACAGTCTAGAGCAACAGGTGTTTAAACGACTGGGATCCTATAGATTTATCGCGCTTCCATCAGCTGAAAACATTTGTTTAACATTCTTGTACGTATATATAGGCTGGGCCTCCACATGCATACACGAGTGATATATGATGATTGAGTACCCCGTCATACAGAAAGATCGCGGCACGTCTCTCAGCCCTGATTGCATAATATTAACCGTCAAGTCCCACTCTGAGTAGATTACGACCAAAAGATACTTCCTGTCACATCAATAAGACCAAGTTTTGTCTCCTAAAAGCACTAGTAATACTATACATCTTTTCCTCAATAATCATGATAGCCATAAACCTTCTCCAAAGATTCTGAGTCAATTACTTGACTGAATCCTCAAGACTTTACCTTGAGCTGATCTTGCTTAGTTCAATCAATCAATCGAGCTGGCCTTGCTTCCGGTTCAAAATTGTATGTTCGAGTGATAGCCCATGATGCTGTTAGCATTGCTTTTCTTTGTCTTTGCAACGACCAAGAGCCCCCCAGACTCTGACTCCTTTCAAATAGCGCGTATTGTTATTATTAAAACATGGCATCTTTATCATCTCCCTCAGGCTTTCATCTTGAATAGGAATATCGGTGGGAATTATATTTCAAGCGATTAATAACCACATTGAAAACCATATTAATTAAGTGCTTAAATACCGCATTAACCTGACTTCCATCACGTTTTATTACTCTACTATAGCTACATCGACACACCTTCAACACTCTCAACTATCGAACATCATTTATACGCCAAAATGTCGTACACCTCACCTTTCACTCCTGCGTTCAAGCCAGACCCTCCCTCTGTCACTACAAGTCTCGAAGCTCGCCTTAAGAACTACGAAAATATGCTTCAGTCCTCTCTGGCTGAGCTTGAGAAGATCGCACCCCTCATCGAGCGCAAAACTGACAAGATCACCGCCCTCAATACTGCATATAACCAGACCGGGAAAGAGGATATATGGTGGCCAGCTTATTGCGCTCTCTCAAAAGAGATTAAAGAGTTAGAACAGCAGAGGGATGAAGTGGAGAAAGATAGGGTGAAATACGCGGCTGCTGTCCGAGCGGCACGATATAATTTGGCGACAGCGAGGGAGAAGCAGGAAGCCAAGGAGGGGGAAGCGAAGAAAGGCGGAGATTAGGAGACCAAAATTGCTGGCATGGGGAGGGCACTAAGAAAGATACGAACCCACGTGACGATTTGGTCGATGATGAGGTCATGCAAGATGTGTGAACGATCATCGAGGCGTTATATACGTTTACGGTCTAAATTATGCAATAGTAGTTAGCCCGAATATAATCCCAATAGAAAGAAGTATCAAAATCACCTCTGTGCCAATATATTCTTTTTAATGCGTGAGCTCTAGTAGAGAATGACACCCACGCACATAGGTCAAGTAGTATGTGTATATATTCTAGTTTACAACGCTACACGCATGTAGTATCAGGATTGAATACAAACTATATCCTCCATGCATCCATATATGGTGCTCATATTTGAAGAAGGCACGTAACAGGCCCAGATCGAAAGACCATGCCTTTCGCTTGGGCTTCGAAGCTTGTACTTCGTTTTTAACACCCTGGATTTCTATCAACTCCACAAGTTCAATTAACCGGTAACCTTAATTGTATCTTGAAACAACGAAATAATTTCCCCAGCCTGAAAGAAACGAGCTGTATCATCACTTTCTCTGTATATACACAAAACTCATAAGTCACTCAGCCATGATCTACAAGTACTATCTAGCTTCACTCCCTTTAATCATTCTTTTGTAGTGCCTCTAGACTTATTCTATGGCCATCGACAATCACCTATTAGATACCACTACCATAAATAATAAAATCCCTACAGAAGCGCTTTAATACCGGTGTTCGTCTTTTGCTACATGTATACAAGATGCTTACTCTGATCTTATTTGTTTTAGTTATCGCATTTCTTGTTCTCCCAACGACCAGCCAGCCCTGCGCCCACAAATGTATTGCAACTCGGCAAACCGCAGTTGGTCCAGAAGGATGCCGCAAGTCAGGCGATTGGGGGTGTGTGTGTCATAGTGCCGAGTTTCGGAAGAGCATCGAGTCTTGTCTAGATACATTTTGCCTGGAGGGTTGGGGCCCACGTATGTTTGATCATCTTCCCAGTGGGGGCCGTATATGTGCTAACTCTCTCTCCTAGCGGCTTATGATACTGCCACAGTCGATATTTGTACAAAGGACGTCAGGGATATTGCTTCTGAACTCAAGGGTGGGAAGACAATAATAGCCACAACCGTATCTATGGTTAAAGAATCACAGCCGCCACAATCATTATCAATATCACTACTACCGTCATCACCATTATCAGAATCAATATTGGCATCATCTCTACCATCACCTCCTCCTCCTTTTTCTCCTTCTCCATTGTCTTCCCCAGTACCGCCACAACCACCATTTCCCACTCCTCCGCCACCCCCACCACCACCACCATCACCGCCGCCGCCGCCACCTCCAAAAATTACTACCATTATATATATCATCACAACAATCACGCAGCTAGCACCACCGCAAAATCCCCCATCTGCTCCTCCTATTACACTGATACAGACCCCTTCTACCACTACTGGTACTGCACCACCGCAGAGTGTTTCCTCTGCTATATTACCGCAGACCTCTTCAACGCCTGCTACAAGTGATATTGTACCACCGCATCCACCCCCGTCGTCATCGCTCAATCCATCAAGCCCACCGCCTCCACAGAGTGACACTCCTAGCTACAGTACTATTTTAACGCCACCAGCACCCCCTTCCCAATCATTTCAAGGTATCTTTGCCCCTTCATCCCTCCCCTTGAAAATAACCTCCAGTACATCTGCACAGCCTTTTGGAACAACTGGACAAGCGAAAGTTACAATGTCTACTCGTGTCGCAAAAGTCTCCAGGTGGTCTTTTTAGTACTTGCTTTATCTATTCCTACAACTATAATTTTTATTGTTTCTTAGCTAAATCTTGGCTCCATAGTTTTGAGTAATTCGGATCGTGTCTCAACCGCCCCTGCTCCAGGTATCGCCCAAATTCCGAGCCCAACACGGTCCGATTGGCCGGCGGAGACAGATTCAAACGTACTTCCAAGAGTTGGCGTGCAGCTTAATTCTGGCGCTGAGATTGTTAGAGTTGCTTGGGGTTTCTTGGTCCTTGGTGCTGTTTACTATTTTCAGTAATATGCCCTTTTACTGTGTGACATTGTGGGCGCGATGATGGTAGTGAGGGCGAACTGGACGTCTAAACAATCTTCCAGTAGGTCTAACTGGTGGAAAGCTGACCAATTTGGTTTCCATGGATAATGGCTTGCCAGGTAGTGTAGGTAGAGAGGCACATGCAAGTAATCCAATTTATTTACTCCTTTTCTTTAAAAATAAGGAGTATAAAAAAGATAAACGAACTTGTACTAAGATGATTGAGTAATGAGCTGTAGAGAGACCATATACAATTTGAAATGTCCTTCATATGGGCCTTATATTGATGGTGTATACCGGTGTTTCCTGACACTGTTCCGTAATGCGTGTTGCGAACCCCAATAGATCCATGTTAACTTCAAAAAATTGGCTCCCTGGAAAGCTTATATTGGGGTGGTTTTTGAGAGCGAATAACTAATCTTTGCAGAGTCTAACTTCACACGTCGGTCATTGCACCCACAAGGAGGTCGGGCCTTCATTGAAAATTAATATGTATCACCAGGAGACTCGAAGTTTAATTTTCCGTATTACTTGTCATATTCTTGATGACTAAAGGTTTTTTTTTTTTAGCGCCATTAGGCTGGGTAAAGAGGAGAACACTCCTCTTCTTCTTCCATTCATATCTCATGTGAGACCCTGCGCGTTCTTTTACTTGTCATCACCCTTCTTCATGAAAGAGATTGTTATATGCCCGGATAGAAAAAGCCATCACGAACAAGCCCTCTCTACAACTATGCACTTCTTGCAACTGCTCAACATTGGCATACGACATCACATATGCATCCCATACCCTGCCGCACGATCTTGAGAGATGATCGTTATTATTAAGGCGTTTTTTCTTTTTTTGCTGCCTTGTCCATCTCTTAACTCAATGGATAGTTTCTGTCCTCCACCCTTCAAAATTCAATCAAGATACTGGCTTAAACGTATGGCCTATGGACCACTGAGTGCTGCTGGGTGAGTGAAAAACTATGCACTTAAGAAACACGCCACTCACATCTTCAGTTATCAACGCACAGAATAGCTGCACTTGCTAGTTGAATCCCAACAGTGCTTCTACTCGGGACAGGTAAGAAGCACCCGAAAACGACTTTTGATGGTAACGACCTCTGATTCGCGCCTGGCGAAAAGCTGCAGGTTCTTATTGCCTACTCCGAGTACTCGTACCAGTTCTCGGCTCATGATTTTTTTTCCCCAGACCGATCGAGAACTGAATCAAGACCAGCACTTTTTGGCCGGCAGCTTAGCCACCTGTCACGTCACGTCACAGATCCGATTAGTAAAAAAGCCACCTTACCTAACCGGCACCTCGACTAATAATAGGTTAGATGCTGTGCACGGACTTTCCTGATAGGCTGCTGTCTTGGCGTTGATAACGACTAGCCCTGTCCCTGTCCGTTCCCTGTCACACACCTGAAAGGGTTTAGAGCAAGCGTCATCGTACCTCCAGCGCGCGCGGTGAAGGACGAAGTTACATGGAACAAGAAAAAGAAGACAGTAGAAAATTGCGGGGGTTGCTTCAAAATATCAGCTGTGTTCCTGATGTTACAGGAGAAACAGAAGAGAGAAAAAAAAGAAATGGTATCTCGTCAAAAAAACAATCGCTATCCACACCACACACAGCTAGCCAGCCAGCTAGCACTCAATATTAGACCTCCGATAAGGTCTAGATTACCGAACGAGCCGGAAAGTAGAAATAAAACCAAAAACAAAGGAAACCTGAAGAAAATGAACGACTGAAAGGAAACAAAATTAAAAGGAAAATTCTAGGTATCTATGTACAACACGGGCATAAAACCATCATCCACGGTCTCTTTCTCGGCTTCGGTTTCGGTATTAATTTAGGCGTCGACCATCGTTTTGGTTTCGGCGGGGAGGGTATTGGTGGTTCGCTATATGTATATCTTACAGGCCGCGGCCTCGGCCTCTGTTGCTAAAGGAACATTAGTCTCAACAGCTGGGAAGGGAAAGGTACATGTAATCAAGCGAGGGCTCACAGCTTAACAACGAAGTATATCGGCAGGTATGTATACTTACTGGTAGCGGTGGAAGTGGTTTTTCGAGATCACGTTTAACTGCCCGCACCGGCGCCACCAATCGACCCGAAGAGCCCTGAGAGCCTTGAGAGACCTCGGAGACTTGGGAAATTTCGGAGCTCTTCGAGGCTTTTCGCCTCTTGCGCTCGTCCTGGTATACGAACCAGCGCGAAAACGCCATATGGATCCGCCTGCTGAATCAATATTCTTGGTGTGTGCTGTATTGTATCTCCTCCGGCGAACAGTGAAAGTACTCGCAACTTTCTTTATTGCTGTGCCTTTGTCGTTTTCTTTTTTGACGCAGGGAATGTGAAGTGACGGATGGGGAATTTGGAAGGCAGAAAGAATAAAGGCTGAACTCTCGATCTTTCTTCCTCAGCTCAGGAACGGACGGAAAATCAGAACAGAACAGAACAGAATAATCTGCAACGGCGGAGGTGTGGGGGGGGGTGGACGCGGAAAGCAGATGATATGTCCATTTAAAAATCGCCAAGACACAGCTGAAAAGAAACTACCTAGGCCGGGGTTCCGATTTGGAGCTGATTTGACATCGGCCCGTTGCCGAGGAAAAAGCAAAATTAAACTAAATACCTAACAGCCAGAAGAAAGGGCTTCAAGTGCGGGGAAATGATTATTAGGGAGCGATGTCGTTCGAGCAATACAAGACGGTCGACTTGTGTGCGAGCACGGGAGACGAAAAAGTGCATGCATTTGTATGATTCGATGCCCCTGTTTTTGTGGTGCCTTGAGTAGAGTACCTACATACCAACCAAGTACTGGCTACCACCTGTTACATAGGCGCGCGGTTTGGACCAACAGGAGACGGCCCGGCACGAACCGATGAAAATAACGGGACGGCGTGAAACACAAAGGAAAACCCGAGGGGAAGGGAGAGGCATAGGCAACAAGATACCGCGAATTTGGAATCGCGAATCACGACTGTGCTAATGCCATATCAGTCCCTTAGTTCGCACCCTCTTCAAATACACGTGTTGGTTCGCCATCGACTACCTACAAGTACATACCTGTACCTACATCCAAGTTACCTCCCTGCACTCGCTTCCTGTTTATCCTTGCTGATTATATAGGCATGTTAATATTTCTACACATGTAGAATCATTTTGGCCAACGCATGATTGGTGGTGGACATCCCATCAGGCTAATTTGAAATCATTGGTTAATTGTAAACTTGTAGCAACGAAGAAAGGAAAGAAAGAAGAAAAGAAAAAAAGAGTGTTGCAGTGGGGAAGAGTAAGGGAAAAGGAGGTACAAAGAAATGTCTTAGAAGCACGCAGCAGCAAAGCAGGAGCAGTCAATCAGTGACCTCGATGCATGTGGCATACACAGCACCTCATCATATTCATCATCATCATATTCCTCTTTATTCATTTTATTCATTTTATTCATGATATGGGGGCCGCACCGGCCAGGGCCAGTACGATCTACCGACCTGTGATCCCCTCTCTGGAGCGCAGTGTGGCCAAGACTAAGGTATCTCCAGTTCGAAAAGTGCTCGAATCTAGTCCAGGGACAGAGTGGGGGGGGGGGGGTTAGAAAATTAGGCATAGGTAAGCTACAATACGCAGATTTCACTCTGTTGCTTGCGTTGCTTGGGGAACCGAGTCTGCTTACGACTCGAGTCTACCTGCTGCTCGCTCCACAAATTGAGGGGTCGACCATTGCCAAGGCTGGGCTGAGCGATAGGGCAAGATGTAGTATGTAAGGCATGTTGCTTTTTCGCTCGCATGATAGTCCAGCTAGGAAGAGTATGGACGCAGAGAGGGAGGGGAGCCAATGATGGCGCTGCCCCACCTACCTTCCTGGGAGGAAATCATGACAGGATGCGTAAGTACCGACTTCTTTTCCTAGTAGACTAGAAGACTCTTACATGCTTTTGCCGATCGCGTGCCGTTTGATGTGGTAGGGATACTACTGTACTCTACTGCCTACATATTTTTGTCTAGGGGAAGGAGGAGGGGGGGGTCGAGTGCTAGTTCGTGAATGGGTTTACTGATCCGCGGTCACGGGGTTGCTCGAGATAGCTAACAATGTTTATCGATCGTCATACAACAATACAATTTTTTTTTCCTTCTTCTTTTGAAACATTAATACCATCGTTATGTTTCAGCGAAAACATACTCTAGATTCCCCCTTTGGAAGTTCGTCCGTTCTTGATATGTACAGCACTTGTAGATTCGCGATTCACCTGCATTACCCCCCCCCATCTCTCTTCAAACTCTTTTTTTTTCTTCCGCACATAGTGTATGAAACCCGCCCCTTCCATAATCTATTTATCGGTACCACCAGCCACCGCTGCACGTCATTCATTGGGTGGTGGCCAAGTGAAGAATGAACACTAATCAGGAACGTACAACCCGCCCAAACCGCAATCATCAACATCAACCCCGTCAGCACTTTCACCCCCCGAGCTTCACCAGGCCAAACAAACTCTACACACGCCGTCACGACCACCCTCAACACCACCCCGAGATCTGCCTGCCAGATCTGCACGCGCACTTACGTCAAGTTTCGGCACTACTTCCATTGCGCACACTCGGCCTGCGCGCCCTGGATGCGGCTCTGGTGCAAGGAAAGTAAGTCCATCTCACGCGTGGCATGTCCGCTGTGCGGTGCAATTAGGGGAGCTGCGCAAGAGTCATGGCGCTCAAGAAACAGAAGCTGTGAAAGAAAAAAAAATCGGTGTCGTGGACATTGGGGGCGTACACTACGTCAGTGAGTACATACGTGCGGCGGGCGGAGAGGGGGTAGTTAGGGGGGGGCGGGGTCGGATAGGTAAAGTGCGGTGATATTAGCTAGATACAGACCGTATATATACATAGAGTACATGTACATAGTGTGTGTCTTGTTTCTGCGGAGGCGCGGTTATTTTTAGTTCTGTGCGCGCGCCTGCGCTTGAGGGACTTGTATATAGGTGGGAACCACCGCGGTAACTACCAGAATGGCAGACTGATCTGTGTCTTGACCAGACTTTAGAGCAGTACCAGATCTAATAAGAAAAAGCTCCTATAGAGATATATCAGGACCGCCGGCCGATCTGGCTTTGCCGATCTCGGGATGAAAGCTGAGGAGCTCTGGAACACGAGCCAAGACAGGACAAGTCTAGCCTCATTCTAATTTAAGCCTGGAGGTCATAGAGTCAAGAGATATCAAAGTCCATCACAGTAATACTGCTGAAATATATAAACTAAGGTGAATCATTTCATAGCTAAATGGCCGTGGATGCAGAAAAAACAAAACACCTGGAAATATCGCCAGAGGTGCCAAGGCCGAGTGACTGCTGATGAATCACACACACATTTGTCAATCACACGAACTCCCGGCCAGCCACTGCGGTAATTGGTTTTTTAATTTCTTTAGTGTATGTGAATCAGACAATTGACTTACAGCTCATACCCATACCCTCGATCGTTTCTTCCAACAATAGACTCCAACACACAAACACACAACTCTAGTTCTCCCCCTTGACGTGTACGGTGTGGACCCAGCAGAAGCAGCAGCTAAGCTTTTAAAGTAAAACGCGAGAGTAATCTACTCTAGAGACCACGGCAGTGGTATTTTATGTATCTAAACGCGTGGGGCGAGCTAATATTCTGCAGAAGGCATGGGTAGCCTAGTCGCGTCGTGGGTTCGGGGGCGCGGTGTGATGGTGTCCAAGAGATACTACAGATCTTGGTTGTCGCAAAAGAGCCTTATTGGTGGGAACGAGACACCCGACCAAGCCATAGATAGACCCTAATAATTATCCGCAAACCCCCACTCCCAGCCGCATCGCGACGAAGGTACAGTTTGTGTATAAGGAACGCTACAAAATAATTGCCTAGCCTTAGGAGGTACATACAACGTACATACATACATGTACTCTCTACTGCAAAGCTAGTTTCTCCACTAGAGAGCGGAATAGTTCTGGCATCTCCATCCATCTCACTCGCCCTGCGCGGGGTTAAAGAAAAGACTTTGCGCCTTTACGAGCGTGAAGGAGTGATTGGCTGACGTAGAACCTGGCCCAATGGAGGGTATAACAAGGCAAAAGTGTGTCTCTGCATGGAAGCGTTGAAGGTACTGGGATGGAGGATTTGTTTAAATGGGCGTTTGTTTTCCAAGGATCATCCGCTGGGTACATGTACTCTACATATATGTAGTAGTGGCCATGCCATGACAACGTGCACATGCCGGATTGCCTTGAGAATTGAATGAGTATGCAATGTATGTATGCATGTACAAGGAATTTGTTATCCCTCTAACGCCGCACGCCAGCCGGGTACCCTGGTACAAAGCCGGGTATATGCTCTGGATAGTGGATACGAAGATTTGTATCCAGGAAGCCTACATGCACCGAAAGTCGAGCGCGGGAGGGTGGGGGCGTATATGGGCTTAAGAAGCTTCTGTGGTGGTTCTAGTCTTTATCCAAGTCTGGTAACTAGTGCCCACAGTTCCGTATCCGGATGTTTGAGACAGTTCGATTCTCCGCAAAGATAAGAAACGCGATCTGGCCATGAGAGAATTCGAAATAGGAAGTGATGCATACAGACGGGTGATGGTGGTGAGCAGGATAATTGAGCTCAGTGGCACTTTTCTTTCGTACGTGGTGATGCACAGTGTTCTTCGTCGAATGGGTATCGTGTTGCACTCCACGCCCCCAACCACAAGCTGAACAGAACTAATCCAGACCCCAGCACGAGAGAGAAAAAGAAAACCAACCCAACAGCAGAAACTGCTTCCAGTTGCTCGCAGTACATTGCGAGTATTGCGCTCGGCGACGGCAGAGTACTAGTTAGATGCTGCAAGCTCCCAAGCTACCTAAAGCCGCACCAGCTAGGCGAGTATATGCCGAAGAGCATAGAGAGCAATTGATTCCGAGGTTGACTGGAGAGGCCCTCCATCCTCCTATTTTATACTCAAGTTTCTTTACCCATATATATATGTCGTTTCAGAACCAAGAACTGTTCTCTACGTAGACTGTCAACATCGCTCGACACCTACTTCACACTAACGGAGAAGCCAAAGAAAGCCACGTTCTCTGGGTATTCCTCGTCGATCAACAGCAGAATTAAGACAGGTAGAGGAATTTAGAAAGCTGGCATATCCACTCCAACCACGCTCAAGAAACGGACCTATACGTAGAGTACTCTGTGGTTTATACATGCGTCATGTGATTAATTGGTGCATCACACACTACACCTAACCCTACACCACCAGGTACATACGATTCAATATGCACAACGAATGATGTATGGAGAGTGCAAAGCTCGATCGCGCGCCTCATAGGCGAGATAATTCGATCCCCACGTGTAACCTATGTACCTTGTACCTTGTAATCGTGCTCGTATTTGTTTCCCTTTCGTTTACTCGTAATTTCACAGCGTTTGTGAACACGACTACTATTGCATGCCATACAAAAAAGGGTTGTCTTGGAGAGTAGATCGAATGGCATATGTATATACTCGTAGTTTTCTAACGTTTTCGAACTGAGCTGGGTCTGCATACCACCAAAATCTAGTTGCCAAGCACGATTTACGCCCATATGCAGATCCAGTCCAGTAAAAGCTGCGAGTAGAGTAGATCAATATAAATTAAAATAAATTCACTTGTGACGAATAGTCCAGAGGGCTTCTGCATTACATATTGCACAAAGGAAGCACACTAGTGCCCGAGGCTTGGAACCAATAATAGCCCACCATTTAATACTCGGGGCCGCAGATTAGTGTAATCACGTACTATCACTCGCACGCGTTGTGGCGCAGGCGTGGAGAAGACAGTGTAACTGTGGAGGTTGTTCGGACAAAGGACAGGTCGCAAGGATTACGGTGTCCTCATTAGCCAGGCTACATCGCTTGTCTTTGCTTACATGTGTTTCCTTAATTCTGTCTCACTTTTTCTCTCACTTTTTCTCATCCATCATTACCAATACATACATAATCATTTCATTTCGAGCTGTGCTCTGCTTTATCGAGCATGAGCTTAAGCTTTCGTCTCGCGAGATTCACGTACGACTAAAATCTATATCACACTGCTGGTTGGCTCCAAAACGTGCACGCACCATACGTACACAGAGTTCGGGTGGGTTCGCCGAACAGCTGCCTAAACCTCGAACAGCAACCCATCCGTGAGGCAGAACGTTAGTCCTGTGCTCTGAAGCAGATAAAAGTAATCATGTGCCCCAAGAACCTTTGGACAAAGTGTTTGCTTATGTGTCATTTCGCTATATATATCAAGGCTTTCCTTCTATCAGAACACATGAAGACAATCAATCATCGCTCTTAGTCATTACGGAGGAGAGAAGGCGACGATATCGCTCTTTTGCCAGATTCTCAACATAACGTTGATAGACGCTAAATAATGGCCTAGAGTCGGTACCACCCTTCCACTCTACTCATACAATTCCACGGCTAATCGAGTTCAAGTCACAGGAGAAAAATATATCATTATCAGCGAGCTTTCTATTCCATTACCGCCGTACAACTAGTTAGCTACTCTATAAGACATACACTCACACACATATATCCCATGCCACATCACGATAACCTAATCCTACACAACTTTTGCAAACACACTTCACCCTCCTAGTAAGGGCTGTTCCACACACTTGCTCCGGCGCCAGGTGAGTATCCACTAGAGGCATAATTCCCTGGCGAGATCAGTAGACTATTTGCTCCGCCGCCTCTCATTTGTCCCTAAACAAAGTACTTTCATCAGCCATGACTCACGCAAAAATGTATAAATGGGCAGCATGCGAACTTACCGATCGAAGCCCACCAATCATTGTACTCAGACCTTGCTGTCCACCACCGAGTCCTACACCGCCCAACCCACCGCCGCCGCCGCCGCCGCCACCACCAGTCCTGCCATAACCCCATTCACCCTCTCCCGACCCGCCATTCCAGTTCTGTTGCTGACCTACTTGTACCATCGGCTGCATTGGGAGATTCGGTAGCTGCTGCCCGCCATGCTGGTGCTGATGCTGCTGCGGCGTATGCTGCTGGCTCTGGTTGCTCTGGTGACTCTGATGACTCTGTTGACTCTGCTGACTCTGGGTCTGCACCATCGGTGGCGGCGCCACACCTACAAAATCGATCCTACCCCCCTTCGTACTGACCGTCGTCAGGAAGTTCTGTAACTTCCGCAGCGTCTCCATCATCTCGCCCATTGCCTTCTCACCCATCTCAATCTGCTCCTCGCGGGCGCGCTTGAGCGCAGCCGGAAGACGGAGGGCGAGTCCCTGAGAACATGCCTCGGCGGTTGCGGCAGGCGCGGTGACGCCACTGTTGTGGGCATGCTCTTCGGCAACTTGGAGGGCGGTGGTGGCTTCGCAGACGCGGATCTGCGGTGCATTCTGGAAGTCCATGGCGAGCTTGATGAGGCCAACAATCTCGCCAAGGGTTTGCACGGCGTCGACCATGACTTGCAGAACCTCCTTGGGAATGGCATAGAATGAGGAGGCCGGTGAGCCGCTGTGTTCTTGGGGGAGGCCGGGGGAGCCGATGTTTGCGCCGGCGTTGTCGTCGAAGAAACGGCGGAAGAGTTGGGGCAAGACACTCGGAGCTGGCAAGGATATTAGTAAAGATTTCTCAAACGGTAAAGAGTTTTCTCTGCGCAGAGGCTCTGCCATAAAGGGTGGTGGCACTTACGGAATTGAAATATCACGGCATATACGCCATCGACAACCACTCGGAACCTATTTCTGAGGCCCTTCACGACCTCCCCAACAACTCTCTCAACACCCTTCTCGTGCTCCTTGCCTCTCTTCACCGCCTCCATTTTGCCTCTCAACTGCCTCTCGCTCTCATCTAGCCAAAATCTTCTTTCCGCATCCGCGGCCCTGATCGTCTCACCCACAGACAAAAGCGGCTGCACCGAGACCTGCAAGTATCTTGCATTACGGTCCGACACAAGAGATTGGAGAACGTGCTCATGCTCCTCCATCGTGATATGAAGCTTATTCAGGAGATCGATAGCTTCTAGGAGGAGATGATATTCGAGCGCCGTACCCTCGGTGGTGCTTTGCCGGGACGATGCAGTAAGAAGCCAGAGCTTGACCTCCTCATACCACTTCCCGCCGAGAACTTCAAGCTGACCCTTGACATCCTTGTATGCAACCTCAACGTACTCGTTCTCAAAGATGTGGTAAATCTCCGTATCAACCTCCATCTTGCGCCTCGCCTCCTCTTGCTCAAAATCGTCTCGCATGCGCTCGATGTCGGCAAACGTAAACCTGCCTGTATTGTACAACTGCGCAGTCTGAGCCTGCGTCCTCTGTCTCCGCTGGTGGCTCTCGCCCTGGAACTGGTGTAGCCGCTGGCTTGTCTGGTTCTCCAGGGCACGTCTTGCCTCGCTGAGATATGTGTCAAGACTAGGGCTGTTCATGGCCGTATCGAGTGCAGCATATGCCATGTGCAGGAACTGGGGAATCTCGGCAGAGCTGGATGGGTCGATCCCGCTGCCGTCGCCGCCCCCGCCATTGCCCCTGTTGAAGGTGCCAATGATCACAGACAGCGGCTTTGTATCGATGGGCCGGACCTCGCGGCCGTAGTCGCTGCCAGGCCCTTTGTAGCCGACCGGGAATGGTGTTTGTCCGGGCTGACCGATTTGCTCGTTGTCGCCGCCCTTGGATTGGGCTTCGCTGACGACTGTGGAGGCATCGTCGTCGTATAGTCTTCTTCTGGCACTGGGGTCGATACGGATTGCTGGAACGCTAGGAACAGGCCTGGGCATCTGCAGTTCCAGGTCGACCTTGGGTGCATTTGCGACTTGGTCGATGGTCGGTGTCGGGCTTGGGGTCTGCTCGGACCTGAGATCGTAGTTCCCGCGGTGTTGTTGGTGCTGGTGATGCTGCTGGTGATGCTGTTGCTGCTGGTACCCGTGCTGCCTGCCGCCAAATGCGTCCATTCCGGCGGTCTTTAGGTCCAGGTTCTCGATCTCCGGTAGTCTCGGTGGTGGAGGGAGCGGCTGCATCCCTTCATATCCCAGCCCGCCTTCCTCACGATCCTCATCGTCACTATCATCGCGGTCGAATGGATTCGAGTCTCCGCTGTCCTTCTTGATATTGTGGCCAGGCGTCAACCCGACCTGTCTCCCTCTCTCCATCTCCTCAGCGCCGACCCACTCCTTCCACCTCCTCAATCTCTTCTCCCGGATCACCGCAAGCTGGTGTCCGAGATCCCCGGTTCCGGTCAAATGCACATTATTTGCCTTCTCGGCAACCGCAGCATCATCGCACAGATACATCGCAAACGTGAGCAGGCTTTGGATATGCTCCGTCGGGAGCTGTGGCAGCAAATCTTGAAGGCCATGATACAACACCTCCTCATCAGACCCCACACGGGGAGGCTGGTGACTGCCCATCATCCTCGGCTCTGGCGTCGCGCTCTCGCTCGGATTCGTGCCCTGGTCATCGGTCTCATCATCATCCATAAAGTTCGGAGGCGAGTGCACCCGCACTCTTCTCGCCTGCTGCTGCAGATTCTGCGGCGCCACAGTTTGCTGCTGCGACAGTAGCGGCTTCTGGAGGTTCTGCGTAAACGCCTTGAAGGGCCCACTATCGCCATCGTAGCTATTCTGCTGGTGCTGTGGCGGCGGCGGCGGGGGGCCTGGCGGTGGTCCTTGCGGGATGCTGGGCTGGCTGCCACCACTCGCAACCCTCTGCTGGTTGTTATCGAACCATCCAGGCTGCTGCTGCTGCTCCTGCTGCTGGACAGGGCGTGCAACGGCGGCAGTGGTGTCGGCCCACTGGCCTCGCATCACGCTTTCCCTGGTGCTACCGGTGTTCATACCATTCCCGATGTTCCCACCACCGCTGTTGCTGTTCGGGCTAGTTGCGGATCCCGCGCTGCCGCCTCCGGAGAGCGGCGAGGTGACATGGTGGTTATGATTGGCACCGGGGAACCGCGGGTTAGGATTGGACGAGTTTCCGGGAGACATCTGCTGGGACGGCAATGGCTTCGAGTACAGGTAGTTTCCTAGCCCGACCTCTGCGGGGCTCCGTTGGGAGGAGTTTGTATGCAGAGGGGGTCGCCCGTAGCCTTGCTGGGCCTTGGGAGAGATTCCGCTGGGAGGATGCGGTTGGGACTGGGCCTGCTGGGGTTGGGACTGAGACTGGGATTGAGGTTGGGACTGAGACTGGGACTGCGGCTGTGATTGGCTCTGGCTCTGGTTCTGGCTCTGGTTCTGGTTCTGGTTCTGGTTTTGGTTCTGGGACTGTGTCTGTGACTGAGGTTGGTTCTGGGCCTGCGGCTGTGGGCCAGTCCCAATGGTCTGCTGCGTCGGCGGCCCCGTAGTCGACGAGTACCCCAACCCCAAGCCCTTCTTCCCCCCATCCGCCCTCTTCTCGCCCTCCCCCTCGCCCACCTCCTCGTCGATCCTCTTCTGCGGCCGATACTCTGTCGGAATCGGATCGTCCTCCTCCGCACTCCCTGGCCGCTCACCCTTGCCCAGCCCACTCCCGACACTCCCCGTCCTCTTTCCAAGCGGCGGCGGACCTCCTCTCTCGTCCGAGTTCTTCTTCATATGGCTCCTCCTTCCCAAGAACCCCGTCGGCGTCCCCCCCTCACCGTCCTCCCTTGTGTCGCGAAGCTTCTTCATCAGCCCCAGCCCAATAAGACCTCGATAGCCGCCCTGCTTCAAGAACGACGGACCCATAGCCGGCGAGCCGAACTCGCTCCCGGGCGTGTCAGGCGGCGGCACACTGGGTGCTGGCGGCGGTGCAGGACCGTCGGGCAGCGGTGTGAGCAGTGGGTGTGGGTGGTGGTAACTGTCACGATCTCGTTGCTGAGTATCGAGCGGTGGTAGCTCTCTCTGCTGCTGCTCGCGCTCCCAGTCTCGTTCCTGCTGCTCTTGTTGTCTTTTTCTGTCTTTCTCCTGCTCTCTGTGCGGTGATGGCTGTGCGGCCTGTGGCGGGCTGTACGGGAGGTTCCTCGCCGGAGGTCTTGAGTTGGTGCCAGAACCGTGCGGGGAGCCGCCAGCGTAGTTGACCGGCGGTGACTGGGCGGGGTTGTGCGGGCTCGATGTCGGGGCATTGTTGCTGTATACTCCGGCTCCTCCTCCTGCGTTCGGGCTCTGTGAGGCACCAAAGCTGAGCTTCCGTTCTGCGGACTGTGACTGCGATTGGGACTGCGACTGTGGCTGGTTCCCGCCATACTGCTGCTGCTGCTGCTGCGCCGGACTCGACCCCGCGTGCGGTGGCGCCCCCACATTCCCACCATTACCGCTCCCTGTGCCCTGTCCACTCGGCTTCCCATACATATCCCTCGTGCTCAGCGGGCTCGTATTCTTACTCTGCTGCAATACGCTCGCTGGCAGCGGTGGCGGCTGATATCCCAGCCTCCCCCGCGGCGACGTCGATCCGCTGAGAATTTGCCGCTGCAGGTGCTGCTGGTAGTTGAATGTGCTCTTGATATATTGCGGCGACGCCGGCTGCTGCTGCTGCTGTTGCTGCTGCTGCTGCTGCTGCTGCTGCTGCTGCTGCTGCTGCTGGCGGGTACTGAACGTCGGCTGCGGCTGCTGCTGATCCATGCCACCTAGACTCCGCTGGTTCTCCTGCTCGCGCTCCCATTGCCGGTCACGCTCACGCTCGCGCTCATGGATCTCGCGGATCTCGCGCTCACGCTCCGTCTCTTGTGCTTGTCCCTGTCCTTGGCCGTCACTGTAACCCCCACTCTGCTGCTGCTGCTGCTGCTGCTGTTGCGGCGGTGTGGGCCGCTGGATCACGCCCGCATCACCGCCCTGTCCGCCGGCGGCGCTGCCTCTACTAACGCTAGGATTCCGCCTATTTGCAGCGGCTGCGGCGGCACCGCGTTCAATCACCGATCCCTCCTGCAAGCTGCGCATGCTCATGTCTGCCGGCGGCTGGTCTGGCCATCCGACGTGCTGCGCGGGCTGGGCCTCGCGGTGGTTACTGTATAGTGGTGGTTGCGAGGAGTTGCTGGTGACGCTGGCGGGCGGGGGGTAGCTCTGGTTGAATGCGGGTGTCTGGTTAGGGGCTGCAACGGGCGTGGGGGGCATGGGGAAGTGGGTACTGGTGTGGTGGGTGGGGTAGGGTGGCTGCACGGGGCTTGAATGCGAGGGCGGAGTGGGCTTGGTGAATGTGTGGACGGGCGAGTGTGCTTGGTTCTGAGATTGGTTCTGGGGCTGTGACTGGTGCTTGGTGGGGTCCTGCTGGCTGCCCGTGCTGCCGTAGGAGGCTGTTCGCTGCACGGTGCCGGGGTGCGAGTAGCCGCTGTGGACGGGCGATGAATGTGCTTGCTGATTGCCGCTCTGCTGCTGCTGCTGCTGCTGCTGCGGAGGTGGCGGTGGGAGAACAGGCTTTGTGAAGTGGTGGCTCGGGCTCGAATTATTATTTATATCAGGCGGTTGAGTAAACGACAACGGCCTTGCAGATGGCGAGGCCGCTGCTGGCGATTGCCGCTGTTGCTGCTGCTGGATGGGAATTGGCTGCGCGTATGACTTGACAGGCGAGCTTTCTGGGCTGTCTACATCGATCAGTCGCTCTGAGTGCTGGCTAGGATTATTATATCGCTGGGCCGGTGACTCGCCGCCTCCCCCGGCTCCGTTGAGGGAGCCTGCACTCCCGCTGTTATTATTCCCTCCGCCTCCTCCGCCGCCGCTGCCTATGCCGTCTACACGTTCGGCGGTGAGGTTGGGTGTGGTTGGGGCACTCGTGAACTCTTCTTGTGGGTATTGGGGGGTGAAGTCGAAGAACGATGAGCTCGACTGTTGCTGCTGTTGGGACGACATTGTAGGTAGGAGCTAGTGGGCGGGTATAGACTAAAATAACTATAGAGTTCACGTGAAAGGTTAGAGTCTAGGGACCATTTGTGGGTATAGGTAGGTTATGGGGCTTTGGGTAGGTAGGTAGGTAGAGATGGATTATAGAATGCAGCAACAGATAGGAAACAAAATAAAAAGGGCTATTGAATATGATGGAGCGAGGACGGAGAATGAAAGGTATTGTACTGTCAAAGGGCCGGGAAAGCGGGGAAAAATCGCTCACGTACGTTTCGTTACGGAAGCTGCGGGGTGGGGATAATGGTGATTGGCCGGTTATAGGGGGACAAGCAGATAGACGATGGTGAAGACAATAATAGGAGGGAGTGGATACGTGATAAACGATGACGAAGAACGGCTAATAACACACGATTTTTCGTCGTCTTCGTAATATGATGGGGAATAAAAAAAAGTAAAGTAGTAGTGGTAGTAGTAGTAGTAGTAGTAGCAGTAGTAGCAGTAGTAGTAGTAGTAAGTAGTAGTAGTAGTAGTAGTAGTAGTAGTAGTAGGTTGACGTCAAAAAATAAAAACTCGTTAAAAAAAAAAATGACGAGCAAGTATTATGGGGAATATGTCTCTATGTAGAAATAAAAACACACAAAAAGATATCCTTATCGTCTATGGGTAGATACGTAGAATGGAGGTACTGCTGTGGTAGTTAGGTCAGCTGAGATGCCGTTGCCTGTGACGGAAAAGGGTTGTTTGATAAATTGCGGCAAAGGCGCTGGGCGCAATAAGCGAGATTTTAGGGAAGGGGGAGGGAGAGAGAGAGCAATAACGAAGCCGTTAGAGAGATGGGATGAAGAAGAGCAAAAGTGATCTGGATGGGAAAGAGGTTTCTCGGTAGATAGGTGGGGGAGGGGTCACGGATAGGAGGGGGTCGATAGCGTGACGAGGATGAGCCAGACGTTGATGATGATGAGGACGGGGGTTAGTCGCGATGGGGGGGGGGGAATGGGATGAGGGATGTGACAGCGTGCGTGTGTGGATGGATATGGAATAGAGGGCTAAAAGGGACAATAAAAAGGACAACAAACCACGGGGATATACGTGATTTCGAGAATAGAGCAAACGGAGGAGAAGGGGAAAACCCACGATAGTCCAGGACGCCTAGATAACTGTAGGTAGTCAAATAGTAGAGCTATGTACTACCAAGTACTACTGCTACACACTCTTCTACTGCACCCACCAGATAGATACAGCTACTACTAAGAGTAGTGCAACTGCGCAGAAGCGATAGAATGCTCCGCTAAGGGTCGTAAGCAGCACAGGCAGCAGTAACGATAGAGAGTGGGCCACGCTCTTCAGCAAACAAACGACCTCTTTTTGTTCATGCACTTCGATGCCTTGTCAACGGCGGGCGACGGGTAGAAGCGACCACGAGATAGAGGATCAGGATCTGTCTCGCAAACGAACAGACAGCACCCTCGAATCGTAAAAGTTCCCGGGTACTTGCAGTCAGTCAGTCCGGTTGGCGTGCTTCGAGAGCAATACCCACGTACAGACAGCCAGCCTCAGGTAAAGGGTATCTAGGTAGGCAGTACTATGAAGCTAAGGGGGGGGTGGTTGAAGAACAACCGGAGGAGCCCACCGCGGCGCGCGCAAAGGGGAAAAAAAAAATTATTTCCCACCCCAGTGACAAGCTCCCTCTCTCAAAGGTGTGGGTGGGATGAGTTGGCAGCTCCCTGGTGGGGCGCGCTAATTAATTCCTTCATTGGCTCCCGCAGGGTGCAACCAGGTAGGTCTTGGCACAGCCCTGCAGCAAGAGCCAGTTACCCGGGTGTCTGTGCGCCGGATTCATCGTGATGCTGAACCTCTGGCTGGCTTGTGCAGCAGCAGCAGCAGCAGCAGAGGAAGACGAACCGTTAAGCGCTGGGATGTCCTTGGCGGAAAGCTAGTGTAGAGTTAATTAAATTAATTAAATTATCAATAACCACGAATAAAGGAGTTGGATAAATAACTCACAAGTAAAATCTAACATAATTTATGTGCAGAGAAGGCCGGTTCAATCATGTATTCGTGCGCGCATCACGTGCAACACGCGGCCATTGTGGCGGTGGTATGTTTATAGCGTGACATTTGAAACAACCATATGTATGCATGCATCCAGTCGTTTGCATAGATACCAGACTTCACTCTTCCCTACCCGGGAAGAAAAAGGCCGAAAATATTTCTTGGTGATTAAACAGCAGGGACCCGCGCGTCCTGGCAACAATACATAATGAGTTATATAATATGTACGAGGCCCAACCCGGCGTCCGTGCCAAGAACCGTCACACCCGAGTGATAACCTGTGCACGCGTGTCCTGAGGCCTTCGCCATCAATGTAAGCAGAAGGATCCCCAAAACTCCAAGACAACTCTATAAGTGTTAGATGCATTGAAAGTCAGATAAATCGAAAGTGAAACGGGGGGTTATAATTGCTTTATAAAGTAAATCCCTCGTAAGGCATGACATCTGTCATCTGTTGCAATTGTCACGCCTGATTCAATCCGTATCCTTCGCTCATCTGTCCTCTCGATCTCGGGTGTACTGAACACCTTCCACGTTTGCCTTTATCATCTGACGGCACACATCCATCAGGGGTGGACCAATACCCCCAACATTGCGGGGTCGGTCATCGCCGTATATGAAGGCGGCCGGTATCATCAGAGCCTATTGGGCCTGCTTTAGTTGTGGGCATCCCATGGACCCGAAAAACCCTCACTATGGAATAAAAGAAGAGAGCATTAGACGTGAACAAGAACCTATAATCAAGCACAGTACTGTGGGTCGTTTTCAATCAGCACTGAGAGTCAAAACACATATACATATATACGAAACTGCACGCACTTTCAATCCTCTTCACTCAGTAATCGTTCCCCGTCCCTAAGAACTCAGTATAGGATTATATCCAGTTCCAAGGACCCGAATCTTATCTCTGGTGGCTGAAGCCGAAACCGACCCACTATCGATGCTGGTTTAGAATGGCGAGTTATCTGTCCATATCTCAGATCCACAGCCTCAGACGACCAGGCTTCCAGTGTGTTTCCAGAAGCTGGAGGCCAAATCCACTTGCATGTAAGTAGGACTAGGTAGACAGTGTGTAATTTCTCACTCTCCTCCGGCTCCGGAGTCTTGGTCCTCATTCTAGTTCCGGTCAAAGCTGAAATATGGGATCTAAAAGAACGGTGCTTCGTTGTATGTATGTATGTATGCGAACGATGCAATTCACAGCTGAGCACGAGCAGAACCAAGATGTCGAGGTTAAGACAGTGGCTAGCTAGCCTAGTCCCAGAGCGGGTAAGCAGCCAGCAAGAGCACGGCACACATAACGGCCCGCCGCCTAATTCCGAACCGAACCCAACGGCCCCAGAATTCGGATCGAATCGTGGCGCTAGCCAGGAGTCAATATATGACATGTAGAGTAGCACAAGGCACAAAAGGTAGAGTACATATACCTGTCAGAACAGAGCCTCGCTCGCTCACTCTCATCACCAATGGCAACTTCGCTCTCCTCCAGCTCCAGTACCACCACCTTCGGACACCCCGAGAAAAACGAACCCTTCACGGCGATCCCGCAGCGCAGTGCATATCGTCCCGGCATGTGAATCGAAACATGCATAGCCCACCAGCCCGTATCGATATTGTTTGTCAAACCCGCCAGATCCCTGCCGGATTGATCATTGGCGACACTGGATCATCCAATGGCCGTCCAATACAGAGAAGGCCATCGATCAATAATCAATTCATCTGTTGCTATAGTATTTAAAACGCCTGTTTTCCCCCTCTTTTAGGAGAGAGGTCAAGCAGCTAGTTATTTGCGAAACCCAATCTCTCACTCAAAAATATCATTCAGTAACCTCGACTTCAAAATGCCAAACGTCACCAGGAACGAGAGGGTTAGCTATAGTTGCTCTCAACTTAGAGAGAACCTAACTCCCATAAGATTGCCCATGAACTAACTAGCGGTAGGTCGTAGTTATCATCAAACCTCGACCCGCCGAGAAGAAGACCCCCGTACGCAAGCTTCATCCCCATTATATACCCCCTGTATATATATAGCGCCCAAGTTACTGACTTGGAAGTATCATATAGGCACTAGTAGTTCCGAAGAATGGCCCGCGTCCGTCAGTAAAGGTTACAGAGAAGCCAACACACTTCAGGCCAAATACTGGAAATACGACCAAGGCATGACACGGGAAGGGCGACAGAAGGTTGGATTTGGATATTGTAGATCAAAATTCGATCGATCATTGAAACTTGTGAACTCCATGTATATATATATAAGTTTTTCCGAATTCGCGAAGCGAGAATAGTATGTACCAGTTTGCTCTGGGCGATTGAGCCTTTTCGCCCCTGGAGATTTTGGTACGGTTGCCATAAGAGCCGATTCTAGGTCTGACACGGTACTCGTTCAAAAACGTTATTTGTAGATTGACTGCTAGCCTCATACAATAGAGTGGTTTTCACAACTCTAGTTCATGCATATTCCTCCATACTTCTTTGAGAAATCTAACAAATTCGCCGATAATGTGAACTTGATTTTTTAAGGAATATTTCTTAATAATATCCATATTCTTAGTTTTCCTATAGCTGTTCTGGTTGTGGAGCTAGGTCCCCAAAAACCCGGATTTTGGGGGCAAAAACCAAAAAATCCGAACTCAAAAACACTAGTTTTCGATAGAATTAATGTTTTTTTAAATAAAAAAGAAGTAGTACTAAAAGCCCTGAGGCTACTACTTCTGAATCCGCTATTTTTGTATCTTTTTTCTTGCTGGTTGTGTTATTACTTTCAAAAGATCGTCCTGATCGATCTAAATATGACATGTACTATCAAGTTAAGAGACACTTACGTGTATGTAGGCAATGGGTTTTGGGGAGTTAGTTAGTCGAGCTCGGTCAAACTCTGGCAGGCATTGGCCAGCCGGACAGAAGACCAATGACCGTTTGTCAAATCTCAGGAAGAATTGGTCAATAGGAAATCTTTGTCAACCGGACAGCCAGTTAGTTAATGGGCCGGCCTGTTGGCCAATGTAATATGCTCGTGACTGGGGCGGAACATATATATTTAGGACTCTTAATTATATAGGCCATAAACCAGATATCTTCTTCAAATTAATCTTAGCTTGTATCCGGAAAAAGGCCTAAAATCGGCATAATTAAGTATGCCATTTTATCTCCGAATAAGGGTCTTTTAAGGGATTTCCTAGTATCCAATAGGTTGCGAAAAGGGCAAGAACTACATGTACTTGTAGATATTATGCCCCCTTCTTCAACCCTCTTGCGTGACCTTCAACCACCAAGATTACTGTTTGAATATCAGCAAACCAGGTGGAAGGCATTTATAGATCCAGCATTGGATCAAGCACGAGCTTGGTTCTGAATATTTCAAGAAATAATCAAGCTGCCAAAGCGATCTTTCCCGTTGGCTCCTATTTTTCCTTCGAAAAGTCTTGTTTAACACCTAGTGTTTGTTCTCACCCCGTATCCTTCTAGATGAGGGCAGGCGTGACGAAGGTGGGACTTGGATGATCATGATTCTTTCTTGGCGGTAGCTCCAGTATCAGGAGTCGTGCTTACTTATGCCCTGTAGTACATACCGGCAATTGGGGTTTCCTCTTCTATTTTTACCCGGCTGGGAATGAATGCCACCCACCCTGCACATGCTGCCCGCATATATTCCCCAGACCCCACTGCATATGTATTTAAGCATCATACCACCTCACTTTAAATGTCTTATCCCGAGTTTCCCGCATGTCGCGTCCGCAGGCCACTCGTCAATTAAAATGAGCACCATAACCCCCCGCCTCCTCCTCATATCCACCAACACCCTCCGCTCCCACCTCGGCACCCGGACCAGCCGGGTCCATAACCCCCGCGACCACGCCAACTTCCTCGATGCACCCGTCGGCGTCCGCGGGCTCGCGTTTGTCACGAAGCGCGAGATAGGCCGTAGGGCCACTGTATGTGCCGCTCCCATGTAGGGTAATGGAGAGACTGTGCTGAATCGAATCGAATTGGACAAAAGCCAATAGTCCTCCAGAGCATGTCGCGCGCGACGGTGCCGCCTGCGATGACACACCGACCCTCATTCTTCATGCCCATACCGTTGCCGAAGCTGGAGACAGCGCCGCAGCCAGTATCAAGGAGTGCGATGCTAGGGCCGCGACCAGCGATGATTCGGGTGGATATGGACAGGGGGGCCGCGAGGCCAGCGGTGCCTGTAGCGCCGGGGATCATGAAGAGGCCGACGTTTAAAGAGGGTAGTGGTAGTGGGAAGAGTATTGGTGGGATGGGGCGGGTCTTGGGGTGCTTTATCGGCGGGTGATGGTCGTGGTGGGTGTTTGGGGGGTTGTATATATATGGTTTTGGAAGGAAGAGCGAACGGTTAGATGGTTGGTGTGCAAGTGTGTTAATTTTGCGTGTAGGACTGGAATGTGCGTGTAGCTAGGCCTGTATTTCAGTAGTAGTGGTGGGATAATGGATAATGGAGTAATGATGGACACAAAGGAGACCTGAAACGATTCCATTCCACAAGGCAAGATATCTCGTGGTGCCAGTCACACCTAAGCAACATCTTGGAATAGTTCAAAATGTTTCAACCCAGCTTTCCGTTCGGGATATTCAATACCCCGTATGTTTCTCTAGCTTTCCAGTTTCGGTAGGGTGGCCTCGAGACCTGGCTATAACTCAGAGGCGTGTTCCTGGCTTGAGCCTGGGAAGAAATGGGGGAAGGACAAGACGATCGCAACAGACGAGACCAGGTCTGAGCTGAATTAATCGCGTATCAATCGATTTCGTAAATAGTAGCCTGAAGGGGGGGTCCATATAGTAGGATTTATTGAGCGCGGTATTGTGCGTGGATTTAGAGATAGCGTTGTAGAATGTCCTGTGAAAAAAAGGAATCGAGCCCTTCAATATACAAGACATGGGAGTTATGCTGGATAACTGAATAACTGGGGGGGGGGGCAAGCAATAGAAACTCGGAGTTCATTGAATTGAAGAATGGCTTCCGTACGAGCAAACATAGAATAGACTGCGTAAAAAGCGATTTCCAGAATACCCTACTCGCCAGGGTGACATCTTGGGGTTGTCGCATTCAAATTCCTCGAGTGCGTAGCTAGGTAATCATGGAAAATCACTCGATAACGCCTACTTTAGTCGAGAAATGGATTTTGACGTTGTTGGCTGCTGTTTACGTCTCGATCAAACAGAAAACATCTCAAGCAATGAACCAACATAATCGAACTGAATGGCTAGAGTAAGGACAGGAATCTAGACTTCTAGACCAAAGTGATCTTCGTAGAAAGTGCTGTTGTCTCCTTGTTGTGCATGTGGGGCTCTGGTGTTCTAGCTTGGCTCGAAACTCGCTACCTCCACTACTCTACATGTGCTTAGAATTCACATGCCATCGTGTGTCTTTACCTCCAGAATATCAACACACTCGGTTCTCCCAAATATCTTGTGGAATAGTGATTGTCCTGCAGAGCTTTCGCAGCCCTATGGATACTTTTACCTCCCTTGAAAGCCACCTTGCTCGGGACTCCCATCTGAATACCCCGCCGCCGCCGAGTCAGAGATACAGTTCTCTGGCCATTACCTCCAGGACCACATCACCTAGCTTCCGTCTCGAATATATACGTCTTACCATGAGGCAAGCACACAACGCTCGATCGTGTACCTCCAATACACCATCGACAGTGGGCTGTGTCTATCAGCGATTCTTCCGCATTCCGGTGGTCTTGTGCTATCACGTCTCTGCTGATATCTATATGACCCACCCTGGCGTTCAATCTAGATACTCTAATCTCATCAACATCTCCATAGAATCGGTCTGGTGCGCACTTTGCGCCATGTACATGGCTACCAAGGCTTCTATTTTCCGTCTACCACGTCCTTCGAGATTACTCACCCCCTCCGAACGCCAGAGTCCCCGACCTTTCATCTCGTTCCGCTCTTCAAGCTCATACTCTGCTACATCAACAATCATTGTTTAACAGCTGAATGATAAGCCCACCGTGTGGTTGAGGGGGGAACTGGATTGTCGAGCTCGCAGTGCTTGACGGATATGCAGGTCTTCAAGGAGTTTTCATGGAGAGTTTGGGAGAAACAACTATGCCCATAGAGTTAAGGGCAGAAGAAAACTCCGCCATCCCGTGAATTCCCCTAGCACTGCCGACATCCTGTCCTCAAAAGTCCATGAAAAATTCTCAGATCCACA
Source organism: Morchella sp. 2014-9hei (assembly GCA_024713685.1). Lineage (NCBI taxonomy): Eukaryota > Fungi > Ascomycota > Pezizomycetes > Pezizales > Morchellaceae > Morchella > Morchella sp. 2014-9hei. Next base: position 1,440,574 of record JAMGYW010000008.1, on the reverse strand, counting down.
TGTGAGTTATGAAACATGATCCTATTTACCACGATAGATGTATTACTAATTGCAAGTTACTACGCGGAGGAGATACATCCCGATCTCTGGGGCTGTAAAGGACGGGCACTTATAATCTCAGAGCTTCACTTTGTTGAAGTGCGTTCCATCCTCATATTCCCTCAAACACCTTACTGGTATCACACACAGCTCCAATCCTGCCAACAACAGTGAATCTTCCACACAGTAGACTTACACTTCCCGTTTTACGGATGGCAGTGCGGCAGCACCCTATACTCTCCACTCCATCCACACGCCTATCCTTTCGACACTATACCTATCCCAGAACACAATACCTCCGGGCCTGTACGTACAATGGTAGACAGTCCACCCCACCGTATGTTTGTCGGGGCAGCCAGCTGCTGCAGTGCAGACCATTTGGTCTACTAGACGTAGAATAGTGGCGGCCCCGGGGGTCTCCGGTATCACACCATCTTCATTCAGTCCCTGTCCTGCTGATAAGCTCAGTAGTTTCCCCCACAGCTTATGATAGTGTGACCATAGCGAGCGTGGAGCACGACGAGACGATGTATGTTCCTCCAGTAGTCTGTATAAGCATGAGAGTCGGTGATAAACAAGTGCGGTGCTAGAGTTCTACACCCGTTTCTCTAGGCGCAGCCGCCCTTCTATTTATTAGCAGCGGAGGAATCAGACAAAAGCTCTTTCTTGTGGCATATGTAGTATCTATCTAGATATTACATGCCAGTGCTCACTAGGTATACGCCCATAGGCTTTGCCTGCATGCAGTAATTGTATATACCTAGAATCAATTTATATGATTTCAAAAAAAAAAAAAAAAAAAAAACCTGCTCACTAGGTAAATTGAACGGGATACTCAAACCCTATATTCACACCACCTGCACCCTCCAGCCCCGCCCGGCAAAGTCAAGTGTCTGAATTCGCTGGTGTCCCCGTATGTAGCGAACCGATGCCATAAAACCAAACCATACTCTCGCCTATCATGTTTCATAGAGTTATATTAAGTGCCAGTTGTTTATGAATTTAGACACGAATGAACTATTGTCCAAGCATAAATGATAGCAATGACTTCTTCTATAGAATTGCCAGCACCTTCTTCACTCAGTTCAAGGCCAGAAAGTTGGGGGCCTCCGAACAGAGACTGGTGGGAGAAGATGTGCAGACTTGGGCTAGATTGACAAATGTAATGGATACGGGAATTCCCAACGTTCCTAACTCAAACAAATGCCAAGAACGAGTGATTCTTCATGACCGCATATACCAGACCTTAGTGCGAAATGCTTGTGGGCTCCATATCTCTATTTCAAATATAGATATGAATGGATACGGTCACGAGTGGTAACGAATGTGTTATATTAATTTTCTGCTAAATGCTGGATATATGCTTAAACGCCTCTGGAAAGGATAAAACAAAAAGAACGTGATAAGGAAAAGATGCGCCATAGTGTGAGAGAAAAACCAGTACTGATAACCAAAGGAGAAGAAACCAAGGAGGGCATGTGCAGAGTATGTATACTGTGTGTACTCTATACAAAACCGAAATAGACGAAATAGAAGCCGGCCACAACCAACGCCAAGACCGGACATGCAGTGAGAAGACCAGCCTATAGAAAAATAATACTTTAGCGCCATAGAAGAAAAAAGAAAAGAAAAATCCCACCAACTCCTATACCTCGAAGCCCCTACCACCGTACAACTACATAAACCATTCTACTTCTTTAACAAGGTATCATGCGCTGCCTTCACCTTGAGGAATAGCTCCTCCATCCTTTTCTTTTCCCTCTCGTCTTTTCCCACCTGTCTATCCGGATGACACTTCAGCGCCATCTTCTTATAGGCCGACCTAATCGCCGCATCATCTGCGCCCTTTTGGAGCCCTAATACAGTCCAGTGTTCACTCAAGTCCTTTACCGGCGGTACAGCCTCAGCCGCATCATGCGGTGGATAATCATGTCTATGTTTTCCACCGCTTCTGTGGTGCTCTCCGTGGTGCTCTCTGTGGTGCCCTCGGTGGTCCCTGTGAGAAGTAGATGGATGGGGATAGCTACTCCTTTCATAACTCTCGCCTTCAGTATATGTATGGAATGACTGCGGCTCGTTGTTATAAGTAGTGCCGCTGGAATATGGATCGGCAGGGTAATGAGTCTCATAGGTGGTGTGGTAGTGAGTAGTATGCGCATCGGTAACCTCCTCATGCTGGTACCAACCACCAGGTGACCCCTTGGGGGTAGAATAAACGTACTCAACCCGAATACTATAATGCGTCCTCTGCTCGTCACGGTCCTGCGCATGGCCGCGCTTCCGATGCGCATCTTTGCGTACACTACTATCTATCGAAGGTTGGTTGTGATCTCGTCTGCGACTCTCTCTGGCTGCTGGTCTTTCCGTTTCCACAGAACTCGAGAAATTTCTATTACGATGCGGATGGTTGTGACGAGTATCTCTAAAACTGGGCTCGGGGGCAGCACCGTCGACATACCAGCCTTCTTGGGGGGGAGGATCAGAATATCTGGCAGAATCCGATGTGTACCTGCGGCGAGGCGGCGGGGGTGGAGGTATTTCCACGCTCAGGGGAACCCAGTTTAGTGGTGCGGCAGGATCGTCGTTACGTTCCGATGTCCATATGTGCTTTGGTGGGAATGGTGCTGGAACTGGTTCTGTAAAGAAGTTCATATTCCGCTGGCCATCTGGAACCCACCCTTCGAATTGGGCATTGTAAGGGAGAGCGTCCCCTAGAGCTATTGGATCTTCATCCCGACGCAAGCTGTTCTGGCGACGTGGGGCTGCTGCCTCTTCTAGATGGGCTGGAGCAGTTTCACGGCGGCGCACTCGATTAGACCGCCGGCCATGGGTTATGGGTACCTCCTCTTGCTGTACATATACGACCGGAACAACTGGGGAGCGGGCCCGGGTTTTCGAAGGAGCCCGGTGTTTTGCGGTGTGCCTCTCCACCGGAGGAGGCCGAGTTCTCGCACGGATGGCGATCGGGGGAGACTCAGATCTGAGGCCTGAGTGGTGTCGGGTGTGTTTTTTGCGGCTGTGTTCTTTTTCCTCTCTACGCCCACGGCTGTCCGGCTTTGGTTGAGGCTGGTGTTGGTATTGGGGCTGTAGTTCTGGGCATAGGCCGCATCCTCGAGGGTCTTGCTCAAAATGCATGCAGGCTTTGTCTTGATTTCTAGGCATCTTTCGCTATTCAGTGAAATCTGGATGCAGGTTTTGTTGGTTGAGTAGTATCGAAGAGGACAGTGGTTTTTCTGGCAACTGAGGAAGAAACTAGAACGTCCAGGCAGTGGAGGTGGCCTTTTATGGCAGTAATTTCAAGTTCAAAGTACACCTTCAAACTTCGTCGTAGCTAACTACTGGCTATTGTCTTTTCAAGATTGTCCACAGCGGTATCCATTTGAATGCCGCCCAACGCCCCGGAAATTGTCATACATTAATAGAGACATCTGATAGGTAGGAGGGAGGTCAGCAGCTTCGTCTATCTCGTTGGTTGGAGTCCTCTCGCTCGGCCCACCAATAGAAAGTAGCCTAGGCACGGAATTGCCGAGCGCGCGAAACAGTGCCCGAGTGACCAGCCATGAACTCAGTTCGCATGCTAACAGATATATCATATCCCCTATCATGTACAGGAAGTAAATTCTATTATGACATCGATCTGCCCGAGGGGGTGGTATGAGAGCTGTGCGAGGGGTGGTAGTTGGTACCCGCGAGCTTTGCGGAAAGCATGTTCTTTTGCTTCACGATACCAGGAGCCAGGCCTTTCGGAGGAGGACGCGGCCGTCATTATTGCTGCTGTTGTTAATTTCTGTGAGGACGCTGGCCGAATGGTTGGCTTGGATGTGGAGCTCCTCGGACATAACACAGGCTTTGTTCTTCAGCAAGGATGAACACCAGCCTTGGTTTCTCCCACTTGGGTCTCCACACACCAATCACCCATCTCTTTATCGATCGATTGACTCATCACAAAGGAATTGTGGATCATAGGGAGAAGAACATTCAACCTGGGAAGGTGGCTCTTGGGAACGAGTACGATCTAGATGTAGGTCTCAATCAGATAATGATTCATGCTAAGGCGAGCATGCCGAGGGAGTCACTGCAGCGCCGTGCATCGTGATACACAGGACTGATTGTCGACGTTGTCGGCCGTCGAGATAATTTGGATTTCCAGGCGTCTGTCTGGGTTTAGACACAGAGAGAGGGTACAGGCGACAGCGACTGTGAGACAAGCCTGTACCACTCTGGCCTCACAGCCCAACCAACGATTTAACCAGCGAATTCAACCAGCGATCCAACGCAGACCTCTCAACATTGGTTAACCGTCTTACTTCACTAGATCCTGAAGCCGAAAACTATGACATTGAATAGCTTCCCACGATCTTTTTCCAGGCCAGGGACTTCCCCATCGGGCTGAGATCAACTCAATACATATCAAACCAATCTCTCAACTTTCGCACTTGTCTTCCAGCTGACCTGCACCGCTGTCGGTTATAGCTCGTATGCGGACTCAACTCGCTACCTGATATCAGAATCTTTGTCTCTTATATCCTTTCATCCGATAAAGAGGTGGGATTTATGCGACCTCACTCTGCCAAGTTGGAGCAGGTATCGGTTGGAGGTGCGCCTACGGCTCCTCTTGTTCCAAGGGCGTACCGAGGCTGGGAATTGATAGAGACCGGTGTACCGCTAGTAATATACACAGGATCTACCTTCACGGATACTTGGGATGTGGAAAGTACCGGACAATGCTAGCATCATCACTGAGCTTTAGTTGGCGCCCAACACGCGCACCCATTGGTGAACCAAAAATCCGCAGTGTCTGGTAGTTTACTTTTTCCCGAGGAGACTTGCGCGGAGCGCCCCAGGCGATTGAAACCTGCAGCTCAATGGTTCCACCTTTCTCCCGGCTCTCGGTGTTCCCACTCTTTCTGTTTCTATCTCATATCAGTCCCTTTGCGCTGGATGTATCCAGTTTCCTTGTAGCTTGGAATGATATGATTTTAGAGGGTCAAAAACCGAGCTAGATTTTGCTTGCCACTGGTCGGCATTGCCCAGTTTTTGGTGAGAGGAAATTTGAACCCCAAAGTCAATGATTTTTTTTGTCACAGTCAAAAGCCTCGCTAAATTTCTGAGAATAGAACTGAAGGTGCAGTTGCATCTGAATTTTATTTCCATGATAAAAAGTTTTCATTAGGTGATTTTATCAAGGCGAGATCTTTCTAAGGGGTCTGGATCTATCGACTCTTGGCATCTTAATGCCAAGTCTGAGAGTCTGTTCTATGTTGGCCGCACTTATAATGAAGGTGCTACAACACTGAAGGACCGAATGGTCTGTCCCACAAAAGGACACCACTTCGTTCTCATCTGCGGGCGCGTCGCGGACTCGCTTCATACGGCGCACCGTTTGGAGGACGCATATATTTGCGAGGGCGGGATCCAATGCCATATCACATTATCTTATGACCTCGAGGTTTATAGGTAGATGAGACGGAATGTAGAATAAGACCTGCATACCGCCGGAGCCTCACTAAGCTTCATATCATAATCAGTTATTTTATCAACGCCCCACACTCGCTTCGCTACCAAACAGAGAACTGAACCATCACCAACATAGGCTGCATAATCACCGCTGTCCTTCCGCCGGTGCGTTTTCCCCTCTTCCGATGGGACTAAATGCAGTATTGGCCAGCTTTCCCCGCCTCCGGGGGTGGAGGTGGGGGAGGAGGGGGATGTTGGGATTCGTTTTCCGTACCTTCTCACATTTAATAAAAATATAGGCGTACGGTGAGGAAGACCGATGAGAAAGCAGGGGAGGCTGATAATGAAGGGAGCTCTTAGAAAATAAAGCTGGCGGGCGAAAAGATGGATTATGCAAATGGCACGGAGTGATTCCTTGGGCGCGCTGAATACAGCGTATGACTCCAAGTCCCCTGAGGGATGTCAAACACATATACGCTTGATTAGAATCAATAAAAACAATAAAAACCAACGTCTTTATTTTTTCCTACATCCGAGTGATCGAGAGTGGTCCCCAGATATTGATTATATCACGGGGGGCCGAGGTAATGATTGATCAAGTAAGAATAGTATTGGTAGTATGTGTGCTCCATCACCATGCATCACATGTATTAGCCAGTCCCTCCGCCCCGAGCCCAATATCAGTAACAGTAACAGTAACCATAACAGTAACAGTAATATACATACAACCCCGACCAAAAAGAAAACCCGATATGATTGAAATAGGAAAAGCGATGCAAAAAATGAGAGATGGCAAAAAACAAAAAAACAAAAAAAGAACCGGACGCCAGCCGAATGATCAACCGAAAAAAAAAAAAAGAGGAGCCGATAGATAGAAACGACCGAATGAAACAGAAACCGAAGCATGATACGTAGCTGACCATGGAGGTATGTATGTAGTAGGTAGAGGGGTGCTTGGATAAGATAAGGCTCGCGCCGGAGTGGTGCATGTATACTACGCTGTATCTGATTGCCGGTGGTTCCTGCATTATCGAGCGTGACGAGCATCCGGTCTTATGCAGGGTCTAATTGCTTTCTGGACCACCACCACCACCACCACCCCACATTTCCCTTGAATTCCTCCCGTCGAAAAAAATACGTGTGCCCCATTGCAACCCAGCCAGCCAACCACAATTCCCCCCCCCCACGAACCCCTTAAACCCCATAATCATTATCGATACCCAACACCAACCCCCCCCCTTCTTCTTCTTTTTCCATGAGTATACCCGGCCCCCCGTCTTAACACTCTCCGCTTTTTTCTCTGCTACCTATCAACCCGTCACGCACGTTAGTTTTTTAAATCCACTCTCCTGTTGCACACTGTGGATTGGGGGGGGGTTCGAACCTGACGACTTCTTTCTCCGGATTAACAGCAGTATCAGGATCAGTACGACGATGAATACGACCAGGGCCGCGAGGATAGTTGCGAGGAGCTTTGTCTGTTCCATTTTGTGCGTGTGTGCGCGTGTGTGTGTGTTTGTTGTGAGGTTTTTGAGAACAGTAGCTATAGGTAGGTAGCTATAGCGAGCGATATATAGCTTAGTAGGGTAGGGTAGAGCGAGTGACCAGCTGAGTGAATTCCGATACCAACTCTCCTCACAAAAAAGAAAAGAGAAAAAAATGAAAAATGAAATGAAGAATCGAATCAATGAACAAACAATCGAGTATGTGAAAAATAAAAATAAAATAAAATATATATAAAAACTATAACGAAGCGAATGAGTGACCGCCTTCAAAAAGGGCAGCAGGAGAGAGAGAGGGGTGAAGAAAAAGGAGGTTGTCTTGATTATATCTATCTAGAGTAGGTAGGTAGCATGCACTCACACTGCCACTGCCAGCCCCAGCCTGCACTGACATTGACAACTGCTTGTAAACGAGAGTGGAGTTCATACATGTATGCATAGTGGAGGAGCGCATCCCGGATCGACAGGGGGGAGCCCTCCCCCTCCCCAGGCAAATTGCGGAGGAGGATGGTGCGGTCCGCGGTGTGGGCTATGGCATGGAAGGGGTGTGTTTCAACTAGCTACATGTGGCCGATGCGATGGTGGTATTTTAGCATATTGAATGTAGCTCTCCAGGTGTTTGGAGTGGATTAAAGCTTGTTCCGGTGGGGGGGTTTTTACCGGAGGATACATGTATGTATGTATGTATGATGAGCTGCAGCTGGTATCGGTCGGTAAAGCGTACAACACTGCTATGTTTGTTCTCGCCCATTGAATCTGGGCACCTGCCTGTAAAGCTACAGACAGACGTATGCATTGTACCTACAGGCACATCTCTCCACTGGCGACATTGAGATCTGGGGGAGGTTCGAGGGTCTGGGTTAGGGTTCGCATCGCAGGTCAGAGAGCTGTCGTCTGTGTGGATGGACCTGGCCTGCGCTGTGTCATGTTTTGGTTTGTCTCAACCAAACCAAAACCACACCGTCCAAACATTCGAGAACAGATTCACGGGGGGCCTAAGCGAGTCAGGTTCGAGGAAGTGGAGCGATCTGATAAGGTACAATACAATACATACCCAAACCTTATCTATTTCTGGGCACAATCCTTCTTTCTTGGTATGATGTAAGCATGCAGACGGTCGCATGTCCGAAGCCCTTGCTGAAACAGCCCTTGAAGATCTGGAGCACTGCTGATGGCAACTTGAGATGGCTCTCCTCCCCGAGGAGCTCGGTGCAGCAGAGAGAGAGAGGTGTTTGTTTTTGTTTGTGTTGACGGCATCGGAAGCTAGCAGAATAACGAAGAACAGTTGGGTCGTCGGGTGTGTGGTTACCGGCTTCACCGACTCACCGACCCACCGACAAATCTAATCAGAAATCCTGTCCCGCCGATGAAGGCCAATTTCAGCCGACCAAAGCCGTACGCGTGGATTTCACACTTACCCCTGGCGGGACGGCATAGACATTTGGCCCTAGAAAATTAAACAGCAAAACACGGAAGGATAATTGGGCATCCAGAAGATCCAGAGTTCTCATTGATGCTCTAAATTGAGAATGGAGTGTGGATATAAAATATCCACCTCGTAGTAGTAGGCGGCAACTTTTGCGCAACTAGACGTACATACATACATGTACCTTGCTCATTCTAAGCTAGATATCTCCCGAGTATGTATGTATCAATATCCATAGATTTATAGCCAAGAGCCTTATTCGGTTCACCAAAGATCACTCAGCAACAATACATCACCATGCTATTTCCAACGCACACTCCCGCAGAACTAGTCATGCCTTCGTATGCCCTATCCAGAGGTTCCAGATCTAGAGTCCATCCACTGTACCCACACATGCCAGATGGAGTATTGATAAACGCCTCCCAAGCCCCAGGATGCCTATCTTTCACCCAATATTCGAATCCCCCGTAGCTAGGCAGGTTAAACACACTAGCTCAGCCCTACGGGATCCCTCCGTACATAAACTCTCAAAGGCGCGTGTACTCTACATACATGTGTATACTCGTAGGGAGCTAACGTTTGTGGACGCAACTGATATTGCATGCCATACAAAAAATACGCCAAGCTCATGATTTTGGGTGTATGAAATAATGGCCCGGTTTAAAAACGTCAGCTCCCTACGAGTAGAGTATACATAGGCACATGTAAGCTACATACATACATGTAGCACCCTCAAGATAAAGAAAGAAGGGACAGGTCGGTGCTCATTTAGAGACCTGACGGCGGCTGTCACTGCACATGCGACCGGCCAGCGTAGTTGATCGTGATACTACCGCAGTAGTAGCTAGCTAGCCCCTTAGACGTTACAATACATCTCGATATATATTGCTGCTATGTATATATATTCCCACGTGTCCGGATCCATATGACGCGAAGTACTAGCTAGCACAGACCGTGGCCACTTATATGATTTCCCTGCAATCTATTATGAGCTTAGTCCAGCGAGCATTGCCCGGCGTGCATATCGATCTGTTTCGTGGAGTCGTCCTTCCAGAATCCACAGCCTTATGAGATCAGCTCCAACTTCTACCGGAACGGGCACAAGGCATGAAAGTCTAGCTATATATATATATATATATATTTTATTTGGGTGTTTAAGAACCTCGGTCATTGATATCGCGCTTTATGTGCCTTAGTGAACATTTTATTTCAGTTGTGTCATTTCTAAATCCACTCCCCTTGATAGTCTTCTCCCGAGAATAGGCCTTGTTGAATTCAATAAATAGGAATCCGGTAAAAAAAAAAATCAAAAGACTTCAACCCAACGGAGCTAATCTAGTGTAATGTTTGTTCTAGTCCTACATAATCGGGCTGGAACTTGGGGGTTATGATAGTTGGTCTACCAGAGATCGCTTATCATTGGTTAAGACCTTCATTGAATTCCTGTCAATTGGTGTCCCAACCACAACTCAAAGTAATTGGATGTTCGTTTCTAATAACCATATATTAGCTAATGTCGCCTTTGCCTTAAAATCACTAGCACTTCAAGAGATAAGCTTAGTACCTTGTCGTAATAGGCTTTTCATTATCAATTACCCAGACTCTCACCCTCCCTTTCCGACAAAAAAAAAAAAGCAACCATGCATCTCTAGATGTATCGTCCCCCATAGCCATCCTCAAACTCATAGCGTGCAATCGCTTCGGCAATCCCAGCAATCTCTCTCTTCCGCTGAATCTCGGCCTTCTGCAGCTCCACCGCTTTCTGCTCCTCCGTCTTTGGTGCCTCCGCTCTCTTCCCCACCCCCGGACGCCCCCCTGTCGGCACCTTCTCGCTCGCCGCCTTCTCGCTCGCCGCCTTCTCGCTCGCCGCCTTCTCACGCGCCTTCTTCAGAAAGGCCTCCACGGTGGCCACGTTCTTCTTAAGCGCCTCCAGCCGCATCAGATGGACCTTGATCTCGCTCTCGCCCGCGACGAGCTCTCTCGCTAATCGCCCCTCGAGCTCCTGCTGCTGCGATACACGCGCCTGGTACCTGCCCACTGTGAGTCGCGCGAGCGTCACCCTGAGTTTGACGCATCTGAGGTTGATATTGGTGCGCTTTGTGGAGAGCGTTGTCAACGCGGCTTCGAGCGTCGGGATGTTTGAGGAGGCATCTGCTTGGACATAGTCTTCTTTCGTCAGCAGCGCGGAGGTCATGGTGAGTCTATCAAATGGGGTACCCATGGTGGGGGATGTGTAGGTTGTTGGATACGTGGTTATTGTTAATCCTGGTTGATCGTTGCGAGCAGAGAGCGCTGGCAGAGGTGAGTACAAGTAGGATACGCGGGTTTGAGTGTTGCGGTCGGTGGCCCCATACATATGTACTCATACGTACTCCAGACTATGGGCAGTTAATATACTGGTGCTGTAAAACATCTCAAACCGCTGCTATGCGGATTCTTGAACAACCAATGCTCCTTATATTATCGCCGCTCTTGAAACCCAAGTAATCAGAAGCCTGTACATATATAACTCAGTACTCTTTAGCTAACACTTTTTCGAGATTTGCTTAATTGAACACACACAACAAGTACCTACACGTGGGGTTTCAAGACACTGTTATCGGTAAAGTAGCTGTGCACTACAACAGCCGACTGCAGCTTCCGGCCGGGATTGAACCCCTGTTCTTCTTCACAACATCGGGGGAATTCATCGGCTCCCCCAATGCTCATCGCATCTCTCTGACTGGCCTGTACCGATCGGAATTGTTGGATTCCTACTCTTTGTTTCGTCGATTTGATTAAAAATGACTCTGATTTTGACATGTTTTTTTTTTTTTTTGGAGACCCCCTCGAATAACCAGCTGTGGTGGGTGTCGCCAGGATCCTTGCTCGCTGAGTAACAACCGAGATCATGCGTGGGTACGGAGATGTAATTCACGCTACCTTAGTCCTGCAGTTTTGGCGAGAAGCTGGGGATCTCAAGCTAGGGGATGTATGATAATAAACGCAACCACAGCTGCAGATATGATGTATTTGCATTCTTCGGGAATCGAGCCTTGGAGACAAGACTCAGTGACTACCATCCTTTACCGCCAGTTAATACCTAGTGATTGGAGAGGAAGCGAATAAGTTACAGCTCGTACGTACTTTAGCTATACGAGCATTGTCCCAAGACCTCTCGATCGAGTCTCCTTGTATTGTATTCGTTCATGGTGGGTCGGTACTAGACGTGGTCGATAAACCACCGTAGTACTCGTGCTCCATACCCCGGTGCGGCCATGATATTGTAGGGGGGCGCGCTCCACACCGCTTCAATGTCATACAATATAACAGTTTCTCGCTGGCTCTGATGGCGGTAGAATTGAGTCAAAGGTGGGGTATATCAATTGATGTTTGCTTGCCGGAGCCAGTCGAAGAATGCGCTGAACTGACACTTGTTACACTCGTTACACAATGTTGTTATAGAGTGATAATCCATGACTAAAATAGTGCTAGTACGACAGAAGCGCCTGGGGATACCAACAACTTATTCCACAATAGGGGGTGGGGTGATCAAAGTTTTTAAAACTCCGAGTTGGAGTTGGAGTTGGGGTTAGAGCTAGGGAGTAAATTCAAAGGCCAACCCTCCCAACTGGCTTTTTTTATCTGCTAGAGGAGAGTTCAACTTGTGAACTTCTTTTTTGTGCCGCACTAACTAAAAACTTGTTAAAACCTTTCTATCAGAGGTCTAGAACTTGATGACGCAAGCTCCAACTTTCTCGGAAACATCGAAAGCTTCGACTCAGTTCGTCAGTCTGGTTAGAGCAGAACTTTTCAATATGCGCACTAAAAGTCTTCCCAACTCCAACTAGGGATTTTGAACTTTGACCACGCTTGTTTACATCTTCACCATTTTCTTACCAGACCAATAGAGATCCAAGTAAATAAAATACTACCTCTGTTATAATATTACTCGTCGCATATATGGAGGGGATCATTCCATATGGAACTGTTCCTTTGTTGTTTGTGAGACTCCCGAGCACGTAGCTGTCCATTAAAACACACGAGCAGACATAGGTATATTCACAGGACTGTAGGTGTTCCACGCTGGTTTGAGAGTTGCTGGATGGTGTTTGCAGTATTTATGGAGTCCCCTCCGGCGTGGCATATTCTGCGCCGGTACGGTAGTGTATGTATATAGGGGAAGCTGGGGTCTTGGCGTTAGTACAGATATAAAGGTTATAGAGAAGCATCGTGGAATCATTCTGGGGATGAGAAACAAGAACACCCCCTTCTCCCGGATAGAATATCATCACTGGAATGAAGCCACAGTCATTCAGCACCTACCTCCTATAATTTGAAAGAATGTTTTCTTCCAGAAGATGGACTCTAGATCTAGTAGTCGGAACTGATTAAATGTGTGCAAAAGGTGAGCATAAACCATAGACGCCGGTCGGTCCCAGGGCTAAACTCGAATTATTTCATGATGAGGTCTTTTTATGCTAAACGAGCTATATGAGGCTGCTTGGGCCGGAATGTGAGTAAACTGTCAGCGAAAGTAGCAGTATTTGACAGTGGACGTTTTCCCGTAAGCCATCGAACGCGTTTTATTTTGCAATAGAGGATGTTTTTCGAAGAGACCATGTTTCCGTAAGCATATGGTGATTGATATAGATTCCTAAAGATTTAAATGGCGCCTAGTACAAATTGGGTATCGCGAAGGTTCTGCCTATTGCAATAGATAGAAAACGGATAGAGTTAAATAGAAACACGTAGACACACTGTTCTATTCATTAGAATACCAAAATTTCTATCCCGTGATAGAACGCCCGCTATATCTTACGGGACGGCATCCACTGTATCTGCACCTCCTCAAGAACGCTCGCATGGGAGCACACGTTAAACCCTAGATGCAAGGAGCGTCAGTTATCTGGAATCAGATAAGATCGATCAGATATTTTGGTCACCGAGGCGCAGCCAACTACAATCCTGTCGGGAGCCGCACAGCTGCCTGACTTAAGGACCAAACGCCATAAGTGTCTATATTATGTTATTGGGAAATCACCCCATAAACCTTAACTAATTTGACGCATATGAATATGAACAGGTACGTCTTCAGGGTGTTTCTAAGCGTGGCATAGCTGTATTGTGATTATCAAACAAATGGACTGATCTCTGGGGTCAGCATTCCTACTGGGTATATTGCCTGATCAAGTTAAAGAACCATAGCCTGGGTCCCTGGTCTTTACATGTAGGTTTATGCTGTATACTATCTATCGCTTATGTAGGCCCTGCATAATCTTTCGGTGTCGCCTTTTATTTCAGCCGCATACGCAATGCCGCAGGCCGGGGAGGCGACAACAAAATTGCACCCAAAGTGCAACTCCGTTTAACGACGAAGGTCAAAGGAAACAATAAACATGGAACGCTTCTTCAAGAAATGAGATGATGCTGCACTCTGTTCGAAGGCGCAATCTTTGGTTTGTCCCAAGGACCAAGTGGGTGTGCATTCCGATCGATCGACCGCACCAGAGCCTAGCGACACATGCCGATCTGGTGGTATTTATTGTTTTCCGGGCGGTGGTGAACAGGTGAAAAAAAAGGCGAGATAAGTCATGGGACCCGGAGAATTGTGAATCTCAACAGGTGCAAGCAGGGGCCAAGCGAAACTCGGATGCTTAACGGCGCGGCATTAGCACCATCAGCTCTACCTTTTGTTTTATCATTCGATCTAGAGTAGTGCTAACAAAAATAGGTACTCCTGGTGTCTACAGATACATACACGTCTTTGTTGCAACGAGGCTAATGTGCAGCTGTTCTATCTCTATCTGCCTTATCACTACAAGTATAAGGTCTCTAGTTGCAGATACACGTAGCTATACCCCGGCATCTATTGAGTAATCAAGTCCGCAACACTCAACGTCATTATTTCCCGCGGCGAAACAGAATGGTCCCCGAGTGATGATTTATGACTTCGTATCAGAGTGAAGAGTTGAGGACAAAGTTGCGGGTCATAAATTTATGTAAATGTCACTTGAAAGAGCTCCCTGAAGCCCGCCTTCTGATCCAGAGTTGAAGTCTAATTCGATAAGATTATCATAGTTTCTTGGCCGGTTTCACATGGCTCACTCATTGGGACACTTTTATTCCACCTCCTTGGTAAATCTATAGTTTTGCTACTGAGAACTATTGATTGGATAGTACTAATGGCTGACATGGTAGATAAAAAGCTGGCTTATCATGTCCGGAGCGCTTTCGATACCATTCCGCCTTCTAGGTTCCATGCAGCATGCCATGATATCCTTTGGATCAGACTCACTGTTGGGAAAAGAAGACTGTAACGTGAGTGAGTGTAGGGGAAATCACGAATGATCAGATCTTTAATGCTCAGAAGAGTGGTTCGTTAGTGGTTCCTCTCGATTGGACTTGAAAAGTTGAGTTCTCCGTGTCGTATTTCTAAACAAAACCTTTCCGCCTATACCAATCACCCCCCGACACTCCATTGGTACCATTGTTGTTAGTATACAGAGAACTAACGCATCTAGACACTTAATTCTTCTCGTATTCATCGATACTAGATATTTCATCACTAAAGGTTTGCACAAGGGGATAAGCCATCACCCTCGAAAATTACAAACCACTATGCGCACTTTGGAGATTAAATCACTAATACCGCGATTATCAATAGATATATCTCACCAAATAGTAGGTACTTAAAGGACCGGCGAAAATGAGCCCATGAGCTATCTGCAGCAGTTTCAGACCAGGTGATCTCCAAACCTGCCCTGTTCGAAGACGTCTCGACTCGTCCGCCTACCTGAACCAGCCACATTATCCGTGGCCCCAGTCTCGCAATGACTGGTTCCCGCCCCAAACCTCGTGTCTACGATTTTTTTGTTCTATATTTCAGCGTCCCCGGTCCCAAACCGGTAAAGAGAAGCAACAAGCAACATATCTAATTCGTGCGGGTACTAGTTGAGTAATCAAATAAAGCGGACACTTTAGTCAATAGGCATATATCTTAACTCCATCCGGAGAGTAGAGCTTCTATCTCCGCCATGTATGAACCTGGTGTGTGCATATCTACCACCTGAGGCACGCACGGAACAAACGGCAAAACCCTTGCCCCACCCCTGGCGCGGCCCCCACCAAAAGTCTACTTCAGTCGCCAATTGCCTTTCTCATTCAATAGGGCTGGGAATAAAAAGATGTCGATTTTTCCGCTAGCCGTAATCTAAGGTTTTTTCTCTCGCTTTTCGATATTGGCGCCCGCCCAGAGCGCCGGAATGGCTGCACTTCCCCCTTCGATTTCCCTTCGCTAGTAGCAAATAAACTTAAGGATTCGAACCTAGGAGAAGGATTTTGATATGATATGCCGATTGTGGCTATACCGGAGGGTTTATGCGAAGTGAATCATAAATTAGGCGGCTCTCTCTTTGGCTAGCTAGGGTTATATCAAGCTTTTGTTGAGGAATAGGTGATGTTTGAGCTGTGCTTGTAGCACCCCCCACCTGTTACATCGAATTCCCCCAGTCCATGCAGCTATTAATCACAAATTCAAGTTGATGGCTATATATTCTTCAGCTCTCCCCGAGCCTTTGGGAATTTATTTTCCATCTTCTTTCTCCGCTACCGTTAGTGATCCGGAAAAAGAGCTCCTCTGGCAGCTACTAATCATAATATTAGTGATTCCGCATCAGTCATGACCGACCTCAAGGACATCGAGGCGGGAGATATCCCTTCCCCGGTCTCCCCGGTCTCCGATATTCACACTGAGGACCGCAGAAACATTAACACCGCAGAGAAGGGAATTCCTCTCGGAATGCTAGGGTCTGAAAAGTCCATGTCCACCCAGCGTGATGAGACCGCACCGGAAGAGGCCGATCCGAATCTCGTCGACTGGGATGGTCCCGAAGACCCCGAAAATCCCATGAATTGGCCGTCGTGGAGAAAGATCTTTACCGTCGGTATTGTCAGCTCAATCACATTCATAACGTAAGTCGTCGCCCTTGTCCGGACAAGACCGCCCTACTAATTCTCATTGATATCGGCCCTATAGCCCACTAGCGTCCTCTATATTCGCGCCATCAATACCCCAGGTAATGAACGACTTCAACACAACCTCGCACGAGCTCGCTGCCTTTGTTGTCTCTGTATACGTCCTCGGCTTCGCTATCGGTCCGCTCATCCTTGCTCCGGCATCCGAGTTCTGGGGCCGCAGCATCATTTATCACATCTCCAACATCTGCTTCATTGGGTGTACTGTTGCCTGCGCCGAGTCAAAATCCCTCGCCATGCTAACGGTGTTTCGCTTCTTTGCGGGCTGCTTTGGCTCTGCACCTCTGACCATTGGTGGCGGTACGATTGCGGACGTTATACCGCTAGAGCAGCGAGGCGCAGCGATTGCACTATTTGCGCTAGGCCCTATATTGGGGCCCACTGTTGGGCCAGTTGCGGGTGGCTTTTTGGCAGAGGCGAAGGGATGGAGATGGGTATTTTGGTTGATTTGTATACTGGTATGTGGTGTACTCTCTCTCTCTCTCTCTCTGTTTTTACCAGTAGGGTGTGTTAATGACTGGAATTAGAGTGGATTTGTATCGCTGCTTGCACTGGTTTTCCTGAAGGAAACATACGCACCAACGATTTTGGCGACAAAGGCGAGGAGGTTGAGAAAAGAGACTGGAAATGAAAAACTGAGGAGTAAGATGGAGAGCCCACTGCCCAAGAGCGAAGTTCTCGCCAGATCTCTCGTCCGGCCGATCAAGATGCTCTTTCTGAGTCCCATCGTTCTGCTTCTCTCCATGTAAGTAACTCGATGTCCCATAGATACATATAGATCATTGAACTCACTAACCCTCTCCAGCTTCGCCGCCGTCTGCTACGGTTATCTCTACCTCCTCTTCACTACCTTCCCCACCGTCTTCGAGGGCCAATACCACTTCAGCACCGGCACAGTAGGTCTCGCCTACATCGGGCTCGGCGTCGGCTCCCTCACCGGCCTCATTATATCCGGCATCTTCAGCGACCGCATCCTCATCGCCATGAAGAAGAAGCACGGCGTGCTCAAGCCCGAGTATCGCCTCATCCCCATGTCATACCTTGCGCCCTGCATCCCCGTTGGCCTATTCTGGTACGGCTGGGCCGCGCAAGCAGAGACGCACTGGATCGTGCCCATCATCGGCACAACGTTTGCCGGTATCGGTATCCTCAGCACCTTCATGTGCGTCACCACATATCTTGTCGACGCCTTCACGGTGTACGCCGCAAGCGCGCTGGCGGCAAACACGGTGCTGAGGAGTGTCTTGGGCGGTGTGCTGCCGCTCGCGGGAAGTAGGATGTATGAGCGGCTCGGATTGGGGTGGGGGAACAGCTTGTTGGCGTTTATTGCGCTCGCGATGTGTCCGATGCCGGTGCTGTTTAATATGTACGGCGAGCGGATCAGGAAGCGGTACGACGTCAAGTGGTAATTTTAATGGGTTAGGGTTATTGGACATCTCCACTTTTTACCTTTGTTTGCTTAGTTTATTTTTGTTTATTATTGTTTTGGCTAGAGGAATATAGAGGGTATATATACTTGTAGTCTATTACTTACCTATTATTACATGAAACCAAAATGACCGTAAATTGTTAATGTCTGGGGTGTTGTGTGAGTCTTCAAATTCTTTTTTTCCCGGGAAAACAAATATGCAACCAGCTGGCTTATTGGCTGCCTGGCCACCGTACGTAGCCTTCCCTCCAGCGGCGAGTAGGTCGGGAATATCTTCCTGGTTTCTCTAGTTGCTACACCGCTCCCACTTGAATTACCCCCTCCTAGGTATTCGGGGTGCCTTCCGCTTCAAGTTTTGCTAGCCTCTAGAAATTCCCTGTTACCGGTGGTATTATCATTGAGCGAGTGATATCTCATGACTAAGATCCTTTCTACTTACCACACATATAATAGAAACAGCACACAGGAGGGAGCGGTAGTGGTTAACCACAAGAACTCCAGTGGTAGGCAGATATGGGAGCTGAGGGAATATGCCTCCAAAAAACTTAAGAAGCGTGTGGGGAACCTCATCTATATATAGCCACTCCGCAAAAGTGCTTGTGATTTGGTTTTAATGTCAGTGCACAGTGTGGCGCACCCGTAATGTTGATGTTACCTTTAATGTTAGCATTCAAAACAACGGAAATATATAATATAGTTCGTGACTATAGATAAAAGAAGGTAGGCCATTGATCACACATTCTTCATTGATTCCGGGTACTATTCATTGGTCATTTGAAAACTTCTGAGGGTGTTTTCTTTTTTTTTTGATGGCCTGCCACGATTGCATAGTGAAATGTCTCACTCCAAATCCTAATTACAGACACTTTTTGCACAGTGGATGTATATTACACATAATGATGAGGCTCGAGACCAGCAAATGATACTGGGTGCCAGTGGTCGCGGTAGGCTCCCTAATACAGATACTTCTTCTAATTGGCTGTAGATCTTCCCCTTTACTCTTGTAAATTATTAGCGATGATGAAAAAGGTATATATATATAAGTATATGTATAAGAGATTACCCATGTAGTTCGGGAATGTAGTATTTAGTCGAGTGATGCTCCATGATTCGCGCCCGAGGCCTCCACACGAAGTGAACCACCACAAAACAGGCAGGACACAAGCACGCATACTTCCAGTTCTGGCCTACCTGGCCCAACCCTCAGCGGGCCAGCTCGATAATGCACTGCACATAGATTTTCTAACCAGATCTGTGGGCTTGGCACTCCCTCCAACCCTTTCTCTGCACCCTACGACCGGCCAAAATCTCCTTGGCAGACTCGGGGGCCAGATCTATATAAGCAGCGCAGTCCCCCCAACCCTCTGATGTTCTCCAGGAACGATGCGGACAGAGCTCCCTCCCCTTTCCCTTGCCTGTGGGCGGGTGAGAGCGGGGTCGTGTTGAGACAAGCCAGTCGGTGTGGCCTCCTTCCTTCCTGCATGCAGATCGTGAGATCTGTAGACAGAGAGAGAGAAGAACCTCCACCCGTCTGGTGGCCATCAACGCGCCCCGCTTCTCCTCCTGCCTGCTTCAAAGCCAGGGATTGGATGGGAGTGACACCGCAGAGTGACCCCCACCTGGCCCGCTGTCACCCAGTTCTCCTTTGAACTCGGTGACATGGCCCTTCTAACGGTTTCCCCACTTAAAACTTTTTTTAAGTGGGAACCGCGAAGCTACGGTTGCAGCATTCCTTGGTGGGTTAGGGTTTCTTTTTTTTGGTGTCTTTTTGCCCTTTTTTAGCCTTTGTAGATACTTATATTTGTAAATATATACATGTACTTTATTCTTTTGTAATATAAGTGTAGTGCGGCCTCAGCTGTAATCAGGAAATGGAATAATAATTCTCACTCGAATACTTGTATCTATCTGTCAGTCCACATCGATTGGCTAGGAGAGGAATACATGTAGCTATACTGTCCAATCTATTTTACTTACGTTCAATGATCAATTGTGAAAACCTCTGGCATTAATATGAAACTGTAGTTGTATTATATTCGTTCCTGTCTGATCTCAATAACGTGTTCGGCACACCGACCCCCCCGGCCCGCACAAAATATCTAGGAATACAAGGCTGATATATGAGTTTATATAGTAGTTAATTCTAGTTGTGAGTACCAAATCAGCACCTAGTTAGCATGTAGGCACGCAGGTAGGCAGGTAGATAGGTATGTAGTCGGGCAGTCTGATAGTCGGGTAGTCGGGCAGGTAGGCGGGTGCGGCGGCGGGGCGGCTGGGCAGGTAGGTAGCAATCGATGCGTATAATGTCAAATCAAGCCTCATCACAAATCACAAGTCCTCGTCTTACTATGGCCTTAAAAATGACATGTATGGAAAGAACTTGAAACGCAATTGCGTGAAAGGTTTGCCCGGCCAAGTTTTATGAAACGGCTGTAATTTCAGGCTAGAAAGAAAAAAGGCTATCATCACACGGCCGGGGCTGGGATTGAACCATAAAAGCTACTTATTTCTACTCTCAATCCCGAATAGTAACTATTGAACTAAATACCTATACACTGTGCACTGTGGTACAAAATCTGTGCGTGAGCGTTTAATGGAAACCCGCCATTCGCTCAAGTCAATCAGATAAGGGGCGCGATAAACCTCACACTAGCACTTTGTTTTAAACCTAGAGATGTTTACCATTTTCGTATGTATTTAAAACAAGAACCTGGATTCTAGCTGCCTATTTAGCTTGAACCATCTACATAGTGACTAGATTATAATAAACTCTGCAGCTTTTAATTTGAACATACCTGTATGATAATCTTTGACATTAAACGTTTAACGGTTTAAGCTACATTAAATTCATTTAATTCAAATAGTTTGATGTCAAACGCCTGGATGTTTAGTTTACTTTAAAGATTGACTCCCAGTACTTTGGCTGTATCTATTCCAATCAAAATACTCAGCATTACCAGCACCGAGGGGACTACCGTCCACAGCCCAGGTCTCCGCTATAGAGTAGAACCTAGGCACATCTCAACCCCCTACTTTCACACCGCAGGGGAGACTAATTAGGACCTTCAGGTTATCATAATTGAGTGCTAAATAGAAATAGGGTGATTAGTCGATGCAACAATAGCAGGCAAGCACGTATGTATAGCTGCTTGCGCCCTGGACTCGGGCTACAGGATGTAAAATCTGAACATGTGTGTATATTTCATGCTAGTACAGTGGTATCGGGTTGAGTGATAGAGACACAAGATCAGCAGTTCGAGTCGCAGCTTCATCAATCTCCTACTCATATGCATGAATGCACGAAGGAACCCAGTCTGCTATGTTCGGATATCGACAGTGGAGGCTATGCGGCAATGGATTGTCTCCTGCTATATCAACCTCGTAATTCTACCAATATCTTGTCTCCTGCTATGTCAATCTCATAATTCTACCAAATATCTTGTCTCCTGCTATCTGAACTCCGCCATTCGCCATATATAGTCTGGTCTAACCTGCTCGGATAAGTATTGTACTTCGAGGCAATATAAACTCTGTCTATCTATCTTCCTCATCTTTGTTAGTACCAATGTATTCTGTTACTTCTTCGTATAATTTCTGTTCGATCAGTATCTAGCTCGGTCTCCCAGTCCTTGTTTCTGAATCTTTCCCGATCCGATTCTCCCATCGGCCTGTCCCTGACCCCCCGTCCCGTTAGACAGTATCAGTATCTTGGCCTGCCTGTAGCAACAGAAAATCATATCATGATACACTTGCAGGATGGGCTTCGTACCGATTTGACGAGAACGGGACTAATGTATTCACGGAATGGAATGAACATGAGATGAAAAACGGAGGAGACATCAAAGAGAAGACAAGTACCTTTCAAATGTGGGATGATATCTTCTGAGCCTTGGACAGATCTTCAGGCTATAAATGCCCCCCTACGGCCAGGGAAGAAAGACAGGAAGAGCTGAATCGATATGGCATGGCCAAAATCGTTCCATATATACTGGCTACTTTCTCCTATGTTAGTGAGAGGTGGTGGAGGTGGTTGGGAATTCGAGCTTATGTTGGACACGAGTGATATCTCATGAATAAAATTTAACCTGCGCCACTTTACATACACCACTTGAGCTCAACTTCACCTGCCCACATAGCACATATCAAGCTTCTCTTACCCGCTGGAATAGTGTCTTGCCATAGATATGCTAACACAGAGTGATGTAAACAAAGCACCACTCTCCCGTAAAGCCCCTTGGTCATGGTCATTTCAACCTCCACGCACAGCGCGAGGGATGCCCCACTGGGGTTGATGGCCCACGCCAAGGGTTCTACGGAGTATATGGGGCCCAGAACCGCAAACCTTTGAGCGTGGCCGGAGTACGGAGTACAGGGGGTTATATCCACCTCCGACACTCTTGTGGAAGCGGGGTTGCATGAGCGCGGGCATAAAACATGAAGACATTCGGCCCAGCACAACGAGAACCGGCGTGTCACAGCGGGAAGAACCTGCAGTAGGTGTAGATAAAAGCCTGATATTTCCAAAATATTTCCCCACAAAAGAGCAAAATGCAACCAGCTGGCCGATTGGCTGCCTGGCTGCCGTACCCTATCCCTCCAGCGGCGAGTAAGTCAGGGATAATTCCCTTTTTTTCTCTAGTTCTTCCACCGTTTCTACCTAAATTGCCTCTTCCTAGGTACTCGAGGTGTCTTCCGCTTCAAGTTTGCTAGCTTCGAGAGGTTTTCTGTTACCGGTAGTATTATCATTGAGCGAGTGATATCTCGTGATTAAGAATCATTCTACTACACATATAGAAAACACCACACAAGAGCGTTAGTAATTAACCACAAGAACTCCAGAGATAGGTAGATATGGGAGCTGAGGGAAGATGACTCCAAAAGTCAAGAAGTGTGTAGGGACCTCATATATATACTCACATAATGATGGGCTCGAGACCAACAAATGATAGCGTGTAGTCCGCGGACAGGTACTTCTTCTTCCGGTTAGCTATAGGATTTCCCCATTTAATCTTGTAAATCATTAGCGATGATGAGAAAAAGCATATATTCATATATATGTACGAGCTCTTACCTCGACTCCAGATTAGTTTTAAGCTCGAGACTTCCGGGACCATGATGGAAAAATACAAGACATAACAGGGAGGACAGGACAGCACTCGGTCCAAGTGGTCTCCTTCTGTCTCATAACGCCGGATATAGTGGGGATACTGAGTGTAGTATTTACCAGTAGTTGTTAGTTCTCTGTTTAGTCTTCGGAATGGTGTGGCGGGGCCTTATTCTTACCTCTTCGCTCTACACGGTAGTTTCCCTCTGTAGACTTATCCCCGTAGCTAACCAGGTATCTTCGCCACCCACGTACGATGATAGGGTCTCATTCTAAGCCCAAGCCCTCGTCTCCGCTGCTCAACCTTAATCCCGCAACTCGCCTCCCCAGACACTTCCCCTTCGCCCAAGCCCAGACGTGCATTACATCCACGATATGTAGTAATTGCTTGCTAGCACAAATATTCTGGAGAGTCGAGATATAGGTGAGAATATATAGTTCGGAAGCGCCCTATTATCAGTAACTTGGTGGTTAGCAGAAGCTCAGGTTGTTGCGTTGATACAGGTATTCACACTTCCTTTTCCATCCCTCCCCTCCTGCTGCTTGCACCTACACATCACAAGCACTACTTTCCAGATGTTGATGTGGGAAAGCGTCCGTAAGGTGCGAGTACAACACACCGTCAAGCCCGCCATCTGTGAAAGGATGTAGAAGCAGCACCTGAGCTTGTCGAGGCCGGGGTCATGTAGTCCGGAACCGAAGCACAGCGGGGGTCCTTGTTGCATGAAACTGCGGTAGATACTTGGGCCTGCAGTGTGTTGGTAGGAAGCCATGTGTCCACTAATTGTCTACACATGTGTGCTGGCTGTGCTGTACAAAAAAAAGAAAAAGACCACGATTTGAGGACTCCGTCGTCCCTGCTCCAGGATGGGATGGATGGCATGACAGACAGACATACATATATGTATGGTGCGACACAAGAGCACCGCCGAAAGCGTCACTGAGGGGGTGTGTTTTAATTCCCCCACCTGATTACGCAACCCGCAGAGACTGGCGGCCGGTGGGGAGGGGAGGGGGGGCTACATGTATAGTAGAGTACTTTACTCCTCCAGATAACGTAACAACAACACCCACAATGTCCGTCCGCCTGCAGCTGGGGTCGCTCCTCAGACCGCCCCCATCTATTGGGAGGGGCTCTTAGGTTGTCTCTTCTAGTGCTGGCAAATCGATGTGGCGCGCGCTTCCATACACCACACCCGGGGGTGCACGAGTGATGGCCCATGCACCATAGCAACACCGCAATTAACAACCATAAATCCCGACGCGGGTACGTATATAGACTGGCGTGCACCCACACAGAAAGGTATGTAGGTACATGTAGCTACAAATTATAATGATGCTGTTGAGGTGGGCAGTAGTGTACAATACTAACCAGATACAGCACGGTACGGTTTCCTGGCAACCAGGACGTGGAGCCGCACGGGAGATCGACATGCTGGCACAGGGATGAATTTGAGGCCCATTGTGTGGTAGGCACTCCACTCACGTGATCTGACCAGCTCCCGCACCAGGTCTTGGCATAGAAGCATTGCTTGACCACGAACCAGTCTAGTGTTTTGTGGCCAGGCATCAATCCCGTAGGCGGTCGGTCGAAATCATGACCGAATTGGCTATGGCTAGTTACATGTAGGTACCTGCAGCGATGGGGAAAATTATTGTAGAAGGAAAAGAAACACCAGGATCAGATTTAACAGAAACTGCGTTTATCAGAGCATAGCTGCCGAATCTGACTGCGGTCACAACTTTGATTTGGACTGACCACCTGTTAAAGTGCAATGGGTAGTGTGTTAATTACCCATGTTGTACTAGGGTGTAGCGAAAAGTGATCAGAATCTGATAAGAGAAATACACGTATTCACCGCAGCACTTACTTATCAGATTCTGATCACTTACCCTCAACACCCGGTACATGGTTAATTTTGGGTGAGCCATCGCTTGAACGCTGTATTATGTATGTGGCTTATCTAGTGCCACGCGCCCCACGTTGCAACAACCGATACCCGACCGATGCCCTTACTAGTATGTGACCGAATGCCGGAAAAGCTACCAAACCCTATTGGGGGTGTTTAAGTACTTGCTCCAAGTCACAGTTCGTGACACTCCTAGAGGATATCCACTCACTATAGCTTAGGATTTTGAATATCAACTCGCAAGACTCCAGCTCCAACCTCCGTTAACCCGATTGGCGCCAATCCCCCCCATCAATAAACCATACAAGCACTCGCGCGTTCATTAAATCGTCGGATGTCGTTGCAACCAAATCCCCACACAAAATTCCGACCGCGTGAGTAGAATTTAATTTAAAGCCAGCTCTATTTGCGCAAAGGGTCTATTGGCCTAGGAGCCCATACAGCCACAATTGTTTCCACCTTTAAGAATGTGCGCACCCATATACTCGGAGAAGAACCTAAACATAAAAACGCGCTAGCAGGGTCAAAGTGGTTGCTACCACAAAAACGATGTTCAGGTTCTGCGTGCCTGCCCCGAGTATACATATAACGAACAGGTTTTGGTAATCCGAATCTGAACCCCACATACAAAATGATAGAATGAACGGGAAGTTTTGAAATACGTATGTTCATTACTCATTATAACAGAGGGCGACTGCAATATGTGAATGGAGATCATGTCACTAGGGCCCGCATACAGCAGGTATACAATTACATGTCCGGAGCTTCCCACGATCTGATTAACAATCTCACTCATCGTGAATTAATATGAGCATTTAAATTTTGGGGCGTTCATCACACCATACCAGCTGCTATCCCTTTTTCAAGCCGCTGCGTCAGACGGGGCTAGAGCCATTTTGAATTTCAAAGAACTGCATGCTGAGAAATAGTTGTCCCCGGGCAGGGCCAGCGGCGAACCCGGCGAATGAACGCTCTCCGGGCTGGTACCTATACGTACTCTACTTAGGGTGAAATTAAGTATTGTCCCAATTTCGCTGGCAACCATTCAACCCCACCAGTCTTGAGACCCTATAAAGCCACATACAATAGGTAGAAGCCAAGTGTATCAAATTCATAGTTATTCTATGCCCAAAAAGTACCACGGCCATAGAACTATGGAGGTGGTTGGTGGGCCTAAGGAAATGATGATAGCACACTCCAGCAACCTCAATTATTGGGCTAGGGCTCGTGTACAGCCACTCTGCAAAGGTGTTCGTGATTTGGTTCAATGTTAATGCGCAGTGTGGCGCACCCGTATTGTTAATGTTATCTTTAATGTTAAGATTCAAAATAACAAAAATATATAATGTAGTTCGTGACTATAGATAAAAGAAGGTAGGCCATTGATCGTTTGGAAACTCCTGAGGGGGGTTTTTTTTTTTTTTGATGATCCGCCACGATTACATACAGCCATTTCCCAAAAGACTTGGCACCTCGAATCGCCTTCACTGCTCGTAGCAAGGTACAGATTACACAACAATAACAAATAGAATAGAAAAACTAAAGTGCAGGTATGAATCTATATAGTTGAGTTACTATTACCATTTGGTATGGCTTCCATTGGCAGCGATACAGGCTTCAATTCTGTCAGGCATACATGTACATGTAATTTTGGCGAGGTGCCATGTCTTTTGGGAAATGGCTGTACATGTAGTGAAATGTCTCACTCCGAAATCCGAATCACGAACACTTTTAAATTTTGCAGAGTGGCTATACCTACATATATACCGATCCGGAAATGGTGCTGTTATATATACCTGATATTATCCGACTGAGTACTCGCAATGTCCTGACGTTTTTGGACGTGACTAGAGTAGTATTGCATACCATACAAAAACACGCCAAGCTTTTGATTTTTGGTGCCATTTTTGTTCAGTGAAGCTTAAATACTATAGATCGTAATATACCTACTCCTTAGAAAAAAAATCTCCTCTTTTACACATCACAATATTACTAATTATTTCAGAAATTACTAACTGAATCTAGAAACTACTTTAGGCCATTATGCAGTCCATAGTCCAACAGTCCGTCCTCTGTTGGGACGGACTGGCTTGGCTGAGACATTGCAGTCGACTGTATCTAATATCTAATATGTACTGGAATAACACTTTCCGTAGTTTGTTGCAATCTGATTGGTTGAGAGCGACAGGGATCTTTAGTAAGCACGACTCACCAAATTTCGTTTCTGTGGTGCTGTTACCCTGCCTGATTCGGTGCGGTTACCCTACCGGATTTTGAGTCGTTACCCTGCCTACTATCCTGCTGGGCTACCACAACCCTAACCCTGACCTAACCGGCACCGAAACCACGAAACTCTTTATAATTAAAATAATAAATATGACTATTAAGTAGTCAACTATGAGCACTGGGAGGTTGAGGGAGGTGGGAGAGGAGCGGTGGGAGAGGGAGAGGGGGAGGAGCGGTGGGGGAGGGAGAGGGGCAGGAGCAGTGGAGGAAAGGGGGACGAGCAATGGAGGAGGGGGGGGGGAGGAGCGGTGGAGGTGGGGGAGCGGTGAAGCTTCCATATATTGGGACTATCAGCGCCACTGGACTGGCACTGGAGCTGGCACTGTAGCTAGCACTGGAGCTGGCATTGGGGCTGGCATTAGAGCTGGCATTGGGGCTGGCACCGGGGCTAAGAAATGGATTACCCCAGCAGAACTTGGTGGTGAAATACTACACGGAGGGGGGAGATAGCTGAGGTGGGAGAGGCCTCGCGGTCGCGAGGTGGCGCACCCCTAGTGTAGAGTACTCGCGACAGGCAACATGAACCCGAATATGCAGCTGCATGTCTATGGTGTATTTTTGACCTCTACTCCAATGGAGATTGCAGATTAGGACGTGCATGTCGCGAGTACTCTAGAGTACAAAGTATCCTTGTCATCGGCACCTGCATTTTCATGTTCTTATGACATGGCCCATCGTGCATATCGATAGGGATCATCATTGAGAAAGTGCTACTCTACTTGCATGTACATATGTACTACCGCTAAATCTCAGAGATCTTCAATAAAAAAGCCCTCTTCTGTCGAGATTTAGCGGTATCGCAAGATTTGGAGCGTTGCACCTGGGTGTTAAATAAGATCCTGGCAAGGATTCGCTATAGTTATACAAATAGAGACTTGGCGCAAATGGAGCCGATCACACCATTAGCCAATCATATAATCAAAATATAGAGCTGGCTCCACTTGCGCAAAGTCTCTAATATGTATATATGCTTTTTACATACCAGGATATTTTCTAACACCAGGGCGCAACTCTCCAAATCCTGCGGTATCCCATAGTATGTAGGAACCGTGCACGACTTAGAGTTGCTTTTTACGCAACATACAGAGCCAATCAAGAATTTCCAAGAATTATCACACTAGGTTAGTGAAGGTTGGAAAAGGGAGGTCGCAAGTTTGACAAGTTTCATCCTACCATGGGATACATGTAAGCATGCTCCATCAAAACTATTGAAAATTGAATATCAGGGCAGAGAATAAATTGGTTGGGGGGAGGTGAATCCGCCAAAACTAAGACCTCCCCAAAGGAAGCTACAACTCGCAGTCCCGAGGGGGGCCGAAGGCCCCTCATAATTCTTGAGGGGGAATTAAACAGAGGAGGTGGAATGGGGGGGCTGAAGGCCCCGATTTAAAACTTTTGATCTTTATCACCTGACACCACAAACTCGCGGTCGCGGGGTGGCCCACTGCTAGTGCATATGTACGAGGCCACGCTCAAAAGAATCCGGTAGGACACTTAATAATGGGGGGAACTCCCCCAACGTCCTCGATATCTAATCAACACACTGAGATATTTACTCTAATTTTGAATAGATAAACCTTGAGGATAATTAAATACATCAATCATTTATTATTAAGTTATCAGGCCCGTTGCGCGAGGGTTTATAGAACCACCACCGGCATATGTATGTGAGGTGCAGCGTGTGGTTTGACTCGATAAATTTGCTAGCGCCGTTTGCACCAAAAAGTAGCGAATTTATCGAGACACCGGAGAAATCTCTCTCATGCATGAGGCCCAATCATATCCATCTCAATCATGTGACTTTCAACTTCATAAGAACCGTGGCGGTTTTCCATGAGGGTTCAGACACCTAAACAATGAATATAATGTCACCCAAAAGAGCCCGGAAGCCATTGAACTAAATTGAAATAATTTGCATACACTGGTCTTTATTTTAAAGAACTCCTGTATATGAGCTGCTTGTAGGATTGATATCACGTGACTACCACAGCCAATGCCCAGCCAGACTCATGCATGAGAGAGATTTCTCCAGTGTCTAGTGCGTCCAGGAGATAGCTGAACTGGCGCCAAATTCTACTTGTATGGTTGGTTGGTGAGAGGATCGACGCCAATCAGGTTACCAGAATTTGGGGGTGGAGTCTTTTGCACAAAGGGTCTAATCTAAAGTGTGAGGTGGCCGCATATGCGTGTGCTCTAGGGTGGTACATCACCCAAATCTTGCATATGAGTACTCTAATTGGCCAATACGATACAGGCGTGCGACCGATTCCCACTATCCCTTACTCTGGCAATGCTGACCCTTTTCCGTGGGGGCCAAAATCCATAGCAAATGCAGACCGGCAATTGGTGGGAGATTGATTCAGATCCAATAATTGATAACGAATTTGAGCAAAGCCACACCTTTTGGCCCCCACTAAAAAGGGTCAGCATTTTTTGCCAGACTAAGGGATAGTTTTCCCAACGCCACATCTTCGCAATAATTCTACCGGAAACTGTACCGCCACCATTTGAAACCTCTGTCCTTCTGCCCACTAAGTATTTCCCGCCGTATTTCCTGATCTCTTCCCATCTGCTTCCTTTACCTTCCCCGGGCAGTCTCCTCCCGCTGTTATCCTTTATCTTTTCCTCTTCCCCTTTGTATCCCTCCAATATTAAAGCCCCGTTCTTTTCCTTTCGTTCCACCATGTAACATTCCTCTGAGTCTTCCCTTCCGACCAGGACTTCTCCTTGCGATCCCGGATTATGCCACGCCCAGCCTCTGATAGTATATACGAATCACTCCAAATAGTATATATATGGTAAAGTATCCGGCATCAGTCGTGGAAACGACCAAATCGAAGTCAGTCTTTAATAATTCATAGCATTATATCTTCTTAGTTATCGAAACGGACCTAGATCATCAGTTTTACGTCCCCCTGCAAGTATTTCTCCCATCTCTCATACTATTTCTGCGAGCCTAACACTGTACAGATACCTACCACACAACTTCGACAGAGTATTTCTTTGGCATCCTAATATATATCCTTACCGAGGATATATATTATCATATCTAGTGCTGCTTAGATGCTTCTATCTTATCCTTGGGGAGCCATTTTATGC
This sequence comes from Morchella sp. 2014-9hei, assembly GCA_024713685.1. Taxonomy (NCBI): domain Eukaryota; kingdom Fungi; phylum Ascomycota; class Pezizomycetes; order Pezizales; family Morchellaceae; genus Morchella; species Morchella sp. 2014-9hei. The sequence continues at coordinate 1,410,306 of JAMGYW010000008.1, read as the reverse complement.
CTCTCGTTGAATTATGCTCTAAATTTGGTGTCAAGGCTCGAAAGCGATCATTTGAAGTGAGGCTTTTACGGTTACTTGACGTATGCTCTCCCCCTGATTTTCTCTATCTCTCTCTAGAATTTAGAATATCTAGCTAACAACTACATTACCTATGGTAGGTACACTCAGGCTAAGAATCTGAGCGTACTCATCTCATCGTTCCGAACGCGGCCCGGATGCCAAGCCTGAGCCCAAAGCCGAGCCACAATCCATCATTGTTACTCAGTCGCACCTCGCTATCTCGTAATTCAATATCTCGGATCTCTTGCTGTCTCGCACGGGTTAGTGGGACAGGTACTGCCTTCCTCCACATAAACCCATTTGCTGTCTCGTATATTTTGGCTATTTGCTATCTCGTATGGTTGGGCTCCCAGAATACGCTAACGACATCACGGGGTGCGACTGTACCGGGTGTTGAGGGTAAGTGATCAGAATCTGATAAGCGAATGAATACGTGTATTTGTCTTATCAGATTCTGATCGCTTTCCGCTACACCCTAGTACCTGGTCCTGGTCCACAGACTTGGCAGCAACTGGTGCAACTCAGTTCGGCGGGATTCACATATATATTTCTTGGCGGCATAGAGGACCCCAAGTCTCAGTCAATAAGGGTCTCGCTGAGCAGGGAAGCGGAGTACTAGGCCTTGCTATCATAGCGCTGTTGGATTGGATACTGTATCGGCAATGCAGACTTCGTATTCAGAGCCTGAGGGCATTTGCCGCTGCAGATAGAATATCCCTGCTGCAGCGCAACGAAATACTAGGTTGTATACCGTCGACAGGAATCTACGGCATCTACCAGCCAATGAATTAACGATTTGTATTGTGACCTAAGAAGGGCAAACTCTGTGTGTGTGTGGCTAGTACTACGCCGGCTTGAGACCTTGTCGATAAACCCGTCTTGCTTGAAAAAACTCTCTACTCCATCAACATGGTTTTAACATCAATGTTATTGATCAATAACTTTATTGCTGCGCGTTCCTCGGGCGTCAATACGGGCCACGTCGGCATGGCTAGTCTACCCTTGTAACTGCAGGACCAAATTCACGGGTTAAAAATATCGGTCACTGTGCTGAGTCCTTAAGAACAACAGGGTAGAAGAAAAGAGCTCAGTGCTTGGTTTGTGGGCCACAAGACTCTTGCTAAGTATGAGATTGGGAGAGCTAGGTGCTCGACTCGTTTAACTCAGCTTTGAAGAGGCTCGAGGAGCGGCTTTCCCTTCGTTATATATTTCGTAGGGCAAAGCCCACGCCCTTTTCCGTTCATTATCCTGGGCTACGTAGCTACGAAATCTTGAAAACCATAAACTTTAAATTTTATAACTCCGATGCATCCTGACTATTCCACCTCTTTCCAAGAGTATATGTGCAGCTCTCCCTCATACTCAATAGCGTCAAGCTCTCAGGGGACGTCGACTGTCGAGCACCTTCAGGACTCCAACGAAACACCACATAGCACTTCAAATCGTCCCCACAAGTAAGATCTAATATTTCTCTATCAATAATTATCTATAGCTCATAATCATAGTGCCTCTGGATCGTTATGCTCTGACGGACCACCACCCGCTACAACTCCCTATGACTTATCACATCATTTCGTGGCGTGCACAGGCGCCTTCGCCGGGCAGTTAGAGCACAATGAGCAATGGGTGGAAGATGTCGGGGGGTATCAAAATTCGAAGATTCCCGGTAGTAGCAGGTACATAACCTTCAACCTTATCCATATTCTAGTACAATAATAAGTTAATATTCTACTACAAAAAGCAGGGATACCTCGTCATCTCCAGAACGAAAATTCAAGACCTCCGACCGATCTTTTTCGAGCCCCGCGCTGATGTACGGATCGGATCAGCTCGACGGGTTGTCCGGCCCTTCGCAAGCCGGGGCGCCTACCATTAGCGATGCTAGATCTAGAGAGTATGTTGGCAAAGCGCTCTATGAAGATCCAACCATAATCGATGCGCAGCTGTCAAGCATCCCCCCTCCTCTGTATCAGCCGAACCATTCGCATCAGAGGCTAGCCCGAACTAGTGTTCATCCACATGCCTTTTGGATGTTGCCAGGTTATCGCGGAAAGAGAAATGATAAGGGTCTTCTTGAGTGTCTCGCGGGTTGTCACAAGAAACGGCTTGGCCTCCGTGGATTTCAGCGAAGGAGCAACCTACTTGTGCATCTCAGAAATTGCCACGGTCAAGAAATACGGAAGTACGATCGTAGGGTGCTGTCGACGGGTGCTTGTGAATAGCAAAGGAAAATCCAAAAAGATTGGGGGACGCGGGAACGCGAGGATTTTCGAAACGAGTTTTCTTATTCTTTTTATTTTTTTTTATGTATATGCAGGTTATGGTGGATGGATAGGAGCAAGAATACTTCACGAACTTCCAGTCTTAGTCTCTACTCTGTTAAATCTATCTTTGGTAGATTGAGCGTCTCTAGTGTCTCTAGTGTCTCTATGCGTCCCTAGTGTCTCTATGTTGTTGCTAGATGTCCTGGTTAACCAAATATTCATAAAACTGCGTTTATGTCCTTACATACTTTACTTAGTAATCACCCCCTAGCTCCTTTCCATATCTCTAAGTCAATGTTAATGATTTAGCTCTATGAACCGCCCTCTCATGGAATCGCCGTGCGTGCTGGTATTGGGTCTGCTCTTTACAACGACCAGGTAACATTCTATACTACTCGCCTCTAGGCCCTAATTAGCTTCCTATTCGCTAAAGTCGAATCGATCAGTCAGTATCTATTAGTATTGCACCACTAATTTCTAGAGGTATTTTGCAATTGCCCTGTATAACTTAGTCTCAGTAGGAGAGTAAAAGGTCCAAATCCTATGCTTCAAGTAAGAATTGCGGTATCTCTCACTCTATAATACTTGTGAAGGTATGTACTATCTCGTGTCCTCATCTATTTTTTGCACCGTACATCCCTAAAGCTTTAGCGACAACACTTCACCTCGTCTGGTTGTGGCCTATTTGATACAGATCTCCCCTGTATATGTAATTCTCATTTCCAGTAAATGTATTTTTTCCACTCCTGACATGTTAGATTGGTGGGTGTGCTACTGATGCGGGGCTAGGGCTCTTCGCTCTTTGGACAATTGACTAGGCCAACCCACCGCCATCAGAAAACACTGATTCTACTACTTACCCATCTCTGTTTGAGCTACCCCGCACCTCAAATCTGAGTTTTGGCGCCTTTGTGGAACCACATAGATACTTTCTAATCTTTTCGCTCTCTTTTTTCTTGAGAATTTGACTGGCGGAGAGCGACAGGGGTTGGTGTAGGAACTAGCACAAACAGCAACCGGCTCAGCCCAGCAAAAATCGCAGAACTCAGTATTAGAATTCGGAAAAAGTGGAGAGAAATTTAGGCGGCATAGGAGGTGGCATAGCGATTGATGATGGGACCCCTCATGGGTCATTTACTACTCGTAGTCTTTTAGCGTTTCTAGACGCAACTGCTATTGTATACACAGACAAACCCCGCCAAGGCTATCTTTTGTATGGCATGTAATAGCAGTTGTGTCCGGAAACGCCAGAAAACTACTAGTACAGGTTGGCATTGGGGGTGGCATACATAAGTCATTATTAACTATCTCCGTATTGCAGCGAGAGGTATGGCTCAAGACGTGATTGAGGGTCAGAATTGGTAGAGATTTAATTGCTTTGCCACTGGATACACACCCACCCACTATCGAGTCTCGAGTCATAGAGCTGTTGTACATACATAGAAACAGGGGTCTAAGAACAGGGATTCCATGGCCCAATATTTCTACCACAAGCTGTGCCTACGGGAGGGGGGCCCTTAAGGCCTTTACTTGAATCTCAAGGTGGCCAGTTGCTCAACCAGACTCGAAAGCTAGAACAACTAGAAACCCTAATGGTATGGCAGCCAGCCCACCAAACCAAAATCTGAGCTAAGCTCTACGGCGCACGCAACAACAATGATATATCCAAGGGCAGCGGGAGCTACAGGGAGCTAGAGAGAGTTAGGGATAAGGGGTAGATACAGTACTGCAGCCGAAGGCCCCCCTCCTACCCTCGAGAGGTAGAAGGTAGTTACGACTCGCGGTAGAGTAGGTGCCAGATATCTCCATAGCAAGCTGCTCAGCCAGTCATGTCTATCGTGATAGCTAGGCCGGGCAAACCACCCCGTTATCGGCCGATGGGCTGAAACATGCTCAGAATCTCTGCATGTTGGTCTATCCCTTAGGCTGTCAATTGCTGACCCCCTATAATAGAGGAATTAAATTTATATGACAGATCAATTATTTGATAAGGGAAATAACAAGATCTACTAGTAAAGCCACACCAAATTTTCTTTTTCTTGGGGGTCAGCATTTTCGCGACAGCTTAAGGGATACGACAATGATCCTACTAACATTTCAATGAAAAACCCCCATAAACAGTAGCTTTTGGCCCCCCGAATTTGCCAATGCTGCAGAGGAGCTTTTTTCCACCCGCAAGTGCACGAACACTTCAGTTCAGAATTATGTTGAAATCGAGCGTGACGGTGACGGCGACGGTCCAATGCTTGCAGTTAATTTGGTGGACGACTAGGATAGGGCGGTGAGTAGGGGTGAAGAGGATGTCGAGCGCGGTCATGCATACATCTACATGTGCTTACTAGGATTGTGACCAACCTCGAGTCTCTTCTGTCTTTCCCTTCTCTCTCACTCTATAATGAAGTACGAACAAGCCAGTAAAAATCTATCATTATTTTCAAAAAATAATTATATATTAACATACCATTATTCCGTTTCCCTTCCAATCGAGATCCCTATTGACCGAAACTTGGGCCTTCTACCACGTAAACACTGGCCGTCGAGTCTGCAGTCAAGAAATATCTTGTGAGTCTCGCTGAGTAGGGATCTCGCTGAGCAGGGATACGGGATTAAGTCACAAGAGGTCAAAAGGCAATCACTTGTTCATAACATCTCGGCCCTAGCTTCGTGCGTTCCGAAAAATGAATATACTCTATACCAGGCCCACAATGGCGTTTTTCTTTGACTTTTCTTTTTCTTTTTCTTTTTCTGAGTTGCCAAGGCAAAGAGCTGAGAAACATCCTTCTGCAGGATCTAAACTAAATGTACAGCCACTCATCAAAAGTGTTCGTGATTCGGATTTAATGTAATATGTCCGGCTCAAGTCAGGAATCAAAGTGCCCATTGAAATGTTCAAAACCTCAACACAGCAACGGTCAATGGTGGTAGCAGTCAATATTAGATATTCATGGTATTTTTATTCTCTGGCGCTCACTGGATACAACTATATAGATACATTTTAGTTCCTCAATTTGACCGTAAAATCTGGTAAGCCACATCACGCACTGACCAGCTTTGATGTGAATCACGAACACTTTTGATGAGTGGCTGTAGTTTAGCAGGTGGCCTTGGCAAACATCCGCAGTACATACATGTACTCGTAATTTTCTAGAGTTTGGTGGTATGCAGACCCAGTCCAGTTCGGAAACGTTAGAAACTTACGAGTACTCTGGACTCACTAGGATATGTGAAGTAAGCAAATGAGAAGTCACAAACGGTGACTTCACAGTGAAACGGTCCATGAAGATCCCGGGATCTATCACAGGACCAAAAAATCCACCGCAGAGTTCGAACAAGGAACAGACCGACCTTTTGTGAGGGTTAAGCCACATTCTACGGCCTGAGCCACAAGTACTAGGCGATATTGGTGTTTTCTGGTTTGTTATACGCCCGAAACACCAGTCTGTTCCGGCAGAACTCTGGGGCATGCATGATCATGAACTCGGGGCAAGTAAGAAGAACCGAAAATGATTTCCGATGGCAATCACCTCTGGTTCACGGCTGGTGAAAAAGCTACACCAACTTAAGCGCCTGTTTGCACCCTGCCGCCTCCCCCCCCCCTCCCCCAGGTACCCATTGCCATTCCGAGTAATTATAAAGAACTAAGGTCAGTCATGTCAGGAATTGCGCGTGACCTGGCAAAGAACGCCACAGAAAACTCTCACGAGAGAGGCCCGAAAAACAGGATTTTCTCAGATCCTTCTAGGATGGTTGGGGATTTAACTCAGTCTGGCGGATTTCATTGCAGATCCTTCTAGAATATACCTAACCCTAACTATTGGTGTCACGTCGAGAGCAGATTCTGCTTCTTGAGGCGGTTAACAGCTAGCCTGTTGAACATCTCTGCGCTAGGTAATAAGTTGCGGATCGCGGAAAGAGACGAAGGGATCGGAGAGTTATGCATATATGTATTACAGCGATGGGGAAAATTATTGTAGAAACAGGGTCTAAAAACAGGGTTTAGGTGGCTGCCCCGGCCAATAAGACTCTTGCCATACTTCTACAATATCTAGTTTTCCCCATCGCTGTAGGTACATGGAAATAGCGCATGAAATTTGAGTAGTTTATTCTTGAATTCTGAATTTTGCAAATTGATTTTGGTACTCACCACATTGAGATAGAAAAGCCCCCACACCCCCACACCCCCACTCTCGCCACACCCTGTGAAGATGTGCGCCTCGTACGGCTGACAAACTGGTATTACGGCGAGTGGTAAAAACGAAGGTCTAAAAACAGGGTTTAAATGGTTGACTCAGCCAAATAGGACTCTTCCAATCCTCCTACAATAGTATTATCACACGCTAGATTAACTTATCCATGTCTTGTCGATTTTGACGTACCGTATCACTTGGACTGGGGAGACATGCATATTCCCCGACTATATGTGGTGGCTAAGTGGCTTTGCCGCTGTAAAAAGTTATCATTTCCTCAGTGGCGAGGTTAATCTGCCACACCTCAATCAGAGAGTCGGTGGATCTCCCAAACGAGGCAGGTTTAGGCTATAACCCAGCGAATTTTCCATATGGCTAGAATCGAGTGATACTCCATGATTCACATCCATAGATTATTTTCTGTGTATCTGGTATATGGTGTTGCCAAACCTCAATTGCATCCAAACAATCTGGGATACTACTATCAGTATCTTGGCCTGCCTGTACATGTAATAATAGAAAATAATGTATACTTCTGGGATAGATATGACGAGAATAGGGCTTATCTATCTATGTAAGAGAATGGGCATGAGATGAGGATTATGGATACACCAAGGAGAGAATAGGACCTTCTAAACGTGGGATGATGTCTTCAGAGCCTTGGACAGATATCCAGGCTATAAATGCCTGCTACCCTGCGACCAGGAAGAAAAGACAGGAAGAGCTAAATTGACATAGCATAGCCAAAATTATTCTATATATACCGGCTACTCCATTTCTCATATTAGTGATAGATAGTGGGGGTAGATAGGAACTCGCACTTCTGTAGTCTCAATGAGTTAAAAAAATAAAATTTCTGTGGTTTGTCTTTCTTCCGAGTGAGACATCATGATTGACTCGCTAATTAACCTGTAGACACACCCCGGGATGGTGGTATCCAGGGACACGACCAGCTCCTCACAAAATTGAAAACGACTTCCTAAGGGATAAAGCTCTTTGTAGCATGCATAGCTCCTGAGAATTAAATACGGTTCTTTATATTCTTGCAAAGATAAAGCCTATTCTCAAGTATTCTCCTGGTCCCCCCCGGAATATAGGTGAAATAATTAGTCATGCCCCATCTTAACAATAACCCCGCAATCGCGTCTAGACAGGCTATATCTACCAGTAGTGCCAGATGCTCAGGTGTTGTGGGATCGTATGTAAATAAAAGTACCTATATCTCTGGCCAATCGTCACTCCAAAGGCCAAATAGCGACCCTAACCCCTCGAGCTCCACGGCCACCCCCGGACTTTACCATAAAATGTTAGTAACTAGCCTGGTAATGCCATATATGGTGTTTTTCCGGACACGAACCTGTTCAAGATCGTCTCATAGGCTCGTCTCACCTCAATTATTTCCCCAGGCTCGTAATATTCGAGCCTATACGAACCTCTCTTGAGTGATGGCATATGGCCCATCAAAATAACAGCGAAATCCTAAAAGGTAATGCTACAGAAGCATTAGATGTCCCAGCGGGCTTTCGACAAGGGTTATTATAAACCTGTTGAGAAAGTTGGGGTCCGAGCTAAATGAACTATGACTCTACGACCCGACACCACCGTGGCCTAAGTCTTCATTTTCTGGACATTAGTCTCGATCACAAAAGAGAATAAAAGGTTTTGGGCAGGGTTCAATATAATTACCAACGAATGGCGGGATTGAGACAGGCACCATCAGGAGGGAAAAGGGTCTCGGGCAAGCTTGACGTCTTGTTTGAGGGCCAATCTCATGTGTTTGATCCCTCTGCCTCGCGAGAAACCTATGAGCGGGCTTTTCTCATGGGGGAGCTCTATCACTAGCTCGGGTCTCGAGCTGAATAGTTGGTGAACCCGACATTGTAGCCAATTAAATCTCGGCTTTTTATTCCGAGTATGATATTGAGCCTAAATCTGGTCCGCAAGCTGCCTAAATTGTGGGGTTATCATTGCACAACTGCATCAGCAAAGGTAGTGATGAAGTTCTGGAGAGTGCAACATTACCATAACCGAAAGGTTGCATGTAATTAATGAATTAAACAAAAAGCAAAAACAAACCAAAGGTAGTGATCGATGGGTACTCGCGGCAAGTAAGGCTGACTTGATGTAGCGGATTATGACTGTGATGGACGAGTATTACCAGGACAGGAATCTATCTGGTAACGCCCAATGTGGTCCTAGTGTAAACTCGTGGTATGTGCACCAAACGAGTTAATGAAAAAGGTCCTAGGGTTAGGGTTATTTGCAACATTGTATGTACCTTTGGGCTGTTTTAAAAGAACGCTGCGAGCACCAGGGTTTTGGGTGACAGCCAGTTCAATGATCATGAGCTGATTGGAGGTGACGTGTCGGCTCCTGTACTCGAGCGACCCCAAATTAAGTTTGGAGACGTGGTAAGTCAGCGAAACCCAAAAGCTCTTGCCAGACTACAGGCTGCAGCGAGATTCTAGCCTTTCCCCCTGACCTATGGCAACCAAGCAACTCCATCAACATGGAGTATAATGAAACTGTTAATAATTCTCTTGTTTCTTGATCTCATGTTCCTTTTTTCAAAGCTAGATCTCTCTGCAATATATGCGTACGTAGAAGTATCGTATGTGAGTTTGATATTTTATAGGGAGAGCTAACTAGAGTGCTAATATAACGTGCAGGCATCTTCTATATACACAATGTCTCGTCCACCGTCTCCAAAACCTAGCGGCACTGCCGCTCCTAGTAAAGCCGCAATGTCTCGAGCCGATATATCTCAAGCCGCCGCCGTGCAGCCGCCGCGGGCGGAATACCATACGCAGTCATTCTAGCTGCACCGCCGCCACCGAGCGATATTGAAGCTACACCGGCACCGAAAACACAAGCCGTGACGCTCTCTCAAGCCGCAGCAGTTATACCAGCCGCCATAGTGGATGACGTTATAGGTGGTACAGGGCTCTCCGCTGGGTAGTTCAGACATGATATATATGCCAGGCAATCAAGGTATGATAGTGCCGGTTGTCAGCTTGGTAGAGGGCGAGGAGGTTGGTACTGACGCAGCTGAATGGCTAGGAAAGAGTAAGAAGAGGTTATATATGATAGCACTCCGGAGGATCAGGCTTTGATGACGCGTGTATGCCTCAATCATTTTTGATGGTTAGATATACAAGTAGCACAGTCAGGAGAGGGGGCACTATTGGGCCAATATGTGCACATGTTTTAGGGAGGAGCCAGGAATTGATATTGTAGTGCAAGGTATGATGAAGACTTTCAAAATGATTATCAATTTTTTATCGGGCTGCTGGGCTTATCAGACTTAGATAATAGATGAACACACATTACACATTGCCGGAGCTACTTTTACTACCGTCTATATAATAATATCATTCCTTTCTGCCTATCAGCAAACTCTTACAACCCTTGGATGGTCTGGTTCTTTACAGGGGAGTCATTGTCCTCTTTGAGATGAATAGCTAGAAGAAGCCAGATTTGTCATACATAAAGGCACATTTTACTTATAGGTAGGAAACCCTAGCCTTACCTCTTAATTATCGGAAACTGATCAATCATTTAGGTTGTTACTTAAAGCACGGGTAGAGACCTAAACAGCTAAGAATACGTATACCAAGAGTTCTATAATTTTCGGTGTGTTCGGGGCCCTCTTACAACCACCATAGATATCCGTAGCAAAATGGAAAATTCCACGCCTAGAATATCGAGATACGTATGCCCAAACATGGCAAAGGTGTCAGCCCTTTGCTAGAGTGGGCCACGGCTCTGTCTGGCACACCATCTGAAAGGAAAAAAAGTTGCTACAGAAACCTGCCAGGATTGCCGAGAAACAGAGCGCCGAGAATGTTATTTGGAATTGAAAAGAGAAAAGGCTACCAGGGCCAAGGCCACTGCAACGACTAAGAGTAAAAAGGGCCTAACCAAATGTGATCAAATTAGGACATGAGAACAGGAGAAAAAAGAACGCGGCCAGATGGGGGAGCTATATCACCAATTAACCTACCACCCTGACCCTGCTACCTGTCGGCCCTTCACCAACTATCACCCGCTACTAGTGCTTCATCAACCATCACTCGCCACCAGTACTTCATCAGCCATCACCCGCTACCAAGCAAGGGATCCTGCTCCCCCACCATATGAAGCAAGCCCGCTAACAATCCTCAACTCCAATGGCAAATACCAAGTAGGCCATCAAGTTGCACCTACCTGTCGCGGTGTAAGCCACCATGATCGATTACCGTTGCCAAGACTGCTGTGCGAGCCGAGACTTGAGAAAGCTCCCAGGAAACCCTAACCCTATACTTGGCGCCCTCAGTTTTTTTTTTTTTTTTTTTGTTTAATTCATACTCGCATGCAGACCGTAGTCTATGGCGGCGTACTATCCTCTCTAAGCTTCACCTGGAGGGTTCGATCCATGATGGACCTAATGGAATACCCCAACCGAGCACTTAAGCCCGCCACCTTCACTTAGTCACACTCCTCCGCATTTTTCTCTACATGTCCCATTTGGGCGCCGGGACTGGGAAAACTCTCTTCACGAGCAGAAACCCACCCACATGCCAAGCCAGGAAAGGAAACCACGATTAATATCCCCTGAGTCCTCGCCCCGGCAGGATTCGAACCTGCAACCTTGTCAACCCTCGGAAATTTCCTCATCGGGACAACATGGCAACCTGGAAGCCTACCCACTCGGCCATCCAGGGGCTTGGCGCCCTCAGTGCCACTAAATGGAATACAGCAGGCATCATTCACAAGGCTAAAAATAAAATAAAAAAGATAATATGATGTAGTCTCAGAGTTGATGCGAGCCGGGATGTGGTTGGGCTACAAGGGATCAATCACTGGTGCTGGAGGGAATTTTATATTCTACTTGCCAAACTTTCAAGTTTAGCTGACGGTTGTCAGTAGGAATACACACTTATAACCATTGTGGCACAAGCTAATGTACTCGGGTGGTTTGAAAAAAGGCTAAGTGGCTTAGTTAAACCAGGGCATGGTTTGATTCAAACCACTACCTTTTGGGCGTAATATCTCATGGTTTAAATAAACTACATCGGTATGTTTGGATTAAACATAAAAACTATTTACATACGATAAGGCTTAGGTATCTAAAAGAATTATGGTTTCATGGGTTAGGGTTAGACACTTAGAATATATCAAGCCATATGCATCCGTGCCAGTTCATCTCTATCATCTCCGTCACCTCCACCTCCACCACCTCCGTACCATCCACCCCCCCCCCCCCCCCTCATTTTTACCCCCACAATCACCATCACAGTTATCATCAGAGTGTACGCTAATCGATGAATTGAACAGCAGCGAATCCAGCAGCAGCAGCGGGGCAGCAGCGGGCAGCGGCAGCAGCGGCAGCAGCGGCAGCAACAGCGGGGCAGCAGCAGTAGTAGTAGCAGTAGCATTAGGAATAATAAAATATTTTTTCTTTTTTATATATTGCTACTACTAGAGACCCGGTGGTTGCAATAAACCATGTAGTGCCAGTGGTTTAAATCAAACAACCCGGTGGTTTAAATCAAACAACCCGGTGGTTTAAATCAAACAACCCGGTGGTTTAAATCAAACCTTCCGGTGGTTTAAATCAACCATGTAGTGGTTTAAATCAAACCACCCGGTGGTTCGAATCAAACCTCCCGGTGGTTGAAATAAACCATATGGTGGTTTGATTTAAACCACCACTTAAACCAAACGAGTCTCTTTTTATGTGGTTTATTTAAACCACACCGATATGTACCACAGGGCACCTTTACATAATTGAAGTAGGACAAATACATGTAGTGGCCCGGGAGGGTAACATCCCGGGGGCTCCCTGAGTGTTAGAAGAAGAAGACAGGCGTGGAGATGCATGTTGGTAAAGGTAAAAGTATGGGACATAATCGTTATACATACACGTACTCTTTATTACTAGAATCAAGACACCACGGGCACGGCAAGTGCACTGGCTTTGGATAGTGTCAACGAACCTTATATATACAATGTGGATAAAATGACTACCGCAGTCCTTACCACTGCGGCAACACTACCGCGCAGTCGTATAGTTCGTTAAAATACGGGAGCACATGTTTATACATACTCCATACGTAGCCCCACTGACTTGAACGTGCGTATTGGTTCAGTACAGCGTACCGGTGTGATTTCCTTGTATAGGTTTGGGGTTTTCATGTAAGCTCTGCATTCAGAGTTGCTTGATTATTTCTAAATACAGAAAAAGACCGACGATTTGTGACTGCACCCCTTAGTGATCTGCTTAACCCTGACCCTGACCCTGACCCTACACAATGACTAGATGTACAGTCGTCTGGGGGACAACGACGAAACTTGTTGAACGACAAACAGGGGTATTTGTCAGTCAAGTCAATTGCGCTCAGGCTGGTAAGCAACCACTTGTTTGGCTGAAACCTGTGTTTTCGTCGTTGTTCACTGTACCCGGAACTTCCACCCCACGGAGTGCCGCGATATTCATTTTGCTTACTAACACATTATATACATACAAATTACGTGCCAAGAGTAGGTAGTCTAGGATTGCCCTTACACAATTGCAAACTCATCAACGAAGAATTATGTTTTAAGAAACCGAGCAGATAGAATGATAGAGCAGGTATGAGTAGATCTATTTAATGATATATGGTGCGCATCATCTTAAAGGTGACAGGTTGCAACGTAATTTCAAAAGCCTAAGGCTTTTCAACGAAAAATGTTAAAATAAATGTAGAAAAATAGAACTCTAGTACAAGAGCTAAATAATAGTTCTATTTTTCTCAATTTTTCATATCTATCTTAGATCAAAAGCCTTAGCAATTTGAAAATGGTAATTTTTGTATGTAAAATGCGCCAAGCATTCACAAAGTGAGACAGGCTTGGCAGGAGGTACACAACAACACCCTCGTGATTTTAGGGCAGAATATTAGACTAGCCTAAGAATATATAGAAAATTTAAAAACTTTTTCTATATTCATAGGCTAGTCAAGTATCCTGCTCCAAAATCACGATTTATTATCTACAATATTTGTGTAATTCCTGCCAAGCCTGTCTCACCCGCCAAACCTGACTTGTCACCTTTAAGATGGTGGGCACCATACCTATGTGGTGACTAAACGGTGTCCAGACTACTCCGTGACAAGGCTTCCCCCGCCATACACGAGTTGAAGCACTTGGACAGAAAGCCTTGCACTTCTTATTGACTAAGTCCTTGTACATGCATAAGTGTGCCTAGACCACCCCTGTCGCTCTAGAGAGAATTTGAAGGCTATTAGTATCCCCGTATGGCTCGATTCTCGATAGTGGGTGGGTGTGTAAACTTGAGTGGCAATTGATTTTGTAGGAAGAGCCTCAAGTAAAGACCCTAATCCACGCTTATTTCGAGCTAAAGGTCGGTTTCTGCCAATTGAAATCTGCCAATTGAAATTCAAGTTGACACACCTACCCTTTCTCGAGAATCGCACTATGATACGTCCTGGACGAATGTGACAAGCTGCCTCAGAATCTCTCTCATGCATAAAGATCATATGACTTCTATATTTTGTCCAGGTAAGAAGTTGGCCGTCTTAGAAGTCTGGCCTTCACAGGTCGCTGCTTTATGGTTGTCAATCACTTCCTGAGCTCTTGGCGGGCTATACACACAAAAAACCGGTCGCCAAGAACTAAATATTTAGACTGCCAGATTACATCTTTAACTATTGGTTAAAGGCTATAGATCAGCTTCAAAAGTGTCCATTAGTAGCAATTTTGACCTGCATTCATAGTTAATTTCTCGGCATTTTGTATGAGGGCGGTGCTATCGCCTGGTCGGCCGAGACCTACTCAAAATCTAGTGCTCTACAGCTTTGGAAACTTCGCCCCCATAGTTACTGTTTATAGGTAATTCTTATTTTAACTTTAGTTCGAGGAGTACCTTATATGGAAATCCAAGCACCAGATTTGTGTAATATGTAGAGCACCAACTTTTGAGCAGGTGAGTACTCTAGACACTCGCGCACCCGGGCGCACCATATGTAGCAAATATTCGATATAGCACTGCAGCGGAGGACGGCCGTCTTTGCTGCACGGAAAAACGTTGTTCCAGGAGTGGACACAGCTACAGCGGTTCACAGGCATTTGGCGAATACCCCCATTTGGCCGAATTTGTATGTAGCAACCAGCCAGCAACCAGTCAAACTGCGAGTTTGACTTGGATATCCTGATTCTTATTGGCCGTAATCCCTGTTCGTCAAATGGGGGTATTCGCCAAATGCATGTGAATCGCTGTACCGCCAAAACTCGAGAAATTGACACTTCTGAGGCTGATCTATAGCCTTCAACCAATCGTTAATGAGATAATCCCTGGCCGGAGATAACGTTTTGGCGGTATGTGGGCCTCTCGCGACCGGCGCGAGTTGTAATACCTGCTCCAATGGGGATTTTCGGCCTCCCCCCCCTTCCACAAATTCATGGTCGCCGACCACTTGTTGATAGATGTGTCGTACAGGACTGCACCTTTCAGCCAATCGAGTCTTGACGGGTAGATTGTTCGTATGGGGCTTACAGACACTCACATATGTTTAGTTGGCGATTCGGGTTAAGTACTAGAGTACAGCGATTCACAGGCATTTGGCGAATACCCCCGTTTGACGAACAGGGATTACGGCCAATAAGAATCAGGATATCCAAATCAAACTCGCAGTTTGACTGGTTGCTGGCTGGTTGCTACATATAAATTCGCCAAATGGGGGTATTCACCGATATTTCTGGTGAGTACGCCCATGGGCTTAAAGCAAAGTGATGGTAGAAAATCGCTTGCTGATTGGCTCAAGTCACGGGAATATGCATACACCACCAGTTTTCCTTTACATTCCTCTTAGCACTTTAAGCCCATGGGCGTACTCGCCAGAAATATCGGTATGTTTCTCTGACCACAGTAATTTGCCTATACAGTCGCAAATTAGTCTGCTGGCATCTAGTTAGGGTTATGTCATGGGAGCTCACCCCTTTATTTGATTGATCAGTAGCAATAGTGAGGGGAATTCTGAGGGCGGGGTCAACGGCGAATCGGCCCAATGAAGATTTGGCGATGCGTGTGCCTTACATTGACTAGACAACGCTACTGTGTGTGTGCTTTGTCTTAATTGGCCATACACGGGATCCACATCCCTGGGTGCTACTCACAACAAATTAATGGTTTTAGGAATCTGGGTGGATAGGGTAGAGTAGGTAATCACGTATGGCGCGAGAGCCAGATGCCAAGGCTTTGCGTCTTGTATCTCAACTGCACCACCGCAGAGAACGTTAGGCCAATATCGACCAGATTAATGAAAGGTGTGTTGAAAATGTAACCTAACTACTGGGCTACTCCTCCCTGAGCTCTTTCTTTTATATAACGACTAGTAGCTGGGCTAGGTGCTGGTCGCTTCCGACATCACTACGCTAAGACGGACTTTACGTCTCCCGTATTCAAAGGAATAATTCTTGCCCATGTCCTCAGAAATGTTAAATGAAATATAGGACATCGCCTTCGCGCTCTTCGGTAAGTTTTACTTTCTTCTCCAATATTCTTCATACTTTGCTAATGAGTGCACACGTGTAGCCCTGCAATACTACATCGTTATCATGTGTTGTTTTGATCTGTAATGGTCTATATATCAAGGTATAGATGCTCATAACCCTCAGGAACTTTTCTTGACATTTCTCATCAAGATATTGTTGGTTGACAAAGGTTCTCGCGAGTTTAGCACATCAGCCGGCAGAAATTACATTCACCGGGTAGGGAATCGGTATTCGTAACTTTCGCCTTTATATCTTTTGTGGTTGTGGAGTTATAGTCGTTTTATCATCGGCCATCCTCGTGCAATCAGACAGCGGATTTTGGCCGACAGCAATACCGCCGAGATCTTTTTCCGATGGATAGGAGATATCTCCTGAAGTGCCTGAGCTGCTTTCATGGTATATTTTCTGCTTATTATCTCCTATTACTCTTCTATCCTTTAGACCTTTAGATAACTTTTCTTTTCTTTTTTTGTTTAACTCATTAATTACATGACCTTTAGATGACTAACACAGGGTAGATATACTTGTCCAGTCGACCCGGCAATCCGCCCACAAAGCCAAATGCTTATTCCGAAGAACCACACAATAAAATCCTTATCACGAAGAACTACACGATTGATAAATGGTCAAGAGAACATTTGCGAGGGCCCAGCCATCTATTGCAGCGATTGGCCGTAGGCTGCAGGGTACGGCGGTGACACGCATAGCGTGACAACCTATAACGTGACTGCTGACTTTAGGTAAACCCGTTTCGGGATCCGATGGTGGACGAAGCCAAGCCTTCCCGAGTGCTAGCACCGAACATCAGCACCGAGCGCCAAGCCTCAAGCCTCCGATGTTTTCTTGTATACCATCCTTGCCGATACCAGCACCAACGAGCCAATCTATAGATTCACCAATCACCCAACCGTAACACTTGGCTGCACATGTCAGCCGAGCTTAGTTTGGCGAAGAAGGTATCATTCCGCGGTTGTAATTCGGACATGTACCACCTTTTAGCCTAAGCTCAACATCATAAAACGCCAGAATCGATCGAGCCTATTAGCACCCGCATGGAAGACTGCTTGGAATTCACCTATCAAATAGATACGATCGTGGTTATTCGGCGTAATGCCTCCACATCATGCAATGCAGACTTCGTATTTGGCATTAGCAAATGATAGCGTACCCACGCGTCGAGCATTTCGATACAGGAAATTTACCCCTGTGTAACCTCCGACCAACAATAGGAAGAATTAATAGTTTATCGTTTAGTTCAACAAGGAAGCTAAACGGGGTGTGGGCATTACAATACTGGCGGGATGACTTCTTGGACAAAACAACTGAGCTAAGACTTGCCGCTTTTAAATGGTTGATAAAACCTACTTTCAATAATGAATGGATCGTTCCTGACATCAATAGATTTACAAGAATATCACTATTATGAACAATATCTAGCTATAGTTACTAGGATTCGAGATTCTCACGCCCTTATTGCCGAGTTTCTCTCGTACTACGACTAATCACGCTGGGCAAGTCTAAGTCAGTAGAAGTATTCAGTATCCTTGCAACCGCAGAATACAACAACTGGCTCGCTCGGTATTTCAGTTGATACTCAAAAACTCAGTCGCTCAGTTCAAATTACTGCCCTATAGACTTGCATCAATAGTAGCGGAATGAACAAAGAATCACAGGACGATGGTGCTCAAGACTTAGTTCATTGAGGTGGTATATGAACAGATAGCCTGTTTGAATATACAAGAGGCTGGAGGGGCGGTCGCCCCCTCTGAAAAGGATGTTATCGTTCTTTTTTCCTGGGGCTAGATGAGGGTTGATGGTTGTCTCTTATATATTTGATAAAAACCCGATATATATATTTCTCTCCGTCCAACGTCCTCCGCCGTATTTTCGTCATTACTCATTAAAACCAACGAGCCTTTACACCCCCAATTCGGATTCCGATATGTATCATAATAGTTTCATTGCCTCTAATGTTCCCGCACGAAGATCATGTCCTGATGATCATATGTTTATCTCCGATTCACACGTACACGACACAGCAAGAAGCTCCCAAGAAGTATCCTATCTCAAGTATCTACAGAGCCTCAATGGTTCATCAACCGTTACTCAACTTCGAGTACATCCTCACGAGTAAGCTCTAATATTCTCAGTCAGATTTTGAACGTATCTCATAAATATATTAGTCAATTTAGCAGCTTAGGATCTCCACCCTCCTACGGATCACCGTCTACTACAACTAGTCCGCAAAGCTCACCGCCAGTTTACGCGGATCACGCATATACCGCTGATAGGCACTCGGAACAGAACGGGCAATGGATGGCAGAAGGTTGCGAGAGGCACCTGCAACCACAGATTCCCAGTAGTATCAGGTACGCCATTCCCAAGATAATTACTCCAGCGATCAAAACTAACCTTCATTGCTAAAAGCAGTGAGGAATTACAATTTGGATCCACCGATCCGCGTCTTTTAAATATAAACTCGGCCGAGATGGATGAACATGATCAGCTTGACCCTTCCGCCACACGAACACTTGGTATCAGTAATGGTAGAGAGAACTTTATCACAGCTCAAGCCATAACCGATGAACCACATGCACAGTCCCGACCATCTGCTCCGGTTAATCCGAATCCGAGCCGTCCTCATAGGGGTCCGACCCGTTCTAGAAATCGATACGCTTTTCATGAGTTGCCAGGTTATCATGGGGTGAGAAACGATGAAGGTCTTTTGGAATGTTTTGAGGATTGCCACCGCCTTGGTCGCCTTGGGATTAGAAGAAGGGGGAATCTACTAGTCCATCTCCGAAGTGTTCATGCACAAAATATACCGAAGTTTGATCATGAAGGGAGCCGGAAGATTAGAGTTAGACGCAAAGGTAGGCTATCAACGGGTGTTGATCGTGAGAGAGTCATCTAGATGGGTATTTGGGTTGGGAAGATTGCGGGAACGACGTTTATAAATGTTTCCAGTCCGTTCCAAATGTAACTACATACATGTGCGCACGTAGTAGCTATAGTTTATTGAATACCAGAAGCGTCTGATTTTGCCCTAAAATCCACTACATGCATGTTAAATCAGGTACAGGTAGTTATCCAAGTGGTCCTGCGGTGGCGGTTCACATGAACACGTGTACATCCATTCATCAAAATACTTCGCGGCGTGCAGATTTTACGGTCAAATTGAGGAAATAAAATGTATCTATATAGTTGTATCCAGTGAGTGTCAGAGAATAAAAATACCATGAATGTCTAATAATGATTTGGACTACCATTGACTATTGCTGTGTTGAGATTTTTGAACATTTCAATGTCACATTAAATCAGAATCAGGGACACTTGCACCCAGGTGTTCGATAGGATACTGCCAAGTATCGCCTACTAAAAACTGAAGGATTCGCCATAGTTCGATACTAGGCTCTTATCTAAAACACGGGCTTTACGCTCCACATCTTGTACTTTCCAATGCAGCCTTTCACTGCTAAACTTTGTCAAGATCTCATGTCTCCAATGTCCTACAGCTTACGTGGAGAGAGTTTCCGTGTACATACAACCATGTTTCATGGATACCAGCGCCTTATTGGGCCATGCGCCAATCAGTAATGGAAACCGTATATAATATATAGAGGATATGGACGCTCAGGCGCTACAGGAATATTGATCAAAAAAATCGTTCATGGCTTTCTCTCTCGCAGTTTCATAGACCAGAATAATGTGTGCCTAGAGGTTGGTAACCATAGTGCACTTTCTAAAATCTGGAAAGGTGATCCGGTCGCCAGATAACAAAATAATCATCATTGCTTCAGCTGTATACTTAGAGCGAGAAACAATAAGAGCTTTTTGAAAAACATCACCGTGAGCCTAGGTACCAACACCATCACAGTTGCGATTCTTCAATTTTCGACAAAGTTTGAACACCGCCTGCGCCCTGCACGTCATAGCATCTTGCGCACCATAACTTAGCTGAGATGCGCACTCAATTACCCCGCAGACGATGTGCCTCTACGCACACATGTAACGCACCCGTTTCCCACCAGATCGAAAGTGATACATCCCCTGATCTTGTGGTTCGTTGGCCGCTAGCTCTGGCCGGGGTATCGCGGATGCGGTAGGAGTCTTCACAGTAGACCGTAGCTCAACAGATTGGACCGACGCCCCTTTATGCCCCCATCGAAATCTCGGAAGCTGTGCGCCACCTACGAAAAACTACCCGATGACCTCATGGCAGTAACTAAGTCAAGAGCGAGGCTAACAGCCGGTCTCCACGTGTCTCTGGAAAAGGTAGTTAAATATATTATTTGATACTCTACTCACGCGACCGAACTCGGCTGAGTGAGCATGTCTTAAGCCACACCAAATTTGCTTTTTCCTGGGGTCAGTATCTCACCTACATGTAACGTACCCCATATCTCTGCTAAGCGGAGTCCCGATAATAGTAAATCCAGCAATTACATTGTACTGTGTTCTCGGTGCCATCCGAGTGCCGTTAGCCAACCCCAAATGGATCTTCATGAGCACTCACCCCACACAAGCACAAGCCAGAACGTCATATCTTGAAATGTAAGGTTTTAAAGATCTTTGGCTCTTGGATGACGTATAATAAGATCGTAAGGCTGAATCACATGAGCATATCCCGAGACTCCAGAAAACATTCATATTGGCCCGGAGGCCATGCCATTATTGAAAGAGGACCGAGTGATATCCTATGATTATATTCCCCAAGCCGTGAATTGGATAAGTCCAGATGAGTCGTGCTCAAACCCCGCAGTCCCACTGCTCCACCATACGTATTGCTTCTTATATCGACCCTGCGATGTGACACTTAGCCAGACCTGAGTTTTATCGCATATCAGCATTGTCTACGTTCTAGGAGATACATATAAGCGTAGCATGATCCATGATCTCTTTGTAAAGTTACGTGTTGATTCAATCGAACACTAGACATAGTGATTAATAAGAACATGTAGCTTTAAGGACAAACTAGGTGCATATATAGGTATCATCGGTGGCATCACGAGTTCCGAGTGATATCTCATGACCCAGGCTCACAATCTTTAACTTTTTTGTTTAACTCATTAACAATTTTTTTCTTGTTTAATTCATTAAATCCAGATGCACATTGGTTGATTGATAATTAGCTATTTATGTGCAATTATAGCTTCACACTAATTCTTTTGTTAGTTTATATTGTATTGATGCGTTGGACGTGCACCTCCGAGAATGCGACCACTAATTTGATAACTTACTGGAAAAACACTTGGAGTTCTAGAAACTCACATATACACTTATTTCTTCCACAGCCTATATGATTATGCAATAGCTATCATTCAAGGTTCGGCCTTTTTGTTATGGCAACCATACAAAATTGACAACTTGAATTCTTTGTACCTCCATGAGTATATAAGATACCAGAAAGATAACCGTATCTCTAAAGTTCTGGAGCTTGGAAGATTTGGTCTTGCCGATATGAAATCTGTGGCGGTATGTTTGGAGTACCTAGGTTCAAAAAACGTTATTTTCCCATAGAAATTTGGGTGCGTAGTTATTTTTGTCACCCTGCAATAGGTATTAGTGCAAAGCAACGGACAACGAACGGAGCGAAAAAGACGAATGAGGCTGCGCTCCTGTGTGCGAGTCAGCTCAGCTCAGATAGTAAATATCAATTGGCTATAAGTGTAACACAAACCTTAGAAGTTCTTGCTCGGTTATAATTCCTCTGAGCACCCATTTGACTTTGGTATGCCCCACTGCGCCTCCTTTGTCTCATGTACTTAGAAAAGAACGGACTGTTTAGGAAAACCAATATCTGAGGGTGGGGTTACGACACTTCTTTTCCCATCAAAAGGTCTATATATCCATGTAACCAGTACGATTATCTCCTTCCGCTGCTAGCTGAGCTTCTCCAGCGTCGATTTGGGAAGCCTTGCTATATAATTATGCACAAATCCGAAGCACGAGGTAGATAAAGAATGTCTCCTTTTCGGTGCTTTATGGATTTCGCTCCTTCAGGGTTTTCTTTTTGCGAGTACCTGACCTAATATCACGCATATTCGGAAGTCTTCTTACGTACCTTATACATGAGTATCGAGGCCGAGCAACTCCTAGGGACTCGCGCCTGTTCATACATGCGTTGAGTCAGTGACCGCCAATTATCGCCACCAATTATCGCCACCACCCAAACGGAGCTAAAACGGTATTTTTCTTGGAATGGTGGATTCTTGCACAGGACTCAGTCGAGTGTACCTTGATCACATATAACTAAGCTAAAGGGTATTATTCGTTTGGTTTAGAGTATGTATATTGTCAGGCTGCCGGTGCGCTGCATCAAATTAATGAATTGTTCTAAGCAAAAAAAGGAATGTTGCCGGCGCACTAGATTCTAGATAGTCTCCTACCAATCCCTTATGTCTTAACAGCAAGCTGTTCGCCAGTAGAGTCTGGAACATTATCTTCCCGACACACTTGTCGGCCTCTGAAATGTGATATCTGGCTCTCAATTGTGATGTAAAGCCCGACAATGTGATATAAGAGGTGATAATATGATATACAAGCCCGATTTGTTATAGAAGCCTGATTTGTGATATAAAAGCCCAAAATATGATATCGGGGTTGATTTTGATCTCGGAAGCTGAAAGCTCGTAAATTGAGCCTGACAATCACCCCGACGCCGATACCCATAGCAAAGGATCTCCTTCAAGTCGGAGAGGTATAGCACCAGCCCCTCCCTGGAACGAGCAGGGGGTTGGGGCGAACCTAGGCTGCCAATCGGGGAAAGTCTTCTAGTATCGTCAATTCTGCTGGGATCGGCGTTGAAAGCTGTAAACGAGGCCTAGGGTGGGTGTATTACCAAAACCTAGCCAGACAGATCTGAGCAATACTGCTGTTTCCTCAACTAGAGTGCGCACGTCACGCTTCTTGGACTGCCCCCCGTAGTTCGACCTCCGAAATTTCACGAAAAGGGAATATTCTGGGGGGGTCCCATCGAGTGATAGTACATGAATTACGCATCGAAGGATCTTAGACAACGATTGCAAGTACATGCAAGGATTCCTTACCAAGGTGAGAAGCTGACAGAGGTAGAAGCCCTCCCCAACTTCCTCATCCTACATCTGTCAACTTAGACCAAACCTTTTCCTTCCCCCCCTTCGGACAACCTGCTCCCGCCTCCAGCTCTGCGCAGATTTTATTACGTACACCGGATACCACGGGCTCATCTTAATCCCCTTTCACGCTTGAGCGAATGATACAGATGAGGAGAGAATGATTCGAATTCTGTTTCAGTCAATACCGTCCCTGCGGCTCCCTGGTTTATTGTATATCTACGCCAATCCTTTCGGGAAGCACCTTAAACCCCGCCCCGATCTTTTATCATAGCAGGCAAAGATAGAGGCCGCCCCATAATGTTACCACCAGAGAGACGATGGACCCGAGGATATCAGGGTATCCCTTCTCAGCGTTATACCTGTCGGCTGGGGGGATGGGTCGACACCTCAAAGGCTTAGACTCTGCTCCTTGCTTGCTCTATTGGAAGTCATTTCGCTTGATGCTTTCCTTGGAACTCTCTTCACCCATCCATGGAAATCGTTCGTAGCACCGCACAATCGATAGGACTATAGTTAATGCGATGGGAATACAACGGACGTTGGAAGATTTTGTTATCCTGAGCTTTTAACCCGGTATGAACCCTCTTCACTGTTTACGGAATCTTCGTTTAACCGTTGCCAGCTTTCTTGGGAGTTATATAGATGTAACGTCGTCTATCCACCGTACTCGTAGCTTGGAGGGGCAAAAACTACGAGCTCTTCTTATTGTGAACTCTGAAAATGAAGGCCCACGGCTTAAAATACAGCAACGATACACTTCCACGAAGTAAGTTCGGCCGGAGATGTTTAGATTAACTCACAATCATCTAAATGTACTGGTTTTAGCTGGAAATGCTCAATGGTAAGGGATATACAACTCCAGAGAAAACCGAACAGCGACTGACATAGTAAAGTCTAAAGAAAATGCACAGACATAGACTAGAGAGCAATGGGACCAACCATCCTACCACGAGACCGTCTTGTATTCCTTCTGGCTCCAGCCTTCCTATACGATAACTGCGACAACATCGATCATAACAACGTTATAATCAACGAATAAGTTCACAGAGCTCAAGCTCTTGTCCTCAGTATGTGGAAGTGCCGCCATATTAACTCAACTCCAATCACAACTTGCGTAATTAAGCCCTCACATCACAATACCGACAATTCCCCTTTGAACCACTGTTGACAACTCTATCTAGCCACACCCTTCAACCAGACGCGCAACGAGCGGGCTAGACCGACTGGCGGTGGCCATAACACGAGCCCTGGGATGTATGTAACATGATCATATCCACAGCCCTCGGGCCCGAATCTGTTACAACGAAGGTTTCTTGGGGTTGTTGGGCTTGAGGAGGTGAGCAAAGGCTCTGATAGCGGCACAATGGAGGATGAAGACAGCGGTAATTTCTTGAGCGTCCCCATAGCTGCAAGGTTGCATGCGAGTATAAGAGGTTATCATTATTCATTAATGCTGGCATCGGGGGCAAATCATGATGGTCCACATATCGGATGACGATTAGGCAGTGAATCCCCAAGCTCCATTCCCGACGCTGGAAGTTCTGTGGGGAAGCCGCAGGGAGCGGCCTGGACGGTAGTGAAATGATGGAGAGGAGGGCAAGGAGCAGACAAAGGAGGGTTGCGAGGGAAACTATGAAGACTCCGTACGTCCTCGCTCGTTACCAAACGAGTACGAGTATAAGTAGGGCAGTCCCAAACAGCTACTTGCCCTCACTTTTCGGTCCCTATTTCTTATAATTCCGAGTAATATGATGAGGGTGTAACAGGTCTTGTAGCACCACAGAATAGTTTAAAATCTTAAAATTGAATCAGAATTCCAAAATCCATCTTAGCACACAATAGCACAACCCGAGGTATCATGCCAGATAAGGCACGGAATACATGTACCTTTTCATTCCTCTTTTTATAACATATTTGTAGTGCCCACCGCGGTTGGTAGACCTCTATTCCACAGTCTTGAAAACCGACGAATCCGGCCGCGAACCAGTCTGCTGCCACTTTGATGGCCCACCCACGTGCAGGAATGGTCCGTGCATGATCGCCCAA
Organism: Morchella sp. 2014-9hei; assembly: GCA_024713685.1. Lineage (NCBI taxonomy): Eukaryota > Fungi > Ascomycota > Pezizomycetes > Pezizales > Morchellaceae > Morchella > Morchella sp. 2014-9hei. Next base: position 1,385,118 of record JAMGYW010000008.1, on the reverse strand, counting down.
GAGATACTAGCAATAGATGGGCCTCGTGCACTAAAACCTCTGTCTTCCCCGGTATCCGGGGAGTTAACACCTCAGAGTGTAGAATAAACACCCCACACTCACATATCCTGATATGATCCTGACGCTTCGCCTGTGATGCTCGCGGTCTCATTCTGATAGTGTCGAGCATAGTTCCCGTGCGCGTGGCCCCCAAGGTATCAAACATGGGCCAGGCACCAAGCGTGAATGTAGTATGCAATAAGGGTGTAACTACCTTTATCCATGATCATTCAGAAGATACAAGAACCGACACGCGCGGCACGTCCAGAAGGTGTCGGAGTCATGGAGTCATGGGCTATCACTCGCGCACGTCATAGGTTCAATGCACTGTAGTCTAAGCACGGCCCCGGGGCGGAGGAGGGTCTGGCTGCCATCACAGCACCCCGCACATGTACATACCTACACCTCGCACCACACCACCCACCACCCACCGCCATCACCATCACCATCACCATCTCGACGCGCTAGTCCCAGGAACCCAATCACAGTCGATCACTCGGATAAAGGGTTAGGGTTTATTCGAGTACATGTCCATATCTCTAAGGCTCTGTTCGGACGGGCGTGGTTTTGAATACTGTGGTAAATTCGGTTGCGTAGTATTATGGTCCTAGGGAAAACTGAGTAATGTCAAAACAGAGAGGTGTTCGGTTGGGGTGTACTAGTGGCAGTGGCATAGAGGAAGGCAGGATAGTGCAGCAATAAATACCTCCAGAGGTATTTGTTAAAACCATGGTATTCTACGGGGTTTTCATAGTTTCAAAACTGAGTATTTTGGCCATCCGAACACTCAAATACTATGTTGCTTACCACACCTTCCTATCTGAGGCAAATACTACAGTATCGACGGCCGTCCGAACAGGGCCTAAGTAACTGTGGTGACATAGATAACGTGAATGGAACAACATACACATACCCAGGCGTGCCCAAGATCAAACTGGCCATCTGAACGTGCGTCATATCCCGTTGTGAGATTCTTGGGCTTCTATGACCGGAGATGGATATCTTTCACAAATAAAGCCAAGGTATTTAGCTAGTCGTTCATGTCAATAAACACCTCCGGCTAGCACTCACAGCGGGTTGTGTAGTAGAGAACGGGGGTGGGTGGGTACATCTATGTGTATGTACATGTAGTTGTTCGACTTGTCTGTACGTATACCGTAACAAATTAAGCGGGTACGCAATCTACGACCTGCACTACAGGGCCATCTATGACGTATGTACTCCGATTATAGAATTAAGTGGCCAACACTTGCCTTAACTTATACATGTCTCTATCACTACCAAAGATCGTAGAATAAGTGCTACAAGAGAGTTACATCTTCCCGTCGAATGCACGATTCAATGGCCTCCTGGATTATAATCAAAGAAATTTTAATACGTCCAAGCCAGTGGCTCCTCCTTGACTTTGCTGTTGAGATTTATGGGCGGTCAATCGTGCATGCCTTGAAGCCTACGTATCTACTACCTTCACAAATTGAACAGAACGTTGAGCACTTCGACAAAAGCCTAGCACATCTTATGAGTTAGACAATTGCGAGTCTCTTCCTCAAACAACTAGCCAGGCCTTCTGCCTACTTAACTGGCTCTACTCCAAGGGCTTACTATGATACCGTCTTGTCAGCTGGGACAATGACGAGCCTTGTTCGATGGCGAATTGACCGGCCAAATACGTCAAAAGTCAACAAAAACGCACCGACCCCTTTACCTCCAACCCATTAGTTGGCTGAAAACTCGCCATTCGTCATTTACCCAGTTTCGCCGTTGTCCCAGAAAGTACAGGACCTATTTGGGCGCAAAACGAGTGCTCTGTGGTGATTCTCGGCGGGTATTTTAGGCTATATTAATTACTACGAAATGACCTGGGCCCCAGCAAAATTGCACTTTCAAATCCTTCCAACTCAACCAAGACTGAGAATGATTTAATTTGGAGACCGTGGTCTTACCCTCCTGGCGATTCTCCAATTAAAAATATCTTATGTTGTCGTTGCAATAATAGATTTAGCGCTCCTCTACTTTTACCGACCCGTTTTCGAGGCCTAGTACCATATCCAAAACTTCGGGGTAGTTCCAATACTCCGCTGAGTACTCTTTAGTAAGTGCGTACCTACATGTACTATACAGCAAATCTAGTTGGGAACAAGGGCAGCCTATAGTCGCAAAGCGATATGCCGGATTGCCCGATTTCAAATTTGAAATACCCAAGACTTTGATGCATGCTTGAGGGGGGCCTTAGCCTACATGTACTCGCAATTTCCTGGTGTTTTTGAAGCTGCATACTACATGTATATACAGATACGCCAAGCTTCTGGTTTCCGGTGTATGGAATAGTGGCCAAGTTCAAAAACGTCAGGACATTGCGAGTATGTCCTTAAACCACTTGTACCGGGTGTTGAGGGTAAGTGATCAGAATCTGGTAAGTAAATGCTGCGGTGAATACGTGTATTTCTCTTATCAGATTCTGATCGCTTTTCGCTACACCCTAGTACATAAGGGATAATTCTAAGGGTTGATATTTTAGATATTAAACGGTGTATTCTTAAGTATAACATTCAAAGTGATATGTGATACGCACCCTGTATGCACCATCATATAGGGTATTTTACTTTAGTGTTAACAACATCTGGGGTCGCTATCAATGAGTTCCGGTTAAGGTGTGCGCGCGCAGGCGTGCTCCGCCGAGCGGTACTTTATCGTTATATACATGTGGTTATCCCCGGGACGGATGAGACACATGGAGCCTCAGAATTCATCTCACGCATAAATATCATGTGACCTCTACTTTTGATGAGAAGCCGTATCCCTTGGACGGATGAAATTGTCAAATTCGCAGCCTGGACCGTGCACGCATTGAGTTGGGTATATCCGTTGCCCTTAATGGTTGAGAATAGCCATAGAGCCAATTAAAAATAAGCGTTAGATACCTACTTGGGCTAGTATTAGCTCAAAAAGGCAGGCTGCGAATTTGAACAGGCCGCTACTTTATATCTGTCAATCGCTTCCTAACTAGATCACGCTAATGCACGAGAGAGGTTCTGAGCCAAATGTCTCATCCGTCTAGGGACAACCAAACTTGCGTCTGTCTTTGTGGTTGGCTTAACCTACCTAATGCCATGCTTTAAAAGTTGCATGGTAAAGCATGCATGCGCAGCAATGAACAGATGAAATGATTAAATCTCCAGGCGTGCATGTGCTATATAGTCATAAATATAATTTTATAGCGTTTCCAAAAATGACCAATATTTCATGATATACAAAAAGTGGATTTGGCGTGTTTATATATGCCTATATAATATGTAGTATATATAGCAGTCGTGTTCGGAAAGCCTTCGATGGGAGGGGTTCGTCTACCGCCTCTCTTCCGCTCCGCACTCTTCCTCCAATTAATTCAACTCTCTCTCTAAAATTGATGGGGCCTTTGGCCCCGTCCTCCTTCCATCAGAGAGTTCGTTCAGTCATGATCTTGAGTTAAACCACCCTTGCAGGTCCTGACCAGTTGCGGTCAAGTCTCAAGAGTTCGGAAAGCCGAAAGATAATACTAGTAGTGGTCCACCTCGCGAGGTATTCCACCTGAAAACCTCCACCACCTCTGTGTAGTTTCCGTAAACGTTGTAAAAGGCAGCTTCGACGTTTGTGCAACCGTCCGCCGAGCCGAATCACTGGGGTGAGTGAGAACTTCTCGCAATCTTGGCAGCGCGGTGTCCTCTCACTTATCCCTGATCTAGTGTTGGCAAATTTGGGCCAAAAGTTACTGTTTCTTGTTAAAATCTCGGCTGTGTCGCTGTATTATTGTTTCATATGGCAAGGCAAGTCGTCCCGAGTTGGTACAATACCCAAAATTTCAGGAATACCAAATGGTACAGTACCCTACCAAAATTCGTGGGAAGTCATCCATTTTACACCAAAACCTGGTCCAAACGCAACCACCACCCACAACATAATTGCCATCAACAATGAATAAGGCTTTAGGGGATGAAATACCGTAGAATCTCAAGAATAACGAATCTGACTGGGCTGGAATACTACTTACCCATTGGTCAAGACGACCAAAAGTTGCGCTTTGGGTCTGTCGGATTGAGGCTTAACATCCCATACAAATATGTGGTCTTGGCGTGTTTCCCGCAACTCAACAGACCAAAACCAATACAGCTCAAGCTAGGAATCTAATATTATAATTTTCAGCTGATAAAGTGATTATTTATATACAAAATATATGGTCTTCCAGTTCTCAGATAATATCCATCTTAATTGGTGGTTGAGGGCCAGGTTGAAAAGTGGCATTTTTGTTGATGACTTCCCACGAATTTTGGTAGGGTGCTGTACATACATATATTAGGCTTCGGATTGGTCAAATGCTTGTTGCGCCTCACATTCTGACAGACCGTAACTTGACCAATGGGCTAGTGGTCGAGCCCAGTCCAATTCGTTATTCCTACCCGGGTTGATTCTGCGCATGTTTCGGCCGCAACCCTAACCCTAATATGGTGCGCGCTTAAATATGACGAAATCTCAAAAGCCTAAGGCTTTGCAGCAGAAAACGATATAAAGAAAGTGGAGAAACAGAACCATATCTAAAGAGACGAAGTTTAGTTCTATCTTCGCAGATTTTTGACATCTGGCTGGGTTGAAAAGCTTTAGCAATTTGAAATTGTGGATTTTAGTATGCTTATTATACCCATTTATGCCCCAGAAAAGCAAACCTGACTGATCCGCCCTCTTATTAGCCCATGAGGCCCTATTACAGCCACTTCCGTATGTCACCGTATGCCACCGTATGCCACCCACCACCTTTGAGAGTGTGCACTATCCCTTAAATCAACAAACCCACCGGAAAGAAAAAAAAGCAAATTTTGTGCGGCTTTACTATCAAATAACACAAATTCAACCCTATATTACTGTGGGTCAGCAATTGACGGGTTAAGGGATAATACTCGCGACAAGCAACAAGAACCCGAAAATGCGCGTCCTAATGAGTGAGTAGAAGTCAAAAATACACCAAAGACTTGCAGCTGCATATTCGGGTTCTTGTTGCTGGTCGCGAGTACATACCTGCTTTTTTTTTGTTGTTGTTTGTTTGTTTAACTCATTAATTACATGCAGACCGTGCCAAACTAACGAAACTCTGTATAATTAAATCATCAATATAATTATTAAATAGTCGACTATGAGCAGTGAGAGTGAATGGGGAGGGGGGGAGCGGTGGATGGAGGAGGAGCGGTAGAGGATGGAGGGGGGTGGAGGGAGGAGGTGGAAGGGGGACGAGCAGTGGTGGGGAGAGGATCGATGGGGGGGGGGCGGTTGGGAGAAGGGAAAATGAAGGAGGGGGAGAGAAGGTAAGGGGGGGATCCGGAGCGGTTGGGAGAAGGGAGAATTGGGAGAATGAAGGAGGGGGGGAGAAGGTAAGGGGGGGGGGCGATTGGGAGACGGGAAAAATGGAAGGTAGAGGGGTGAGCCTGAGGTGGAGGTCAGCGGGTGGAGGCATAGAGTCACCGTACTGGAGTGGCATCAACTGCTATAACAGAGCCTCATAGTTTAATCCCTGCAATTGCTAAATTACTGAGGATCGGGAATAGCTATAGGTACATACTTGTATACAAGGTCGAGAGACACGCGCAGAAAATGACTACGTTTCGGGTTCTTGCTATATTTTCTTTTTTTTTTTTACACAGATGCGCAGTAGTTCCTATTGACATGCGCAGGAATTGCAAAATCATAAAAACCACAACATCCCCCAGCTTCGCTTCTAGACTACACATACCCACAATGCGAGTTGTTTTCTCCCCCGCTATCCACTATTCAGTTGTTTTGGGCATACGACCTAGACAAATATTTACTTTTGGATATTCAGTACTAATGTAAAGATATCTCTTTAGCGTGTGTAAAACGGTTTCAATACGCGGATGAGATTCTTCCTCCTCGTTCCACTTTATTATACCTATTCAATACGCCGAGCGACCTGAGAATACTTTCTCAGTTCAGATTTACAGCAAGTTCTACCATAGTTACGCCCTACTGAGTGAATTCCCTGCATTTGAAAGGGTTAGGATACGAAGCTGTTGAATTTTCTATATCAAAATCCTACCAAAAAGCGGGCGGATTCAGTATATATTGTATCTGGCAGAATACAGCGAGACTATGGTATTTCTACGATATTGCTATAATATCCTGATTTAATTCGGGACAGCACAAGTGCAACTTTGGGCACGATCCCGTGTTGGTACTGTCCCTATTGCATCCCTTTGTTTTTGGTACTGTAGGATAGGAGACAGATGATTTGCGCTGACACTTTATCACAGAAGCTTCTTCAAGATTTATATTAACAACTACTTCTGACTGGGAGAGGTAAGTGTCATAAAATTCAACCACCGATTGTATAAACTAATATAAACTCTGCGTGTAGTCTATACATTTTGTATATTTTATCATGTAAATTAATTAAAGAACGATAGGTTCCAAAACTCGAGCACAAGAGATCACCCTTACCTTCCAACCTACAATGTATCTGGGAGTAACCAGGGCCCAGCTCTGTTGCGATACAACAAGGAACGGGGTTGGGCTGGGTGCTAAGTATGCTCTCGTTGGTAGGAGCTTTGAAATATACGCTTCGGTGGCTGCATTTGCTGCTCAACACACTTTCCCCACTCGCAATCAGGCTACATGCCGACTCAGAATCGTGGTGGTAGGAAAGAGCGGAGTGTGTGAGTTAGAAAATGTTCAAAGCTTACTACAGAGGCCATTTACCCCTCGTTTTCATAGCAGCATATGAAACTTCCGTATATACGACTACTTGATTGGACCGAGTGTATCCATCGGTCGGGCAGCTATAACCCAGCATACGACCACATCCACTTACAACAGACTTGTCGGATGCAACATCTTCATCTTCCGGCCTTCAAAGCCTAGTTTCAGCACTCCTATAGGGTATAGCTTGGTTCGAATCGCGCCACTCTTGGCTGGGTCTTTCCACGTATTATCTATTCTGTGACCTTGATAGGCCATTCGACCTAAGGGTGTACTCGCGGCCCCCGCTAGGCTATTGGAATCAACACAAATCTTGAGTCCTCTTGTTGAAGATGATTGATTTGATCCCTCACCGTCACACTACAGCTCTTTTTAGCCGCCACGATTTTCCAGTCTCGAACTAGTTAGGCCCTACATCCCGTCTAAGTCAATCAAACGGGTTATTGAATCGTCTGCATTCGGGATTTAAGCTTAACTCTTCCTTAATATCAATTTCTGATTTGTTATCTTTGGAGAGCAGCAATGTTACAAGGAGTTTTATGGTGGTCTGGCTCTTATAGGCTAGTATAGACATGGGATCATGCTCAGAGAAAGTGTGAAGACTGAGCTCATGCCGATATGCTGGTGAGCGTGGTAACAACTGCGATACTGCCTCAAATCGTCACAATCATTCCAGGAAGGATGAGAGGATTAGGGTTAACTGATAGATGAGGCTTCTATGGGTGTCCGGGTGGAGGGTTTAAGCAAGCTGGTCCCTCTATAAAGTTTGGATTGTTCTCCATTCACTCGATACCCACTTCACTCGATACCCACAGCAGGCATATAAGAATTTGTTAGCTTACAACCTTTGCAAAATAGGACAACGATTTTTATCTTCAAGAGTCTACAGTCATGGATCTAAATAATCTTCATTATATTCACCCTGCTCATCCTCCGCACGCTTCCCAAGAAAACCTCAATTCTGAACATTGGCACACGTTATCTCGCGGGATATACCAGCCTCAGCCTCCCAATTCATTCCGGGGTCGCTATGACCTCCAGTCAGCGGGCGAGCCGGCGGCGAGAGAGAACTTGGGCATGACGTTCGTTTGAGTTTCGTACCTTATTTTTCTATCGCTATGTTACTAATACCATTTGTCAGCTATCCTCCGCGAGTAACAGCATCGGCATCTTCATCCCAGACAATCACGATCCCTCATACTTCAAGTCTCACTCAAGTCGTGAATGGAAGCTCTCCTATTACTCAGAGCCTAGAGGAACTCAATAGATACATGTACCTATACCAAGAAAGCTGCAACGATATGGAGTAAATCTCAACTTGAGCAGAAAATGCTTTTTTTTTTTGCCAAACGCTCAAATAACTAATCCTATATCTGGGTTTTAGCTCTCCTGAGGTACATAGTAGTCAGTCGCACACTACTCCTTGTAATACGCAAATCCTGCCGGATAGCGGTACATATGGAGAAATAGACACGATGTTACCTGTAATTTATCGACAGCCTCTAGTGGACCCGGCCGGTTCTCTTCCCGATATCGATTTTTTCGCAGCTAGTCTTGGCCATGGTGATGACTCGGCGCTGGCTTTTCAAAGATTATCAGGTTACCATAAAATTAAGAATGAACAACAGCGTTTTGAGTGTTTTCGTGATTGCCGGTGGAGACGGTTTGGGGTGGAAGGGTTTAAAAGGCGGGCAAACCTCCTAGTCCATTTGAGGAACTGTCATGGGCAGCAAATCTCGAAACAAGGTCGTCACGGAGGAGGAAGAGGGAGAGGGAAGAGAATAGGACTTGAAAGTAAGGATTGACTAATAACATCTTGCGCAGCCGAAAATTAGCTGCCCTCGACCTGATCTTACCTCCTGAGTTCCCTCAAGCTACGGAACTTCTCTTCTTCACCTATTTCAATTTTTCCCTTCACCTTCTTGTTAACTTACTTGAGCTTGAGGCTCTTCACAACCTCAGATCACGCAGCGCTTTCTTTCTTTCTTTAATTTCGTTCCGCCCTGCATTTTCTTTCCTCTCTTTTTATTTTATTTTATTGGGCTGTAGTTCGATCATGACATCAATTCTTTCTCTCTCTAACTTTCTAGTGTTACAATATATTTTCGTTCCCCCAAAAAATCAAAGTACAACACCATTGTAACCAAGCTACATTAAACCTAGAACTGGTGGCCTATCAAACCCAATAGAGATTCGGCTTTGAATCTTGAAATTTACGCGCTTTCCTCATGCCGAGGAAAATGGCCTGCATAAGATCATGATACCAGCCTCATAATACAGATACATATTTAGAATCATCTACGTGTTCCGCTAGTTCCCATCAATCTCAAGGTGCATGTGTGTTGGTCTACTCCAGCTAGACATATCATGTCGCTAGCTGATTATGTATTTATTGATTGGCCTTGGTCTCTTTTTCTCTCTCTTTCACTGAGTCTTCGGCGTTTCATCTAAGTCGGACGTAGGATGCATATGCATATATGACTTACTGCTGTCCATGGTATGCACGATTGGTTAAGGCTGTACATACTCGGGGCAGGTAAAACCTGCCCCGAGTACACTGTCTTATCCGCCGCCTCGCTACCTTACCATAAGGCAACAATAAACCTTAGCCATCAATCGATGATCCACTTGCGATCGGTTTCATCTTTTACTGGATCCTGGTGGGGGCGAGGGACATGTGACTTTGATGGCCAAGATCATGTAGGATCTGGTACGTGGAAAGCGGCTCGGTACGCTGGTCTGCGGAAATTTAAAGGACAGCCGCCATAACAGCAACATGATCATCTACCTCCCATACTTTTTCTCATGCTCAACCAATCATCATCAACTGTCCGTGTCCGGGTGAGTGGTGAAAGCGTCTCAAGATGCTAGTAGCATATGTTGATCAATTCAAGTTAGTGAACATTCGATCCTTTCGCGGTGTGGGATATTGTGATAGGTTTCTCAGGCTCAGACAATAAAACGGATTACATACAGAGGAGCTGGAGATAATCAAGCCGAGCAATTCGCGGGGGTGGTGGGGTTGCCAACTGAAAACAGCCCTCTTCTGTACTACATGTACTAAGGTGTAGCGAAAAGTGATCAGAATCTGATAAGAGAAATACACGTATTCACCGCAGCATTTACTTATCAGATTCTGATCACTTACCCTCAACACCCGGTACCTACATAGTTTAGCAGGCGGCCTTGGCAACCCCCCAATACCGAGATTTGGCAGTATATATTTACTTAATGAGAGTCCTATACTACTAGCTACATATATATTAGAGCAATGGGAATCGATTTATGGAAGAAGCGAGGCCGGACCGAGCGCAAAGCTTCCAAGATTGAGAGTTGATCTAGAAAAGAACGCTAGTGGTTATGCTTAATTATTAATGTGGGGTTAATCTTCATTCGAGATCGAGAATAACTCACTACATGTAGTTTTGTATATTGATCAATTGAACCGTGATATTATATGTAATATATAATATGTATATACAGTGGAGTGCGGTTGGTAGTACACCATAGCCACTATATCTGGGGGAGCTGGCATTGGGGACAGGCTTCTTGGCCCAGTAGATAGGTGGATAAGGGCGCGCGTTGAGATGTAGACCTGCCAGTTATAATTCATAATACATACATGTACTTGAACTACTTGACTGGTAGAGACGTTGTGGCGCAGGCGAGGCGGTTGCGAGGCATAGCAGGATCTACGATGCGACTGAGCCAGGTCACAAGGAAATTGGTGGTGTATGCATGTTCCCGTGACTTAAGTCAATTAGCAAGCATTTTTCTGCCACTACTTTGCTTTAAGCCCGTAGGCTTACTTCCCAGAAATATCGGTAGTCCTTGTAGGTACTCTATACTGTCGTGCTTGTTTTTTGTCTTCTCTTCTCCTACGTCATCATCATCTATCATCATAGTCAAATCGAGCTTCCGTTTCCTGAAGTCAGAGCCTGAGGCTGAGCCCGTATCGTCTGTGAATCACGTAGAATCTCAAACGAAATCTATTGAACTCCTGGTTCGCCCCAAAGCGTTTAATTTACGATCTCTGTGTTCCGTGGAGTGAGGCATAGGATGGAGGGGGGGGGGGGGGGGCTAACCCCAGACCCCACTTCTGCCTTGGCAGCGAGTAATCTTCTATGATTAGGGTAATATCTTGATATACCCTATATATATACATGTAGTGTAGTCATTTCGCCGAGAACATATATGGTGCGCACACTCTTAAAGGTGATGTGGTGGCATACGGAAGTCGAACAATTGTGGCTGCAATAGGCCTCATGGGCCAATAAGGGGGCCCATTTCTAGCCATTCTGCTGCATTACTGCTACGGATCAGTCAGGTATGCTTTTCTGGGGGTATGAATGGGTATAATACTGTTCCACTTTACTCAGTCTTGGCGCATTTTACATACAAAAATCTACAATTTCAACCTACTAAGGCTTTTCAACCCAGACAGATATCAAAAACCTACAAAAATAGAACTAAATTCATCTTTTTAACTAGAGTTCTATTTTTCCACTTTTCTTTTACCATTTTCCGTTGCAAAGCCTTAGGCTTTTGAGATTTCGTCGTGATCCACTACCTTTAAGCGTGCGCGCACCATATGCGTACGCACGAGATGGATATAAAATTATATATGCACTGTAGTGTATACAGTAATAGAAATGAACTTTGAGACAGAGCTAGAAATTATGTATAGCAAGATAGACGGTTAACATTTGCTTGTTAAAAGACGTTTAAATTTCTACTTTAAGCTTATATATAGTCTTAGCTACATTTTATTATAGTCATCATTTCTCGGCATCACCCTTTTCGAATAAACTGAGCTGTAACTATTCACTCGGACCTGACTAAGGCTGCAGACGAAGTTGAAATGCGTGCTGGGATCTAGATGCGGTACTTAATCGGGAGTGTAGTACTCTACCAGAATAGTACTTACCCATTGATCAAGACGACCAAAATTAAAGTTACTCTTTGGGTCTATCGGATTGAGGCTCAACAAGTATTTGACCAATCCGAAGCCCAAGGATCAAGTCCAGGTCGATTCGTTATTCCTGAGATTTTGCGGTGGTTTATCTATACCTTCAGTGCGCGGAGACGCACGTACGGGAATTAGCGAATAAAGGAATGAAACCGGCATATATACAGTTATGATGCATATGGCCCATGCACATAATTTGAGTAGCTGGGAAACTGTAAGCCACTACGTCATTGATACTCTCGCATATGTCCACAAACGATAACTCAAAGTTTCAATTCGGCCTCAATTACTATAGGGAATATTAATACAAGAGGCTAAAAGCAGCAGGCCCCTCATGATTGAGTCTTTCAGTGCGTACCAAAGCGAAAGGGAAATACATCTCGAGTTGATTGTTGGCTGCATGAAATTGACTACTCGTTATTTTTTGCGTTTCCAGACTGAACTGGGTCTGCATATGGGCGCAAACCATGTATAACAACCATCCTTTGGTGGTATACAGACCCAGTTTAGTCCTTAAACGCCAAAATAGCGAGTATATGGTTGCACTGAAAGGCTCTATAGATCTTTTGAGAATATCCATCTAGACATACCCGTGTACACGTGTCGCTTTCGTGCGGGCGATCACAGATGAGCATTGGTAGCAGGTTTATGCGAGATATATTCCCGCACCTAATCGCAGTTAGGTGCAGTTTGGGCACTCGCTAAGTTTTCGTTGAGTTTGTATAAAGATATAATTGGATGGAAATATACATCTAGTGGTGCCAATGGAGCCCCTGGAAAACGAGCTAGGTGACCGTGCATATATATATGATTGAAGGCATTTCTAGGTATCGTGGCACGCCATCTCACCATCTTAAGTCTCGCGATCAAATTATCACACAGTCTATCTTCTTCTAGTGCATACCTACTGTCTGGTTGGTCGGGAGTGGTAGGGGTTGTTTGGTAAGCACGACACATAAAGAAAAGAGGAGGATACATATGTATATGGGCCGAAGGCCCCATATGCTAGAGGGAGAATTGAATTGGAGAGAATTGGAGAGAGGATGCGAGGTGGAAGAGGAGGTGGGGGGGGGGGGGGGGGGGGGCGAAGCCCACTGAAACCCTTCCACAATTAATTAAACACTTGCAATTGATACCCATAATATATAATCCAAAGTACAACTCGCAGTTGTGAGGTGGTCCCCTTAGTATCAGAGTACCGGGTGTTGAGGGTAAGTGATCAGAATCTGATAAGTAAATTCTGCGGTGAATACGTGTATTTCTCTTATCAGATTCTGATCACTTTTCGCTACACCCTAGTACATACTACATGGAACTAGCAGTGGATAGGACTCACGAGCGCGAGTCCCTGGTTTTATCTCCAACAGGCAAGATCACGAGTCCTCCGTCTCAACCCCCCCCCCCCCGGTGGTTGCGCGTACACGCGCGGCGTATATCTAGTCCAAGACCGCACCGCCCCCGGCTCGCCAATGTTCCAGATCTATTGAGGATTCCCCTATACCCACGTTACTATAATATCTTATTTGTGGTGTTTAATGATACTCTCCTCGTGCTGTTGATGTAAAATATCCCCCAGTATATAATGTTTTAAAGTTTTATCCGGTCTCTGGCCGCAGTTAATAAGGAGGGGGTTTGGGGTTGCACTCTCTCGACCAATCAGAGGCTAGCTCCTGACGGGTTAATATGTTCTGTACTGAACACCGTCGCCGTTTATCCTGTCCCTATGTTTTTGCTGGCCAAAGATAATGTGATCTCGATTCACTTCATAACATAACGTCATAGTGCATTGAGAGAACCGCCTCATTTCTGAAACGTTGGTGACATTGCGCAGTATGTGTGTATCTAAGTCGATGACACCCCCGAGTTTGGTAACCAACCGCGGTGGTGAATGTCAATGCAGGGGGTTTTGGCAACGTCGTGTAGCCATGTAACAGAAGCTTTTCGACTACAGAAGTCGCGGATTTCCTATATATGGAAGTCAATTGTACGAAAAAAAAGAATCGGTAGGTAATTATATGTAGTTGTTTAGTATCTGACAACTTTTGGTTTAGAAACTGTACCGCAAGGATTAATCAATGATTCAAACGTTTTCATCTTTACATATGAATTGTTATAAGGAAACACGTGTTGCCTGGTTATAAAAATGGGAATAATGGATCCAGTTGGTGCTGTTTCCAGGAATTAAATTATATCACTGCATTGATTTGCCGGGGACGTGGTGAGATCTGTCAATGAAAATTTCGATACTCTAGCACCAGAGAGGTCGGACATATCACCTTGATAGAGAAATATCATTCCAAGTCACCCGAATACTCCCCTCACCGGAGAGGGTGGGCGTACGGAAGCGGACTTCCATGTCGAAAAGAACCGGTATATGCTTAAAAAATGATCATTAACTTATATAGAGTAGCCGTGCTAGTATTATACATAAGGCCAATATTACTTTCCAGTGCAGTGGGCATGCGTACGTGCGAATGTGTATTCTCTCAGGCTCAGATACTCTATTGGCACCGAGAACGGAGCGATACCGATATCTATGAGGGATACTCATGATCATGAAACATGTAAGAAGCGCTGTGTTTCTTTTTTTGTCCATCAAACTTATGTATAGTGGTAGGTTCCTTCATGAACCCGAGGCGAGAATTCAACTATTACCCAGAGTAACCTACTGGAGTTCGAATCAAAAGAGGTTCATCCTCGGGCTGATCACTAAAGTCGTTTCCTAACTGTTGACTTTTTCAAGATCAACTTGTGAACTCAATTAATGCTCGAGCTAGAATATCATTTCATATGTTCAATAGGCGGTTGATAGAATATTACATTTTTAGTCAAAGAAGAAATTAGGGCAAGATGCAACAAATATGAGTAAATAGTTCATTCGATTCACGCACTATCTGAAGGATCCCCTTCAGTGTCACGTTGCCATTTGAACCACACTCCCTGCACGCAGATTAATGAAAGACCGGAAGCTCTAGGATTTTGCGCAACCAAATCAAATCCTTCCAAACTTAAGTTCGAAATGCGCGAGTAGAATAAATCAACTGGTCAATCAAACAACTCCCTGCAGGCTGATCATGAGGGTGCATCTGCAGAAGCTACTCAGTCACACACATCTACTTATCTTAATCTAAGTGGTCTCTTACCCTCATGGAAACCTACACTATATATTCGAGGTCGTTCCCACGACACTATCTCCAACATAAACATTAATCCCCTCTACTTGTTTCACGAACGCGAATATGAGTCGAAATATCAAGAACTATGGGTTGGCGGGATATATCTATTTCTGAATGGCCCTGGAGCACCAATTCTTCAGTCAGACGAAATGTAGCATCTTTCAACATTATTCAATCTCATATTTATAGTAGATAAGTTCTTATTCTTCTGTTACGCCTATATATATGGCTACCATTGCTCTACCCTAATAAATTTAGAAGCTCGATGATAATTTGATTTATAGATGTCCGGCAAGTCTGTATACACTGCCTAAGTATTCTCTCATAGTACCGACACTATACAATTCATATCTGAAATTCTCACGATGATCGACACACATGAGGCTCTTATGGTGCAGTGTGCTTCCCTCTTCAAATCACGTGTGGCTTCCACAGAACATTCCACATGTCTTCGCTTTGCCAAGGATATTATACAAGGTTAGGGTTAGTTCCTCATGATTCTCACCAAACAAGTAGCAAGCTTGTATTACGACCTCAACCCCCAGAGTTCGATATATTCTACAATACAACTCCGAACTCTCCAATCATAAACCATCGACTATGATACTAGATGAACAGAAATATTCTGACCAACGATAAACTACTACATGAAACCCACGGAGCAAGGAGTTCTAAAGAGACCACCTCGTCTGGATAGATCTATGGAGTTGACACGTATCACTGAAGTACTCATTACAATCGAGACCATTCATATCCAGGGCTCTCGCTACTCCACGTAGGCCAACACCGGATTTGCGGGCATGGAACGCACCTAATACTTCAGCAGGAACAAACTCGGGGGTGAAGCTACCTTACCATGCACACCCAACGAAAAATCATTGCTAAAGAGTATAGGATATACTTATTCGTTTTAGTGCGGATGGTACACTCAGTTCGTCTTGGTGATATCGGCATCTTCCTTCCTTGCGACTACTTTTTAAAACGTTATCTGTGGTCAATTGAGAACATCTCTAAGTCTTCCCGAAGAGCGACGCAATCTTTCTCAGTCTTGACTGGGAAATTATCTAGTGCTGGCCAATCTACCCTCATCCATCAACGTCGTCCACTCCACGGTACCTACAACGCATAATAAAAGAGTTAATATAGATAGATAAACGACAATAACTATGGGTGATCAGGTTTATCTCCACACTACCTTTCATTTCTGCCTGCTCTTTGACTGGAAGTATGAAGTTGAAATCAGTTGAAACGCAACACTTAATTCAGTCGGAGGTCTTTACTAACAAGTCGAACTCATACGGAGCTTGGCAATCAACGCATATGGCCAGACTGTGCTATTTCTTCTTTCGACTGACGAGAGATCATTAAGCACAGAGAAAGCACGGCTTAAGTAACTGATTCGATAATGAAGGCTATAAGTCCTCAAATATGCAACCACAATTCGTCAAAACAGGGAAACATCGCGATGGGGCAGTAGTTGGGTCTATTAGTTAGAGATCTGAGGATTTGGAAAGTCGATTAAAGCGAACTTGTATTCGTCCATTTGTTACATAAATATACATCGATGGTCCTATTCTCCAGCTCAGAGGCGCTATCGTGAGAGAAATATCAACCTTACCCGAACTTAACCAAATATTTCAAGATCATAACCCCTTAAACGTTTATCATGGAACCAGATCACCCAATTTATAGCAGTCAATATAACTCCTACTTCAGAGAGGAGTTGGATATCCACCCTCAAATCGTCCCCAGTCAGGCCGAGGCCCCATACGAGCAATTTCTCACCCCCATAATCCCGACCGAATTGTGCTGCTGCCAGACTCAAAGCATGTACCATAACCAACGGAGTCAGCAGTTGATGTATGCTTCTATTACAAGTCTTAGCTGCTGCTCCTCCCACAGCTAACATAGGGTCTATTAGCCATCTCTCAAAACCTTCGGCGATGAGCGAAAACTCAGACCTGAGCCCTCAACAGTCCTTCCAGGCTCACAATCCTTGCAAGAACCTCCGGGGGCAATATACACAACCTCCCGCTGTAGATAGGTATGATTTCCGCGATTCGAACCCCACAGTTCCCCCCAACAACCCAAACCTCCTCAACCGTAACACCTGGGATCATCAGCAAGCAAGCGTATGCGCTCCTCCGCAGAACCTAGATGAATTAGCTCCCAGCGCTCATGGCCGTAAGAGCGTGCTAGGACATTCTTACCACCCCCAAAACAAAGTCGACGGACAGGGCCCCGCAAACGAAGCCACCCCTAGGGCCTCTGGTGGGGGAGGTTGTGACTTTAGGATGTCGCCGGGATACAATAGGATAAAAAATGGTTATAATCTGTTTGACTGTGTAGAGAATTGTTCAAAAGGTCGACATGGAGCGCGTGGGTTCACGCGGCGGGGTAATCTCATAGTTCATCTTAGAAATTGTCACCACCAGACTATCCCAAAGTATGATCGTGCGGGAACTGGTAAAGAAAAGGGTTTAGCGGCGAAGAGGGGTGTCGATGTTGAGAATTAATGAATAATGCGTGAAGGGGCCGGCGTACGAAGATTTGAAGGCGTTCCAGAGATGCTGTGCGCATATATTATCCCTGTTTTAACTTTTCTTTGTTTCTCATTCTTCTCGATCTCTTCCCTTGTCGTTGGAGCCGCAGCCTCGGGGCCCATGGGCACAGAGGTTATTCAGTTTTTATTACATGTATTAACTCTTCGCACAAGGCTAACTACCAATATTTTCTTAAGTCATCGACAATCAAAAATGATTTCAAGCTCAAGGAAAGTCATATAAGCGCACAAATCTGCATTCCCCCGAACCGAGAACGAAGAATAGAACAAGTAGTTAGAAATTAGCAGTCTTTTTGTGCCCCGACAGGTATATGGTCCAAATTTTGTTAATCTTGTTTGCACTTCATCTTTCTGGGCGGTCCCCAGTTACACTCAATCACGAAATATCGTTTGAGCGGCGAACACGAATTCGCAAAGCTCTATGATTGATACCGAATCCCTTTAGGGACAGGGACTTAAGGAACTCAACTAGGTCCTAGTGTGTATATATGTTCCGGGCCATTCAGGAATATCGCCAATTCGTGAATGGACCGCTTAATAGGTGTATCCATCAAAGGACCGGTCCATTCGCGAATGGACCGTTAAAAATGTAGTTTAGTTCAGTACTAGGGTGTACCGAAAAGTTGTCAGAATCTGTTATCAGATTCTGATCACTTACCCTCAACACCCAGTACAGTGTAGTCTCGATAATATATTTGAGCCATCCCAATTAATGCTTGATACTAGTAGGAGGAATACGAAAACGGTTTACATGGCTAGCATTCTGAAGAAATCTTGTAAACTCAGCTCTGACTGACTCGGTAAAAGGTATGTAGTATCAAATTGTGTTGATATAGAAATTCAATTAGAAGTGAAAAATTTTCGGCGCTATAATTTTAGATCGGGTGCCAAGCTTCTAGTAGCGTTCATGAAAACATTGGTTTTGGAACCTGAAAATAGGAAAAATACATTATTTGCGGTCCATTCGTGAATAGACCGGTCTGTTGGAAAATAGGTGAGGCCAGCGGTTCATTCACGAATGGACCGCAAATTAGCCCATTCCATTCGTGAATTGGCGATATTCCTGAATGGCCCGGAACATATAGTGGATTAGTTCACGGTGAAATTTTATCGTTTTTGCAATTCTGGGGCGAACAGATAACAGAGCTAGAGCTTGAGGCTCTGAGGTGTATTGATCCCAACCTTTTTTCCTACCTACATGTAACTTGTACTCGGACGGGACCAGATGTTTCGTCAAAGCTTGAGTGGGCGCACGTTGCAGGCTGCGCATCCAGCTTGGAGTGGGGGCAATAATTCCGACTTTGCTAGGCCTCATGCTCACTGCTTGATTGATTGAGAAAATTAAACGCACTGTTTAGGAGAGCCTACACTTGTCTCAACACCAAATGGTCTGCATGTGCATGTAACCAGTTAATTTTCTTTCCGCGCCAACCGAGTTTATCCGGGCCGGAAACCCTGCCTAAGAGGATCGCCTTTCGAAATACATCGTAAATAAACAATTATATGTTTCATTTTCTATGCTTAAATCTATCGATTTCGCTCTCTTCCGGGTTGCTTGGCGGGTGCCTTACCTATTCGCATATATAGGTACTCGGAAGTCTTAAGTGAGGTATCTGTCTACCCGTATTTTACCGACGTTTGTGGCCGCGATTGATATTGCATGCCATACAGAAATAGGTCGTGCTCATGATTTTGAGCGTATGCAAGGAAAATATGAGTATAAGTCCTGCTGCGTCGAGATGTGCTAGTATCAAGGCTGCGACTTTGCATGTTCATGAGACATCCGTTGAATCAGTGACCACCAATCACCGCCACCACTGTTTAAACAACAAGGATTTCTTTTTTTACTCTTGCGCAGGACTCGGCAGCCTTTATGCAGGAGTGACTGATTCAGAGCAAGTAGACTCAGTTTCATCTGGGGTGTTTCAAGACAAACACGTCATACTTCATTCTCGAGTGTAATCTACTTTGATTACATATACTCAGCGTCCCTGCCTTACTGAGCGAGACTCAGATACAAATATTTCTTGGCTGCAGACTAGACGGCGAGAGTTTACGCGATAGAAGGCCCAATCTCAGTCCGTAAGGATCTTGCTGAGCAGTAAAACAGAGTATCATAAATTTAAACTGATCTACGTTCCCAAACTACCGGAGGAGCAGGTACTCGTAGCTTATTGACGTTTCCAAACACGACCAATATTGCATGACATACAAAAAGGTTGATTACCTAGATAGATCGGGATTGGTGGATTACGCTGGTGGGGAGGATGTGGGAACTCAGCTAGACAGGCATCCGTCCGTCTGGGTACTACAGATTTTTCTCGGGCAGCGTGCGGACCTCATCCCGTGGTTCGTCACCCAAATTTCCCCGGGGTGCTCCATCGAGTGATAGTACATGAATAAAAACGTTCAAGAAACTGCAAGGGTTGCAAGTATGTACAGCGCGATATCGGAAGTCCCAAACCACACGAGAATTAGTCCGAATACAGCCACCACCCACTACCTAATTCCCATCAATAATCAATAAGGCTTTGGAGAATGAGATATCGGCTATTGAATTTAATAAATCTAAAAGAGAACTCTCCGAAATCAAATGTGGAAGGAGTTACATGAACTAGAAGTACAGCAAATTGGAGATCTGGTTGCATCCCATACAAATATGTGATTTTCACGAGTTTTTGGCAACTCAACAAAATAAAATCAACACAGGAAACGCTAGAAATGAATTATCGCAATTTTCAGCTGATAGAGCGATCACCATATACAAATATATAGTCTTCCAATTTTCAGATAATATCCATCATAATTAGCATTTTTGGTGAAAATAGTTGCCGGTCCATGACTTTCGAACATACATGTAGTACATGTAGGGATTTCTCGCCAAAACGAAAGCTGACAGATCAACTCATACATACCAAGCTTTTTCTTTCCCTGCCTTCGCACCATCTGCTCCTTGCCTCTGCGCAGATGTTCCTACCTACCATGGGCTTTCCTCCCTTCCCTATGTGGACGAACGATACCGACGAAGAGAGAAGAATGCTAAATTCAGTCCATACAATTCCTGCGGAATTCCGGTTCATCTCATATCTCGGCCAATCCTCTCGGGAAGCCTTTAGATCTCGCCCTGGTAGTAGAAAACATAGAGGCCACTCCACGCATTCACCGGATGGGCAACAGATCCAAGCATATCACAGCATCGCTTCTTAACTTGTACACAGTGGTCGAACAGGCGGAGCGATGGGCCAAAATCTCGGAGGCGGATCAACTGGTTGAGATTCTGCTCCTCCAGTTCTATTGGAAGTCAGTTCGTTTAACGCTCCCCTTCACTCATCGATGGAAATCGTTCGAAACGCTACACGATAGGACTCTAATTAATGCGATAGAACTACGACGGACGGTGTAAGGGCTTTATATCCTGAGGGGTTGCCCCAATACCAACCCTCTTCAGTATTTACGGAATCTTCGTTTGTTCTTTGCTGGCACTTTTGGGAGGTAGATAGATGCAACGTCGTCTATCCGCCTTGTTCGTGGCTTAGAGAAGCCAGCAAGGACGACTACGAGATCATATGATCATCCTACTGTGAACTAACTCTGCTTAAAATAAAGAAACGAATCTGCAATACACTTCCACCCAGCAAGCGCGACAGGAGATGTTTGGATTAACTTACGGTCATGTCTATGCTCCTACTTTTTGACTGAGAATGTTCAATGCTAATAGACAAGATTAAAAAGTTGTTTTCACAGTAGGATCTGACGGCATAGGCTAGAGAGCGATAGGACCAACCACCCTACCACGAAACTACCTCTTACTCCCTCCTTCCCAACCCATCTTCCTCAATAACCTCGATAACACCTACACAGTCTAAACGAGGGGCAAACCCATAGTCAACAAACAGGTATCCCAAGCTTGAGCTCTTATCCTCCGGATGCGGAGGTACCGCCAGATATATAGCTTAACTCCAATTGACTAGCGTTATTAAGCCATCACTAGCAGCCCTGGTCGGGTCGTCGCCGAACCACCACCGACGAGTCTTATTCATACTCATAAGCCAGACAGACGTACAAAGAGGGGCTTAGACCTTTGTCGGCGGGGGGGGGGGGGATGCACAACAGCCGGGGGTTGGCGTGGCTTGTACCATATCCTTGAGCAATTCGTTACTTGAACCTCCATGGCGGATCATACGAGCAGAATTTCCAAACCGGCAAACGAGACACAAGATATATGCAACATGGTCATGGCCACAGGATTTGAACTGGGAATCTACTTTTATGAACGATTCCTAGAACTGTTGGATTTGAAGCAGAGGAGAATGCCGATACATCGCACAATGGAGGTTTTATTGTGTTACTGGTGGGGGTTTATGGGTTGTAGTCTCACGGTGTAGGGGTGGTAGAAGTGTTCGATCAATCTTTCTAGGCTCTTCTACATGTTCTGATACTGGGATTGGGGGGGGGGGGCACAGTCTATATATATATTGGTATTATATATGGGGAGTCATCATGGTCTATACTGGGTGACGGCTTGTAGGATTGGTGGTCGGTAGGTATATTAGAATCTATACAAAAGCTTCGCCTGTCTTGACAGCTTCGATCGATTCTTTCGGTAGTGATGCATGGCGTGGTTGGGGTGTGGGGACGGGGCTGCAATTGTTCTATAATGAAATATATCAGATGTCTCCCCAAGCTCCATTCCAGGTGTTACGTTGCGTTATCCAATACTGAATCTCTCTTTCTGTTACAGCCACTCATCAAAAGTGTTCGTGATTCACATCAAATATGGCCAGTGCGAGATGTGGCTTACCAGATTTTACGTTCAAATTGAGAAAGTAAAACGCATCCATGTAATTGTATCCATGGCCAGTGAGTGACAGAGAATGAAAATACCATGAATGTCTGATATTGGCTTTGCCCACCATTGACTGTTGCTGTGTTGAGGTTTTGAACATTTCAATGGGCACTTTGATTTCTGTCTTGAGCCGGACATGTCACATCAAATCCGAATCACGAATACCTTTGATGAGTGGCTGTACATAGGTACGTATCCGTTCCTACTTTCCCCGCCTACTCGTGCCAAGTGATACAGCACCGAACAGAAAGGGTGCAATAGGTATTGTAGCACCGCGGGGTCAATAGTCTAAATCCTTCTGATTATACCGGAAACCCCCAAAATGCCAACGATCTTGCAATAGTCTCGCCAAATAAGGCACGGAATCACAATATGTGCATCTTCCTTCCTGCTGGACCCCCCCACCCCCGGGTGAAAAGGAGAGAATAATTGCAGCAGTAGGTTAGGGTGTGGAGACATCCCTGGTTGTTACAGATGCAAAATGAAGTCGGTGGGGCATGGGGGGTGGGGAGACGAACAGGGGCGAGTATATATACAACCAGAGGCGGCGCATGGTACGCACAAGAGCGAAGAGGAAACGGCATGGCGCGGTTGATTGAAGGAGGGAGAGCAAGAGAAGATATTATTGCTGGCAGCTGGCTAGACCTGCGTAAAACACTGAAGTTAGTGCCGGGTGGGAAGACTGCGAGGTGTTGAGGAATAAACATGGGGGGGGAAGATCGATAATCGGCCCAAAGGGAAAAAGAAGGGGGGGGGGGGGAAGGGAGAGAACACAAATTAGTTTTTAGCAAGTAGTTGCGTTTCTTTATTTTCTTTATTTTGTATTTGATGCTTCTCGTCATAACCTCCGGGTGTTGCATACGAGTGCTGAGGGGTGATCCTTCAATCAAAACTTCGTCCTGTTGGATATATATATAAGCCTACCCAAAAACGATGTGTGAAATACGTGGAGGCAGAGTACTGTGATGGATTAATCCTTGCTGTGCTGCTGTTCTACATTGTTGGACAACATGCCCAGACTGTTGGAAACTCGAAACCTAAAAGAAAACGGTTGCAAAGTAGTCAGTACAAGCCTCGCCACCATATGATACCTCACTGGAAAGCAGGAGGTAGTAGTAGTGAGCCATAGCATAGCCCCTCGATCCCCCGTGTAGATGTCCAGAGAGGTGCGGGAGTCGTGGAGTCATGGGAGACCAGTCGCGCGCGGTGCCGTTCTCGTTGCCGCCCTTGGGCAAGGATTGGGTGTAGCTCACGAATGGAGGAGTGGCGGGCACCCGGACACTTGTCTTTTCCTTTCTCTGACAATCCATCCCAAAGATCCCCCACTCCCACCCCCCCACAACACCCGCTCAATACACATCCACACCCACACTCCCGCAACCATTCACCGCAACCACCATCACCATCATCGTCACCATCACCATTTCCCGCTAGTCCGGATATTATAATCACATCCCATCACTCGTGGACAGGGTTAGGGTTCCTCTTGGCGCCTAGCATATCCATGCTCCTCCGCCCACAGGGGACAAATAAAAAGACCGCGTCAGGGGAAGAGGTAATGATTATTCTGTTTTTTATTTTCCTGAGAGGGAAGGAATTGTTGCCCAGTTAAGGTGATGCCAGAATAAACTAATAAGTGTAATAGTAAATTTGAAGAGGGGGAGATCTCTCGGGTACTCTCCGCAGCTGTTGGGACTCTCAACAGAGCTCAATATCTGTGTATTCCGGGTTCTCTTAGCCTGCAATTGCCCATGCAAAATAAAAGGGCTGTAGGAGATATTAAAGGGATCAAACAAGGCGGGTGCCATTCCATCTCTCTGTCAATCGGAGCCGGGCCCATGCTATCTCCAGAGCTTGGCCCAGCTTTGATCAACAGTTTTGAACCGATCTTCACAGAGGAGGTACTGCAAGTGATTGCGGAAAATGAAACACTAATCAGTGTGTAGAACCCAAAGCGATTGAACCGACATAGGATGGACGGGAACCTACCTGATTTTCAGAGATTTTTGCGCAGTTACAAGCCAGTAACTATCGCAGCAGAACACATTGGTTTGCAGATTCATATGGGTATAAATACCGGTTTCCAGCACTTGATTTGTATTAAGATGTCACTTGTCCAATATCAGTAAATCAGGCGGTTTATTTCTTTCACCTTCCGCCTGTTAGCAACATACCCGTTCCCACACAAAAGAGTGCTGCAAGGAGATGGAGCATGTCCTATCAACTGCAAGAAAGAAATTTATAGGATAATTGTTCGAATATCACCAGCGAAACAGCCGAAAAAGTACTAGTATTCCGTCGAAGAAACACCTTCGTCAGCTCCGAGATAGAGGAATCAAAACATCTGCAGATTTGGGATTCGCCCCCCACACAGCAGTTTACCCACTTGTCTTTCAGCTAGCTCTTGACAAGTACCGTTTCAAGAGTTATATGGACAATTACTCTACTAGTTGGCTATGCATTCTCTTTTCGGTAACTGCGGATGTACGGGATCATCGGGGCAGCGCCTGGAATGACATGACCTAGCTACATAGTCGACATGAACTTCCCTCCCCCAGAGCTTGATATTATTGAAGGGGGGGTAGCAAAATATATATTTGAACCGAGTTTCCTGAGCAGGAAAATCGAGGGAGATATACTTGTAGACAAAGGGGGGAGATTGCGGGGAGAATAAAAAGAGAGATAGAAAAATCTGCGAAACAGGTGGTCAAGAAGGTTTTAGTCCTGAAGATGAAGGGAAAGAAAAAGAAAAACGATGAGGAGGCTTATTTCCCCCCCGATACACCCATATAGTCTTTGCCGTACCAGTCAAAGCGGGAACTGTCAACTTTGGCTCCCGCAGCCACCATTTTCAGAGCGGCAATGGTCGGGTTGACACTCTGTTTAAATCTGGTATCGCAGTATCTATATGGTTTTCAGTACTTTTTTTTCACTCGATGATTGCAATTGGTCGGGAGTTAGGAACCCTAACCCGCATGGTGGTAACCCTAACCCGCATGATGGTAACATATATGCCCCCACAGTGAATTGGTATTGAATAAAATGAGACTAGTAATAGGCCAGTTCGCGTTGTTGACGTTGAATCAAGTAATTATGAGTGTCAAATAGGCCTTGAGATTAAAAATTATTTGTCTTTCCGCTCCCCCCCCCTCACCCCACTGGTAGCCACAAATGGCAACCAATCATCATCAATGACACCGGCCTTAGCACACAAGTATATGGGGGGAAAATGTCTGAAGAGCTTTCATATATCTCCACTCAAAAATGTAATACAAAATATTAACTACAGAATAGGGCTGGCTCCGAACTCCCCCTACAGCTCATAAGCCCTTCTGGGGGGGGTGCAAACAACAGTCAAATTGCGGTCTCGCAGGTTGCGTTGCAAAAAGTACTTTTCTGGCGCCAAGTATGATTTTCTGCAGCTTCAACTAGTCCCAGTCATACGCCAAAAAAAAGGTTTCTTCAGACTAACCCATAAGCCCCCAGGACTGCGAATCGAAAGAAACTCTGTATGAAAGAGTCCCCAGTGTGGGGCGGGCCTCATCATTGGAGAGGGGACCCAGAGGATGAGGTTGAGAACGGCTCTCTGGGCGACCATGCGAAATGTCACTCCCACGACCAGGTGCTAATAGGCAGCTTTTACTCGGTAATAAACCTAACCCTGAGTCCGTGAACCTTTTGCTGATAAGTCACCTTCTGTGGCCTCTCTTATACCTTTTTCGGGTGTCTCCATAGTCTGTAGAGTACAGATAATTCTGGGATATGCGCGCATCTTTCTACGGGCGTGTATGGCGCTGCGACATTGCTCCGGGTCAGAATATTTTTATAACTCAATAACAAAGGATGATTTCAAAAGTCCGGGCGGATAGAACGACAGAGCAGATGAAGCCTTGTCCCGTCGTTTGGACACCTCAACTTTGACCGCTTGTAGCCCATCAACCACCACACATAATCTTGATTTTATTGGATAGATCTACTCAGTTTCCCCCACCATATATCCCAGAATTATCGGTAGTCACTCACATGGTGAAGGCGGATCCTGTCAAGGATTTGAGGCCAATAGCAGAGACGCCAAGTGTAAATTACTGAAACATAACCATCAGACAGGATCCGCCGTCACTAGGCTAGCGACTGTACCCTACACTAGCAGCATGCCACCTCTCCCACCTCAGTGTAGTATTTAGGCACCTCCAGTAGTTAATTAGTTTAGTTTTGCCTTAGCCCTCTCATGGGCAGTTCTCACGGCCATGTCGCATAAGTGCCCAAATCCTGCTATAGCGATCCATTTCTTTCCGTTAATAGAGACTTTGCGCAGAGTCAACTTTGCCAGCACCGATGTCAGCACCAATGCCAGCTCCAATGCCAGCTCCAATGCCAGCTCCAATGCTCGCTGCAATATATACATCCCCCAATCTCCAGTGCCAGCTCCAGTGCCAGTTCCAATATATACCTCCTCTAATGCCAGCTCGAGTTAATGCCAGCCCCCGGGCTAGTTAATGCCACTCCAGTACTGTGTTCACCCACTGACCTCCACCGCTCCTAATTAATGAGTTAAACAAACAAACAACAAACCTCCACCGCTCTTTCACCTCCCCCTCGAACACTCCTCCGCGCCTCTTAGCTTCCTTCACCATTCCTCCCACTCCACCGCTTCTCCACCTCCCCCCTCGGCCATTTAATAATTCTATTTATTGATTAGTTATAAAGAGTTCCGTTGGGTGGGCTGGTTTCCATGCAGAGTTAGTCAAGGTTAGGGTTAATTGGCGGGCGTGCCAGTAGGAAAGGAGGCAGGGTATCCGCATCAAAGTTTGTCAGGGTCAGGGTTTGTCAGGGTCAAGGCTTGGCGGGCGTGCCAGTAGGAACGGAGGCAGGGTAACCGTATCTAAGCAGGCAGTGTAATCACCAATCAGGCTGCACCCGGGCGGTGCGCCTTCTCCCGCTCATCCTATGCTATTTTTGGTGTGATAAAAGGCTCCGATTACTAACGATATATTGTGCTTACAAAACACCCTGCTGTCAACCAATCAGGCTGCAGCAATCTGCGGAAAAGTATATTCCGGTTCCACGTAATCGGTAACCCCATGTACCGGGTGTTCACCATAAATACCGAGAACCCCCCCTGCTCGCAATATAAGCCACCAGTGGCGGGTAGGAGCCAACCAATGATAGTTGTGGAATTTGTGTGAGGAAAAAAATAACGAGAACCCCTTGCACTTTCCGCCGCCCACGAACACCAGTTCCGTTGAACTTTATGTGGCTGACCCATCACGACTGGTTCTTCGTACTTACCCTCAACCCCCGGTACAGAGTCTGGTAGAAATTTATTCTGATGGTCGCGGCGTTGCGGCGTTGCACTGTTGCACGCTTTCTGTGATATACGTACGTACCGCGGGTTAATGGTAAGTACATGTACCTACATGTACAGCCGCAAGGAAACAACGAGTGCAACCACTGCCCGAGTCCCAACGAAAAAGTGATTATTTTCTCTTTCAGGGTTGCCTCTCTTCGCTTTCCGGACTTGCCAAAGGGCATGATTTGGAAATACTCGTGAAGCTCTATTGAGGTTGCGGAGATGTGATGATGTTGGGGTCGTTGTCGACATGTCACGTCACTCGTTTTTTCCTCATTTCTTTCCTGCGGCTGTACAATGTCAATTTCGTGACCTGCAACTGTCAAAGCCGAACTGTCAATTGTCGAAATCGACAGTTGTCAAATACGCTCTAATCAGACATATTTCCACGCCCGGTACATGTAGGTAGCTAGAGTAGAAGTCTCCGATCCCCCCCGGGTTCTCCTCAATTCACAGCAACACCAGCTCCACGAGTACTACCGCTTAAAAGAATTTCTCTTTTATTTATTATTACTGAACAGGGCTTGAGGTTAGAGTTGCAAAGTACTCAATTGGGACCTCAGGCCATTACGGACCAGACCCCACCGGGTCCCAGTACTCGCTAAAAAATAAAGTCTGTGGATGAAATATGTAGCTACGCGGCCGTGACCACAACAGAGTAATCGCGTCGCCCTCCTAACCACAATCCGTGCTACCACCTGTATCCCATGGTGGGATGAAATTGTCAAAGTTGCGACCTCCCTTTTCCAGCCTTCACTAGCCTAGTGTGGTAATTCTTAGAAATTCTTGATTGGCTCTGTTCCGTAAAAAGCAAGATAATTTCTTCTCTAAGTCGTGCACGATCCAGGTCGCAACTTTGACAAGTTTCATCCGTCCAAGGGATAATGATACTGTCCGCCTCAAGTAAGATATTTAATGTCAAGGGGGATGGTAATTACAATGCGTAGTTAGTTGAGCCGGGTTCATTTGGTTGAGTCGGGTTCATTTAGTTAGGGCCAGTTGCAGTCAGGTGATCGATGGTTGCGTTGCTCATCCTCATTCCGTGAACCATTTGCTGTGAAGTCACCTTCTGTGATCTCTAGGTTGAATATCACCACGCCATCGCGGGTCCGATTTTTCTCTGACACATGAAGGGATGGAGTCCTATTCTGTGTCCAACTTCCCGGTCCAACGCGTTACTCTACGGTTCGAGAAGGCACAGGGGGTGCTATGGTTCGGGGGTCATGGAATTCTCTCCCCCCCCGTTAGGCTAGGCGCTAGGACCATTATGGGGGTTGATCTCCAAGTTTCTATTGATTGATTGGCTGCACCCCCTATGCCTTCTCGCACCATAGATAAACAGTTAAATCGGCCTGGCTAGCGCTATAGCTGAGCCCTGGGTGATGACGGACAGGCCAAAAGAGAGCCAAAAATTCGGGAGCCTTCCAATACCCCGTGAACCAAAACTTCTCTCTTTTGGCCTGTCAGTCAGCAGCACTCAGAGCCCGCCAATACCCCGTGAACGACAGTACTGCCCCTCTCCACCAAAAGCTATTTAATCTCTCACATATTTACTATAACACCTTATATCGAATAATCCATTATCCCGTGATAAGTCTGGACCAGGCGAATTGGCATACCAAACTTCACGGATTCGTTCAGATCCACGCTTTTTTTCAATCGGAATCAAGATTTAACGATATTCCAATATTTCAATTCTAATATGTACTGTCTTTCGCTTCTCTCTGTCTTTCGCTTTTCTGAAGTTTCACTCCTATTAGTTGGGGCCGACGGCTGGTCACTCACGAAGCACAGGCTGGCTCCACCAGCTGCCATACGGAACTCAGCATCTCGTTATTGACTGAAAGAACTCAAACTCACTGTCGGACAAGGTGGGTAGGAGGCAGCCATCTCTCTG
Source organism: Morchella sp. 2014-9hei (assembly GCA_024713685.1). Taxonomy (NCBI): domain Eukaryota; kingdom Fungi; phylum Ascomycota; class Pezizomycetes; order Pezizales; family Morchellaceae; genus Morchella; species Morchella sp. 2014-9hei. The sequence goes on along the minus strand of JAMGYW010000008.1, from coordinate 1,355,540 downwards.
GGTGAGCACCTAAACGCACTAGGGTGGGAGCAAAAAGCGGTCACAAGGTGGTCTTGCTAGTTTTTATGTATACTATGATATCTGGTTTCTACATAAGCTATTTCCTCAATGATTATTACGGCTAATAAGATGACAGCGTTGCCCAAAATTTTTATATATCTAAGGGTTGCTCCCCCTCTTTCACACATAGAAGCTTTGAAGAGTCTGAATACCTGTCCTCCAATCTTACCGTTTCCCCAACAAGCTCGACCACTTCTTCTTTACCTTCACCAACACCCCAAACCACAGCTTTTGACGATATTGTGTTTGCCGACGATTTTTATGGTAAGTCTGGACAGTTGTCAAACCATTGCTTTAGGATACCATTAACTCTGAGAATGACTAGTATCTTCGTTTCGCTATAAATGTCGATATCCTGTGCTATACCGAAGATTTGACCCCCCCCCTGAGAATAGAGACGGCTAGGGAAGTTGAATCCAGAGATACTAGCGATGTCGCAAAGTGCTCGGGTCACCTGACAGCGAGGTGTTTGAAGGGCGACGGATCAGGAAACGCCTGAGGGCCAAAAATGTCGTGAAGTTTCGTTGAGGTCTGAAGTTTCGCCTTCAATTCAAAGTATTTCCTACTACTCGTTCTCCACTACTTCTTTGCGTCATCGCTAGTACAACAGACAACAGAGGAGTGTCGACCTCGCCACACTCGGAATTCGCCACACTCGGTATTTGCCACAGCCGGTCTCCGCCTCAGCAGTTGCCACAGGCGCCTTAATGCACGCCAAGATAGCGGTCGCCCAATGAATTTCACGTGTCAATTGGGTTGTTCGATTTGTTCCAGCCACACGCCGCGAACCTCCTCGAGGTCAGCTGATAGAATTGACTCCCGTTATGGCATAGTACCGCTACCCGCTATCAAGAAATGCATCTCCTATAAAATTCTTAGGATACAGATTCTCGGTCATGACCTTAATTCATATCGAGAGCCGACTTGCAGGGTATCACGGCATGTTCCACAGACCAATTTGAAACACCTCAACCACCCAGGCAGCGCAACGTTGCCATCCACTTCGTGCGAATGCCTGCAGCTGCCAGGTTGAATATCAACCAAGGGAAATTTCTAGAGTGAGCCTGGTTGAAGGACTATTATAGGTACGATCTTTATGCCACCACAGCAGACACGGCTCCAAAGCTTGCAAAATCCCGGAGGACGTATTGGTCGTCGGACTGCCGGTCAACCCTTCGCTATTCCTATACCAGCGAAACCAACATGGCCTCGAGATGCATCACTTGACAATAGGTTTAACCAGGGCTTTTATTCTGTGAGGCGAAGTTGAAGAGTCGGCCCTGCTTATTGGAAGGAAATTGAGAGGAAGTTGGAGCTCGCGCTCGACCAGCGAGTGTATACAACGTTTGCTGCTGGCGCCGTATACCACCTCTGGACTTGTCTGGCGAAATGAGAAGGAAAAAAAGGACCCCTAACCCACTCGAGATGTGCATCTTCTACACCACTATGTAGCTAAGTCGCCGTATAGATGTTAACGTCGGTAGAAGCACTCAGCAGTTTCTGATGTGGACTCAGCACATGGTGTAGGAGATTACTGGGGTATGTGGAGGTAGCTCAGCAGCTCAGCTATCGCGAATGTCGACCATGAGCTAGGAGCGGTGTATTGGCTTAACAACGAATTTAGACTTAGAAGGGAAATCGGTTAAAGAGCCTTACGTTCTTCACATATCACAAGCTCCCACTACTACATCTACTTCCTACCAAAACCCCAGAGAAGAGCCTAACCTTTGGTCTTTAGCTTATAGCCATATACACGACAAGAATCATGAGCTTCTCCGAATCACCTAGTCCTCCCCCCAATTCTTCCCATCAGGACACACCCCCAACCTCCCCCTCTCTTGCCTACCAAGACACCTACTTGCAGTCCCAACAATATAGTACATTCGCCCTACACGATGATAATGTAAACGCTATTTACGCAAATCAATCGCCTAGCTCCCCACTGTCTTTATACCAGCCACCGGTTCTTGACTTTTACCCACAATCCCTGGCGTCTGCCCTCCCAACTGAACAAGCCTTTAGGCTCCCCAATTTTGAACTGGACATTTATCAAGCGGCCTCGGATCAGCACTCGGAGCATTCACCAGGAAGTACGGAGACGGACTTCGTCGATCCATGTCTTTTGGAAACGTCTGGGCAATCATCACCTGCGCAAGACCTACTCTATAACGAAGCACCCGGCAATGGTATTGATCCCGTAGAGCGGGATGCACAAGCCGAAAACCTTACCCGTTCTTCTCAAGCTTTTTTATCGCTACCGGGATTCCTCGATAAAAAAAAGCGAAATAAGTACGGGAAGTATGATTGTTTCGAGAGCTGTGGATTGTATCGCAATCAGAAACGTGGGTTTCTTAGAAGGAGCAATCTCTTAACACATTTGAGAAACTGCCATGCGCAAATCATCCCAATTAAGAGGAGGCCGATAAGAGCGGCCTAAGTTAAGGGTATCGGACGAAACAGGAGCGATACCGCAGGTATCTGGATCATCTGGAAGGCAATATCCCCACAGTTAATTTTCCTCATATAGAGCGGCATTTATTTATTCTCATATGTATCAATCACGATATTCCTACACCGAGGATTCGATTTTTATGTACTTACTCTTATGTATACATTCGTTTTCACTCACTTATCAAAATATATGGCGCTGGACTATATAGTATTTACATGTAAACCATTCCTACATCTACTACATGTCTACTATGCACCCGTGGTACCTGGAAGTGATGCAACGTTTGACCTAGCAACGCAGAAAGGTACTCAGAATTTCAATTCCTAACATAACACAGCGCTTAGGCAGAATAGATATTTTAGATATACACATGATATATGAGTCTCTAGAATAGAGTTTGCATTTTTTCAGGTCATCAATTTAGGGTTTTTAGCTTTAAAAAGGACAAGAGACAGTAATAAAAAGGAGAAGCAATAGCGATTAATATTAGCTCCTACCATAGATATCATCCCTAGCTTCTCAATTACTCCACATTCTGTTAGCTGGTTCGGTTGTTCTGGAATATGGACTACTATACTTGATCGCTGCATCACTCCCGGCACCCCCGGGTCATTTCGACCCACCGCCGAACTTCTTGGCAGTCACGCGATTTCCTGTACCTACATGTACCTACATACATATTAGGGCGTAGGGTTCGTATTGCTAATAGTCCGGACCCGTACTACTCTACCTATAGCCGCCTACTCATTAGTATTTAAAGGTTCTATTTTTATATGTGAAAATGAATCAAGCGAACTCCAGAGGTTGCGCCAACTGCAGAAAGTCTTGGCACAGCAACCGCAAAATACGGTCCTTGACGCTGTGGCGATGAATGTGGCGATGTGGCGCGACAACTTCGGCTTATGTTTACATGTACCTATGCTACACTATGGCTTATGCTTACCTGTTCTATATTGTTGCTTATACCTACCTGTCCTAAGATGAGACATCATGCAGTCATCATAATTTAGACACTTTTATTCCGTTTGCACTACCGAGAGCAAGAAACGACCAATTCACGGAACACAGAAAGGCAGACCGAAAACGCGGAGCAGTTTGGTCGGCCGAGACCTGCTTCTGGTGCTCTGCATATTATACAAACCAGATGCCTAACTTTCTACATATATAGGGTAATGATCGAATTGAGATTACAAGAAGAAATATCCACGAACAGTAATTTTTGGTACATGGTGTAAGTTACCAAGGCTACAGGGCACCAGATTCTGAGCAGGTCAGGCGATATAGCTCACTTTTATTTCTCTTGGCATATAGTTACAATGTGCATATTAGTAAGCAAGCTCATGTCGCCTGTGTCATTGACAATGACAATGACAATGACAATAGAGCGTATTTGACAACTGTCGATTCCGATAATTGACAGTTCGCCGGCTGCAATAGCGGTTTTCCAAACCGTCAATTTTGATTTATGAGGGTATCGGCACAGGGTACCGGAACTCTATCAATACGCAAAGGACCTTATATGTCTCGATCTCGTCACTACCGATAATGGTCCGAGATCTACTAAATAATTCAAGTGTAATGTCAATTTTGCGACCTGCAACTGTCAAAGCCGAACTGTCAATTGTCGAAATCGACAGTTGTCAAATACGCTCTAATGACAACAACAATGACAATCACACTGTTACTGTTGCTGTTACTGTTACTGTAAACCAACAATCCAATTCTGCCGAGAATTCCGAGGGCTGCATAATCACAATCTTAGCCAAGGGTTATACTCAACACCCAAGGCACCCGATGCACCCCCAAATGGTTTTTTGTTAGCATAAAAGCTTGTTTTAAACAAATAATATATATATTTAACTACGAATGCGATGGTCACCGGGAAGTCACAAAAAGAGGTTTTGGGCATCAAGACACAATATATGAAGGCAGGCACATATAAGAGGGTTCAGTGTGTCTTTTCCGAATCCTGGGGCTATATGATGAATATAAACCAAAATTTGGTAAAATCGATAAGGCTTACACTCCCCAACCCAGTCAACAACCTCTCTGAAATAGTACTCTTGCTAGATAGAGGCAAGTCATGTCAAAAATAGTTGGGAGACATCTAAATAAAACTACCGGCTACCTGGTTCTGTAACTGTATATAATTCAGCTTTCTTCAGCAACTTTGGATCATCACGTTGTCGCCCTTGATTGCTTTCCTGGTGACGATCGCTTTCCCGCTGAAATACGTTTACTCTCTGATACTGATCCAAACTTTCTCTTTACAAATCAACACAACAAAAGTATTGAGATCTATGTGGCTCAAGTTGAAACCGCTAGGAACCGCGCACCAAGTGGGCTCTAATAATCATGGATGTCAGTTGCCTTTGTGGCGCGTGGCGTTAACGAAGCCCCAAAGTACATGTAGCATAAAGGGAAACGTAATCAGGGAAAAATAGCCAATGAGAAGCTAGAAGACATAAACTAAGTTCATCACCCCCACTTAGACTAGACCAGTGGCACCAATGGAACTTTTCCCGAACGTTTATCAAATTTGATGAATTGATTGGCTGAAATGCATATATGTAGGGGTCCGTAATACGGACGAAGACCCCTCATAATTCTACAGGGAATGGGTTGGAGAGATCGAGAGTAGGAGATGCAATCGGGGGGCCGAAGGGCCACATTGAAGGCCTTCCACATTCAAGTGTTTAAGAATTGTGGAATGAGGCCTTCGGCCCCCGCTATCCCATAATCCGGAACTTAGATGCTTCCTATTTTGAGACAAAGTAATTGCTAGGGGAAGAAGGGTGGCAGCCGAAAGGGTGTGTGGTCCAAACAGACTATGGGATAGTACCTCCTATGGTTGGGGGACGCCTTGAGCCGGAGTGGTTTCGGAGGTCAACTTCAGCCGCTAATAACGTTCCCCAACCACACCCTAATTTGATTTTCTCTCTGTTACTCGATAGTTCTGCATCTTCTCTACAACATGACAGAGCCTGATCAATTTTATCATTTGTTGTGGTGGAGCTATTGATTTTCTAAAAGTTGGGTTTTTGGTAGGTGCCCTGCCAATGTCGCGCCCATAATTGCCTATTTTGGACGATAAAGTTACCCGATTAGGAGTGTTTGTATCTGTATTAGGCTGAACGTTCTCCTTTGATGGCGCAAAGAGGTTACTCTTGGCAAGCTACGTGCTAAATAGTTACCCGATTGGGAAATTGATCGTGAGAAACCAATGTCGCACCCTCCGTCTCAAGGTGTCCCCAACCATACTCTTATGGTCCCTCCAAACCGTGTTTTAATGTCGTACTTTCTAAAGTAGGTACACCTGTTGCTGTCGACTAATCAGACTGCAAGAAATTTTGAAAACCATATGGTGAGGGAAGCCTTGTCCCGGAGTAGTTTGGACACCTCTACTTTGACCGCTGAAAGCTCCCGCATCAACCACATATGTTTTAGCTTGAATCAAATATAGCGGCTCAGTTTTACCTACGCTATCATTACATCTGCTCGGATTCTTAAAATAATTGTTCGTCGTTGAGTTACAAAAAGTTCTGACTGGGGCAATGTCGCTTGTATTGCATATTGTCAGAAAGAATACTTTACTACTCTTGGTAAAGTTTGTATGTGTTAGTAAGCAAAATGAATGTCGCGGCACTCAGTGTCAAGACTTCCCCCACCATATTCTAGTACTCGCGGCTTGAACCAAAGAACTCTGGCGAGTGAGCTGACAGCCAATGAAAGCTCAAGTTCTTGCAGCACTCATATCGATTACATATGTACCTTTTTTTTACAGTTGCAGCTGGTGGGCGGAAACATGCTCAGGATCGCATATTGTATGATGATACATGATAGCCTTGTTTGAATAACGAATCGGACTGGGCTAGAATATCCTTACTCATTGGTCAGGACGACCAAAAGTTACGATCTATTAGATTGAGACTCAACAAGCATATGACCAATCCGAAGCCCTATGTTCCAGTCCCGTTCGATGCAGATAAAGGCCAACAAAAAAATCCAAAAGTGTGCACCATCAGTTATATTGCCAGCTGCTGAGCCAGTACTCCAGGGCCGTAGTTCATACGTAAGCTCTCGTGGTCCTTTCTAAAGCTCAGGTAGACAGGTAGCCTTGTTATTACACCTGCCAATAGCTCAGCATTTAGTTCACCCTATGTATAATCTATCATTCGGCCATATTTCATCTACATAAATAGTGTGGACGTGGCACGCACGTGGCTTCAACGGCAGAAATACATATTATACTCTGATCAGGCAAGATGCCCGTAGAGATATGGGAGGAGCACTATGTATGGCTTTCAGGTTCATTAAATCGCTGCAAGACCAGCTCAGTGCATGGTTTTAAGTAGAGCTAACGATCGTGAGTGCCTCTGTCCTCTCATATTGCGGCGGCCCTTTTCGTGACGTAGTTTTAGCTAAGCGGCCTAGAGAGTCTACTGGGATCTGGGAGCTGAGCACTTATTTTTTCCATGCCTGAGTCAAGAAGTGCACTTATAAGTGTACTCGCAACTTTGGCGTTTCCGGACTGGGATGGGTCTGCATATTGGCGTAAATGGTGCGTGAGAACCATATTTTGGTGGTATGCAGACTCAGTCCAGTCCAGTCCGGAAACGCCAAAAGGTCGCGAGTAGAGTACGTTTATGTACGTTCTCCTTCTGCAATATGAACTAAGCTCATATATAACGAATAGGGAGGTTTTCGGCATCAGATATCAGTGATTCGCACTATGAGAGTGCATGAACTCACGCATATACTCATATATATGCACAGGTAGGTCAGATTTTCTAGGTCCCTCCAAACAACGCCAGTTCACTTAATGCATAAATCTACCTACAAAAGGACTAGGTAACTTTCTCTGGGAGTTCCTGACGCATAATTGGCTGCGAAAGAACAAAACCGCGCATAGGTCTCGCAGCCTATAGACTCACTTCATATCTGGTCGGAGATTGCGAAACCTCCCTAATAGCAGCTCATTGACCGGCCGATCAGCCAATCTTCAAGCACAAGTCACGAAATAGAAATAAAAACAACATCGTGGTTGGGTCCTCATCCTGACCTGTACAGCTGTGGCAGAGCTTTCCCGCTCGATATGAAACTTGGCAGGTCAGCCGTTACGGTCTTAGAACAGCAAGGAAGTCACCACACTTGGGTCATCCATTCAACGTAGGCCAGGTATGGTGCGCCCACTCTCGAAGGTAAATACATTAATACATTGCCGTCGGAGCGGGTAAAAAAATAAGCCTCCACTAACGGAAAATTGTGTATTATTATTATACACCGATTTGGTATAAGGCTCTTTTTTTGTAAGGATTTACGTAAAATAAGAGATATATAGAGAAACTGTTGTATAAAGGATTTATGGGAATAATGAGCTAGATTCAATGGCGGAAAATGGGGTGTGATTAGAGTAGAGTAGTAGTACATGTAGTCTTGTAGTGATTCGGGTTTTTATCTGCATTACGCTTGCTCACCTGGCTCGATTTAATCCGGTATTCATATGAATACAATAATTCCAAACAAAGGTTTTTTCATGCCAGGACGCTATCTCAAAAGAACGGTATGCTCAAAAAAGCCGTTCTAATACTGCTCAATAGCCAGTCACGCACTTGAGTTCTGTGACCGCGCTAGTATAGGGTCCAGATAGGTGCAGGACTAGGCTAGACCTACATGTAGAGTAGGCCCATCCCGCCTGCTTCCACCCCGCCTGCTTCCATCCCGCCTGCTTCCATCCTACCAGCGGCCATGTAATCAGTGCAATTGATGGATCATGGATCGAGTAATCCTATCTTGAAATCAATATAAGTACATGTATATATACACATGCACCAGGGAAATCTCCAGAACACCGAGTACATGTATTAGTTTTTAATTGTATATCGGAGACCTGCTAGTTTCCAGACTCCTACTATGCTTTTGAATATTTTAGTATTTTTATGGTATATTCAAGGCGTACTGGTACGGCTTTTTCTAAAACCCCGGCTTTTTCTAAAAAGCGGCTTGTGACCAAAAGGACCCTTTTTGAAACACACCAGTTGCCTACTATATGTTAAAAAAAGTGCTTCTATATAAATACAGTTCTTTAAAAAATCAGTGTCTTTATGAATATAGTTTTACTACGCCACTTTTAAACCTGCAAATATTATACGGCTCTAATCACACCCGGGTTTCCCGTATTGAGTAATCCTAATGGTGTGGCATGTAACTTCATGTGTGGCATATACTTAAGTTCATGTGTGCCATATGACCTCATGTGCGGTTCTCTCTCATGCATTAGCGGGAATTGGCGGTCATGTGACTTAGAATTTGGCTGTGAAAACATCCGGGTAAGCAGCGAATACGTATACTCAGAGATGCTAAAATTAATTGTAGTAAATCGTTTCCTAGGTAGGGCACGCTAATGCATGAGAGAGATTCTCCAAATGTATCACTCGTCCAAGGGATAGACCTCTATGTCCTTCTGATTTGGCCTGGAACTATGGGAGTTTTCCGTAAGCTGTAAACTACTCTATATCTCCATGGCGCTTATAACCTCATCCTATTGCTGAAGGTAATGGATAGAAAATGGCTTTTCACACCCAAGTAGGCTACTTTCAGGACAAGGTTATATATGCCCTTCATCTAATTAGTTGTTACTACGTCTTGGCACTCTGTTAGGATTATGTTGGGATGTTGCGTGGTAATGATTGGAGGATTACTATTAGTATACGGATTTCTTGGCGGCATAAAATCCGCGCAAGAGCATCTAACCGAAACCTGACACACGCCCCAACGTACCAAAATGGGGTAATGTAAATCTATCAACATTTTAAACTCTGAGGCTTTTGAGATTTGATTAAATTGAGCTGCGTTCTGTTTGGATTAACCCTCAATACGACTGCCCCACTCCTCTACTATAGTCTCTACAAGGAGCTAGTCTACGTCACTTGTAATAGGTAAATCATGATCATACAAAGGGAAATCTCATACTATCTATACCTCTCCCATAGTACACAACCACTTCTTGGCTTCTAACACATGTAATAAATTGAACAAAAAAACCCCTCTTGGCGCCAAGAAGAAGAGGATATCGAGTGACAAGCCATGAAGACACTCGCCTTCTGCCTTGGTTGTGTTCCTTATCAATCACAGTCCAAGTCTTCACTTACGCCTATCCCATAACCGTCGATGCTGACACCCCTCATGCGAGACCAAAAGCCACAACAGCAGAATTGGGTAAGGAAGCAACAAAAATCACAAAATCCATTGGCTCTAGCCACCTCTTTGTATTTTGGGAAGGGGTGTCAGCATAGTATCGACGGTTTATGGCATATTCCATAGCCCCGCGTAACATTAACGCATATTTTCTATTTCAATACTTCATTAACAAAATCTTTTACCCTTTCCCACCAAGAAGATGTCAAACAGTTCTTGAGAGTTTTCGCGTTTGGTAGTCTCTACTGTGAACCAAAGAAATGCCGGTTCCATGCGGGAGTGGCGAGATATCTTATGCTTATTGTAACTGCTATTGTAGTGCTAGAGGCTTAGAGGCAGATCCTCAAATAATGCCAGTGGTTAGAGACTGCAAAATCTCTTAGTGGTTTAAAATTATTCAAATCATAATTGGCTCTGGGGATTTCTACTCAAATTTCACGAGTACTGCAAGACCATCCAGGTAGAGGAACGAAGGAAAGGAACAAAAGACGGTTCAAGCGCTCCTATGGACCAAGTCGGGTATCGACAGGGGGCTCGAGATATGGAAAGAATTTGCAAAGTGGAGGTACGGAAATGGGGAGAGAGATGAGAAGAGGGAGGAAGAAGAAAGAGAAGCGGAACAAGGATAGGGTGGACTTAAGGACAAGGAAGGAACAGGCTGATTAAACGAGTTTATTTTGTTTCGAGCTGTTTCGTTTCGTTTCGGTTTCGGGGGTTTTTTTTTTCGGGGATTCGACTCTCTCTCTAGTACGGTTACTTATGCGAGGCGGCGGATGAGAATGGGCAGTTCAGGGCAGTGCGATATATATTACCTTAGACTACGGTCTGCATGTAATTAATGAGTTAAACAAAAAAAAAAAAGGACCATCCAGGTGGGTAGTTTGCTGTATGAAGCCGCCGCACACCAATAGCGATATTGGATTGATTACTACGGAAGGAAGTATAGAATATGCTACAGATGAGATAAGACCAGCAAAGGATCGTTTTCTTTCCTTTTTTTTTAGTACAATGAATTCAATGTAAACTGTAAGTCTGCTCTTGCTAAACCTTTCAAATTTCAAGTGAACCTCAAGCAAACAGTGTAATGTTTGCATTATTATAAATAGGGTATGGCTAACTTCAAAGAATTAAAAGGTTCCTTTCACTCAACGGCAGACAATTTACGACGAACTTCACACAGTTGATATTACGCTCTCTAGATGTTTACTATAAACCTTAAATAAATGCCATATAGTTTATCGTAAACCCTCCGACCCCACTGCCCAAAACGCAAAATAAATAAGCTACTCAATTGATCAAACCACTGCACAATAAAACCATATCGCACCGCGCTTCCTCGCGTGTGCCCCCTTCCCCCTTCCGCACCAATCACCATCTAACAGCTAGACACATACAATAGGGCACGACGAAACGACAAGATGACGACCAGAAGCTGGGCGTGGTACAACCCGGAATCACTGAGAATGGTCGGAAACATGATAGAAGTCCTGGTCGGAAGAGAAGACTCAGAGATCGCTTACATGGTCATACACAAGGGAAAAGATGGGGTTTTAAGCATTGAGAGAGGTGGTGGGGGCGGGGAAAAGTAAAGCCAGAGGATAGTGAAGAGATCAAAGAAATACAATGGAAAATACTTGGTGGGGCCAAAAGGGCAGAAGCTACAAATTGTTGTTACATAGTGCGCGTCAGTTAGTGCTACGCGCTCAGCGTAGGAAATATGTGTGGTGCTATCGATGTTTCCTATTCTATCCTAATCACAGGGTACATATATTTATAGCGGGGTCAGGCATAGGTGGTCCGCTAGACGCCTAGTTAGCCACGTAGGCTAATAAGCGCTCAGTCGGATACCTATGCCCGCCGCGCTTCTTTCGAACTACGTGTATATGTTCCGGGCGATTCACAGATATCGCGAATTCGTGAATGGACTGGGGTAATTCGCGAATAGACTTGAGGTATTCGTGAATAGACTCCTAGCCACATACATCTCCCAGCAGACCAGTCTATTCACGAATGGCCCACTAATAATGTAGTTCTAATGTCTTGATGGCCCACAATAAATTGAAGTTTAGTGCTTTGGTCCATTCTCCTATAATGCACGATCACCCCCACAATGACTGGCGACTAATTAAAAATCATAGTGCGGAAAATATTTTCCCTCTAAATAAAATCGGTATCCGAGTCTACAAGAGATCCCTACCCTTCAATACCGTTGAATATGCCTTTACCAGCTCCCTTTACCGAGTCAGTCAGGGCCATTTTATGAGATTTCTTCAGAACCCCAACCATGTAAACCGCTTTCGTATTTCTCCTACTAAGCACAATTTACTCACAATTTTCGCATCGGACCCTAGTACCCAAAATCATTGCTCGTACAGTTGAGGTCGCGCCCCCTAGGAGCCTTGGTTGCTGAACGCGCTCATCAATTTTTTCTAAACTACATTTTGGCAGTCCATTCGTGAATGGACCGGTCCCCTCTCGAATACATGTGTTAAGCGGTCCATTCACGAATTCAGGGTATCTGCGAATCGCCCGGAACATATACATGTGTCTTCTTGGTAAGAATACTCCTTCGTCCGCACAGCAGTTGCCCTTTTATAAAGAATCGTACGTCTCGTTACGTAATCTTTTTCTAAACGCTAGTGACTTTCTTATGCTCCTCCCATGATCTCATCCTTTATTTATTCGTCATTCTTGCCTAATCTTATCTGATCCTTCCTTATGGTTTCTCCGAGAGTCCTTTTGCGCTGCCTTCTCTTCGTGGTTCTTTATCAGGTCCTCGGGGATGTTAGCCTTATCTGCTATGCACTTAGCATAGTGTTTGTGTGTGGTATATCGATGGTTTTCATTTAATCTGGAGTACAACAGTTTTATAATGTGCGTGCAGGCATAGGTAGCCCGCTCGCTCCGTATTAACCCTCGTGGCTAATACGTATGCCGAGCGGGTATACCCTATGTCCGGCGGGCTTGCTAAGCAAATGCATATTTGTACAATTCTCATGCACGGCTGCTCGGCGCAGCATTATCCATCCATTGATCATATTCCATGGTCCAACCTTTCCAGCTGACTAAGTACTGGGGTTTTTTCCAGCGTCCGAACGTGCGGTAATCTAGGAGTGACTCGATTTCCCACCCCCGCGCGGGGTTGTGTGCTGCGCCTTCGATGGGCTCGCGAATATTCACGAGATCCCTAGCGTATGGGTCGTCCCTTGGCCTAGGCCCAGGTTCCAAGTTAGTAATGGAGATTACGTTGCTGATCTTGGTATTTGGGGTTAATTCAAGTCTCAACGCCCTCCTTTTTTCTACGGCTCTTAGGATTTTATATAGCCCCATCCTCTGTGCTGCGAGTTTCTTCTTTTTTATTGATGGTAAGGTATATCCTGTTTTCATGGATATGTAAGCGTATCCCGTGGAGAATTCGGGTTCTTCATGGTTTGTATTATGGTGTTTAGTCATTTGTTTTTGTGATACAGCAATTGCGTCTTCGGCCTCCTTCAATGGCTCTGTGCCTGGATGTGAACGCAGTAGCTGCTGCTCGTCTGGCTTCTCTGTTTTGCCTTCCACGATTCCTATGGTTCCAGGTGATAGAGGAATTGTCCATGTATGGAAGCTGTATAGTATAGAATAAGCGTGGTGTAGCGGAAGCGTGGGGTTTGTAACTTATTTTATTGTGTAGGAGGTGGAATTTGGTACGCGTTGATTCGATTTCGAGGGGTGAAAAATATTTTTCTCCGTGCTCGTGGATTCTTTTAGCGTAGGGTAATCCACCTTCTGGCGAGGAATGTAATTAATGAGTTAAACAAAAAAAAAAAACCTTCTGGCGAGGAGGCTCGCGTTGGAGGTCTTGTCGATCTTGTTGATGAAACGGAGTTTCACTTTTTGAGGGTGTTGCTACCAATTGCTACGCGCTCAGCGTAGGAAATATGTGCGGTGCTATCGATGTTTCTTATTCTATCTAAATTACAGGGTATTTATAGCGGGGTCAGGCATAGGTGGTCCGCTAGACGCCTAATTAGCCACGTAGGCTAATAAGCGCTCATACGGATACCTATGCCCGCCGCGCTTCTTATGAATTACGTGTACACATGTTTTTTTTTTTTTTTTTTTTTGTTTAATTCATTAATTGCATGCAGACCGTAGCTACGTGTACACATGTGTCTTCTTGGTAAGAATACTATTTCGTCCGCACAGCAGTTAGTGACGTGTTGTTACTGTTATTTTTCCTTTTTGAATTAGGTAGCGGCGGCGGAGGAGTGCGAACTTGCTGAATGCCCTTCATTGGGTGTGGCCAGGAGCTAGCAGGGTAGTTCTGGGGTTAAAGTATTGCGGTCTGCGTGCAATTAATGAGTTAAACAGAAAAAACAAAAACCAATCACCATTTCACGGTAGTCGAAACTATGTAATTAATGAGTTAAAAAAAAAAAAAAAAAAAACGGTAGTCGAAACTGCATAGTCATAGGCTGTCACTCGCTGATAGGGTTAGGGTTGTTCTATATGTGCTTGTGTCATTAAGCTTGCGGCCGCGGTACGTTCCCGTATAAACTTCTTCACTACATATGTACCTTGTTCAAAGCCTGATCACCGGCCTGTCTATCCGATCTTTGTATTGATACATCGGATTATCTATGCCTGCTCCATTTGCAAGATTGTCTATCCCTCGTCGCCCCCTCTCCCCCAATGTTTTTCCCGAGATTTCTAATGCTTCTGAATACCTACTCTGTCATACTGGTGCTAACTGTAGACTTATCTCTACGTCAATAGTAGAGCCCTTCTCAGATCGTTTTTTTTTTCCTTTTCACAACGGTGATGTATTTGTGGAGATATATAGGTCAACGCTGACTAGGTTAGCCTTATAACTATCTGTCTTAGGTGTAGGAAATCCAATATGGCGGCATTACTCTTAACCAGTATGAAGGAAAGCTGGCATCCGCCCAGGTAGGGGTCTTGGACTCGTTGGCGAGTGAATTCATTATAAGTGCTACTGCCAAACCCTCTACCAGTAGGGTATACAGGCTAGGCAGGTTGAGACCGTAAATTAAGAATAGATCTAGAATCTTACCAGAGGAGGCGTCGCAGTGGAGCGAACGGCTGCAAAACCATTTCGATCAAGAGATAGGGCTAACACAATATTGGTAACGGTGTAGGTTGGGGATAGAAGCCACATCGCCTTATATGTGTCTAAGACCACTTTAAGTGGCCCACACTTCGCAAACGAGTCGGAAGCACATCGATATCAGTCGCCATCACTCCTATCGGCCACTCTGCACGACACGGCTCGAGACGACACCAAAGTCTAATGATGTCTCAAATTATGAGATGCATGAGCGATCGCGCGAAGCCTCAGAAACACCACTCCACCGCGGGGGGGATATTCTGCACGAATACCTGTATGCAGATTGGCATTAGTACATATGGGCCTTTATCTGTGGTGTATCGTGACAAGCGAGCTTAATGGGCTGGACTAGAAATAAATATTTCGGGGGAAGGACAGGTTCGGAAATCCGAGTGATATACTATGATTTAATATCTAATAAAGCTGGAACAGTTACTTGATCTACTAGCCGAAGGTTTGGACCAACGGGTACTGGAAATTTTATGGACTCCTAGTACGTGTGTGGGGGTTCGCGTTTCGTGCAACCCGCCGGCCACCAGAGATACCCTGAAACGTTTATATATAACTCATATTATGACAACTAGGATATTTATTTACGAGATATTCAAGAAGAGAGTTTCGAGACATTCTCCCTCAATATCTAAAGCTCAAACGATACTCCGAGGGTGCTAGTGTACGTATGGCGTTGGTATTTTGGTGGTTACTACATATCTATATCCATGGCCATATATATACGGCCCCAGGACGTAAATGAGTGGACGTGCCGCATGGCAACGGCTTCGCTGGAGCACAATTATGAGCACAACAACACCAATCGATCTTTTGAAGAGCTGAGAATTTGTAGAGCAGTTATTTAGTGTATAAAGAAATAATAAATGACATTTAATACCTTGTGTACCAACCCCTTGCCGTTATTACAGCCTCCATCCTAATAGCCATACTTTCAACCTGCTTACCAAATAAAGCATCAGGTAGCAGCTCCCAGCAATGAATAAGAGCTGCCTCAATGAGGGGCTTGATTACTTTAGGTGCTCTAGTATCATATATCAAATGGGGGTAGTGTTGATCATAGAGCTTCTTGAGGTGTACTCAAACGTGCTCAATGGGAATTAGAATCTCAAGTGAATAGGCAGGCCACTCCTCTAGATCAACCCCATTCTCCTCCAAACATTGAGTGGTAATTTTGGCAGCGTGTACGTTAGCATTATCTTACATAAGGATTTACATGATACCCTTCTTCCGTAGCTGTGCAAAAAATTGTGGAACCTTTATTGTTCTGATGGTTGGGGCGCTGCGGCGTTACACTGTTGCGCGCGTCCACTGATTTATGTCCTGGTGCTGTACATACATGTATGCATGCTCGCCTCGTCAATTTTAACGAGGGATAGGCCGTTTGCGTAAACGATCCAAGTTCCAGTAACCTGGTTGGCGCCGATCGATCCTCCTATCAACCAATCATACAACTAGAATTTAGAGCCAGATCTATCTGCGCAAAGGGTCTAATGTCACACAGAATGTTTACGTGATAGGTACAAATATAATATGCAGACTAGGATATATTTCAGTGCGCGGAACGAATCAAATACCGTACTGTTGCCTTGATGATATTTGAAAACTGCGTCCGGTGCGTACACTAGCTACATGCAGATGCATGGCATTGGCTCGGGAGTCTCATTCATGCATGAGCGCCGCCATGTAACATGCATGTGAAGGCAGCACAGCAAGCTGCTTATCCGGACGTCTTCTAACCCAAACTCAAGGTCATATGTCGGCTTCATATAACTTGGGCTTTATGATTGATACTCAACGGTATCATACCGACCGCCGCTTTACCTCAATGAGATATCATCTCATTGGTGGCCCACGCTAATTCATAGGGTGTACAGTGGCACATATATATATGATAATACGTTATTGGGAGATTCATTCTCTCATGTACTAGGAGAATTAACGGGCACATGTCATATACTCTGTGTAGGACCTCCACCAAAGGTCCGCGCCGCTAGGGCAGGGGGTACAAAGCAGGATCCATGCATAGGTCACAACATTACCACAAGACCATTATCGGTACGCACGTACACATGGAGTCAGATATAGAACTACATATATGCAAATGTCGTATTCCGCGCGCCGGCACAACGGTATGCGTGTACGCGTACGCATCATAAAATGCATTCCGGTACCGGTGAAGAATATATATGTTCCACTAATACCAGTGGTAACGTTTCTAGATCTGGATCCATGGAGTTTGTTGTTGTTTTTACCTCATGGGCCTAAACCTTCAGAAACCAACTATCTGCAGCTGTGAGTTTCAAAGAATAGACCCTTTGCGCAGATAGAGCTGACTCTAAATCCTACTTGTATGATTGGTTGATAGGAGGATCGGCGCCAATCAGGTTACCAGAATTTGGAGCTGGAGTCTTTTGCGCAAAGGGCCTAATATATCACAAGCCTACTAGTTCTGGAGACTTTAGATGAGAAGCGTGCATAAGAACGGCGATATAGTAATGCTAGAGACAAAAATGAATGCAGGACACAGCACTTTATCATAGTTCTCCCTATTAGTATTGTTAAAATTCAGTACTAGTGCGGCGTTCGATCCTATGGCTTTCTTTTCCACTCAATAGCTCTACAGTTTGACTTACGACGTTTTTTCATGGATGGACATTGAAACTGGATACGCACTAACCCCGTGGTCCAACTAGCTGAGTATGGTCATGTTATAAATAGTATTTATACGACACAGAACCCTATCATGATTTAAAGAAAACTACGGTCTTAAATGTCTCAAGCAGGCACAGCGCTATAACGTTAGGGCCTCTAAAACAGCCAGATTTTGGTGCTGTAGAACCTAGGTCTTCATTATCAACAACTTTGATTGATACATGAAGTTTATACTCGTCCTCGTGTGGATAACCCCTTGGTCGGTTGATTCTATATCATGGGCCAAAAGATTTACCTCCTCGTACTATAGTAACGTCCTGTTGATTGTCAGTTTTGCAATGATGAAGCATTTCTATTCCCATTTGTTAGGAGAGGCAAAGTTGTTAATTTTGACCAGTGATGTACCCCCTATAGCCCGAGAAAGGCAAAAGGAGCTCTTTGTATGAGGTAAGGACTTACCACTTATGTTCATTTTACGACTGCAGTGATAGATCTCTAGCTCCCTAAATCTAGTGTGTGATAATGAACTCAAAAAGAGACCTAGCTAATATGAAGACGAACAACTTCCACCAGAGTACATTCATATAGGATTCGGCAACACAATGGGATTTGAACTCACCGTCCGAACAAGGTTATAAGAGCGCATTAACTATACTATGCTCGGCAACACATTGGGATTTGGACTGAACGCCCAATGCAAGAGATAATGCTCTTGATAGCATAACAGTGAATCATGGAGATCATGGGAACAGATATCAACCTCTCAAGTGTTGGGGTATGAGCCTGCAAGGCATTCTGTCTTTGTGATCTGACATGCCAAGCATGTGTCTGCTTAAAGCAACTATTCTGATTGTGAAGGGAAAAGATCGAGTCTCTATAGATATATGACACTTAAAAACGGACTCATTAGCCAAATAGTCTTCATAGGTAGAGTATTAGATGATATAACCTTTTGTAAATTAACCTAGTTCGTCAATTTAATCATTTCTATATGCCGCTATGTTGCAATTGGATCTTAATAACTTCGATTCTTTGCTGTCTCGTACGCGCAAGACATTCTCTTGAAGTTTATCTGACAGAGAACTAGTACTATACTGGTAAATATTTCCATCTCGTATGAAATTATGCATTATATGGGGATCTTGACAATCTTGCATACGTGTATATATCGAGGCGCTTCAATCGACGATACGTAATGATTTGTAGGGTTCAAGGCGCCCATCTAATATCAATGCTCGATCGGTCAAGTCCAACTCGAGCCGGTGTTTCTCGTGTCCAGTACCGGAAGAGATAAGAAATCAAGAATTGCGCCAGCGAAGCAATTTTGTAGTGGAGATATATCTTTTTGTACCCTGACCCGGATCCCGCCTCAAGATACATCAAGCACCCACTTTCCGCCCCTCCTAAACTTGGTTTCGTTTAGGAGTACCAAAATCATACAGGCAATCCCTGAGGAACGCTTTAAAATTTGGCTGTGGAGCAGGCTTGCACAGTTGATAAACGACGTCTACACATAATATTTAGAAAGCTTATCATCGGTTCAAGCCATTCAATCAAAGGCTGGATTGAAGTAATGGATAAGAGCTGTTTTCGAACGACCCATTGATATCGGACTCTGGCCAACTGGGAACCCTCTACCCGGGCTGTGGTCTGGGAAAAAGTATATAAACTTGGCTTAGAGCTATTCACAACTCACACCATTTCACCCGAATAGTTGACATATGAGAACAGGATTCGACCGAGGTCTATTCGTAAATACCGCGTTATATCTGTACTCAACCCCATTATCAATTGTCTAAATGAGATGACGACTTATATACGTCCGGGAGAGAGTAGTCAAGTTGTCTACGTACTATGGTGTACGATATATAGCAATTACGAGACAACAGATGTCATACACCTCAATGCGCAATAGCGACGCTACGCTAGGAGGAATTACAACATGGTAATCGCAGGGCTGCGGTCTTAGAGTTGGAAATTTCTGACGATGGCGCAGGCAGCATCGCAGCTGAACGTTACCATTAGGGGAATGATCGCCATACAGGGGTTCAGATCAGCTAGCATTCTCGCACCTTTGTTCAAAGTTCACCAGGCCATCGATTGTAAACGCAATATAGGAATTGTGATCTTAGCAATTTCAAGGCATACTCGGTTTTTTTCGCGGTTATATTAATTATAACCACATGGGTAGTGTAGTGGTAAGACTTATTCAAAAGATGCTTTCGTCCCTCAGCCTCACCACGTCCACATACGAGTTTCATTTCGAATTTTCGCTCATAGTTAAAGGTTCTAGTTTTTCTATCAAGAGTGTCAGATTAAGGCTCGATATTACCCAAAAACTTTATCTTCTTCAACAGCACAAAACCCAACCTTTGACTACTGTTATATTTGTCGACCCCCTACGATACATTGAGAACGCCCATAGTACAGAAAAGGACCTAAGTCCTTCTCTTGGAGGTATCGCTAACTCTGAGGGTAACTAGTCCCTCTCTGCTTTCCAATGAACCGGAAAGTTTGCTCTATTAAGTTGCTGAAGGATAGATTGCTGACTTTAAGAACCCGTGATTTTTGCAGTCTATCCGAACCTAGCGATAACAACGGCTAAGCAAAGTAATTGAAGGTACATCTAAGGACTAACCACTATCCGATGAGCTTAATAGTCCACTGTACCGAGCTACTACTTCGAACTCATTGATTGGCCTGCTGAGTTGTTTATCGGCCCATGTAGTTGTAGAACTCTATCAAATTCTCACCTCTGATTGTGAAATTCCCGGAGGGGTACGGTGCTAGTAAATCAGGTTTTCATAACTACATGTATGTATGGTCATCCTTTCTCCCTGTCCCTCTTATGCACACCGAGGTGGTTCTTAACGCTGATAATTCAGTGGTTTGAATCAATTCCTGAATAACTTCTCTTACATTCATATTAGTCACAGATGGATTTGGGATTTTTGGTATACTAACGTGTCCCATTAAAGGTATACTGTCCATCGTCAATCCTTAAGAAGGTCCTGCACTGCAGCCCCGCCACTACGGCCCAACTTCGTACCACTTATAATTAATTAAGTCAAAAATAGTTACGGTCACAGTCACAGCCAAAGGAAAATCGAACGATAGTTGTTGTAACCAGGACAAGGCTAGTAGGGGTAGGCGCAGTGACGAGGACCTCTCAAATAGTCGAGATATGAGAAAAGAAAGACTGTGAGTTCTGTAATTGGTGTTGCAGGATGCGTTGAGTGGTTTCCAACTAATTCAATCTGCCAGTAGGGTTTTGCGGCGGCTTTTCAAAAGGGATTTGTTAAATTTGTAAGGACCTCAGTCGTCCTATGCAGCGCAATCAGTCCCATCCACATCAAATTCTCCTATCACAGGAGTGCACATTTCCTGGGCGCTTAACCAAAGGAAAATATCATAGGAGGGTAGCAGTACCATTACATCAGACCCATGCCTCCGGAATTAATAGTTGAGCGGGGTAATATCTGAAGGGATGCTCCTATTAATGGAAAAAACATCATCACTCGCTCCCGATGTAATGAAGAAGAGTGGGTGGACGCATGAAGTTCGTGGGGGATGATCAAGCCGGCTGCAGGACGCCGACTCTTTACCGATTCTTTTGTTGAAGGCCAAATTCAACCTGATCTTTCCTTCCGCCACCGGCACCACATATGATTTTTTATTTATATAAATGACAATAAGAAAAATTGACCCCCACCGAAACCTATATCGTCTACAGCTTTGGCCGCTGGGATCCGACATGGTGCATGCAGGGAAAAAAGGGTATGCGTATGATTTTTTTTTCTTCTTCGTTTAACTCATTAATTGCATGGTATGCGTATGATTGGGAACCTACAAATGCATACATGTATTCTTGGCAACTCAGTCAAGCTTGAAAATTCAAACTCACTGAGCCGAATTCTACTGATTGCGATATAACAGCGAAAACTTAAAGGATCTAAGTGTTGCGATGGGAATAGGATTAAATAGCGTTGATCCTGGGCACATTTCCAACGATCTCGCCACCCCCCGCCAGAACCCCCTCATGAAACCGTACCTCCGCAATCCGGCCTCAAACTCCGAATCTACCTAGCTATCCCCATATACGAAACGTGCGAAAAATATCATGACCTTTTACACGCCCACTAATTCTACCCCTACTACTCATATCGCTCCGCAGAGTATATGCCAACCTTTTCAGCAATGCAGTGTATTTACTATTGAGGACATTGATGCGGGTACATCCCACACCCAGCATGCATCACCGAATATGATTCCCGGAACTGCTGGTTGTTTGGTGCAGAGAGGAACGTTTACAATCCAAGCTGAGAGGAACACTCAAGGCTCGTTTAATGCTCCATATCACCATTCAGACTCCATCGACCCTCAGCTTCTGCAAGTGCCATCCGTGCAGCCTAACCCCGACGGGAGAGCACTACCACAGAACCAGCGCCATAGCGAAGACTTTTCTATTGTATCGGGATACCATGCAGAGAAGAATGATGACGGAAAACTTGATTGTTTTAAGAATTGCGAACTACGTCGCTATGGCAAGCGCGGGTTTACTAGAAGGAGCAATCTCTTGACCCATCTGAGAAATTGCCACCAGCAAAATATTCCAAGAGGTGGTCGCCACAAAACTCGCAATAAAAGTCAACGCCCAAGAGGAGGTTCGAATCCATCAAGCGGCATAAGAAAAGGAGTATCCGGGATCTATGAGCTTGGGCTCAAGTCTGGAGTAAGAGTATCCCAACAACTATCTCTTATTGCCTAGACTTAGAAAGCAGTGTTCCAGAAAGAATCTTCGTGTCTCAGTACTTAAATCTATTTCTACCCTACGTACCGGACCCATTTCTATTATTTCTATTATTTCAGTTCACTTTTTCATTACTCCTATTACAATTTAGCTTGGGAACTGATGACTGGATGCATATTTCTCGTGTGTCGATGCACATTATACTATATTCCACTCTACCAATTTCTCTTATGTCGGTTGAAAAGATTCTGGTTATTATTGTTCATTACTTCTTCACTTGTGGCGGCATGGATGTATACCATGATTATACTTTAAAACTCGAGCAATCCCTCCGCATAATGAGGATTCTTTCTTGTTTACTGTTTGGGTATATGTTTACTCTTATGAATATATTCAATTTTCTTCGCTCGTCCGAATGTATACTTATGTCTTATGCATCTCATTACAATATATATACAAGCTTGGGAGATACGGGACAGGGATACATGTATGCTAGCCAATTACTGGCTTTCAGGCATACGCTGGCCGCCTTATCTCTTATATGGATGAAACCCCCAAATTCGCAGCTTCCCTCTTTCAGCTAATATTAGCCCCATCTAGTAACTCGTACAAGTTTTCGATTGGCTGTATTGTTATTACCGCAAACGAAAACAAGACTAACTGCGTGCGCGGTCCATGCTGCGAATCTGAGAGCTCCATTCACCCAAAGGGTAAATGATATACCGGCGTCTTCTACAGGTGCTTCTCGAGACTGCTAGTTATGTGTATATGCTGAAATTAAATTTATATATATCAGGAAATAATTTTTGGTTAGTTGAACTAATCTCGGTATGATTTTAAATTTTGTCACATTAATATCTCCATTCCAGGTGATGCCTATACCGATTCAAAGCCGCTGCGCGGCTCATATTCTAGGAGTTGAAGGACTCAGGCTGTGTCGTGGCCCGAGACTTCTCAAGTCTTGATCATGTGAATAATTCATGCTCACGATCACAATTATAAATATATCCACTGTCGATCTACTCTATATATATAGCCAAGTACTAAATCTATTTCAGCGCCAAATACCACGTGAAACAGTACACCCTCCTGAAGTGAGATCTAGATAGAAACCCCAAAATCTAGATCTATTCCGAACAAATCATTAAAATCACACATTATGTACAGTTGTAGATAGTACTTGTAACATAAATACACTGAAAACTTCAATTCCCTAGACAACTGCAGTCTTCGCAGTGCAGATTCAACTTTTCTACGAAATATAACTTGGAAGTTGATCATGAAGTATGATCCAGATTGCTCCCCCGGCGCGATTGTCGAAAGCAGTACACCGCTGATCGCCCCATCTATAGCTAGCTAGCGAGTCCTCACAGCTGAATTAACTCAATTCGTTTTGCAGTATGTGTTACACTCATGTGCGCATTTTACGGTATTGTAGTACTACGCACCCAACGACCACACCTTGACAACCATAAATAGATATGGAAACAGGATTGTATATCCATGAAGCTAGAGAGTTATCGAACCAGTATCTTTGTCCATGGCTTGAATGACAAGGATTGAGAATCGTGTCGTGTGAAACGGACTGCTAGAGCTGCTATTCGCGGTGCGTAGTTATTTTTATAACCTAGCAATACTTTAATACGAGCAAGCCTTGTTCATCCTCGGGAATGAGCTCATATTTTGAGCTCATATTTGGTGAGTTGATTGGCCGGCGAGTTCGGTTTGTACTCACTTGAAGTAGACCTTCACATCGGCATTTACATCGACATCTCTGAGGACGGCAATACCGACAATTATGTACAAACGTAAAACGTATCCGTAAGGAAGAATCAATTACATCTAATCCATGTGTTCATCCATCACAAGACCATGGGAATTATAAGAAATCGAAGTAGTGAACCAAATTCATACTCGCAGCAGCACATGCAATAAGCCAACGACCAGCTTTCTTCGAATTCCCCATAAATCGTACTACTAGTTAACTTTAACTAAATATGTCGTCCTTTACCAGAAAAGAGTTACATGCTCAATTAATTAACCTGCCTACTAACATAAGTATCGATTAACAACCTTATGTTTGAGTCACATGAGTACATGAAGAATTAATCCTTCCTCAATCATTTCCCAAGGATGAGCTCAAACCTTCCCATCGACACGGCCTACCTTACTACTGTGGACTCAGCCCTATCACTAAATATGACATGTTATCGACTTGAGGTTCAGGTAGTGGGTATATCATCCTTAACACTCTGCCTTGGTTGGTGTAATCCAGTCTCGTGCCTGTGGCCCTTATTATATATTGCTGTAAGGTCTCGCAACATCAGCTTGGTCAAAATACGAATCAACCATACGTACAGTCACTCATCAAAAGTGTTCGTGATTCACATCAAAGTTAGTCAGTGCGTAATGTGCTCTACCAAATTTGCGGTCAAATTTAGGGACTACTCGTCTTTCACAGCGTTTGTGAACACAACCGCTATTGCATACACATAAAAAATAGCCAAGACAACCTTTTTGTATGGCATGCAATAGCGGTCGTGTTCACAAACGCTATGAATAGACGAGTACTATATAATTTTATTCAGTGAGTGACAGAGAATAAAAATACCATGAATGTCTAACATTGATTTTGGCCACCATTGACTATCGCTGTGTTGATGTTTGAACATTTCAATGGGCACTTTGAGACCTGACTGAGCCGGGTATGTCACATTAAATCAGAATCACGAACACTTTTGATGAGTGGTGGCCGTATGGTACCCCGGTCTGAAAGGTTACGACATTTTAATCACTTATAACCTCACCACTATCCCATAGGAGGATGAAAGTTTCCGAACTTGCAACCTGGACTGTGCACGACTTAGAGAAGAAATTTTCTAGCTTGCTTTATACAGAACAGACCTGCAGAGCCAATCAAGAATTTCTAAGAATTACCACACTATGTTAGTGAAGGTTGGAAAAGGGAGGTCGCATGTTTGACAAGTTTCATCCTACCATGGGATAAAAAGATATCAAGGTGAGCGTTGTATCTAGCTCTTCTGTTGGTATATTTTGTTGTGGTGGTCATGAAATTAAAAGCGCCAAGAGATAACAAAGCGGAATAATAATATACCTACTTATACCCCAAAAAAGCAAATTGATCTGCCTGAGACCACTTCCATAGGTTGCTGTGTCACATAAGACTAGGCTACCATGCCGAACGAATCATGAAATCTCAGGATCTAAGCAATTTCTTTCTCAGCACTCTATCGTTTAGTCTGACCAACCTCCCCCCCCCCCCGCAACAGGAAAAAAAAAAACCCGGCCGTGACTTTACTAACAGATCTCCATTATCTCTCTTATCAAATGATATATGTTCCATGCAATTTGAATTAGCCTATAGTAGGGGGTCAGCAATATGACGGACGAAGTTAAGGGGGTAACTCATGAGTAGTGTCAATAATATCTTCTCAGCCCTGCATGAACATAGATACTTTCCTAGCCCTGCATGAAGATCCCTTCCTGGAAGCCTAAAATAGAAAATACAATCATTTTCAGATCTAGTGATCCTCCGATTTGCTCCTCTGAGCTGATCAATGCTAGTAGTGAGAAGTGTGTTCAGGTAGCTGAGCTGAAGGCCCTGGGAAAGGGCGTTTATGCGGCATAATCTAGACAATTCTTTGATGTTTTGGGTTACATTAGAGTTGTCTAGAATCCCCTCTACCTTGAGGTAGGGCAGAATTCGGGGCGGGGCAATGGTTGGAAAACCTCTAGGCAATGTCTGTTTCAGACTATTGTAGAAGAATAGGCGGCTTCGCAGTTCTATTGGCACAATCTTCAACCATAGATATCTTTAACTTTGTTTTTAGCCCACCTTCAACTGTAGAATGGCGTGGAAACGAGTCTTGCCGGATATTTCTTTTCCATAACTGAGTCGTTGAATATCCATTTGTGAGATCAGAGCACGCACCGTCAACTGAGCTCAAACCTGGAGGTATGTACACGTATGCTTGTGTGCACAGTATATTCGAAACGTAATAGAAGTGAGTCGATCGTGTAACAGAACAGGTTCGATTATATTCAAGCAAGGCATATGGCTCGAGAAGCTATGGTGGGTAGGTGTGTAAACTTCGGCGTTTGCAGCCAATCAATCAATAGAAACTTGGAGATCTACCCCCATAATGGTCCTAGCGCCTAGCCTAACGGTGGAATTCTCCCCAATTCCTATAAAAAAAGAGTTCCTTTGAAGTTGACACACCCACCCCCTATGCCTTCTCGCACCATAGACTGTGTGAGCCTTCACACGTGGCACACTGTGAAATCAGCTTCGGACTTAATCACAAGGATACCTATCTATCCCGACCTGTGATAGATACAGAAGTTTTCTGCAGCTGCTCTCGATCAGAAAGTTTCATCTTCTGCAGCTGATTGCGTTGGTAGAGTCCTACTATGCATAGCATTAGCTCATGGGGGAAATTATGATTTCGAGTCACCATTTTTACCTGAGAGCGATATCACCTCCTGCCATCCTAGGCTACCAATAGAACTACACCTCTAAATAGCTCTGGAAGCCTTCTGTGGACTCTTTTGCTCGGTATGATAGAAGAGCGTGACTCAGGAAAGTCCCTTGCTGTTAGTTTACGTACTCTAGCAATGAAAGATCACAGACCGCGCGGACCAAGCAAATCCAATGACGCTACTAACAGTAGTTACCGGCATACTTGGCAACAGAACGGCAAGTTTGCAGGGAACACATCATAGTCACAGTCTAGTCTTGAACTCTCTGGTAGCGGTGAAGTCACTCTCGTCTCCTATTCTACCAACATTTTGCGCTATGCTCTACTGACACAGTCACAATATCTCTATCGGCAATCTAGGTACACACAAAGGGGCAGCAAAATTGATCGGTCTTCGGGGTTGCATCTATGGGAGAGATATTCGGACGGGTAACTACCTGGGTGATCCGAGAACGCGCATAGTTATCATCTGCGTATGATGCGATAGCCTTATGTACATCAACACCAAAGGCTTGACTTGATTCAACCAACACAAACTGCCCCACGATACCTCTTTCTTTGTGGTCTATGCTCAAGACTGCTGTAAGTCGGTAGTAGGTGAAGGGGTGGAAACCTAGATATTACTGGGAAATCTCCGGGGCCGCTCTGATATGAAGTGGTTTGTTGAGTGACATCTTTCATCCCTTGAGGCAAAAACTTATCAACTAACCTGACTTCGATTTGATCAGCTTCCATCGACGGGACAAATGGCCTAAATGACTTAATCTCGGCAGCTTCGGGGAGGCGAAGAGGGCATCTGAATACTGAACAGTGAGGTGTTAGGGCAGATGTAAATACAGGTATAGATCAACCTACTCTACCTTACTGGGTGATTTAACTACGTGCTCGAAAGTTACTTTCACAGAGGCTCGCCAGCATAAACAAGTCGGTAATATAATGTCGTTTCCTAAAGTTATTAGATATGCCGCATTCTGAACTCACAAGAACTATCAACCCACCGCACCGTCTACAGAAGCTCATCAGTCACTATATACGAACTTATACTTAGAAATAAGGAGACTTCACCCTCGCATTTACAGAACAGAAGTCAGGATAGTCAAACGTGCATACCTCGTTGCCCATTTTTCACGGTCTCAACCGAACCAACGATACAAGGTTCACCCCTTTCGGGCAGGGAGGTGGAAAGGCTCTAGTCGTGGAAAAGGATATAGAGAATCATCGGCCCTCCTCGAGGGCTGAGAGGCGGAATTTCTTTGCCCACCTAACCGAACCTATACTTTTCCTGTTTTTATCTTTTATCTTTTATCCTGTTTCCTGTAGCATTAATACTACTATCTGTCTATAAATACAGACTAATGGAATTTGCAATGCACTAAGACTCCCAACCGATCGAGAGGTGAGAAAATGTGCCTACCTGAAGTTTATATGAAATCTTTAATCAACCAACTTGGACTGGAGACTTGATCTTCGGCTAAGCTATCACTCCATGATGTGCCTCCATATATCTTCTAAGGTTAAAATGTGTAGTCCCGGTGAATCATGTCTGTAACTCCCATCCCGTGTTCCGAGCTACACACTTCATGAATTACCAATTGATCAATTGATACTAGGTTCCGAAGATGTCAGGCAATCATAGAATATCACTCGGCTCTATCTGCCACTGATTGTTGGGTACTTGGCTTTCTAAATGATATCAGATCCGCATAGACCAGCTATCCAAGCCTGTGACGCCGATACTTGTTGCTGCCCTGTCAGTACTTACCTAATTTATGGTTATATAGCTAGCTGATATATATAGTTACACTCCCTGCGATTGCCGATAAAGGTTAATTCACCCAATCCGCGACCCCCGCGCCCTACTTTTCCAAACCATTCTTACGCCCGTGAACTACTCTTTTGGGGTGGGCATATGTTGTGTCAGGCAAGCCTTTACTTTCTTGTTCCCGAGACGGATAAAACCATTCAAGCTGCCCGAGGCAGCATGACGCAAATACGCACACCTTCCTCTTCGCGTGTGGACCGCACCCTAACTACTCTGCTCAAAGGTTACTGAGGTACATCTATGGAGCGGAACAGTTATCTCGTCTCATACTACGATCTTCTCTTAGTCCGCGTGGCGGGCGAGATTTGATTCATGGAGTATCACTCGCCATTGTTTATTGGATGGGAGAGATTATGTAGCTGTGCCCGGGGTTGTGGTTCAATGATACCTAGGTGTAAGCCTGCCTTGGTGGTAATTTGGATCTACAGAGGTTGTGAGGAGACACGGTGGACGAATAGTAAGACGACCTAGATAACGTTGCCTGGTTACACATGTGTTCTAATCGTCTTACATAGGCTAGAGGTGCGACAACGTATATAATAGCCTAAGATTAACGAAACTACATCTTACCCACATGATCGCCCGCCGTATATCAATGTTCGCGTTAGTCACCGCGAGAACCACCGGTGCGAACAGCCTTCCGGAAGCTAACAATTCAACAACATATGTTTAACTTTGGTCCCCTCGGCGTTGTCTTTGTCCATCATATGTATGAGCCCCACAACATTTCATGGCCTTATCTCAGGGCAAATATTGTCTTCATTTTAACTAACAGAACCAGCCTATAGACATTATATACAATTTTATTCCTCCAAAACTCCGGCCCGATCTACTCGTTTACCTTTCGCCTGACCGCTTGCTTAACAAGTGAAAGGACGAGGACCAGGAATGGTGTAGCTGGTAACAACCGGCCAGTAGATCTAAAATACACACACCCGTTAGTGACACTCTGGCTAATCGACACTGACAAAGAAATAGATCACTCACGTTGATTGTGATTCCCGGGTCGGAGCCAGCATAGGCTCCGGGGAACGACACAGTGGCCGGGCTAGCAGAGCCGCCACCGGTAATATTGATCTGCGCACACTCCATGTAGAACTGAGCACCGGGGTATGAGCTAGCGCCGTGGAGGGCGATGAGCTCCGCACGGAGAAGGTAGTTTCCGGATGGGATGCACGATGGGATCGTGATATCGACCTTTCCCTTGTTGTTGACAAGACGGGTCACCGCCCAGACACCAGAGGAGTCGAGGCCGTCCTCGTAGATTTTGAACCCTAAGAGAAAGGGAATTAGCTTGCTATTTCCTGCGTGGAGAGTGAAGGGAGAGGAGAGGGTTACATTTGAGGCCTGTAACAGTGGTAGTGAGCGCAGAGTCGACCTTTGCGAGGTAGACCATGACGGGCCCAAGATGGCCAGGTGAGATCGGGTCGTCTCCATCGGTGGAGACGGCACCGGCAAGGGTGTGATGCCATTCAGTGGTTACCTTTCCACCGGCAGGGACATTGATGATAGTTGTGGGAAGGGGGGTACGGTAAGGGTTGATTCCACCGTTGCAAATAATGTCGTTGGAGGTCACATCAGAAATCGGCTTGGAGGTCGTTAGTACGCAGTAAAGAGCGGAGATAGGAAAGAGGCGTTAACATACCCCGTCGTACTCGGGGACACGGATACCAGTGGTGTGGCCAGCCGAGACGCCGTTGACATATAGCTCCTGGAAGATGGTATGGGCTGAAGCAGTGCTGGCAAGAGCAGCCGCAAAAAGTGCAATTGAAGTCTTCATGGTTATGGAAAGAAAAAAATGGCCCAGCCTCGTACGGGTTGAAATGAATGGGAGAAGTGGTTGAAGAATGGGATGAGGTGCAATAATGCGTTTCCTTCGCTCTCTTTATATTGTGTTTTCTCCCCTGATAAGTAAGCTGTACTCAATATTATCCTCCTCCCCTGCAAGAATCATATATATATTAACCTACTTCTTCAAGGTCGGCGCTCAGATTATTGTCGCGCGTACAATACACCCTAGTAGTGTGTTGTCACTCATTTCTACATATTGCCGAAGGATCAAAAGAATCTTTTCAAGGTTTATCTATTTTCCCCACAGAGAAACGGAGGTGTCGGCAGAAGATGCCATCCATACAGACGCCGTTCCAGTTTCCCCTTGGCCTACTTGGCTGATGACAGTACCTTAAAGCTTGTTGTGTGGGGCTGGGGCGCCGTTCCGGTAGTAGCAACCGTCGGTTTCTCGTCCCGACTGTAGGAACAAGGTGTCGGGAATTGATAAGTGACAGGGGTGTGTTTTATCCGACGGCCCTTGGTTACCGTACCGGCGCCATGGATATCTAATCTGTATATAGGAAACAACAGTCAAGGATGCTGATCTCGAGTTGATGAAATAAACGCCCGCGAAAGGAAAACCCCCGCGAAGCCCGGTCCTAGACAGTGGAGGTTGGAAGTAAAGTTGAGGGTCTGTGCGGTACTATGGAATGGGGTTCTAGTAAGCGATAATTATCACCTTATTTTTTCAAGACATGGGCATATGGTTGACTACTATTAGGGATTTGGGGCATTCATTGCCTTCTGCGTAGCTACGTGTGGTTTACCACCAGTCCTCGACGTCGTCGGAGTCGGAGTCGGATGATGCCAAGCATACAGAAGCTTAATTAAGCAGTTGTATGTAGCTAGAGCAACGGAAACAACAGCCTTTCGAAATCCAGACAACCACACTCACTATTGTCGTATTTAAATTTTACATGGAGGCCGGGTCAATACGATCACAAGACAGTGCTATATATCCGCCTCAAGATCGCTCTTTTACCCCACGGCCAACCCCGCTCAAGCACTGCTTGATCTCTTAGCCAGACTCTGGATCTCTTAGCTAGATGTGTGGCGCCTGCAAAGGCCAGCCTTCTGTTTCTTGGCCCAGAATGCTGACAGAGTTTTGCAATGCAAGACGAGAGATTTATATGAGGGTTAGGGCTGTGCGACATGAAAGTTTTCGCTGGAACTTTTATTTTTACAAATGGATATATATATACTAGCTAGTGAGTTATATCATCTGCAGAGCACATTTCCTTAGTGATGAACGTCGCTGTGTTTGCATCTAGCCATAAGCATAACAAAATCCAAAGGAAGACAAAATGTAATGGCCTGCTTACTGATACTATTATAGCAGTTCTTATATATATATATATCGCAATCCAGCCTATTAAATGTGAATGCTCATCTATATTCGTGTTACTGACTGGAACCAATACATCGCTCCCCCTGATTGGCTGAAGTAACAGGCCCAGGTCTGCGGTGTCACCAATCAACTCACTCCTCCGGGAGCCCCGGGGGAGCACATACATATATATCTTGGATCTATATCTTTGCTATCCTCAAAGACACAAATTACATGTATGCATGCACGTGCGCTCGTCCAATGCAGCAATTTTTGTGATTTTCGTTTATGTTCACATGTAAGATTGGGATGACGATGCGGTCTAGCTACTATATAGGCTCCATGGAAGGCTGTGGAAGCAGGAATAATGTATCGATGATGACATTTCCCATTCCCCCGGCCCCTCCCTTATCTATTTCTGCACAGCTGCAGCTGGACGGCGCACTCCTTGAGTTGAGCGCGCGGGGCGGGGGAGGGGGTATCGAGCTATATAGCTGCACAGATTGCGGGGGAAAGGCGGCGCGTGTGGGTGTTCATCTGGTTTTCTTTTGTCAGCGAGCTGTGTGTTCTTGCTCATGTCCTTCTTGTAATAATGGCTGGGCGGTGAGGGTTTTATGGCGCTTTTTTCGGTTTGTTTCTTGGGTTTTTAGGAGACGGTTTCGTCTCTGCTTGGCTTTGGGGTTTTCTCTCTCTCTTTTTTCTTTCCTCCGTTTGATTCCATAGACTTTAAGGTTGGGAGGCCGAGGGTGGGTGGTTATGCGTGTGTGTCTTGTGTATAAGAGGCTATGCTATGCGCAAGCGGCCATGATCATAAAAGTAGTGAATTATAAGCTCAAGAAAACGGACCACCCGAGAATCCACCGAGGGAGGAGTTTTCAAGTCTTGGCGTTGATTTTTGATTGCTGTCAATTCCCCACTTTGCACCTTCCCCCTGTAGCTTTTGCCTGTGCCTGTGGAGAAGGGAGGGAGGGAGACGCGGCCTAGAGCACTCCAGATTCTGTAGGACGGGAACATGGCAGCTCGGAACCCGAGCTGCTACCTGACTAAGCAGTCGGGTGGTGGGGCAGGGGGGCAGGGATGTGCGAGTGATGGCCTGTGACTGCATTTGGGAGGTGGTGGGATACAAGATACACACAGGAATGTGTGTGCGTGTGCTTGGGTTTCCGGCTTTGATTTAATCGTACCCACCAGCGCTGTGTGTATATGCGTCTGAAGGCGGTATGGAGCTGTCCTGAGGGGGGGAGAGGCTATTCTGGAAGTCCAGACTACTTACGTACCCTAGATCGCCAGTGCTGGAATGTGAATGTGAAGCTATAGAGGGGGTTTTTCGCGCGCGAACCACTGTGTTTATATACTACAGCCATACATGCATATGGGGGGGGGTGGGGCAAGGGAAATTCCAACTACATGTACTGATAGACTACGTGTATCTACATATGTGTACATGTATGTACATATGTACATACCATCGCCACATCCAGATCCAGATCCAGATCCAAATCTGATCTGATCTGATCTGCTCTGGCTAGCTGCGGCCCTCGGACATCTTGCCCCCGCCACTGTCGCCGCCACCTGCCCATACCCACACCCACACCCATAGACAGCCGGTGCTCCCCCCCCACCCCGCATGGAGCCCGGCGGCGCCACCCCGCGGGCAGCAAGACCCGAAAGCTTGGTCGCGGATGCGGGTGGGCCTCTCTTTGTCGCGAGCGAGACACCATCCAGTCTGGGATGCGGCACGCGCAGACAGCCCTGTGCGCGGGTATGGCAGTCCCAACCATCTAACCGTTGCCCCCGCTCCCTCAGTAGGATGCCGCGCGCGCCGGTGTGGCTGTGGCGCGGAGGGATGCGGTCTGCGTGTGGGGTGGTTAAGCTTATCGGGCGTGCTTGTGTAGGTGCATGGAGTGCAGTAGTGCAGTAGTGTAGTAGTGTAATAGTAGAGTATACCGCCGCTACCTCGGTGTGTGTCTGCGCATGCCCAGGCTGGGGGTTCAGGCTGCTGTCGTGGGGCTGCTTGTTGCGCGTGCAGTGGAGTGGAGTGGAGTGCAGTGGGCATCGCTTCTTGGTGGGGTAGACGGTAACTAGCTTAATTGAGCCTCACCCCACCCCACGCGCCATCACGTGCCTGCACGCATTGGCGCGTGTGCACGCACGTGTGAGACATGCACAGAACACAGAACAGACACGGACAGAGCCTCATCCGCCGCCGTTGCCACCAGCTAGCTGTCATGTCCTGTCAGACTAGCTAGCCTCAAGAACAACAAGGGCCACCAGCTTGTTCGTGAGCAAGCTTCAATCTTTTATTTACAGGAGAAGCTCGCTATAAGAATACGGACGGGACCGGGATTTCATATTCCTATAGCATATTTATTCTTATATGTAGTACGTAGAATAGTACATAAATTAACTCATGGGACCACAAACACTTATTCTTATAAGGTGTTTATTCTTATTCGCAGTATTCTTATAGCCAGCTTCTCCTGTATCACGTCGTCGTGTCTTCCCCCCGTCCCAAACACTGGATGGAGTATATATGTCCTTGGTGGGAAACAGCAGCGCGGAGCAACGGCACAGCTGGGCTTTGAGACGCGCTTAGTTACTTGTTTGGATCTATGCTAATATAATATTCCCACTTGATCTTGTGCGTGGAGGGCTCTTGAGATAAAGATTAACTATCTACATGTACTACTATCCAATCCAACTACACTCGTCTAATGTAGCCCCCCCCTCCCCCCCCCTGCGTATATACATCTCGCGCCTCTGAAACCGGGATCCCGTTTTTCGGTCAGTCATGCAGAACAGGTGGGTGGGTGGGAGGATCCCAATGCCGCGGTGTATGCTGGCCGCCCTGTGTGTGTAGAAGCTGTATACCCGTTGCGTGTTCCGGCCCGGGGGATGTTAGAAATCGGCCTCCTAGGCAATACTCCAACTATTGATCATGAGAGCGAGCTTAACCAGCATCATCTAACCTCCTGGGCGGCGAAGAGAAGCGTTCTGGGGGGGGGATCCTAAGTAGAGTAAAGTAAGCTCATCCCGCTAATCTACTGTTAGATCTACTCTACACAGCCAGCTTATACACACAAATCCATCAAACACGCGCACGGGGGTTATCCACCGGATGAGGAGGAGGAGCTACAGACCCTCCACGAACCCCAACCCAACCCAGCCATAACAACCGCGCTCAACTACCACCCCAAAGCAATCGTAGAAACCGGGCACCCCCCCTCCGGATCCTCCCATCCCCCCGATCGTCGAAGGACGCGGGGAAAGAGCAGCGAACGCTATCGTCATGGACCCATTCCAGAGCTGGCCTCGGGGGAGAACCTAGGGCAGATTGTGTGTAGCTTAATAATGGAATACGAGCTGTCTGGTGGGGGCGGGGGTGGTGGGCGTAGATACGCGTATGTGCGGTCATTGAGAACGCGTATCGATTGATGATGCTGCAGCTTGGATGCAGATGCAGATGTGGCCGACCGACTCGACTCATAGCGTACGGGGGGGTGCGTGACGGCAGCTGGAGGTGCAACGTCGGGGGGTTATCGTGCGTGCGTATCAGGAATCGAGACGAGACGAGAGGAATTAGAGTGCTGACCCAGGGGCCGTTGTCCCCTCAGATGAGCCCCGCGCCAAGACTCGCCTGTTCGTGCGGGGCCCATGCCAAGACCCGACGTGACGCCCCACGTGACACACGGCCTCCCCCCGAGTGACCGCTGGTGACACGGGTGATAGGCTGTGACGCAGACTGCTTTGGCGTAGCGTCGATAGCGTGATGTGGGGCGCTCGTATTACTTGGAGCCCAAGAGGATCCGGAAGAAGGAGGGGGGGAAAAGCGGGGTAATAGAAACTACATACATTCATCCATCCATCCATCCCTCTTGCCCAACCTCCTTGCCCCCGGTGTCGCTTAAGCGCTGTGCATGTGTTTTCGAGATTCAGGTAATGTAATCATTTCAAACAGCGAGTGTTTCGTGGTCTTGCAGCTTGAGTCACCGGCCATCAGGTTGATTAGTAATGCACGCGTAGAGTGTACTCCGCAATGTCCTGTCGACGCGACTCACATCATACTGCATACCATACCATACCATACCATACAAGAAGCAAAGATGCGCCAATTGCAAGCTTCCAGCCTCCAACGTGTGCGATCCGTAGCTCACGGTTATTGAAAAAACAGGTCTGTTTGGTCGGTGTAGAGTACATATGTACATGACTGCAGCCCCCAGCCGGTTTGCTGTGTTGCGTGACATTTATAATCCGGGCGCCGATCCTCCCTAGAGTGGCAGGCGCCGGGTGGCACCGGTCTGCAACTTGCCGAAACTCGGACGTTTGGCGTCATTGACCTGGTCCTGGTCCAAGATTAAGACTCAGACTGCTGCTCTGAGCAGAGTGGGGGGGGGGGGGGGCTGCTACTTAATGGGCGTGATAAGCTACGGTTCTGTTTTATCCCTCAGTTCAATTGATCAATCCCCCCTCCGCCTCCTCTATCATATACACGTACACTCAATTCATCACGAAAACAGCCCAGCAATGTCGTTTCCAAAGAACGCTACGCTCTCCCCGGTGCCCTTCAAGATTGATGTGCCCCAGAAAGAGATTGACGACTTCAAGGCGCTCCTGCGATTGAGCCAGCTTCCACCGCCAACCTGGGAAGCCACCCAGCCAAAGTTCGGCGTACAGGGGAAATGGATGAGCGAGACGAAGGAGTACTGGGAGACAAAGTTTGACTGGTACACCCTGAACCCCCCAATCCTTACTTCCGCAGCCGGCTATGATATTGATCAAACACCCCCACATCTACAAGGCGTTCCCACGAGGCCGCGATAAACAAGCACCCACAGTACATGGTCCCCATCACCTCCTCGCTGGGGGCCACCATCGACATGCACTTCATTGCGCACCTCTCCTCCGACCCGGATGCAGTGCCGCTCTTGCTGCTGCACGGCTGGCCGGGCTCCTTCATTGAGTTTCTCGACCTGCTTGATATCCTCTCGGCGTCTACAGCGCCGGCCTTCAACATCATTGTGCCCAGCCTTCCCGGGTACGCCTTTTCGTCGGGTCCGCCGCTGGACAGGGATTTCGACCTCACAGAGGTGGGCGAGATTCTAAACACGCTCATGGTGGGGCTGGGCTTTGGAAAGGAGAATGGTGGGTATATATCGCAGGGGGGCGATATCGGCAGCTTTCTGTGCAGGCTGCTGCAGGAGCACTTTGAGGACTGCAAAGGTTTGTTTCCCCCCCCCCCCTTCAAGCTGGGGTAAATGGTGGGGCGAGAGAGAAATTGAAAAACGCAAGTGCTGACAGAATGTGTTTTTGATTATAGCAATTCATCGTAACTCCCCCATGATCCCCTTGCAATGCCGCGTGCATGTTCTGTAGCTCATGAGTATATTATAGTCAACGCATTGTTTACCACCGATACATACCCCACCGAAAACCTCACCCCCAGCGACCTCAGCGGCCTCGAGCGTGCCCATGCCTTCCGCACAACGGGGGGCGCATACGGCCTGACGCATGCCACGCGTCCCAGCACAATCGGCCACGTGCTGGCCAGCAGCCCGCTCGCGCTGCTTGCATGGGTTGGCGAGAAACTGCTGGAGTGGACCGATGAGGACCCCAGCACGGAAGCCGTGCTGAGATTGGTGACGCTGTGGTGGTTTACGAAGACGGCGGCTAGAGCGATTTACCCATACCGCCAGGTAGCCCCCCCCCCCCATCCCTAGCTTCGCCTATGGGGTTTAAATCAGTTTTGAGGTCCGGTATTGACACTGTTTGCTGTATGACAGGTATTCCAGAAACTTGACTCTGCGAAAACGGTGTGGAAGAAGCCGGTGGGCTACTCGATGTTCCCGAAAGAGATTGTGCCCACGTGCAAGATCTGGGCCGAGTTTGAGACGGGGGGGAAGATGGTGTGGTTCAAGGAGCACGAGACGGTACGTTCCTCTTTTTTTTCTTTCTCTTTCTTTTTAAACCCAGCTTCTTTGGTGCAGGAAGCTAACGGGGCGGCGTTTAGGGCGGGCACTTCGCGGCGATGGAGAAGCCAAAGGTGTTAGCGGAGGGGTTGGTGGAGTTTGTTGTGTTTTTGCAGGGGTTGGAGAAGTAGTAGGGTAGCCAGAGAAAGTCGGGACGGGATGTATGTGATGTTGGTCGATTGCAATGCGTGGTGGTGGTGGGTTTGTAAGGCTTGTGTACGCAAGGAATCCCATACTTGATGTTACTTCGCGCCAGTAGTTGATGTGTTCCTATCCCTGATATTACTGTGGCAGTCAATAAATATATCATGATCACTACTCTAGCTGGCTGCGGATAGTTATCATACCCCGGCTCAGGGCTTGGCGACGTGTGCAGCTCTATTAGTAAAGTGAGACCGATGATATATTGGATGCTTCAATACCAGCTGTGGCGATTGTAGCTATCATGGTGTTTCGGTCTATTTTGTTCGGCAGATGGTCGTTTTGCGGGCTCTGAACTCTTGAGCGTGTCGAAGTGGTTGTGGTGAAGCCAGAGTTGTGCGTATCCAGCCCTTGACACACTACTGGTCAATGATCAGCCACCTGGGAGCTCATGGAGGTAAGGATCTACATGCTAACCTATCAAGATCTGCGCATGCGGGGCTGATTCCCCCACGATGCCAATGTTGAGTAATCATTCTGAAACCTTGTTTACAACTTGGCGAATGGGATATGGAGTTGCTACCTGCGCACATTGCGATTGTAACGAGACAGCAGGGGTATAGGCCAACCAGAGGCAGTCTTTGAACGCCAATATGCAAGTTTTGGTGTAAAATATCTCTGCTGCAGCGCAACATACTCTAGACTATATTCAGTAGAAGCCTGTTATTTGCTGGAGGAAGCTTACCCTGCCCCCCAACTCTTGCTGGTTTTCGACTGCCGCCGCTGTGTAGGGGTTCAGATGGATTGTGTTTCTTGACCAAAAACCCCTGCGCAGCGATCGAGTATTTGTGGTATTAACATTCCCGTACACGAAAAGCAAGAGGGTTATCTGACTAAGTGTACGGTCCAAGCTGCGATTTTGGTCCTACAAAGACACGAATTGATGTTGATGGTCGTCTGAGGTTTATTCCAATGGATGGAGATTTCGGGTCTGGCTCCAAGTTGGCGGTTTAGACCGAGCAGCTCCAGCAATTGAAGGTGAGGATGCGTTTTCTCGGCTAAATATGGTGGTACAGAGACTTCGATCTTTACGTAAGACCTCTATTGGCTGGAACAGCGCCGTATGGATTGAATAGATGACAGCGCAGCGTTTCTTACATATGGCAGACGTAGGTTCTGTTTTCCTCCATATCATTCTCACTCATCAAACACCCTTATAGTACGACAGTCGATTTAGCATTCGTTCGGAATATCTTCTTCAAATGATACATTGGGACTATTTACTTCTTCTCGCTGGCAGTTGCCAGCTGCTCTTCGCAAGCGATCCACAGCCCCGTTTTTCCGGGGTTTTGCTGGTAACTGCAGCTGCTCTGGGCGTGAGTCTACGCGAGCACGAGGCTCCGTGGGCTTTGCCAGGAGCATGGTACGCTGGGTCTATCGTTTATGCTACGCTGAATTTGGTAGTTTTTGCTCTATCGCCCGCACAGCTCCTACTGTTATTCATTCTGAAAAGCGGGACGAAACCCAAAACGGGCATCGTTGTTCACCACCCTAAGTCCAAGGACGACCTAGAAAAGATCCATGTGGAGTGAGTTACTCGCCCGAGCTGTGGCGTAGTATTGATAAATGGTAGTATCGTGGCGGTTCATGGACTAGGATCGAATCCGGATTGGGCTTGGACCCACGGTTCGGGGACGATGTGGTTGAAGGACCTGCTGCCGGAATGTTTTCCCAATGCCCGCATCATGGCGTTCAATCACAATTCAAAATGGAATCGAGATTCACCAGTCAAATCAATAGAGCATTGTGGGAAGGAGCTTCTTGACAATTTGAATCTCGTGCGTAAGGTATGTCCACCTGTACTAGAACAGCCTCCCGATTGTATATAAGTACTTGTACAGCCCTACCTTAGCTTAAGTACATGTACTTTGTCAAGTATCCATACCCCAAGAGAAGATAATACACTTTTATATTATATATAAAAGAAGTTCCCGGAGTTCTAAATTCACTTTTCTACATCGATTCATTGTATTCATTCAGGATGTTTGCTAAAGTTTGCATAAGGGTGTTGAAGAACGACCGATAATTTTTATTGGACATAGCTTTGGGGGCATTATTATCAAAAAGGTACACCCACATTCTTCATCGCCGTGGTGCGGAGTATTGTATCTAACCCGTTTTAGGCGTTAGTCATTGCCGGCAGTAAGCATAGAAACGATTCTCGATATAAGAGTTTTGAAAAGGTTATCACTGGCATTATATTCCTGGGTGTTCCCCATGATGGATCGCGACTAACAGCCGTTGGAAAAATTTTATCTCATGGAACATATTGGCTCGGGTCGAGCACTGAGATTCTCGAATCTCTTAAACCTGGAGCACGAGAGCTCAGGGAACTTAATAACACTTTTCTCACGGGCTACCGGGGTGGCCTCAAGATAATAAGCTTTTGGGAGATGCGAATGACGAAAATATGGAACATACCGCTACTACAGGTGAGCAGATCATGACTAACATTGGGGAAATTCGAAACAACATCACTTTCTAACTCTATTATCATCGTTGAGGCCGTGGACGAGAACTCGGCTACCATACCGGGCGAAATAGGAATTCCTCTTGACCTCGATCATGTCGGCATGAACAAATTTGAGTCTGAGCAGGATAACTTTTATGGATTGGTGAAGGGGGAGCTGGATAGAATGGTCGGAGATGTTTTAAAAGGTTGTAAAAATATTCCATGAAGTTCAAAAGTCTCGACTAGATATTTAGAAGCTGTTACTATGGAAAAGTTGAATTGCGCTCGAAGAGCTATCTTGGATAAAGCCTGGGTTAGCTCTTCGTCCGAAATATACTATTTTATGCAGTATCAGCTTCAAAATTTCTGATTTTATATCTGGAGACCCGAATTAACTCTTTCGTGGCTGTAGAAGTAAGAAAGACCGAAGAGATATTATCTAAAGTACTCAACGATGAAATGAGGGGTATGTTCCAATGATATAGTTTGACACTTAAGCCTTAAGAATCTCTATCTAAGACCTCGTTCCATAACAGATTGCCTTGAGACCTTGATCTTTGACAGAATGGAGAGCCGTCGAGATGATGTAGATGACGCGGAGGCTTCTACTTTCGAATGGATCTGGACAAACGAAACGTTCCTTGAGTGGGATGTAGAGAGCTCTGGGGTATTCTGGGTGCTCGGTAAACCCGGAAGTGGCAAATCAACCTTCATTAAGTACGTCCTCGATGGGTTCACACAATACAAAGAGGATGGGTCTACTTTCAAGCCAACGATCGCCAGTTTCTTCTTCCACAATCGAGGAGGAACTCTCGAAAAATCTTCGCGAGGCTTTCTTCAAACTATTATCCACCAAATACTCCTTGAAAACCCTTCACTTTTTGGACATATTCTTCCTGAGTACAGAAGTCTTAAGAAAAAACTTAGTGATGGTGGAAAGATACAATGGCCACTATCCTCATTGTCTAAGACCTTAAAAGCTTTGCTTGTGGATCCCTCCGCTAGGACCGTTTACATATTCATTGATGCAATGGACGAATGTGAAGAAGGGTCGAAGCAACCCATGAAAAAGCATTTGATGGAACTTGCAATGACCTGCACAGATGCAAGATTGAAGATATTCGTCACCAGCCGTCCAGAACCCTGGCTAACAAGCATAACTACATGTAAAACTGTGGCGAAAACCCTTCGCACTATCACCTTCCAAAACCTCAACCAGAATGACGTGGAATCCTATATCAATAATCGGGCTAGTAACCTTGAAACCTCACACCAGGAGTATTTGAAAGGAGAGCTTATCAGGCGCTCAGATGGCGTATTCCTCTGGGCTAAGCTTGTCATTGATATGCTGGAAGAAATTGTTTCTGCAGCCAGTCTTTCGGAACTGAAGGAAATGTTAGGCTCCGTCCCTGCTGAGCTCACGGAACTTTACACCGAAAAGATGAATGAATTATCGGACAATGAACGTAAGGAGGCGATAGAGATGTTTCGTTGGGTTATTCTGGCAAGAGAGCCGTTGTCACTTTTAGATTTACGATATGCGCTAGCAATCAGCATACATAATTTTTCTTCGATTGCAGATCTCGAGAACTCTGATAAGGTACAAAATCCTCAGGAAACAGAGGGCCGAATACGGAAATATTCTGGCGGACTATTGGAAGTGCGCTCCCAAACTATTCAAGTCATTCATCAGTCTGTCAAGGACTTTTTTCTGAGCACAGATGCTCCATTCGAATTCCGTATCGACGAGTCCACCGGCCACACACGCTTGGCCGTGACTTGCGTATCCTTTCTGTCATTTACCGATATTCCGGAATATCTAAAGCGGAGGCCTGGCTTTTCGGGACCTACCACACCCTTTTGGAGGTACTCAACATATTATTGGTCAGACCACTCAAGGGCCTGTGATTTACGGGATAGCTACTACGTCAAGGCTATGCGAAGGCTTCTCTGGGGCCCTCGGTGGGGAGAATTTGCCAAGCTAGTTTATGACTGGGACCCATGGATCAAAAGCATTGAACAAAGTCAATTTTATATTATATACAAAGAGAAACTCTTGCAGCTTGGTAGAGGGATGACCTCAAATAGCATTTTCAAGGATATCGCAAATCTTCATGAGAACTGTCTCCTCGGCGCGGTATATTGTGGATACGGAGATGAGGTCAGATTTTTTATAAAAGGCGGAGCCGATGTCAATGCCCAGGTTGGTAAGTATAGCAACGCCTTACAAGCCGCAGCGGCCCACGGTAGTCTAGAGGTTGTGGAGATCCTGATCGAGAGCGGAGCCGATGTTAATGCCCAGGGTGGCTACTACGGCAACGCCTTACAAGCCGCAGCGGCCCGCGGTGGTCTAGGTGTCGCGAAGTTCCGGATCAAGAGTGGAGCCGATCTCATTGCCCTGGTTAGTGAGTATGGCAATGCCTCACAAGTCGCAGCCGCAGCGGCCTTCGGTGGTCTAGAGCTTGCGAAGTTCCTGATCAAGAGTGGAGCCGATGTCAATGCCCAGGGTGGCTACTACGGCAACGCCTTACAAGCCGCAGCGGCCCGCGGTGGTCTAGAGGTTGTGAAGTTCCTGATCAAGAGCGGAGCCGATGTCAATGCCCAGGGTGGCTACTACGGCAACGCCTTACAAGCCGCAGCGGCCCGCGGTGGTCTAGAGGTCGCGAAGTTCCTGATCAAGAGTGAAGCCAATGTCAATGCCCAGGGTGGCTACTACGGCAACGCCTTACAAGCCGCAGCGGCCTGCGGTGGTCTAGAGGTCGCGAAGTTCCTGATCGAGAGTGGAGCCGATGTCAATGCCCAGGTTAGTGAGTATGGCAATGCCTCACAAGTCGCAGCCGCAGCGGCCTTCGGTGGTCTAGAGGTTGCGAAGTTCCTGATCGAGAGTGGAGCCGATGTCAATGCCCAGGGTGGTAAGTATGGCAACGCCTTACAAGCCGCAGCCGCAGCGGCCTACGGTGGTCTAGAGCTTGCGAAGTTCCTGATCGAGAGTGGAGCCGATGTCAATGCCCAGGGTGGTAAGTATGGCAACGCCTTACAAGCCGCAGCGGCCGGCGGTCGTCTAGAGGTTGTGAAGTTCCTGATCAAAAATAGAGCCGATATCAATGCCCAGGGTGGCTACAACGGCAACGCCTTACAAACCGCAGCGGCCCACGGTAGTCTAGAGGTTGCGAAGTTCCTGATCGAGAGTGGAGCCGATGTCAATGCCCAGGGTGGCTACAACGGCAACGCCTTACAAACCGCAGCGGCCCGCGATAGTCTAGCGGCCCGCGATGGTCTAGAGGTTGCGAAGTTCCTGATCGAGAGTGGAGCCGATGTCAATGCCCAGGGTGGCTACAACGGCAACGCCTTACAAGCCGCAGCGGCCTGCGGTAATCTAGAGGTCGCGAAGTTCCTGATCAAGAGTGGAGCCGATGTCAATGCCCAGGTTGGTGGGTATGGCAATGCCTTACAAGCCGCAGCCGCAGCGGCCTTCGGTGGTCTAGGGGTTGCGAAGTTCCTGATCGAGAGTGGAGCCGATGTCAATGCACAGGGTGGTAAGTATGGCAACGCCTTACAAGCCGCAGCGGCCCGCGGTCTTCTAGAGATTGTGAAGTTCCTGATCGAGAGTGGAGCCGATGTCAATGCCCAGGGTGGCTACTACGGCAACGCCTTACAAGCCGCAGCGGCCCACGGTAGTCTAGAGGTTGCGAAGTTCCTGATCGAGAGTGGAGCCGATGTCAATGCCCAGGGTGGCTACTACGGCAACGCCTTACAAGCCGCAGCGGCCCACGGTAGTCTAGAGGTTGCGAAGTTCCTGATCGAGAGTGGAGCCGATGTCAATGCCCAGGGTGGTGAGTATGGCAATGCCTTACAAGCCGCAGCCGCAGTGGAGGACGGTGGTCTAGAGATTGTGAAGCTCCTGATCGAGTGTGGAGTCGATGTCAATGCACAGGGTGGTAAGTATGGCAACGCCTTACAAGCCGCAGTGGAGGACGGTGGTCTAGAGGTTGTGAGGCTCCTGGTCGAGTGTGGAGTCGATGTCAATGCCCAGGGTAGTAAGTATGGCAACGCCTTACAAATTGCAGCGGCCCGCGGTGGTCTAGAGGTTGTGAAGTTCCTGATCGAGAGTGGAGCCAATGTCAATGCCCAGGGTGGTGAGTATGGTAACGCCTTACAAATTGCAGCGGCCCGCGGTGGTCTAGAGGTTGTGAAGTTCCTGATCGAGAGTGGAGCCGATGTCAATGCCCAGGGTGACTACTACGGCAACGCCTTACAAGTAGCGACCGGCGGTGGTCTAGAGGTTGCGAAGTTCCTGATCGAGAGTGGGGCCGATGTCAATGCCCAAGGTGGTTTTTTTGGCAACGCCTTACAAGCCGCAGCCGCCTTACAAGCCGCAGCCGCAGTGGAGGACGGTGGTCTAGAGGTTGTGAAGTTCCT
Organism: Morchella sp. 2014-9hei; assembly: GCA_024713685.1. Lineage (NCBI taxonomy): Eukaryota > Fungi > Ascomycota > Pezizomycetes > Pezizales > Morchellaceae > Morchella > Morchella sp. 2014-9hei. The sequence goes on along the minus strand of JAMGYW010000008.1, from coordinate 1,310,791 downwards.
GATCGAGAGTGGAGCCAATGTCAATGCCCAGGGTGGTGAGTATGGCAACGCCTTACAAGCCGCAGCCGCAGTGGAGGGCGGTGGTCTAGAGGTTGTGAAGCTCCTGATCGAGTGTGGAGTCGATGTCAATGCACAGGGTGGTAAGTATGGCAACGCCTTACAAGCCGCAGCCGCAGTGGAGGGCGGTGGTCTAGAGGTTGTGAAGCTCCTGATCGAGTGTGGAGTCGATGTCAATGCACAGGGTGGTAAGTATGGCAACGCCTTACAAGCCGCAGCGGCCCGCGGTGGTCTAGAGGTTGCGAAGTTCCTGATCGAGAGTGGAGCCAATGTCAATGCCCAGGGTGGTGAGTATGGCAACGCCTTACAAGCCGCAGCCGCAGTGGAGGACGGTGGTCTAAAGGTTGTGAAGATCCTGATCGAGAGTGGAGCCAATGTCAATGCACAGGGTGGTGAGTATGGCAACGCCTTACAAGCCGCAGTGGAGGATGGTCATCTAGAGGTTGTGAAGTTCCTGATCGAGGGTGGAGCCGATATCAATGCCCAGGGTGATAAGTATGGCAATACCTTACAAGCCGCAACCGCAGTGGAGTACGGTGATCTAGAGATTGTGGAGCTCTTAATCGACAGTGGAGTCGATGTCAATGCCCAGGGTGGCTACTACGGCAACGCCTTACAAGCCGCAATCAATAGATGCAATTCGGATATAGAGGCACTCCTACGCTACAATGGAGCAGAGCTCCCTAGCCAGATCACCGAGATTCCCGATGACTCTGCCGAAAACGTGGCCGAGCCGATCACATCCTCAAACGCAGTACCCATCGACAATAACGCTGATTTCAATGCCTACGACCAATAGCCTCGATGCTCCCCCGAACAGCTACCCGAAAAGACGTTTTCTTCCCCGAGATATAACACTTCTAGTACTATTTTGTGTCATTTGTTCCACATCTCTGTGAATCTTTCATTTCTTTTGTGTTCCATTCTTTATCTTTTGTAAGTGTGTTAGTGCCTTCAAATATATATATTATCAGTACAGTCAACGGATATTCGTGTAGAATTCTTTTACTCTCTCTCTCTTCACTTTCTTTCTTTGTTTCTCCTTTTTTTTTTCTCTCTTTTGCTTTCTCTGGTTATCTTTTTTTTCCTTTTCTTTATTGCTCGGTTTTGTAAAACACGTCATACAGCTTGACAGCTCGTTTACTTTGAATTTCTCACACATTTCGTCCTCAGTTATTTGTTGCTGTTCGCTCGATTTCCACGTTCCGACTAGGGCCGCTCATTTTCAAATATACTCACATGTATCTCTTTCCACAGACCGATTCCAATCAAAAAACTCATAAAAGCGTGGACATCAGACATATACAGGGAGGAAGATGGGGTTGTTGTTGCAGGGCCAATGATCCCGGCAGTGTCAATGATCAGGACAACCATTGCCAAGACCGAGTGATGATGTATGATCCAAATTGCAAGAGGGTAGATGTCCGCTCACGGGCCTTTTTTTTTTTTTTTGTTTAATTCAATACCGCTCACGGGGCTGATCTGCGGCGGAGTAGTAGATAATCGGCTGATCAGATTCGGTTGCACGGATACGCAAGCCCCCCATAGCCGGTCGGCGGGTGTGTGTGTACGCATGGTGTAGCTACACCGATACCCTCCCTAGATATGTGGGAGTGTAGTTAGGCCCTTAGACCCGCCCTGTTACACCCCGCAACCGTGTCTGTCGAGGCCGGTCGTAGATCAGTATACACCCAGCGGTCCCTAGTCCACCGGAGCATTGGAGACGTAGATTGATCCACATATCTCCTCCCGTCTGCCCGCTGACACGCAACGGACGGTATGCAGTTTCCCCCACGCTGCATGCCCTGCACATGTGTACGACAACAATGAAGCGTACTCAATACCCGGTAGAAAGGAGCATCACCGACACGGGCTTGCTTTGGGATGCGTAATAGAGACGGTGTTCCAGATCGGAGGGAAGATGTTGTGTTGCTCGCGCCGTGGAGCTGGGGCAGGTGCTTCCGGGGACTATTGGGTCGTGAGAGATAGATGGCGGGTCGCTTACCTAGGCTGTTACCTCCTACCCGGTTGTAGTCGGCAGGGTTGGCCAGTGATCTTGGACAGAGGCATCGGCCGCGAAGGATGGGCTGGACGCCGGAGGAGCGAGGAGTACGTACGGTTGTGCTACTTTCTCTGCGCGTCTACCATGGCTAGTAGTCGGTGAGTAAGCATTTGCGGAGAGGACTGGTCTGCTGCCCTGGACATGTGGACAGTTTGTGCGAGAGTTAAACACTCTTGGTCGACGTTCGGGGTGGAAGAGGATGAGAATGTTCTTGGTGGTTTTCTTCTGTTGGATAGTACGAGTGCTGCTCATATGTATACGAGGCCTTTGACATTCCCCAGCTAGCTCTGGATCCGCCGAGCGCATGTACTGGTAGCAGTGTGTGTGTGTGTAGCTTGCTGCCTGAGCTGCAATGTATTGTTGCTGTCCCATCCGCTGCCACAGACGTGCATGCATCCCGCAGCAGAGTAACCAAGAGCCCGAGTGATAAGCCATGAACCTGATCCCGAGTGACGCCACATGACCCACGCCCAATGGCGTGATGTAAGCTTCCGCTCGACGTCGCCTCAAAACAGAGAACCAACATCAATGCTACCTAGCTGATGCTGTCTCCTCCCACATACCCAGACACTGGCCTGTATCCACATGTACATCAATATCCTATCATATGCCTGCGTCGCATGAGATCGAATGCACCTGCCAGCTCCATGGGCGATCGATCGGAAGCATATGTTTCAAAGGCAGAAGGTGATGTGTGTTTGGCTCAAAAGTTTATCTCGCAGACTCATGATGATCGGTTTGGTTGTAAAGAGTTGGCCCTATTCTCGTGGGTGCAAGACGCGTGGTTGTAATAAAGCTAGTATAGTGGGTGTGAGTCAGTGGCATGACTTTGGTAGCAATGCTTTCGGATTCTTTTTCTCTGATATCGATGTCCTCAGGGCCGGGTTGGAGGTGCACTCGAGTCATGGACGGATGATGGCGCCAGTTCATTCATGTCGGGACAGGGGAATAGCAAGTCGGGAGGCTAGCGTAACGAAAAATGAAGATGAAATAAAAAATAAAAAATAAAAAATAGAGAATCAAATGGCCTGATCTCAAGTCAGTTGAACGAAACTCAGTCCTAGACACGCGTGCGCCAAGATTTCCTCGATGTTAGTACCTGTGAATCGAGTTCATAACGAAACAAAAGCTACAATGTCCATACATACCTGATGTCTTAAAGCCAGCGCGTGTGATAGGCCCCGCCTGCTTATTGGAGGTGTGCAAGGATTTGCGTTTCCCACCAGAGAAGAGTTTGTTTCAGAAAAGAGTTTGCGATTGTGATGTCTTTATGTCGTGTTTCTGTATGATGACAGACAGATCACCCATGTAGCAGATAAGTTTCGTCTCCTCGTTGCGTTGCAATATGGACGCCACAGACGCTAGCAGTCGGCCGCCCAGCCAGTATTTAAGCCTCGACTGTTGCATACGTTGCCGATCACACCCGGTTGACCTCCTCCGCCACGATCCCCCGACCCCCGAAAGAGGCGTACATGTCTACAGAGGTAAACCGATAATGAATCAGTGGATATCCCAGCCTCGGGTCTATAATCAGCCAGACTCGCGGGTGTTCAACTACATGCAACTACACATTGCTCCCAGATCAGCTGTATGATATAATCGGACGCCCGCGCACAAGCGGGCCGGGCCGGTCGGTCGCACAACAATCCTAACTTCCGTCCGATGACCTGGCCAAGTTCATGGGTCGCACCAGCGGAGCACAGGGTCGCAATCAAACTTTCGTTGCGGGTGTGCTCCAAAGAGGACCGATCAACGTCAGGCGATTGATGTTAAGAGCTCTTTGTCGCCCCAGCGCCCAGTGGCGGGCAGGTGAGGTGGGCCAGGCTTTTTTTTTAACATGTACATACACCACGTTAACACTAATTATAATTGGAGGTGGTGCTCTGTAACATGCGTTTTCGTGCATGCAGGCGTTGGGATCTGGGACGACATGTACCCCGCCACGTGCGGTGTGGTACATACACTCTCTATGTGGAGTACATGTATGGAGAAGCTTATTCTTTTTGGTGCCTCGCACCGATTGTGGAGATCTTGTGTGGTGTATAATTTCAAGTTATGTGGAGAGTTGGCTTGAAAGATAAGACTGCCATGGATATTGAAGCTTCACACACACTTAGCTCGTCTCATGTATGAATTAAGACTGTTGGGCAGATGAACGTTCAAGAGGAATTGATATTTATAGGAATAGCGATGTATGCTACTCGTTACCTTGAGAATTTCTGTGCCCAGTACCATCCACTTTACGCATATGAAAGCTGATGTAGTAGATGCATAAGTAGTTGTGAGGCTTAGAGCTGGAGCCCGGCCACGTGTCTCCGCGTTCGCATTGGGAGGTCTTTAAATGCACAGCGGGTATGCACTGTGCATATAGTAGATTCTGATGTCCGTTTCGTCTCGTCATAATAACATGATTCGAAATCTGGACAGAATCAGTTGGGGCAGCGGCGCGGAAGCACTGCAAAAAGATTCCTTTCGATCTGCTCATTTGTGTTAATTGAAATTCCTAAAAGTCGAGAGGTTCCGAGTACATGTAGGCTCCTAAGGATTGTCCCTAGTACATGTAGGTTTCACTCTCGATATATTCCATCAATCCCGGTAAGCAATACATGTGGTGAGTTTCTCTATCGATGAATCTGCGATGTACGCGTTGACAAATATTAGCATGTCGTTATTTTGGTAACTAGAGTTGAGAACGTTAATTCTTTGTCATTTTGTTCTTATCCTGTTGCTCAAGGACAGGTTATGTACCCTTCTGATATCAGTAGGAGGGTTATTATAATATCTTTCTATATCTCCAAATCTATAAAAAAAAAAGCAGTTTTGCTTGCCAAAGTCACTATAGCCCCCAAACTCTCAATCATACCTCTATCTAGAGAATCAGAAAATGCAGTTGCGGTGTTGTAAAAGTCTGGAAACCTTCAAGTGGATTGATTCACCTCTCATCAGGAGACCAGCGGACTCATAATATTACCGGCCGATGGCTCCACCCGGCGCCGACCACCATGTCTTGCACATCATTCGCCTGAAACATCATAGTGGTTGGTTTGCCTCTAAATTATTGCTAGACTTATTAGGATTCTTTTTTTCGAATTGACTAGTCGACCTCTATTGCCGTAGAGTCAGTTGTTGAGAAATCAAAAGAGAAAAAATGCTTATAATGTCACGAGTTGGTGAATCTAGTCCCCGCACGACGAAACTAAGTTCAAATCCATTAGTCTTGTCAGCATTTAGGACTCATCTTCTCAAAGTCAGTTATCCATATATAGGATTTCCGCATCAAGTAGAGTATAATCAAGCAGGCGAATGGGAGGGGCACCATATATCAATTCTTTTATTATATTAATGCAGCTTGCTATCACCCTTACTGGATCTTGCACACCGCGAGATCGACTTTGGTTCATACAAGACATCTCTGATTTGACCTGCTTTATAGGTAACGTAAGTCAATACAAGACCCCAATCCATATCGCGAATACTGGACTTGCTATCTTATCTTTGAGGCTTTGTATGACCTCTATATAATCTTCACTAACCTATATACCCTGTACAGAGTGGTACACCAACCCCTCGGTGGAAATATAACCTAAAGGCTGATCGTATTACCAAATTTTTATATACGTGAGTTTCGCTCTTCCCTCATTGAAGCGGCCTAAAAAATAACATATCATACTTTCAGAGACCACAGTTCCGCAATAATGATATCTATTGATTTTTCTCTCGCCGTCATCTCATCGATCCTCTTCGCCCTATGCATTGCCGCGCCATTGCAAGATATCGGCTTCGATATCAGTTATGAGAAGGACCCGCCAGGCCGGGGGACAATCACCATTCTCTGGAGCTGCGTCTTCACCTTTGCCCTCTGTACCTGGACCTCAGTCCACCCGAATATCCTTCCCCCCGGCTCCACCTCCATTGGTCGTCTCAAATATAAGCTTCTGTGGATGTCATTCGCAATGCTATTCCCGCATGGCATCATGCTCTGTGCCTTCGGCCAGTGGCGTGAAGCAAAGAGACTTCACAGATTCTGGCTTGAGAGGTTCGAAATCAATGTCAAAAACCAATACGACCACATGGGCATTGAGGGCGGCTTCTTCCTCCTGATGGGCGGCTTTACATTGCCAAAGGGGGAGCCAGCGGCCGGAGAGGAAGACGGATACATACCGGTCCTGACGCCGTATGGCTTCGTCACCTACGTGCAGGCCGGCATGATCGACCAGTCCTCCTTTGACAGAAGATCCATCAACGATAAAGGCAAGGCCAGCAGCGTTGCAAAGCTTGTGACGCTGGTCCAGGCGGGCTGGTTGATATTTCAGTGTGTCACACGTGTCGTTGCTGGGCTGCCAATAACGCTGCTGGAGATTCATGTCGCCAATCAGGTTCTCTGCGCGGCTGCTTCGTACTTCTTCTGGTGGCACAAGCCGTTGGATGTCAACGAGCCCATGGAGATTGGGTTGAAGACCGGCGCGGTCCCTAGGCCCTTGTCGGCGGAGCAACGGCGGCAGCTTGAGCAGCCTGAGCTTGTCGGCAGGGAAAGTGTTTACTACTCTCAGAGCGGGTACGAGATCACCGAAAAGTCGCGGTCAGGCCTGCTGGTTTTGATGTTACGGGTTATCTACGATATATCGGAATTTCTCTTTGGCAATGACACTCAAGCAAAGTTGGCAATTTCGAATAATACTTTGAAGAATGGTCAGCAGGGTTGGATGGTCGGACGCTTTATTAGGAGGGGCCTAACTAATGAGACGGTAGTGGGGAATGAAATAAGAATGGGCGACGTGTCAAGTCACTCGAACGAGTCTACATCTATCGATATTTCTGGTGCAACTTCAGCTACTCGTGATCCGGCGTATACCTTCATCAACTGGAAAGACACCTCAAGTCGCTCGAATACCATTTCGCGGACCAGTATCTCTTCCCAAGATCCGGATACATCCAAACCTAGAAATATTTTAGACAAGCTTGTTGTGGGAATATTTCTCATTTCTGGTGGCGGCTTCCATCTGACTGCGTGGAATGTCCCGTTTCCTACCAATCTTGAATGGCTACTTTGGATCATATCCTGCATGGGTATCTGTCTCGGGTCTCTCTTTCTTACTGCTATTTTCCTTTTGACGGACTGGGAAAAACAGTACCTTCGTGCTCTATGGGAAACCCGCTTCTATGATCATGGTCTTTTGGGCCATATGCGGGCTAGGCTCATTAAGGAGAGCAGGGCAAATACGTCTTTGTGGAAGTGGATGAATATCTATATATCATGGTTTCTGGTTTTTCTTTATGTTTTGTTGAGTATTTTCATAACGGTGGAGAGCTTTTTACACTTGCGTCGGCTTTCGGCGACGTTTTATCAAACACCTGTATGGGATGGATATTGGCCTCATATCAGTGGTTAGTTAGTCTAAATTTATAAAGAGTATAAACTTCCTCGTTGTAATCACGGAGCATCTCTATTAGTTAGAACTGTATGCATGCATACCGTAAGACCACAAAGGATTACTCCCAAGATCTAGATAGATCTAAACGAACGCCGGGATCGATGGCCGAGAGCTAACATGGAAGGACAAACACTCACAGCTAGAATGAACCACTACTAGTATATAAACTCATACATCAGAATTGAACGAACTCCTGGATCTTTTAAGAACTCGTGCGAGCAAGGGGCCGCTGCGACCCCAATTAGAAGCACTTTATCCATAAATGGGAACATGTACGGCCCCAGGACGTAAATGAGTGGATGTGCCTCATGGCAACGGCTTCGACCACCACCCACTGGACCACAATTTTGGCAACAACCACAATTGATCTTTTGAACAACTGATAATTTGTAGAATAGTTATTTAGTTTATAAAGAAAGAATAAATGCCATTCAATACTCTGTGTACCAATCTCTTGCCTTTCTTTCAGCCCCTAACCCCGCAGGCAACTTTCAACCTGCCTGACAAATAAACCACCAGGTACCAGCTCCCAGGAATGAATTAGAGCTGCCTCAATGCGGGGACTAATTATTTAAGATTATCTAGTATCATATGTAAAACGGGCATGGTGTGTACTGTACAGATTCTTGAGGTTTACTCAAACATGCTCAATGGGATTTAGATAAGGTGAATGGGCAGGCCAGTTCTCTAGAACATCAACCCCATTCTCCTGCAACAATTGAGTGGTAATTTCGGCAGTGTGTACCTTCGCATTATCTTACATAAAGATTGACCTGATAACCCTCTCCCGTAGCTCTGCCAAAAATTGTGAAGCCTTTTTTGCTCTGATGGTTGCGGCGTTGCGGCGTTGCATTGTTGCGTCCACTGATTTATGTCCTGGTTGTACAACTACAGTCTCAAACTCATGCCAGAGGTTTTAACGATTGATTAGCGTGAAGAGATTGGACAGTATAGACATTCCTCTCCTAAGCTTTAGCTAATCTATGTGGGCAAACAGAAATAGATACAAATAAGTATCCAAGTGAGAATGACTATTTTATTCTCTGATTACAGCGGTGCGGCCGGAGGCCGCACTGCACTTGTCAAACTATATACAAAGTGGAAAAAAAAGGCAAAAACACTGCTTGTTAAACTATATACAAATTGAAAGGGGGACAAAAACACTGCTCTTGTTAAACTATATACAAAGTGGGGAAAAAGACAGAAAACTGCACCCACAAAAAGAAACCCTAACCCACCAAAGAATGCCGCAACCGTAGCTTCGCGGTTCCCGCTTAAAAAAAGTTTTAAGCGGGGAAACCGTTAAAAGACCCATGTTCCCAGTTCAAAGGAGAACTGGGCGACAGTGGGCCACAATTGAGGACTCTGCAAGTCCTCTCCCTTCCCTTGGCTTTCAGACAGGAGAAAGGATCGACTTGATGTCAGCCAGGGAGGCGCTCTCTAACAACAGATCAGAAGATCTGCGGGAGGCCCCCACTGGCTAGTCTCAAGAAGACCCTCTCACCCGCCCTCAGGCAAGGGAAGAGGAGCTGATTTGCATTATGCCTGGAGAACATCAAAGGGTCGGGGGACTGCGCTGCTTATATAGATTTGGCCCGAGTCCGCCAAGAACGTTTTCGCCGGTCATAGGGATGCAGAGAAAGGGTTGGAAGGAGTGCCAAGCCCACCAAGCCCACCGATCTGATCAGAGAATCTATGTGCATTATCGAGTTAGTCCACCGAGAGTTGCACCTGTCAGGCCTGAGCTGCGAGGTATGCGTATGTGTCTGATTGTTCTGCGGTGGTTCACTCCGTGTGGATGCCTCTGGGGGTAGAGGGGGAGTATCCGTAGAATCATGGAAGATCACTCGACTAAATGCTACATACAATCTCAAACTGCGTACACGTGGGGTAGTCACATGTATGTATATAAAGTTAGTTATGTTGGTACGGGAGGTTTCTTGGTTGGGTGAACTTTTTTTGAGTTTGTCTAGTCTTAAGTAGAGCTTGCAGCTGTCTCCTCACGTATATATTGGTAAAGTACGTTCTGCATGTAACGTGTTGATATATCGATAGCGCCGGCTGTGGCATGATCCCAATTGCAATTAATATCATATCAGGGTTAGGGTAAGATAGATAACTAACTCTAATTAGAGTATCAAGCATAATAATTCGCTGCATTTTGTTATGACCGCCGCGCTGAGGTCGTTCTACATTCAGGATTGACCTGATAAAATATCCAGAGATTCCATCCACTATCATGCAGGTTACAAATGCGGCTGAGAGAGTAATCCGCGCGTACGTACTACCTAGAACCCCACTCCGGGAGAATCAAGCTGTTCGAACATCCATATCATATCATCATCGATCGTGTCCGCTACAGTATCGAAGAGTCAGCAATGCCCTCGAATACAGGGGAGAACCGTCTTTCAAGTATAAAAGATAGACCCAAAATCCTCAATTTCTTGCGCAGAAAGAAATTAGCAAATACCCTGGCCTCTGTGCCGGTAGCGGCATCTAGTTTTATTTTGTTCCAAATTTTTATCTTTGTGCAGACAAATACGGTACGAGTTTTATCATGATTTTTATATTTTTTCTCATACTACTCATGCATCGAGTACATATAAAACTTAAATCTCATATTTACATGTAAACGCATGTACTTTAGGCGTTCCAAAAGAAATAACCATAAACTTTTTAATCTAATCAGATCAGATGTTAGCTAGATGTAGATAATTTGTAAAGCTAAATAGAGCAGAAACACTACATGTATGTTCGGAGATTTAGGGTAAACGTTTGAATTTTACGAACCTCTCAGAATACTGATAAAAGCTCCCAAGTCCTCGTTATCCTCTAACCTCCAAATACAAACTAATTTGTGCATCTAAGACTTGACAATACCAACCTTGTTGAGGACATCGATCGCGGGCTTTCCCAGGCAGCACTGAATACAGTACCTACCTCCCCGCCAAGCATTAGGAAGCCGAGTGATCGCGTATGACCTAGGAATTAGCATAGTTGAAAACCTCTCATCTTTATCTTAAAAAGATACCTCTAGCTCCAGTAATTACGCAGTACGCTTTCATGCGCTAGGCACTCTTCATTGAAGCCCCGTGTACGTCCACCGGCTCCAGGCTCAGATAGACACAAACGATAGGATCACCACATACACCTCTCCACGCAGCGGTGAATAGAGGAATACGCCTACTACATCGCTGTGGGCAACACCGAGTTTAGCGCAAGTCGTGGTTTCGAAATCTGGACACGACGCGACGAGAAGCTGCGTAGGGACCTTGAGGCCCTTGAGGCTAGGGCGGTTGTCTTGGGTAAGGCGGAAGAGGCGTTGCTAGAGCGGACGGAGTTGCTGAGGGATGCATTGTGACAGGTGCAGAGGGGTGGATGGCTTTTAAAGGTGAAGGGAGAATCTATGTATTGTGGGACATAGGCAATATCCGAAACCATTCTCGCAGACGCCCCTGGGAAGTGCAGAGCTACGCTATTGAAAGCGGGGAGCCACAGGTGATTGGAATCGCAATATCTCGGCTTCGGTATTCAATGTTTCTGCACTCACAACTGATATCCAACATCAAATAATTAATCAACTTCGTTAGATAATTACTTCCTTTTACATGATTTTGTCCTGAAAGTAGAAGTTCAGTCCGGTGACATTTGATCTTATTGTTCGGATGTAATTAATGAACTAAAAAAAAAAATGGTCTTGTTGTTCGGAGCGGATCAAGGCTTGGCAGATAGAAAAAAACTAAAAACCCCTGTTCCAACCCGGAGAAAAAAAATTAAGAACTCTCTGGCGGGGAATTGAACCCCGGTCACTCGCGAGTTGGTTGACAAGCGAGTATACTAACCACTATACTACCAAAGACTATATGAAGGTAGATGTTTTATAAGATATCTAGCAAAACGAAGTACGCGGGATAGTGACGCTTTGTTAAAAGCCAAGGTCAAATCACACGGAAAATAAACTCATGATATTCATCGGAACATAAATATAGCTTCAAAAATTAATTTATGTTTTTTTTTTGAAGTTTGATTATCTTAATAAATTATTTAGGCTTGCTACTGCAGTAGAGTCACGACTTTTGGTGAGGACTTAATTTTGTCGCCTTCCTCGCCGCTAGGAAACACATTATCAAAACGAGGGAAAAAATAGTGGTTAATTTAGAAGAGACCGATAGTGTAAGCTGAACATGAGAGTATACACACACTGCATGTACTCATGGAATAGAATGTTCATACGGGTAATTCATAACTCCATGCGCAACCTCAATGCCTACAGCTGGCATAAAATATTATAAGCCCACACACCCCAACTCTCCCATTCCCACACGTTTGCTGTGCCGTACTGTAGGAATGATGATTGTATTAGAGGAAGGATCTCCAGTAGGTACTCTACTTAGGTAATTCTTCTAGTGTGTCTAACTATGTTGTAGTTGTTTTGGGGGATGTGGCTTGAACTGTGTTCTTGCACGCATCGAGCAATATCGTCATGTTTCCCTTTAGTAAGGCCCTGGGAGCATGACCCGCAGTGCCCCCCGCCGGACTCGTTCGACGCTGCAGTGCTATCACTCAAGTGATTATGTAAATCCTCCGACCTAGATACTCCGAATATAACTCTACAAGCCTCGAATGCAAGTAAGAATCGGAGTCGCGGGGAATATGCGAATCTGATCAAGTCCTTGATGCGGAAGTTTGGTGTTTTTATACATGGAGCTGGTTCGGAGTAGGATTTTCTGCAGTCCCGCAAGCAAAAATCGGATAAGCAAAAGGACAGGTAGAGAAGAGGGAAACAAATCACTTTTGACCTCAGGCAGACCGCTCCATTCAGTCATGAGGTACCGAGCCAGAGTAAACAACCCCCCTAGATGGTCCCAGTCAAGAGACGAAATTCCCGCTGAATCAAGGGGTTCCTTGCCCTCCATCATCATCTGAAAAATCCGATTTAGATGGAAAATAGCCGTCACCAAGGCGTTATCAAAACCCAGAATTAGCTCGTTATCCATGCAGTAACTGCAGAAAGCCGTAATACCGCTGAGGTATTTCTTAACCCGATGTTTAGGTAGCAGAATCTATGAATATCGCGACCCAAGGTCTGCTTTGACTCTTGAGATGCTTTATACTCTGCGTTTTCTTTCGGCAGGCTATCCTCCGCACCATTCGGGGATTTGTCATTACTACCGACACTGTCGGGAAAGTGGTTTTCACACCCTAAGCGTTTCTGGAGTGCTGGGATAGTCTTGAGTTGCTGTCATATGCTCTCCAAGTGCACTTTGACACCCTTTTGTGGTTTTTGGTTGTTTTCGGCGAGGTAAATATTGTGGACGATAGCCAGACCGATTGATACAGACAATGATAAACATTGCAAGTTACTGCCACTGATGTAAACAGAGATAAGTGCATGCACGCATCTAGAACTGTGCAAGATCTGTCGAGGCTAACAACACCCGGAATTAGAGTGTTGAGAAGCTCTAGCAGAAGACGGCGATCAGTGAACCCGAATAGAAAACTCGTAAAGTCGGTAATGTCAGTGTCTTGAGGGTCGGTGGTGTTTAAATTCATGAGATGCGCAACCAGCGCTTGTGCTGCCGCTCAAGACGAGGCGCGGAACGCCTTGACTAAAACATTTGCCTAAGTGTATTAATATGTTTTGGGGGGGGTAAAGTGTATGTATGTATAATAAGGCCCTTTGCGCAGGAGGCTTCCAGATTTCCTGTAGCTTAAAGATTTTCTATAAGGTGTACAGTCGTCTTGGGGGCAACGACGGACAGGGTTCTTTGTCAGTCAAGACAGTGGCTCCCAGGCTGGTACATATGCAACCACCTGTTTGGCTGAAACCTGTGTTCTCGTCGTTGTCGCAGGTTCGTCCCTGCCCCAAAGCTGGCTGCCCCTGCATTCGAATCTTACCATAAAAAGGTTAATATAAATGTTAGAAGTACTGGAGGTCAAACTTTGCGGTTAGCCCTCTCCCCGGGAGTCAAATGCAACGCTGGATCGATAATTCCTCAAAAAGACCCCGGATCTCTCTGTGCAAAGGGCCTATACTCTTGAATCTTGAATATCGCTGTCTGCGACGTCACATCATATTGGGAAAGGACTGGGCTTGTGTTACGTGCACTCCACCACTCGTCACTCGCCTCCAGGCTCTAGGCAACTACATGTAGGCATCTACCTGTAGTTAGCACCGCGTGGGGCAATGCGAGGGCTTGGAATCTTCAGGAGAACCCCGAAACCCCAATCTCTGTTCAGGGCGGATTTTCTCTGTACTCTACAGTCGTACCTCGTTATGCCGTTAGCGCATTCTGGGAGCCCAACCCGTACGACATAGCAAATCTACCAAAATATACGAGACAGCAAATAGGTTTATGTGGAGGAAGGCAGTACCTGTCCCGCAAACCCGCAAACCCGTACGAGACAGAAAGGGATGCGAGATATCGAATTACGAGATAGCGAGGTGCAACTGTGTGCTTTTTCAGCCTCATCACGTATGATTGTTGGTGGCGTTTTACAAATGTGCACTTTTGTCCTCAGCCGCGTGATGAATTGGATTGATTGATGCTCTGATTGGCGAGCTCTTCCCCCCCCTCTTTTTGTTTACCATAGGGGAAGAGGACCCTTCCTGACGCAGGGTAAGGAAATCCTGGAAAACGCCAGCTTGCCGAGAAATGCTCCGTACCTACAGTCGCTAACCTAGTGACTGCGGATCCTGTCTGATGGTTGTGTTTACAGTCATCTACTCTACACTTGGCGTCTCTGCTTTGGCCTCAAATATCACTGACCGCCATCAGACAGGATCCGCCTTCACCCCCCGGGTGACTGTATCTGGATCTTCTTGTCCCCAAGACCGGGATATAACCAAGACCGACGACCTGTTTCCTCGATTCAGGTAGCGACTGTTCAAACTCAAGTGCATGTCTTCAACCATTGCTTTTTCGGCTCCTTTTTTTGGGAAGGTGCATACATGTAAGGCTGGCGTATGCAGGTGTGTGTTACAACTTAAATCCACGGATATTACGTTACACACAGCCTTGTCTTTCCAATTTGTACGAGGACATAAGAGATGCCCCCTTCCCATCTACTAGTGGGAAAAGAATAAAGGCTGCCATCGCTACATGTAGTGTTGCTGAAAGATCTATCTGCTAACCTTATTTTTACAAATAGAGCGCTTGTTAATCATCTATACACCCTTCATTAGTACTTACTTGGCTGCGTTTGATTTCTCTTCTTTGAGTGGTAGGTTATATTTCTGGGGAAGCTCAGGGGTATGGTCTAACAAGGCTGATAGTTATTGCGCGCGTGTGGGCTCCCCCGATATTGCAAGCGATTAAACTCAACAGAGGATACATGTAGGTGCGTCTATCAAAGATCCCTCCCATGATCCCAAATATCCAAGACGCTGACGCTGGACCAGAAAGCCCCGGGCGAACGCTACCCACCACAAACAATAAAATCCGGGATCCATATATACGACCAGGCGAGGTTCCACCACAACAGCGGGACGATTACCGACGACATGGTCAATTGGAATCCATTCACCACCTGCGCGTTTGATCCCACGCTGGCCCATGGCGCTTTAAAAAACCACGGCGCATTCCACCCAGAGCCACAAGGTCGTGGGACCGTAGGCCTAGTGTGGAGTTGTGTGATCACTTTCGGCATTTGTGTCTGGACCACAGTGCACCCAAACATCCTTCCGCTAGGCTCGACCTCGCAGACTCGGAGAGTGTACAAGTTGATATTGATGTTTTTGGCGGCGTTTATTCCGGAGATCATCATGATGTGCTCCTATTCCGAGTGGCGCAAGGCGGGGAAGATCCACAGGAGTTGGTGCAAGAAGTTTAATATCAAGCCGGGCAGCAAACAGGATCGGATGGGAATGCAGGGAGCATTCTTTGTACTGATGGGGGGGTTCACCGTCTGGGAATTTGAGATGGATGATGATGACAGCTTAGGAGGTGCGGGAGGAGGTACTGGTGACCGCACTTATTACACATCCACCTTGACGGCCCGCGGATTCAAACATTTTGTCGAATCTGGGCAGATCGCCCAAGACGCATTCGACAAGAGGAACATTATTGATAAAGGTAAAGCCAGTAACCTTGCAAAGATGCTCGTATTTGTCCAGACCACCTGGTTCATCGTGCAATGCATCGCGCGCAAGGTCTCCTGTCTACCACTCACACTGATAGAGCTTCATGTTGTGATCCAAGTCGCCTGCGCAGTCGTCTCATCCATCTTCTGGTGGTACAAACCGCTCGATGTCGACCAGCCCATCAAGATCACTGTCGACAGATACCAGCAACACGAATGGCCGTCACCCGAGGCCGAGAGCAACAAGTTTGCCAAATACAAAGTTGTCACCGAGCGCACGCGATGCGGCTTCCTCCGCACACTCTTCCGCGCCCTCTATGACCTCCTCTGCAACGGCAGCGGCCCCGGGAAGAACATGGTCTTTATGGGTCTCCTCATCCTCTTCAACGGCTCCTGTCACCTCTTTGCATGGAACAACTACTTCCCCAGCCCCATAGAGTGGTATCTCTGGATCATCTCGGCCCTAGCCGTGTGCGGCGGGGCTCTTCTCTATGCGATCGTGCTTGGCACGAGCTGCTACGAGAACCGGTTCATATGCGCAATCTGGGAGCTGCGCTTCTACGGGAAGCGCAGGAGCCTCGAGGGCCATCTGTGGACCCGCCTCACATGGGAGCGGGAGCATATCTGTGGCGGAAAGGTGGTGGACTCGCACGAGGCCCTTGGCTATGAGAGTGCGGCGGACACACTTCCGTCCCATGCGCCCTCGGTCCTGGATGATAGTTACAGCATGCTGGAGCGGAGAGCGAACTCAAGGTGGAAGTATATGATGGAGCGCATCCTGTTTGATCTCTCGTGGCTGCTGTCGGCGGGGTACTTTTTGTGCATTGGGTACTTGACTGTGGAGAGCTTTTTGAGCCTCAGGGACCTGCCGGCGGGGTCGTATTTGACGCCGGCGTGGATCGATTATTGGCCGCATTAGCATGGTGGCTGCGGTGGGTGGTGGGGTGTGGTGGGATAGATGGGTGGGTATTGTTTTGGGTTTGGACTCGTTTAGGTGGCTACAATAATATAGGTTGGTTTTGGATTGGGAATGTAGAGTAGTTCATGTATCTAGGCTTGTCTCGAGTTTGTTAATAAGACCCCAACCCGACGTCTGGTTCAAGACAATATCTAGGCATGTAATTCGTTGAGACATACTGTAAAAATGTACCTAGCTAGTATCTATTATTTAATGAGATTGTTGAACGCATTTCCTTGATCGATGGCCTCACTCTTTGTTTCTACGCCCAAGTCTGCTGGCCAGAGAGCGGGAATGACTACATCTCCACTTTAGATCCGCGTAACTTCCGACTACAATAAGTGCAGGTTTAGAGTCTATGTAGTCGCGATTATTTATACATTATGTATGTCATTGATATTGCTCCGCAAGGGTTTGAGGGTTGTCACGATATTACCACAAACCTAACCCTAGATTCTGTCGGCTATATAGCTATGCTACAGAAAGTCTGGCATCTTTGGTAGTATAGTGGTTAGTATACTCGCTTGTCAAACAACTCGCGAGTGACCGGGGTTCAATTCCCCGCCAGAGAGACATTGAATTTTTGTATTTTTGGGTTTCATGTGCACTACTACACTGAGCGATGGAAGCTCTGAGACTCACAAGGTAGACTGGACTGATGGAGACGGGCTGGCAGGTGGGATGGAGTGCGGGTGCGGGTGCGCGTGCGCGTGCTGGTAAGCGAGGGCGGGGGCGAGGGCGAAGGCGAGCGCTTCAGAGACGTACATACTGTGAGAATCAATCATCACCGGCTTCATGAAATACACATACACATACCCACAAACACCCCCACCGAGTGTGCGAAGACATGCCCGCAGCGGTTGTTGGTGTTGCGGTCGGCGCTCTGCGGCGGGCGGCTCTGCTGGAATGCTAGCGTGGTGGGAGGAATTCCTGACGCGTGCCAAGGCCAGCTCAGTTTGTTTGCGATGCCCCATCTACACACACCGACTACACACACCGACTTGTCAAAGCGTGTATAGTATGGTGCGAGAGGCCTTGGGGGGCGACCTTGTAATCCCTGTTCACACCAGTTCAGTATTGTAGCCATAAAGTCGATTTAGAGGTGAGGCTCTTCAATGTTTGCTCCCCAGAGCCAATGGAAGAATTGACTGAAGTGGTGTATACAGGGTTGACAAGGTCGCCCTCTATTCCTTCTTGCACCATATATATCCCGCCATCTATGTACATTCAGACATAACATCCCCCCCCCCTCCTCTCCCCCCATTACTAGTATAGCAAACCCCCCTCTGGCGCCTTTAACCGCAGACGGAAGCAGCGTTTAGTTCTCTAGCCCCACACTCCTCCCCGCACGGCCTCATCCCTAAACTCGTGTCACTCTCGGCGAGGGGAGGCAAGGCGAAGATGCCGAATGTGCTGGGGGTGCTGGTCACGGATGGAGGTGGCGTGGTGGTGGCGGGTGCGGGCGAGGGCGAGGGCGAGGGCGGGGACGGGGACGGCGGGGTGTAGGCGCCTGGAGAGAAGTAGAGTTATGCTCGCTTCCCTCGTAGGTCCTAAGAGTTAGTTAGTCTTTTGTACTATTGTGCAATGAGGTTTCTGTACCGCAGCTGGGCTGCCCATATAACGAGCTGTGCTCCACGAGCATCGATTGTCCTCCTGGCCCAACAGGGATGCAGGTATGCTCCTATGGGTTAATTCTGTCAACGCATATAGGATCTCTGTAGGCATTAGCCAGACTCTCCCCAAGACTTTACCCCGGAGCGCAGCACTCACCCCACCCAATCCCTCCAGCTCCCACCCCGGTCGCTCCCAACGCGCCAAGAACCCTGCCATCACGTGCACACTCACCACAAATCACTCGCGCCCAGCAATCATTACCCCCAGCCTAAAAAGAAGGAGCATATATATTGCATATATTGCCTGCCTGCATCCCCCGCCCCCGGCCCCCACCCCCGCCACCAATCGCGAACCCGGAACAACAGACAGAGACCCTTGGAAATGGTTAAGGTCCCTGGTCAAAGTCCGCTCCCCCCGGGGTTCTAATATACCGAGATCTGCAGCCAGCAGCTGGTCTGGCCCTGTTTGACGTTCCCCGGATGTCATTTGGCTTCCCCGGATGTCGCTTCGATGATCGTGCCGGTAGCAACCCCGCATTGTGTAATAAGGTTATTTTTTGCTATTGCTTAAAGCCTATTTCGCGGCGGCGGTGAGGTGGGGCGTCGTATGATGTAGCCTTTCCTTTTCCTTCCTTTGCATTTCCGAGGTGGTGCGTCGTGGGGGGGGGGAGGGGGGGGAGATACATTGACGGCCGGATCATGCTATATATGAGGTCTCCCCCAGCTCCCAATCCGAATTGAATGCCAGTATCCCCCAGGGCTCAATTTTCTACCAGCCAAAACAACAACCCGCCATGCAATTCCCCACCCACCTCCTCCTCCCGCTGCTGGGCCTCGCCACCCGCGCCCTCGCGTTCAACCGCCCCCTCAGCACCTCGGGCCGCTGGATCACCGACGCGGCACACGCGCCCGTCACCATGGTCGGCACCAACTGGCCGGGCCACCTGGAGCCCATGATCCCCGAGGGCCTGCAGTACCAGTCGTACAAGACCATCATCGCGCGCATCAAGAGCCTCGGCATGAACACCGTGCGCCTGACGTTCGCGATCCAGATGGTTGACGAGATCTACGAGCGCAACGGCACGGACGTCAGCCTGCGCGAGACGCTGGTGCGGGCGATGGGCGAGGCGAACGGCACGCGCCTGCTCGAGAGCGTATTGAGGAGCAATAGAGACTTTTGGCCGGAGATGCCGCGCATGGAGGTGTGGCGGAGGGTGGCGGCGGAGCTGGACAGGCAGCAGGTCGCCCTGCATCTGGATAATCATGTGTCGAAGGCGCAGTGGTGCTGCGGCGCGCATGATGGGAATTCGTGGTTTGGGGATGTGTATTTCGATGTCGAGAAGTGGAAGCGCGGGCTGGCGTATCTGGCGGCGAAGGTGGGTACTGCGAATTGGCTCTCTCTCTCTCTCTCTCTTTTCTATCATGTAGATATATTCGTGATCTGCTTCAGTCCATTGAGGTCGTTCAGCAGGGCTAACAAGACACTCTGCGAGCGGATGCATAGGCGCCCGAATGGCCCTCGCTGGTATCAATCGGAATGCGCAACGAGCTGCGCCAGTCGACCGTCTCCCCCGTGCCCCTCCCATACGACTTCGCCGACTGGTACAAGCACATGACCTCCGCCGCCTCCGCCATCCACGCCGCCAGCCCCGACCTCCTCATCTTCTTCTCGGGCCTCAACTACTCCGAGACGCTCGCGCCGCTGCCCCTCGGCGCCCCGCTCTCCACCACAAACACCAGCCTCGTGTTCCGCGCGTCCGACTTCCCCTGGGCCAACAAGGCCGTCATGGAGCTGCACGTCTACACCATGTCGGACCGCATCAACACCACAGACTGCCGCGAGATGAAGCGGGCCCTGTATGCCAACGGCTTCAACGCGCTCGACACCATGAACCCCGAGGTGCTGTATCCGATGCCCGTGGTGATGAGCGAGTTTGGCTTCTCGATGAACGGCGACGTGTGGCAGGGAGTGTATGCGCAGTGCCTCAAGGGGTTCCTCCCCGAGCGCAGGGCGGGCTGGATGAACTGGGCGGTGGCTGGCAGCTATTATGTGAGGAGCGGGGGCGTGGATGTCGATGATACGTGGGGACTGCTGAGCCATGACTGGAGCGCGTGGAGGAGTGAGAGCACGGTGGCAGGGTACTTGAGGCCGTTTGTGCGCGAGACGTTGGCGGGGAAGGGCGCGTGTACGTAGAGAGATGTGTGTATATGCATTCTGTAGTTGACGGGGGTGATTCCCTTTGGAGCTTATTATTTTCCTAGTGAATAGTTCCCTCAGTGTATAGATCTGTGTTTGTCTATGGCCGAGATCGATCAGAGTGTCTGCCCACCTGTATATGTACCGCCTACTTTCTGTCCTCATCCAGAGATTATAATCATAAAAGATCACTCGGGATCCAAATATCGCCTGTGAGCGAGCTCAGGGCAACATTTTCATTCGATTTAACCTCCTTGGTAGTCGTTGGACCAACAATTCCTGCTGCGGATGGGGAGGGGATTTTCAAGTCTTGACTCAGGTCTTTCAAGATCACAGCGAAACGCTTCATGATCAAGCCTTGGTAGCTAGCCAGGTCTCCCCATGCACGCCGAATGGCAACTTCAAAGGCCACTGCTTGAAAGCGCCCCGGCATAAGGGTATAAATTCCTGCAGAACTTGTTTGTAGATATCTCTCTCTCATCACCACCGTCATCATTAGCCCCAAACCACTACACCCGTATACAGAGTCAGAACGTATCAAAAAGCCAAGAGTTCTAAATCCCGGATTCAAAAAGCCACAAGCTATAACTCAATCAACACACCACATACACACACAAAGCCATGTCCACCACTGCAACACCAGCCACCACATGCTCCTGCTCAGACTTTGGTCTCGACCGCTGCTTCTGTGACCCTGGCCCTATGCGTACGCGGGACAGCACTGATCGGAGATGGGCGTGGTTGAGATGTATGAACAAGGGTCTCTGGCCGAGGTGGATAGAGTTCAATACCTCACAGAGGATGGCGACTATTCTCGAGAGAGTGGAGGAGGAGGAGGAAGAGGGGGTGAAAGAGGAGTAGGATATCTAGTGGGGGAAGCGAAATGGTACATTTTGAGATGGAATGTGAGAGTACTGGCTAGCGAGTCAGGTTTTTGGTAAAAGACGGATATGGTGAGCATAACTTATAGAGGCTTTGGTTATTTAGAGGCAATAAGAAAGAAAATAAATTATAGTTTAGAGAATAATACTTCATTAAATATGGCTGGCACCGCATCTTCGGTTTAAATGTCTAGTTCTATATCTCATCACCACTCATCATCGCTGCCCTTATTGCTGGAGCCTTTGAGCTCAGTAATGACTTGCGAGAGAAGCCCATGCCGCACAACAAAGTACATAGAGATCGCACTCTAACATCTCCGAAGTCGCTTTCGCACCCTTTGATAGCGAACAGGTTTGACGGGGGCCCCACCTTACACGCGGAAGGCCACCATAGTGATTTCACCGCCGGTTGTAGTGCGAGGACGGATATTCATTGCATACGACAAAAGAGCATTACCGCACTCGGTCTTGATCAATGATGTGAAAGATTTGAAGTTTCTGAGAAACATACGACAACTACAAGATGCCGCAACTCGCAGGAAACAAGAGTCCATCCTTGGGGGGTAGACAGCACAGCTTTCAGAAGGTAATGCGGAACAACCAATGTTTCTAGGTGAGATAGGCCTAGCTGCACGCTGTTTAACGGCGGCATGTATGGCAACGCCCATGAGGAGACTAAGCCATGGGATGAAGAGGGGGATGATTATGATGTACGAATAGGAGGACCATCGCTGGTGTTTCCAACCCATACGGCATAGTTATGACCGGTCTTCAAGTTACCAAACAGGTTGCCGTACGACAACGTGGCGTTGCTGCTCTATAGCCGCCAGTCAGAAGGCCAATATCACCTTAGCATGATTGAAGAGGAGGGAACTTGGAATCTTCGCAATACCAGCATAGAAGTCTGCTATCAGGAAAGCGAACCTTGGCTTCGAACACCACAACAACCACAAGTAATCCTTCGAAGAGCTAATAGTTTTGTAGAGTTTTGGGTATGGGGCGGCGACATCGGGTTGTGACAAATTAGTGTCCCGGCGTTGCGGTATTTCCCACGAATTTTGGTAGGGTGCTATATACACGACTTCATTCAGTGTTCTGTTATGCGAATAAATACAGAAAAGTGCGCTGGAGGTGCGGTCTAGACATGAAGGCTGGAGCGGCACCCAGAGCTGGGACTCGCAATAGGTCCAGGTTCTGAGTCGACAATGGTTGTGACGGTCGGATTCGGTTTCCGACCAATAGCATTAAAACGAGCTCTATATAATTACTACATTACTCCCTCTAACATCAATCAGTCTTTGGTAGTATAGTGGTTAGTATACTCGCTTGTCAACCAACTCGCGAGTGACCGGGGTTCAATTCCCCGCCAGAGAGTTATTTTTTGCTGCTCTGCGAGATGGGTGGGCCTGGGTGGGGGTGGGTGGCATCGTGAGAAACCTTGAAAGTTGAGGCTGGGCGGAGATCGCCGAGGGTTGGTGGCGCTGCCAAGAATGGTGATAAGAGCTCTTGTGTCTGTGAGCGGAGGGCGCTGCAAAATGAAAAGAATGGAGGAATGGAGAGTCCGGAAGTGCGTGGAGTGTTGAAAAAAAATTCCGGGTGGGGTTAGGCGGTCGTTCTGTGTTTTTGGTGAGTGGGTTCGCATAGAGTAGAGGATCGTTTACAGCACCCCTAGGTTGCCAGGCTCTATTAAGTCGGCATCAACCCGACCCAGCGATAGTTTAACCCAATCTCCAGTAACTAACACTCCGAGAAAAAGATTGCTCAAATCCGATTTTTAAACATTTATTCCCTAGTTTAGGAGCGCGTCAAGATCAAGAGCATATATGGTGAATACTCCGTTCTCAGGATATGCTAATCATCTGTTCTCACTCGATTTATTAGCTTGGCGATCAATTTACCGACGAAACGATAGATGTATGTACTCGCGCGGCCGAGTTTCGACTTACTCACGTGACGCTATCTAACAGGTTTTTTGCGCTGCTCACAGGTCATGTGATTAAGTCGAAACTCGGCCGCGCGAGTATGTAGACCACGCCACAACAATGAACATGCTCCCGATGAGCTACACGGTGCATTGGGTCCCTGTCCTGCAAGATTCCGGTGTGGAAGAGTATGGCAAGATCTGGATCTACCGCATTGACTGGCGAGAACAAGATCTGCACTTGGAGAGAATGTTCTGCTTCTGATCCAGGTAGCGAGTGGTGCTATTTTCAGTAATATATTTGACCACACTTTGTATGGACGTCTATATGCAGTTTTTGCTCTCGCTCTCGCCACTGAACGCGGTATGTAATGGAAAACTTGAAATTTAGGATATGCTTTATATTGATATATGTAGGTTGGCTGCGATTCCTTCAAAGCTCGCGGGAATATAGATTCTGGTAGGATTGAGGTGACCAGGTAGTCCCATTGGCCCTTAACAATGAGTACGGGCCACGAAACCTATTCTTTTGAGTTTTGACTTTTGCATTATTTAATTCTACCAGAATCAGTATTATACATAGCGGAACACACAAACGGCATCGCAAGTTGCCTCCAGCAGGGTCTCCAAACCCACGCTTGAAAAAGTTTTTCTCCGCTAAAGAAAAACCGTGCACTAATATAACGCTAGTGCTAGCGCCAGTGCTCCCGCGCTCTACGATCATTGGTCAGTCAAGGACGCTAACGCCCGCTTACCATTGTACCCACTACCGTGTGGAATAAAAGAGCAAAAGAGATGATATCTTCCGTTGCGGGGAATTGAACCCCGATCTAGTCGGATCATTTTCATGAGAGCGACTGATGCTAACCATTACACCACAACGGATTGATGTGCTGTTAGTTATGCTACGTACTTTCAAGGCATGATGTTACTAGATGATGCGCCACAATCCTCAACTTAGTCTTGGGAGCAAGTTTAAAGCTCGAGCTAGCTCGGCTTGTGCCCAGCACGACAGGCTGAGACTGAGGCTCAATTGTCGGCGATTCAAAGGGATGGCACACCATCACGCTGTGAATGATCAGGGTGTAACCTCGAGTACATTATCGAATACAGAGTGGGCGGGTTCCAAGCGCGAGTATAGGACTATATAAATTGATCTAAAGCCGTCAATTCGAGAGGAGGGTACTATGGGGAGATGACGTACTGAGATATTTCTAGGTTGCAATTTGTATCAACTTGCTGTGGTGTTTAGTATGGGAACAAGGGCGTGAGAATAAAAGAGCGTATAGCTGCTACTCTTGCTATCGATAGCATTGACTTTAAATCAAAGTAGCAATGTTCGTATTGGAAGGGTTGAGAATAAGTGCTGGAGTGGGACAGCGACCATCGGTAGGACTTTCGGGACAGCAGAGGCTATCTGGGGGAGAGAGACTAAAACAAAGAAAGAGCTGTAGCAGTGCGTAGTTCCGCTGAGTATGGCATACTGCGACACCGAGCTGTAGATTTGAGGTTTGCCTGATCAAGTATAGGTTGACAAATTGAATTAAATATGAAAGCAGTTATTTTCGGACACCTGAG
The DNA here is from genome assembly GCA_024713685.1 of Morchella sp. 2014-9hei. Classification (NCBI taxonomy): domain Eukaryota; kingdom Fungi; phylum Ascomycota; class Pezizomycetes; order Pezizales; family Morchellaceae; genus Morchella; species Morchella sp. 2014-9hei. The sequence continues at coordinate 1,286,010 of JAMGYW010000008.1, read as the reverse complement.
CTGGTTGTCTAAGATCTGTAAAAAGATCCACACGCTGGAAAGAGTCAAGAACAGTGATGGTACTGGCTCTGGGACCAGGAGAGAGAGAGAGTGAGGGTGGATCTGTATTATAGGGCGCTGGCGCGCTATTGATGGCGCTAGTCTGTGCACTGGATCTCCGATTCGCTACATGCACTACAAAGCAAAGAATAGATACAAAACCAAGATCATCATGCTCGTTATATATGGACGTAACTGCATATCACAATCTTTGACTGTTGGATGCGCGCGCGCGCAGCCGCGGGCCGAAGGACACGTACATTTCAATCTATGTTGTAGTGTTACCAAACAACCATTCGTTCCGGTGGCCAGCTGATTTGAAGGACCGTGATTATAGACTCTTGAAAAGTTATTTCTATACACATCTCCCCTGAAATGACTTTTTTATTTTTTAATTGCCAAACCATCAGGGTTAGGGTTGGGCTTGGTTATGATCATTGGCCCTTGCGGTTGCAATCGCCTAACCAAAGCTACATGGTACCAATATAGTGCGGCTAGGCAACCAATCTTTATTTGTCAATTACTTGATTTCTAACTAAAGCGCCTAGATTGTAATTGTATCTACAACTTCAGACATTTTTATCCTTTCGAGTGAGAAGAGTCTATGTTAGCAGTAGACAAGTAGGTAGGTTTCATTTTTTTGGTGTAGACTTTTACAAAGTCCTCCAGTATTAATATTACCCTAATGTCGGGAAAGTAAGAGAATGCGTATTAGTTACACCGAACCGAGGAAAAGGAAGGGAGGGATATAAAGGTCGAGAGGGAGGCAAACACAAACAGGATCAGTAATATAGTTACATGTAACTCTAACCCAGGAGAACAGAACACCTCTTTTTGTACACCGACAAACCCCCCCCACCTCCGCAGAACCATTGCATGAACCCTCAAGCTCCCGGCCCCAGGGGTTGTGAGCCGTGGGCATGGACACCACCAAGCTGCTCCCTTTTCACAGCATACCACGCATCCTTCATACTAGTACAGGCCGCAATGTACCTTTTCCCATTCACCCTCCCCACGACCCCCCCACTCGCGCCCTGCATCCTCAGATTCTCGAACCAATCCCTCGGCAGCCAAACCGAGCGGTTGATCTCCACCCAGACGATCGCCCTGTTCACGCCGCCCCTCGCCACATTCGTGACGCGCGAGTCCTCGCTCCAGCAGAGGTCTCGCGCCGCAGACTGCATGTGCAGGATCGAGGGCACCTGGCACAGGCTGGGCAGGTGGTCAGAGTCAATGTCCGCGGCGTTGATGACTTCGTAGAGCGGGTTGTCGAGGTAGCCGTACTTGAGGAAGACGCGCTTGTGCATGTTCCAGAAGTCGTACCATCCCACAAAGCGCTCGTAGAGGTGGATGTCGGCGGCTTGCGCTCTCCCGAGGCGGGGAAGGTACAGATGGTCTGTCGATGGGGGGGGCGAGGCGAGTTCATCTCGCAGCAGCGGTAGTGTCGGCGGTGGTGGGGTCCTCCTGATGGTTTCAGGTGCTTTTGGGTTTTCATGCGTTAGCGGATGCCGTTTTCAAGTACGTTTATGGTGTAAAGCCAGATTCCCCCCCCCACCATTGGAACTCTCGGGATATAGAGAGGTGGTGAAACTCACCGACTGAGGAACAAGGGTTTTTATCACAAAGGTTGACAGCGTCCATAGTCTGTGTATGTCTTGATGAGTAATGAGAGGTACGATGATGGTTCCAGAGATTTGTCATGATGGGGGGGGGGGGGTTCAGTGGATTTGACACGATATTTATGTAGCTCCGGAGAGAGGAATAGACATAGTATGGTCAGCTAAAGTCTCTAACACCTCGTGGTCTTAAATTCTCCGTAAATGTATCAATTGCTTCACCCATTCTGGATCTAGCTACAGTGATATATCTCCACTCGAGGAACAAGTTCCTACTGCTTTCCATATACATATCAGGCTCCTTTATGAGGGGGGGGGGGGTGTGTGTGTGTGTGTGTGTTATATGCATCTTTGAAGGCCAAGGAAATGTTGATCCGGGGCTAAGATGGGAGTTGATCCGGGCCAAGATAAGAGAGGTTTGAGTATTTTTCGGGCCTGTCAGTCGTCGGTACTTCTATAGTACTGCTTACACAAAGGAAAATTAGTAGTTTCTGTATACCTATAAGATAGATAGAGAGAGAGTGAGAGGAACTGTTATAATAACAATTGCCATTTCTATCATCAGCAGAAGATTATGGGATGAACTAGTGGGGGTTGAATCATTGGAGTGGTACTACGAGCATCATGCAGCATTATATTGTTTCATGCAATGACCTGGGGTAGCGCGCTTTGGAATAAGAAGGGAGTGTGCTCGGACATGATTATGATTGTGCTAACGGTATATATGCATTCCAGGTTGCCAGCTTCCTGGTATATAGGCCCCCTGTAGTGCATGTACTTAAATGTAGATTAGACTAGTAATTAATTATCATTACATGTAGTAAACATGGTAGAACAGTAGTGCAGTAATACGGTACGAGCAATAGTATGAATAAATGATACCGTACTTTTTCGAGCTGCTTAGGACCTTTGTGTGACGTCCTAATACTGCATGTAGGATATAGTAAACCCATGAGACTATCAGTAGGAGAATATATGCATGAATATCAAATCCATAACCCGCAAGAAGCCCAACCTGGAATGCCAAAGCGGGCGAACTCCAGCAACTGACAATTCAACATAGTAATAGCGATTCCTGAAGGGCCAGGATATACCCAGCACCATGTACTAATTCCTGACTAAAAGTCCACTGCCCAGGATCACGTCCCTCCTCCCCCACTGGCAGTCCTTCCCACTTTCAACTCCCCAACAAAGCATTTCAACCCACCCAAGTTCAAGTGCACACCACCCGCCCAACCATCAAGTTCCATCTCGCCACACCGAGCTTGTAACCAAATCCCACTCCCCCATTTAAGCCAGCAATGCCGCTCCCACCAGCAGCTCACTCAGTATCCACATCTGCCCCATCTTCCTCCAAGCAATCCATGCCCACCGATCTAACCACCCTGGACGCTAGTTCTCCGCACGACGCCGCCGCCGCCGCCGCCGCCGCCGCCGAGAACGTCTCGCCAATCGCACTCCTCAACATGCGCTTCCTGCAGACGCGGATCCACTATCTCCGCATCAAGCTCGAGCACCACCACGAGCGCTGCAAGGCCCTCGAGCAGAAGGAGGCCGAGCTGACGCTCAAAATGAGGACCCACGATCAGGCGGAGCTATACCATTTCTATCTGGCCGCGGAGCGCGAAAAGACTAGAGAGGCGCTGGTCAAGACGAGGGCAAAGCTGAGGGAGCTGGAGATGGCCCTGGACGAGCTGTTGAAGAATTAGTAAGAAGAATATAAAAAATATTGCAGGTGAAGTGACTGGGGGGGGGGATGTTATGTGTGTGTGTGTGGGTGGGATCGACGCGGACTAGTGAGTGTTTGGAGGGGCTGAAGAAGAAGAGGTACTCTGTTTCAAGCATATTTTGTGGCTACGTATTATCATCTAACCGGTCATTGGTTCCAGATCTTAGCAAGAAGAAGAGGAAGAGGAAGCAATATATTTTAGAGCTCGCTGGCAATATTATTTCCAGCCGACAAAAGGCCGCGTATGTACGTTCCCCACCACGAGCTCTGGGGGGGGGCGGGGGGAAGCTTTCAACTGTCTTCGCGGCAAACAACAGCACTTAAGGACTTATATAACATGGGGGATACAAATTCGACAAAGCGGCATTCTTTACGGGGAGGGAAGGGCATGTAGTAAAAGCAAGGACAGACTCATGTTCTGGCATCCAAAACCATCTCTTAATAGCACTTAGCAAGAGGGGAATTAAATGATATCGAGTTACTTAGCGGCTACGTTGATGTTCAAGCTCTGTACTCTCTGACACATGTATTTTTAACTTGAATCCATTCGTGGTACACGGGCACTTGAAATCGCAAATGAACCCTGATGCACAGCGCCCTGGTTGCAAAGTAATCCATCCACATTTCTGGTAGAGACGGTGTGAGATTTCGATCCCAGCGATCAGCAACAGGCACACACACACACACACATAGTTGTAGTATAGTAGAATAAGCTTACTGTGCTGCACCGCGCACACAACACCGCAGCAACCACAACTACATACTATACATCCATTGTCGCAGCGTCCTCTTCCCATCGCCACCGCAGCCCTCAGAGAGAGCGCACAACATCCACTGTCTGCAATGTCTTTGGGGAGCGCCGGTGTACCATCAATGCCCCCCCCAATGCCGATCGAAGCCGCCGGCGATTGGTACATATATATGTTCACATACACCACCGGCTCGCTCCAGATCCCATTCCCGCCCCAACATTCAACATTCAACCTTCAACGACAGAGAGCTAGCAGTGCTGCTTGCTTGTCGCCGCCGGCACAGCTTCGGGTCGCGGGCGTGGTAGCTTTGAAGGTGCTATAGGTTGGCAGCCTCGAGGTTACTCTTGTAGCTTAGGACATGGAAATGGGAGATACAGTAGTTGGTTTAATATCTTTCGGAACCCGACGGAGGTGGGAACACGGAGGATGGCAGCACCTGCATAGACAGGCAAGGGCGCAACTATCGAGCTGTCTTTGGACGCCGAGGCAGATGGTCCTAGCAAGCATGTACCACCAGCGGTAACAATGACGCCAAGCCTCATCATGCTCTCTATACTTCCTTCCAACAAAATAGCGACTGCCAAACCCCCCAATCCACAGTGCTCACGAACGGCCAAAAAAGAATGGCTGTGAGTGTCGGTGCCATGAATCGAACATGGGTCCTCTCGGAGCCGAAGTGACAAGGGGGGAGAAACCCCTGTGGGACCACAACGAGAAGTACTAACCACTATACTACACCGACCGCTTAGTTATCATTGGCACAAGAATGCGGTCTATGAAAAGTAGGTGGGTTGCTGACACACCCGACAGAGAGGTGTCGTCGCATCACCAATCAGCTCAGGAGCGCTCCCGCTCCAATCAATCCGCCAATCTGATGGCGGGCGCGACAACCGGTCTTGGGGGCGTCTCGTTTATCGCTCGCTCAACAACCCCTTTGTGGCATGCAGGCCTACTCTAATAATTTCTGCAGCGCAAGGGGGGGGCTGAGACTTCCACGGAACCCCACCCCATGGCGAGAGTGCTAGAAAGTGTATAGACATAGCGATAGCGGGCGTAGGTGGATGTTTTTGCCGTGGTGTTTGCTACTGGCGCATGGCCATTGGGGATTTCGGGGTATCAGCAAAAGTGCCAATCGCAGTCCTGCCTGGCATGGCAGCCAGGGCGATTCGGGGGGTATTTGTATTTGTATGTAGTCTCCCTGCCTGGCTGGCATGGATCCGGGTAAACAGTAAACAAGCCACCATGCATTTGTTTACACCCCGGGTGTTGTTGTGCGAGGCTGCAACGGTCCCTCCCCCGCAAAGTCTCAGTCTCGGTCTCAGGGTCCACCACGCCCACGGTCCACCAGGCAATGATGTAACGCCAGGCATGCGTGCTGCAGCAGAGATTAGATTAGCGCTGTCATCGGAACATCCCATATCCGGCCCGATAGCGCGACAGCCCAGGAACACAACGGGGGTTTTTGTTTAAAACGCTTGCCTGCCCGTGGGAGAGAGAGCGAGAGCAGAAGGTTGGCAGCGACCACCAGCAGCCAGCAGCCAGCGACCAGCGACCACAGTCCACCGATCATAGACCACCGATCACAGTCCACCGTCACCGTCACCGTCACCGTCACCCTCCACCGTCACCCTCCACCGCCACTGCCCACCGCCACCGCCCACCGCCACCCACGCGATCCCCAGCTTCACCAGCCGTCACTCGCACGGATGCAACCATGCGACGTTAGTATCCGTCTGCACACAACCACAGCCACAACGACCACGACTGCCATCATCACACTCATCGCACTATAGCCTCTCCTCCTCCTCCCCCCATCACATCACATCACCCCATCCACCATCCACCATCAACCACACCAATCACCATCCACACAATGAACTTCCATCTACTCCTCCTCCTCCTCCCCCTCCTCACCCACCCCACCCCCCGCCGCCGCCGCCGCCGTGCTGCGCCCCCACAACACAACCACAACCCTCACGCCCTTCACCTTCCTCGGCCGCTGCACCGTGCCCGCCGCGCACCTGCGCCCCACGCTCGCCGAGCTCGGCGGCCTCTCGCCCCACAGCGTCAAGCGCTGCCAGCCCAGCGCCCAGCGCACCCCCGCCGCCGCCGACGTCGCAGCGCTCAGCCGCTCGATCCTCAAGCGGCGCGCCTGCTGCGTCAAGAAGCACGGCGCGGCAAAGTGCAGCACGCTGCGCAGGGTGGGCGGCGCCGAGGCCGTCATCTGCGGAGAGGCCGGGTGGTGCCATCCGTGCGCCATGGTGGCGGTGCTGGTCGCGGACATTGCGAAGAGCTGCAGGTGGGGGCAGGGCGGGGAGGTGCTGGCTGCGGGCACGTGGAATGTCAAGGTTGGGGGGCGGGGGAGTGTTACGGTGCTGGGAATGTAGCAAGGGGCGGGTTCTGGTTGGTTCTGGGCTTTCTGTTTGTGCGCAGGTGGTGATGGGAATGCTAATGGAGTCGGGTTTCTTCTGTGTTTCGTTGGGGGTTTCAAACACGACAGGGTTCCGCACAGGGTGGAGACGGGATATAGGCTGGCTTGGTATCTCTTTGGAGGTTGTTGGTGTTAGGATAGTGGGCGTTTGGTTGGGGTGGGGGGGTTCTATCCTGAATGGAAATAATAATACATCATTAGTCCTTCCTTCGCAACAAATTGGCACTTTCTGGTGCCCACGATGTATGTCCCAAGGAACAAGTGGAGGAGTTTAGCTCTATAGCTCAAGACCTTCCAGAGCGAAGGAAAAAAAATCAAGTTGGAAGTATCGTTTGGTATCAAGGACCTTGGGGGGCAAGAGCGCTGAGAAGTTTACCATCTTTTCTGGGGCATGTTGTAATGGATCGTAAGAGCACAGAAACCCTTTTATTTATTTTTATTTTACCGGAGATGCCAACACGGTGGCACTGGCAAGACGAGAGATCTCGAGGAACGAGGTACTAGGCCGTACATGTATGTATATAGAAACCGAGGAAGAAGAGAATCCAGAATGTGCTGCTTGAACAGCTGCTGCTGGGTCCCCCCCAGCATACTGCGGTATCAGGCGATGCCAGGGTCCAGACAGCGCTAGCAGTCAGCTTGTGTGGTTGACAAAAGGTCAGATTACGTGCGTTGAAGACGCAGGTGTGTGAGAGAAAAAGGGTTGCCTCGGAGGATGGGGGCATCTTTATATTAGCATTTAACACAGAGGGATATCCAAGGCGGGTTGAGCGAGTCAAATGATTGGCAGAGGTGATATAGGAAGACAAGCCCTACTTTATAGTTTATATAAAGACATATCGAGATTCCTTAATGCCTATCTATCAATCTACCCCCTCTCCAACACACTCGCTACTTGAAAGTATGCCTCCCCTAACCTAACCCGCGGGCTAATGTACTGTCAGCCTCCTGGCATTGAACCCAAATGAGACTTACCCCCCACATCTATCAGCCCAAGTAGACCAGAAAGCGCTTTGTGGGGGTGAATCCCCCTGCCGGTGGTTTTCCAGGAGGGCTTTCCCCCTTCTGCTGTTGAGCCTGTGGAGGCTGGAGACGCTATATGTGCATATCGACCGCTTGTATGTATGTGTGCTGATTTGACTCTGGCGAGCGGTGGTGTATTTGCGTTACGTTGCTTTTGTTCGCTGCCGGTATTGCTACTCACTCGCAACCGGTTCTAGCGTTGGGTTTCGTCCCGCTGGGTACGCATCTTGAGGTGGCGGAGCTGGTGGATGTGTGGCTGCGTTGCAGTTGGGTCTTTTTTTTCTCTTCTTCTTCTTTTTTTTTTTTGGCCGTAGTAGTAGTGGTGGTAGTGAGTGGTGGTGCGGAATTGGCCTGTCTGTGTGGAGTGATGCATGTAATTATATGTTGTTGTTCTCACCTGCCAGGAGAGCACTGAAGTAACCCCACTACCCCACTACCCCACTACCCCACGTTCGCGGATAATCACAGCGAAGCCTCTACCACAAGCCTCTTTCAATGCTCTGGTACACGAGAGAGAAAAACACTCTTCCCAGTCTTTATCTTGAGACCTATCCGATTCTCCATCAAGGAGGGCGTTTCCACTGTTTTCGATTACTTACTATACTGCATACAGGTACCATCCTATATATGGCCAGCGCTGTTCTCTTCTTCCTCCTCTGAGTCTCGGCTTCATGTCTGTGGTTCTCTTGTGCGGCCTCTGCTCAGTGCTATCAACCTCCCCCAATCGCTGGCTATTGGCATACTCCCTCCTACCAAAAGAACGTAGCCACAAAAGCCCGTGATACGTTTAAAAGGAGGTGTTCATGGTCCCCGGATATGATCGACGGTAGGACCACCACCTTGGGCAACTACTGAACTGCACTCAGTAATGCCATTTTGACTTTCTGAGTTGTGCTGCTCCGATCCCTGTGGGATCTATGAGGTAGGTAAAACGAGCAAAAAAAAGAATGAAATTAGCTCCGCCAGGGAATTGAACCCACTATACTGGCTGTCGTACTCAGTTTCCTTTCCAGTGCATAGACCACTATGCTAACAAAGCTTACAGGAACACATGCTGGGGGGGGTGGTAAAGATGGGACTTAGCGAATGCGTAGCGAGCATCTAATCTAATCCCTAGGGCCTACTTACTGTCCCAACATGTAGATCTATTGCCTCGAGTTTTAGTGACTTAGACGAGGCGAGGCTCCCACCAAGCCCCGTGTCGTCCTGTCTCGCAGCTACCACTATCCCCTCGATCCATGATCCATTTATGTCCTTTTTTTTTCTTACGCTTGCCGCCAATGATATCTTATATGCCCTAGAGAACTGGCTGGTGAAGGTATGAAGGGCAGTCCTGTTTTGTGACCTCATGTGGATATTTCGAGTTGACTGGAATAAGGAATGTTCGGAGGCCGAGGTCGGTCTTAGCCTCGCGAGAAGAGCATTGTATGCCAGAAAGGAGCACTGGTGTAGCAGGTAGAGATTATGGCGTGGGAAAGATCTGAGGGAGGTATATGTCTGCTACGACATATGGTCCACTTGGGGTGTGGGAGATAGCCTTACTTCCGCTCACTCAGTGGTACCACGGAGAGTGTTTATTCACTACAAAGCCGTGTTTGAAAGTTACAGGAGTCGGGGTATAGTCTGGCGTTGTTCGAGATGGGAGGGCAGTAGATATGAGGAGGGAAAGGGAGATGTGTGGAAAGGTGCCCCCCCTGGCTGTCCCACCAATATTCGACCAATTTATTTTAGGTATTACATAGTGCAAGCCCGGTTTTTATCGCATATCCTAGCCCCCGCTCACTGCGCTTTTCTCATCTCATAAACATGAAGTATATGCCAGAGGACCGGCCAGCATTCTACTGTCCGCGGGAGGATCCTATTTTTTTTGGCAGATCTCCTCAGTAAACTAAGGTGGATAGTTCAAAATCATCAGTTGACTTGTAATCATGACTGTTTTCTATTTTAAAGAATTATCGAAAGCTGCATAAGAGGGAGGATTGATCGAGGGCAGTGAGGCTGAAATCTCTGATAGCCTTAATCCCTCCAGAGGTACTCTCAGTTGACAGGCTCTCTGACGTGCTATCATTAGCCGTAGGTTAGGAATTTTTGTATGAATGAATCAAGGAAAGGCGTCAGTGCTAGTACGTGATGGAGTGAGATCACAACAGGAAAGACAATAAAGGAAACAATTTTCTTTTATGCTTAATTTTTAGTTTTTGGGTAACTCATAAGAGAGCAGTGGGCGGTGGAAGGAGCGGTGTATGATGGGTGGAGGGGAAGAAGGTGGAGCAATGCAGGGGGATAGAAAGCAGCGGATCGAAGTAACAGGATGGTATTATTAGAGGTGGCATTGACATTCGCCAGATGAGAAGCTTGGAGCTGGCATAAGTTGAGATACCTCAAAAGTAACGGAAAGAACTGGATCACTACCGGAGGAGGTGGACATTTACGTTGTCTGGCGATGAGAACTGACCATGAGATGGTTAAGGCGAAATGAATTAACTACTGGAGGTGGCCAAATACTACTACCCAATGTTCGTGTATACTAATAGGAACCATTCCATCTCCGAGCCATCCCCATGCAGCCCTGCCAAGCTAGCGTAAAGTGAGAGCCACGCGCACACTCACTAAGACCAAAGGCATTACAGTCAGCAAGGGGTTGGATGGCCTAGTGGTTAGTGTGTGATATTGCGTTCGCACACTACACACTAGATGGGTTCAATCCCGACGTAGATAGAGAAGTAACAGTCCCATGGCTGCGAACTCTTTTGCTGGCGGAAGCAAATTCTTTTTTTTTTTCTACCGCCCCCTTCCTTCCTTCCTTCTACACTCTCACTCTTTCTTCTTCTCCGAGCTATCCCCATGCAGCCCTGCCAAGCTAGCGTAAAGTGAGAGCCACGCGCACACTCAATAACACCGAAGGTACTACAGTCAGCAAGGGATTGGATGGCCTAGTGGTTAGTGTGTGATATTGCGTTCGCACACTACACACTGGATAGCGTTCAATCCCGACGTAGATAGAGAAGTAACAGTCCCATGGCTGCGAACTCTTTTGCTGGCGGAAGCAAATTCTTTTTTTCTACCGCCCCCTTCCTTCCTTCCTTCTACACTCTCACTCTTTCTTCTTCTCCGAGCTATCCCCATGCAGCCCTGCCAAGCTAGCGTAAAGTGAGAACCACGCGCACACTCAATAACACCGAAGGTACTACAGTCAGCAAGGGATTGGATGGCCTAGTGGTTAGTGTGTGATATTGCGTTCGCACACTACACACTGGATGGGTTCAATCCCGACGTAGATAGAGAAGTAACAGTCCCATGGCTGCGAACTCTTTTGCTGTCGGTGGGGCAAAATGTTTTATTTTCTTCTCTCGTCCCTTCCTTCCTTCCCTCCTTCTTCTTTCTGCCTGATAATAGCACGTTTACTATCATCCTAGTATATATGTTTTAAACGTAGGGTTAGGGTTATTTAATTTAGAGAACACAAAAAGAAATGAATACTCTCATCCTCTTTTGCGCGTGGCTTGAACAACATGTCTAATGCCTGTTTTAAAACCCGGAAGTTGCTCAAGTTTCGGTAATCCGGATCAATAGAATTTAGTCAGCCGAGCTTCGCTGTGAAGGTCACTATGTTCGGACGCACATCTGACTACGAGAGATACCTTTGTAGAATGGGTTTGAGTAAAGCCAGAATGTTTATTGTATCACCTCGTATGAGATAATAGCAAGCATACATGTAATTAGGCTTGTAGAAACTACAAGTTATATGAAACAGGCAAAGGAGAAGTGCAATTATAGCTCCAACTAGGAACAATCGGAGACAAATTTGAAAATATAGCGAAGTAAAATCCTTCTAGACATGCACATTAAAAAGTGAAGAAGGCGCTCAAGTGTGAACGAAAAAAAAGCAAGAATTAAAACTTTTATCGCCGAAATACACTCGCCACGCCACTCTCATCCAGCAGCTCCCTAGTTTTCTCTGTGTTTTTCAAGCTGCGCTCGCCTGGTAGCTTTGATTTTAACGTTTATTTGAGGTCAAATGAGCATATGCCTCTTTGGAAAGTGTATCAACGCTGGAAAAACGCACTTTACCGTACCTTTCGATAGTGGCACGTTTTGCGGTTTTACAGCTTTCGTTCCACAAAGCGGTTCTGGCCTCATCTTTAGCAACCTCAGCTTGCTCTTCAAGAGAAAGGGGTCTCCTATTCATCTTCCGGATACGCTTCTTTTTACCAGGACTTGCCTGCACAGGGCCGATAGCGCTATTGCTTTGCTGCTGTTGTTGCTGGGGCTGTTGTTGTTGGGGCTGCTGTTGCTGGGGCTGCTGTTGCTGGGGCTGCTGCTGTGGGACATTAGCAGCGGTAGCGCTATTATGTTGCTGTGATTGCTGTTGAATAGTAACAGTCACCATTCTCGGGGCTTTGAGTCGGCTCTTAATAGCGAACCTACGTAGCCACCAAGGAAGCCAGTCGAAGTTAGGAATCCGTCTCTCTTGAATTGTAACCGGAGTGAGAGGCGGGGTAGATGCTGTGCTTGTATTATTGGCAGCGGGCGAGCCTCCAGTTTCGCTAGTGCTAACGGATTTAGTTACGCCTTCAGTAGACTTGTCTTGGGAATTGTCGACAGACGTGGAGACCTCTGGCTCTTGGTTTTTGGAAGATTTTGGCTTGGCGGTGCGAGTGCGAGCACGTTTCTTGCCGGTATTGACCTCCTTTTTGCGCAACAGATTATCTCCATCCTTAGAAGGATTTAGAATGTGACTGGCACTGACTTTTGCAGGAGGTGGGGCAGTACGAGATTCGCAGATATCCTCATCCATGGGTAGCATAGACGGAGGCAATAGCAACTCGGGAGGAGAATATTGTGTAGCTGGTTTTAGAGGAGCCGGAGGGGGAGCCGCAGTAAGAGTAGGAGTTAGGGGACGGGGATTCTTGTTCTCGGGCATGTAGCGTGACTGACGCCTGCGTGTTCTCTGCTTCCTTGTGAGAGTCGGAGCGGCGGAGGGAGCATGATGCTCATTAGTAGTTTTGAAGGGCATGTTCGTCTTTACTAACAGCCATAGAAAAAATTGTCAGCGAGATATAATATAAAATGGGGGTATAGAATGGCTATTTGGAGTATGAACTTACAAATTTTGATGCTTGGAATACGAGGATCAATCCAAGGTTGTCACTGGATAATGCCTGTTCTCTATATGCTTAGAGATATGTCTGGAGATGGTTAGAGAACATGTTTATCATGGCGGGAAGAAAGAAGAAATCGACATACGTTGAGGCTCTACACTTCAAGATGTATGTGGATAGACTGCCGCGATATTTATTTCCCTGATTTCTTTCCCAGCGGGTAGAACGGCTGTATTTGCTCTGAAAGACGTTAACAAACTTTCTTACAAAATCACAGTTGCCGATAAACATACATACCGCTCCACTCTGCCAAGAAAGTTGATAATTTGGCCCTTTGCTGTTGACTTTTTCTTGACACTTGACAGCAGATTAGGTGAATGATCTGATGAGTCACGTGGAAGAAAAAAGAATCATCGAAGTGAACGATATACAAGGTAGTAGACGAAGAACAGAGCAAGGAATTACAGAATTCTTTCCGGTGTTTGTTTTGAACGATGTTATCTTAGTGTTGACTATTTACGTTAGTAAGATCTTAAGAGCCAAAACCAAAAGGTTCTTGAGATTGATATACCTTTCTGTGTTGCCCGGAGATGAATTCGCTACTTCGTTGGTCAAACGATTAACTGTATATGTAGTAGTTCTGGCAACCCGACCGTTAGTAAAATTGGTAGAACAATGAAAGGAGTCCGGAGTACTGGAATAAACTTACGAAAAGAAGTATGGTAAGTAGAAGAATTAAAATCTCAACGTCCTTATTAATTTCTCTTACAACTGTCCACTACTAACTATTGCACCAGTTCTGCCTAGGCTGTTGTTTACTCCGCTAGAGCGATGTTTGTTGCTGACGATTTCTTCTTATTCTTAGATGTAGTTCTGGTAGCACTCTAGTTAGCAAGATGCGAGATGTATGACAGGAAAAATTATTAAGGGTCATCATACAAGATGCTCTTTGTGTAAACATGGAGAGGCGCGTATCTGACAAATGGTAAGGGCCACGGTCTTGCTGAAGTAACACTAACGTGCGAAGGAAGATGATTGGAATAGGTTGAAGGAGTATAGAGGGAAGAAAGAAAGAAGATGATTTGAGGGAAAGGAAGGGGTGGAGGGGCGATGAGTTATGTGCGAGCGGCGAAAGTGAAAACTTGGCAGTTCTGCTGTCTACCTGTGCTCTTCAAAAAAGACGGAAAGCTTAATCGGTTTCGAACTGATCTTATTCAAGCTACTAGAAGTCGATAGCAGGCTAGATCAGACCTACAAGTATACATTATGGCAGAATAACAGAAGCAGCAAACTACTAGTATCATTCATAACCTAACTTAAACGCGAACCCACCCAAGGTACAATAGAGGCTTACTTTTCTTTTCGTTAGTTTGTCCCTCTTCTTATATCTTGGGAAAATCTCTTCAATATAGAATGTGCTTTCACTCGAATCAACCACCGCAGCAGCACGGTCTGACATATCGCCGATATACGGGCAGTGGGCACCGCGTACCATCTCAGAGGGTACATGTGTTCATGTACAGATCCACTACCTCTCTAGAGCTAGAAAGAATGTCTGCGCTACATGGGGACACGGCAAGCTTTGTCTACACATCCTAGATTCCGGAGCTATGAAACGTACTTCCCTTGCCTTATTCTCTATAGGCGTTGAGTATATGTTTGTTGAATAGGCCACCCAATATCTGTCCGTGTGGTCTCTTTATCCGACTTGGATTTAGGTGCACCGGCTAGAAGCGTATATATAGGGCCGGAAAGAAGAATCTAAGTGTGGCAGAGCGCGATCAGAGTTTTTTTTATAACCTTTTCTCAAGGCGATCTAGCTCCGGCCCGAATCCAACAAGTACTAGGTCCTCCGACAGTCTCGGGGTTAACCAATTCCAATAACAGGTTTCATCTCGTTATGTATTCAGTACATTTCGCAATAAAACATGATAGCGCCCAGTTATTCTCTACCTGCAACATGATGGCGCTCAGTTCTTCTCTACAGGTACAAAACTGTCGATGAACCCTCTGAAGTGGATGGTCGTTGTGAAGGAGAGCACGTGCTCTACAAATATTTGCGCACGGATGTCTTGGAAGATCGGCTAACCATTGTTGGTGAACTAACAACTGGCAAGGGTCCCGTGGTACCGCTTTCAGCGAAACTACTATTAGCTAATCAGGAGGTTCTATTGGACCTGGATCACATTCAAGGTAATGCATATGCCGCACCACTGAATGAACATTACGCCGGTAATTGAACTGGCCCCACCGGATACACAAAAATCTCCCAAGAAAGCCGAGTAGTTGCAATAAATCAAGCGAAGATAGATGTATCCATTCACAATAGACAGAATATTTAATACACAATAAACAAGTCTTTATATGTACGTGCACTTGTGGAGTTTGTTTTCTTTAACTACATGCAATTTAGCCGAGGTTTAACTATTATCCCCTTGTTGCCGACCACCCAATCGCGTAAAATCCCACGACAAGGTCGGCCACATGTAATTTTAATATGAACCTTGGAATGTTTAGAAAGATATTTTGGAGACTCTTTGTGGAGCATATGGGTATGGCGGGGGTGCCATTAACTGAAGTGCGTTGTATGCATATGTTCAGGAAAATGGCGTGGATGCGTCTTTTTGGATTATACATGATCAGTAGCCGCTGATTCCAGACGAGTTTATCGTACCTTGATATCTATATTTATTCTGTCACGAATTAAGTTATTACCAAGAATAAGACTTCTGACCGATCGGCGGGGGGGTTGAATCGAGTGATAGCCTGCGACGAACTCATTATATCTAACATCATACAGGCCTCTTGAAAGGCGCCGAGGACACGATGTATATGTCAGTTTTTTGTATTAGTCTAGGTGGTGGGCTCTGGAATAGTGGAATGATTGGCCTTGCCTCTACGTGGCTGGTGAAATAGTTGGGTTAATTCAAGGAGTATCACGTACTAGAGCACAGCCTGGCTTCCGGGTATATGAATTATCTACAATTATCATAACTGGCCTTAAACATTGTAGTGATGTCGTTTTTCGGTATAAATTGGTCTTGTTTGATGATCTCCTCTATACTTCATTACTATCTCTCTCCCAACCATAGCCAGTCCTTCGACTCGCCAATATCTGTTATAAAAATAAGTCATTACATGCCACTGAAGTAACCTCATTCAGTACCCAAGAGGCAATTCGATTCAAAAAAACCGCCGTCGGGATGAACAGAATTAGTAAAACTCGTGATTTAATGACCCTTTGCCGTGGCTTAACCACCGAAAGCGAGGAGCGGCAAATGGTATCTCCTCTCACAGACCTTTCACTGCTCTTGACCTTCTGTTAACTGATATTTATATAACAGGATAATTTGATTGAGTCACTCGCTCGAGTTACCTATAGCAGCGGACAGCGACTACCGGAGATTAGCAAACATGGAAGGGATAAGACATGCGCTACGATCGGAGACAGCTCGGCGTGGGTCGAATACATTGACAGTATCAATAATCGGATAGAAGCCCAATCAACTCCATTGACAGAAGGAAATTTAGCGAAGGTAGAGATGAGGGAGCTCGAATCTGCGACCTGTGAAATATCGGAATTCTTTAATTTAGATGGAACGGAAAAGGTGCTAGTGCCGATGATGGAACAAAGAGATAAAAGGATACCGTCTAGTGGCTCGGGAATACGCAAGGGACACCGTGCTAGGGAGTGGTCGTTTGTAAAGAACGACTTTCACGACGAGAACAGAAGGTCAAGGAAGTTAAGTACGAGGAGAAGAATGAAGGGAAACCCATCAATGCATCTCTCGAGAAGCTCCAATAGTGTGTTTAATCAAAATGGACCTATTTATCAGAGATCATGGCAGGAGAGGACCCTGGGGAAGGTCAAGCTTGTGTAAATAGATCAGCTGTCCCTTATAGAGGGCAACCAATATGGACTGTGTAGAAGAGCAATCTCTTCCGGCGGGTAAAACTACATGCCACAGTAAACTCTCGAACAAAAACATATTCAACCAGAAAAACAAAAATAGATTCAAAGAGTGCATATTGAAATAAACAGGTTTTAGGAGGTACACATTTCATTTTCTTTAGTCATGTATATACACCGCATCACTGACTACCCGCAACTCCTACCCCTACGAAAGAGGGATCCAAATTACATGTAATACCCGATTATCTTGTAGTAGGCCCTCTTGAGAATAGAAAACCATTGTTGAATGGTACCTTCATGATCTAGAACAAGGACGGGACCGGAGTTCCAGATACCAGGAAACCCCTCAGTACCAGCTTGCACATTAATATCTGCCCGAGCGATAGGGGGATCATGGCATAACCCCTGAAAACTAGCAACATCTCTCATAGAAGCAGCGTCGATAGCAAGGCCTTGCCCAGTTTCTCTAAGGTTCGGGCATGCCTTGTTAGTTTCCTTAGTAAAGTGGGGGCGAAGAATTGGATAACGAACAAGTCAATCAATGCCGGACCTGGTTGGTAGCCGAGTTTGGCAGCTGCACTCCGGATTCGAGAATGGGTTCCATGCTTTAGACCGCGAGAATAGGTATTAGTGTCTCTTTTGGTGACTTTAGAGCCCGGCATTTGGGTTCGACACCAGTCGCTGCGGGACCTTGCGGAACGAGCAGACAACGGTCGGTCGGAGCAGTAGCGCCAGTCTGAGTTCGTGATTAGGACGTTGGCGAACCTTGGTGGACCGCGATGGAGCCCTTGGGAGGAGGCAAGGTTGGTACTCTCTGTAGAACTACCACGCTCATCTAAGTCCAACTTGGTACCGACAGGCTGTGGATTTTCAACGGGATTGGCGGAGGTGACGTCGAAGGGAGGGGACATGACTCCAATACCGGGAATCCCAGAGTTAAGGGCATCTTCCATGTCGGCAGCGGGAGAGGGGATGGACATGAGCCTGGTTTCAACACCGTCCCCGCGTCCGATGAAAGCGGGTATAGATTGTGACATGTTGAGTTGCTTAATTTATGACACACGATATAGCAAAGTATCGCTGTTACTTATAATTATCAATGGGTATTAGTACACGAAGTTTCAACAACTAGTGACTGGATAATAGCTCTTAAGAAATAACAACGCACTTATATCTTTGATGCAAAGAGCAGAGACCAGGGACGGGGATGTCGCTGTCGGGGGAGCACGATATCGCGAATTCTAATAGGAGAAGTTAGTATTTTTCAGACATAAAAATCATTGGCGGAACTGTAGCAGAAACCTAAGAACGTTTATCACCCAAATGGAAATGTCGCAAGAATATAATTGGGAAGGCCTGAGAAATTATTAGCACGGAGATAGAACACCAGCGGAAAGCTCAAACAATGCACCTACCCGTCGGCCTTTGGGGACTTCTCAGGGGATTGAAAAAACTACGACTTAGCGATAATTTCGATCGCGAGCACTTGAGCGGTCTACTTCATACCAACGGAGAGATTAATATAGACGTAACAGTAAAGGTAAATGCAGCGTAGAGGTGGGTACTCACTTCCGGGGCGGAGAAATACCACCGATGTTTCTCTAGAGATAAACGTGTCTATGCGCTTGGAACTGTGTTAGAGCATGTTGAACATATATTTTTAAATGGGGATTTACTAGCAGCGATTGGGAATTCTGCAAAGAGCCAGGCCAGAAATAAAAAAAGCCTCTAGAACTTGTGCAGTTGTTCCTTGCAGAAACTAAAAAACATATTCGTTAGACGAAACCATAGTCACCACTTGTTGTAAAAGAGGGTACTTACAGATTGGGGAAATGTTCTTTCAGATGAACCTCCGGCCCCAACACAAAAACTTGTAACTGTGAGCAGGGCCAAAATAAACAATGAAACATTTCGAAGGCATACTTACAGAATAAATCTCCTCTGGACTAGCAGTACACACCTAGCTATGCAGAACAAGATGGGAGGCAGCACAGATATTGCGGCCTTCTACAAAACAGTGAGTTTGATGATCATCCGGGAGACTGCGGGTGAATGGAGTACTCACTATCTAGGCTGGGTTCAAGTTTTTAAAGGATTTAGAAGAGAGAAAACGGAACAACGCCCAGTGCAGCAAAGCGACGTCTGGGGTTTGGACGAAGTGGGGAAGAAAGATTGGGTAAGAGAAAGGGAAAGTGGAGAGAATAGAGGAGAGATCAAGACGGAGGGTAGCGACGTAGGAGAAAAAGAGAAGAAGAGAGTTAAAATGAGGGGAGAGGATAGAGAGTACCTTCACAGATCTTGTAGGTGGGCGGTCAATGGATAAGTGGCGAGCAGCGTTAAGTTCCGATAATGTGGCTAATCTTGGCATAAAAAATTTTCTCCGGGCGATCTCTCTTCTCAGCAATCGTTGTCATCCACTCGGATCAGGATTTATAGAGAAGGACAGAAAGAGTCGAGTCTCCTTGATCGTTTAGCTGATTTCCAGGATCGAGGACTTCTGTGAAGACAGAGAAATTGCTTCATGAGGCATCCCCACCTGCTCACCCATAAAAGGTGGGGAGCTCACTTTGTCGTTTTATTTAGGTTTCAGCCATAGTAAAACACAAAATTATGATATTTAGAGTGTAATTTCAATTTCTATTAATAATTTCTCGTAGCTAGAGTATCCATTGGTTTGATTTTTCTACTTGGTATTACTTTCTCAACCAATGACGGAGGTTATCCAATATGAAACAGTTTGAATTTGGAGGAAGTATCATATGAATTGATTGAAGATACTCTTTCTATTGTCACCCACTCTTCTTCTGAAGGAATGACGAATGGGTGATATAAATTCCCGAGTGATTATTGATGGACGAGTGATATCTTATGCCCGAGTGATAACGAATGACCAGTAGGCTTGATCCGGATGTACTGTAATATCACTAGATGGAACAAACGATGTATGAGGGTGAATCTACGCTTTTTTGGTACTTAGACGTCCGAATAGTTATAAGCAACTTGGAGGGTGTCTGGTAGCACACATGTAAGTTATATGTGTTACTTAGAGTGTGATCGGGGTTGGGCAGGGCCAAAATGGATTTATAATATACACCAGTAAATTAAACCGGCAGTGCACTATTTATTTCCTTCTCGAAAATGCTTCATTCAAAATATTTGCGTTCGGAGGAACCTCTTCTGGTTCCAGAAACACGTATAGAGTTTCGAAGGGGTGCTAGAGTGATTAATAGTCTCGCCCGTGCAACGAAGAATCTGGTTCGGTGTCGAGTTGGCCAGTAAAAGCTGAAAGGCGCCGTCGAAAGCTCTTCAAACGGTTTACCATGACTGTTAACCACCTCTCTAATCGGCTATGAAGGGACCGACGATCGGATCAGGAAAAGACTATACCTTCTACCAAATCACCAACAGATCTCCGGCCAGAACGTCTACTTCTGTTCACATTTCATAATTACCAGTATGCTATTATTTGTTTGGCGGTGTTCTTTAAGGCCCTTCTTCTGTACGGATGAACCACCGAGCTTACGCCCTCCTATAACATTGCCGGAAACACCAGAAACAAACAGGGAGGTCCCAAATCCTCTCGCGGAAAGCCCGGGAGCTGGTTATGAGAGCCGGGGAAATGTAACCACAGGAAGGCCACTTACATATTGAGGTTTGGAAGAACATTCAACAATTGTACAAGTGTTCATATGTCGGCTATGCTTTGTTTTTAGAGAACTGGACATTCCTGCTCACCCTTAGATCTATCCGTTAAGTCTTCAAAACCGATATAGGTCCCATCTACTACATTTACATAAGTTGTATCTAGTATATAATGACGATTTCGTGAATGTGCTAAGTGAAGCCGGTTCTGAGCACTCACACTCTGCGACGAACTGAGAATATCTACAGTTTACAGCATTTGTGTCGCCCTGACGTCGAGGGCTTAAGGGATTGGGAAACTCACCTCTAATATAACCGATAGAGTTCGCAATACCCTCTTGGGTTGAGGCTGAGGGTGTTCCACAAATCACCGCTTGAAACAAGTAGATTGCAGTTTAGAATTCGAACTAGGGATATTCATTGCGGAAGGTCGACACTGTTACTATTTATTCTAGGTCTACGTAGAGTAATCAATGAACGCCAAAAGATGGTATAGTTAAACTTCCGGGATTTGTCGTGGTTCAACATCATCGTATTGGTCCTTACTCATACAAATAGGCACCAGCTCTCCATAACAGTTCTAGTGCCAGGACGCAATCTATCTGTGTTTTAACATGTGCTGTACTGCTAATATGCCACCTTGTGGTTGGCGTTACATGTGGCTATATTAGACCTTCTGATAGATTAAGAACACTTCAGAGCCCAGAAAAAACACGTATCACTAAATTCGTATTTGACGTATAAGAACAGCAGTCTTACAGTAAACCAGTTTTATACATCATCATCACATCTAACACATAACTCCGTCGATATTTCTTTCTAAATCTTTGCACAACATGAGTTTACATACACGGAGCACATCGCCATCAATTGTATCAGAAAAGGATTTACTATCAACCCCAATCGAGAAACTTCTTTCGGAATTGGACGGGGCGAAATCGTGTGGTGTAGATGAAATTAACCCCTTGTGAGCATAATCATTCAAAATGAAATCAAGGCAGGAAAGTCCGTTCCCCGCATCTACTAACATTGAATACCACAATAAGACCTGCCCCATTCCAGCAAAGTCATGGGGGTGTCCTTGCGCCCCATACCATAAGCACAGAGCCAGTACCAATGATAACAGGTGCCCCGAGCAATCCCAAGGTTTCGGGCCTGGCTGGCGAAGATGAACTTAGGATACAAGAAGCAGAACCACGTTTTCTTGGGGGGGGCGACGTATATCACAAAATATGTCGAGTCCTACCAAAGGCCCAGGAAGGTCGAGGAAGCCTTAATGATCATGAGAGATCTTACGATTTTCCAGTCTCACCACTATTGCTTCCCGCAGTGATCAGTGGAGTTACCGACGGTATGAACGGCTCTAGCGATAGCGGACCCGGAGCACCTGCGAAGGTCCTCTCGGATCACGAGTCTAATGGATGTTTACCTGAAGTACCTGTAATAACCCCCCATCCAATAGATGCAACGGACGATATATGCTCCGTAAGTGTGTTAGCCTCACCAGGGCTGGAAGAGGTGAGGAAGACTTCTGGCAGCGACGAGAGATGGAATGAATACACCGCATCAGTAATACTCCACACACAAAAGAAAGAATCGATGATCGAAGGGATCGAGATTTGGGACAGCAGCTTATATAATGCATCAGTAGACCAGGATGGTAGGTTTGGACATGAGATGCCCATCCCCAGCTCCTCTCGGGGTAAGGTATCCGGAGCCGACAAGAATGATGTGAATGAGGAACCTTTCCGCCAGTATAAACCTGCTATACTGGAAGCAAATGAAGTTTCGATCCCGGCTTCATCAAGGGTAGATGAACGTGCAGTGGGCTTTGGCAGTGAGGAGAAATCAGCTATTCATTCAAACTCAACAGGTTTACCGCAGATCACATGTACAGAACAGATAACTGTCGATGCTGTGGAAAGCTCCAGCTGCGGTGGCCGCGGAACTGCGATGCCTACGGGAAAACCCTCGAGTGTCAGCGCCAGCATGACTAAGGAATATCGGGATGCAGGATCCTCGACAGAAGATGGCAGAACATTGGGGTATATTTTTTCTCTGGATAATTCAGAGATGCTTATCATTAAATCTCTACTTAAAGCGCAGATGGAGAAGGAGTTGTCGAAGTACGCTTACACAGAGGTATCAAGCCCTGGTACATTGTTGCCCGAATCAGTCAATGAAGCAGAAATCCGTATTCTTAAAGAAAACCCTAAAAGATGTGAGAATATTGCAGGCGGGACGATCTTGTGCCGCGGAGATATTGATAAATTTGTTTTGCCGTTGAAAGAGTCGAGAGGCCGGCTACAAAGGTCAGCGTCTGAGGGACAACTCCAGTTATTCCAAAACATTTTAGGTGGGAAGCTATGGTATAGAGGCCACAACCACGAGTCATCCACCCCACTACAAGACCGGATCAGTCCAGTACAAGGTTATCGCCGTCAAGAAGGGCCTAAAAAGTTTGCGAATATTTTAGGTGGGCAGTAACAGTAAGACATAGTAACGAGGATGGACATTTTGTGCTAACAGGTATCTATAGACATCTTTTCGTGCCGGTCAGAGCTGTTGTTCCGCGGATTGGGCAGTCATGGTAACGCCCAACATAATCGGGAAGATGTCGATTCTCCTCCACCCGGCTCGAAAGGCGAAGGACCGAGAGAACCACCCCAGGTAGATGGGGCCGAGAATGATTCAAGCAAGAATGACCCACCCGCTTCAACGGATGGAAACTCCACAACAGAGCCAACTGGTGAGGGGGGGAGTGAATATCCAGGTATCTTGATGCCCTCTTCTAGAGCGCCCGAGGGGGAGCCATCGATACCATCGGATTCTTCTTCAGGTGATTCGGCCGAAGAGGATGACGTTCCCCCTCCAATGCCGCTTTATTCAGACGATGTATTGAATGAATACCTTAAGGAAATGGACGAGATATATGAGAATATAAAAGTCAACGATCGTCTTTTGAAATCCTTGGTAAGACAGGTGTTTGATGGCTCGCTCACCATGTCGAGATTTCGCGAGAATGCGTATGTCAGTAAAGGTGCCAAAAGAGTTTATGCATCCCTGGAAGAAAACAGTGCCGATGTAAAGGCTTTATTGGTTCTCCTTGAAGCCAAACTAGCAGTGTTTATTGAGAAGCAACAATCCTTGGTAAAGTTGATTGTGGGAGAGATAAATCCTCATACTGGGGGATTCTGGGCCAATCATACAAGGCTTGACGTACCCGGAGTGCCGATTGATAATCCGAAGCTCCCAAAGCAACCTTATTATGGATGATTGATCAAACGTCTAGGCTCAACGGCCTTTGTAACCGTTTTACAACTACATTCATACATGTAGTTTTGTGTTTTCCTGTTTACATCAGTCGTACAGTACAGGTCTGAAGCCCAACTTAGTTTATATTAAGCTAGGCAAAGCATCGGGAATATGTTTTGTAAAAGAGTTACTATCATTGTACAATATTCTAGGGAGCAGTATAATGAGCTTCCAGAGTTTTAGGGCAACGTAGATAGGGTTGAATATCTAAACCTCTTGCCTACATCATATGTATTAGTATAGCGATTGAATAAGGAAAAGGAAATCATTGCTCATATGTTGCTCACGGGTAATAAGCGATTTTGAGTAGAGTCTTCGTGTAACATACCTATGGTTTTGAGAATGCCAAAAGTCTCAGAACGTTACTTATAGAGTATGTAAATATCCGGGTTCACCTTTTTTAAGTTCTATGAGTTTATTCCCGGGGTGGGGTGTACACGGCCGACAGTACGCTGCTCCTTTCAAGACAAAATATACTCTTACCTCCCACGAACACGTAAAATACACGTATGACACCTCCCATACATTCATCGCTTCAGCAACAATATAAATACGACCATAAATCTCCCCTAAATTGTCTCATTATCATCACAAAAGCTCGTGGCAAATCGGCGAGATCCCCTCCCCCTCTCCTCAGGAGTTGCCAACAGTAATAAAATTGACATTTATTTCAACTCGGCCCTTCTGAGTCGATCGCTACAGACCCCCTGTAGTCCCTAGTCCTCCATTTATGCTTGGGTGAGTATGCCTCATTAATATTTATTGGAGTGATATTGACTGTTTCGCAATTGACAGGTCCGTGAGAGACAACTCGTGCAAAATATCATCCTCACCATCAAGATCTTCTCTGTTCTTTGGGGATACCTTGAGTTCCATGAAAATACATGCGATTTGATGAGAGACAGAGAGTAAGACTATGTGAATGTCTCCTAGACAAAGAATTACCTTAGCTGATATATGGGAAGAGCCTTAGTCTTTAGCAAGGCATAGTGTGGTCCACGAGCCGGCTCGAGTCGAGCCGTCGCATAGGCTCGAGCCGGCTCAGGTCTTTGGAGGGCGGGCTCGTAAGGCTCGAGCTTTAGAAGAAGGCTCATGAGACGGCTCGAGCCTTCAAGTTTAGAGGGCCAATGATCAAAAATCGGAAAATAGCAGGTACCTTCAAGTTCTATGTAACGAGCTAGATATTAATAATTGAATAACTCTTGAACTATAAGAGCTAGAGACAAAAGGAAGATGCCAAATTGAAGGCACAATAGTGAGGAATGCGGCAGTATAAGCCCTATATAAAGCGAAATTGTTTTGGAGAAGCGGGTCCTGTAGTGTGGTCCACGAGACGTGGCATAAGCCTTTGGAGCCCGCGCGTTTGAATAATTGTTCACAAACTATTCAATTCTGAGATACGAAGAGACTAGAGAAATAAATCGTACTTGTCACTCTATTTTATCTGGCCCCGCTCCACTTAGTTCAGGGGTTGGACACAGTGCTCGAACACCTTTTTTGGTGTTACTGTGAGTGGCGGCGGAGGTAGCAGGGCAGTTCTGGGGGGTGCGATATTACCATAGACTACGGTCTGCATGTAATTAATGAGTTAAACAAAAAAAAAAAAAAAAAAGAACACCTTTTTTGGTCATGTTATATCACTCGATTTTCCTAAATAGCTCGAGCCTAAGCTCGAGCTTTTCCTTCTTAGGCTCGAGCCGGCTCAGGCTCGTCCAAGGGAAAGGCTCGTCAGGCTCGAGCCAAAGGCTCGAGCCCAAAGCTCGAGCCGGTCCGGCTCATGGACCACACTAGCAAGGCAATAAGATTTCTCCGAGGGTGTATTTCCATCCCTAAGGTTGCTGCGAGACTGGAGTGCTTTCGGTTCTTAATAATTTTGGCTGCTTTCCATGCGTTAAGCGAGATCCGAGTTGTCTTGAGCAGATGCCTCTGGGTTAAGGCCTGCAGGAAGGCTGATTGAAACGAAAGTACCATATTGGGCAAAGAGGGATGATTCTAGGAAGAGTAGAGATCTATACCTCACCGGAGGAGCAGGGCCCAAAATACGGGCAACAAAGACACCTGAAATTCTGGTACTAGCTAACAAGGATTTGATCGGCCTCAATGGCCAAGAAGCACTCTTTAAAAGCTAGAAATAGCTCTTTGCCTTGCCGCTGGTATTCAGGGACATTTTCCCTCTGCTCGTGATTCTACCAACAGGCGGTGGGAAGAGCATTTTATTCAAAGGTCTCTCCAAGAAGGGAAGCGATGAAATTGTGGTCATTCCACTTATTGCCTTGCATGACGACCTGGATAGACGTGCACTTTTCCTACGGATTGGATAGTCAAGAATTAGGAGGGAGACTCAAGGAACGGACTGAAGGCGGGGTTAGTGAGGAGGGGCCCGAAGAAGGAAGTAAGCAGCTTTCGGACGGCGATATAAACCTGAAGATTGTTGTGTCATATGGAACTCACGTGACGCATGCGCTCAATATTCTCCTACAAAACAAGAGGTTCTCTTGAAGTTTTGTCTCGAGACTCTTGTCTTCTCGAGATACTCTCACAGAAAAACCTCCGGCACGAGACCTGCTCCAAGAAGTCAAGATGTAGTGTCATCGGTGTTGGTCACAAAATAAACGCGTCAGGAGAAAACCTATCCACTATTGGTATTACAAAGGCTGTTTTTCTCGCATGTTTTTATTCCATTTCTTTCACATCTTCTCTTTTCTTTCTTTCAAAGGCGCCCAAAGGCTACTCTCTTATCTTGCATTAATATACGATCGGTTGTGGTTGCAGCCACTAAAAATGAAGAATTTGTCCGAAATACTAACTTAATATCGATTACTAAACTGGAACCTGCTCGTAGAGTTAGAGACGGACCCTATAAAAGGGCTCCGAAGAATCTCCCAGGACCAGTCAGGGTCACACAACGGTCTCGACTTCAAGAGGCAAATTGAGAAACCACAAACTACTCCGAAGGTGGAACTGTCACACGTGTAAGACAAATGGCCACTAGCGCAGTATCTAGCCGTTGTAGAGCAGCGTCTCCCTGAATATAGTCATCATACATGCACATCGCACAGGAACCTCGTATTGCTAGTAGAGGATTATCTGTTTTTCTTGTAACGGAAGGTAGCTTAAAACGCCCAATACCAATCTTGAAAGGTTGAAACTCGGAACACCATCAATGGGTTAATGAAGCTAACCTTACAAATCCGGGTACCATGGTTGAGGGCTACGAAAAACGCCTAGAACGCCGGAATCGGGAGTAAGCCGTATCGGTGGAGAGGTCTCAGGTGTATACGAGAAAACTACAGAGGAATGATAGAATTACGATAGACTACATGTAGTGATGACGTAACGGAACGCTAAAATCACATACATATAGGGCAAGAAATCGCTGCGCGCTCTGGGCATGTGTGAGGTACTAATCGATATCAACGTTGGAGAGCAGGGAATTATAACAAGAGGGCAGAGGTCGATGATTTTTAGAATGAAGGAATGGGAGAGAGAGAAGAGTGAAAGATGAGGCTCAAGAGGCTGAGAATAGAGGCTTTCAGTTGATCCCTGCTTTCCATTTTCAAGATAAAAAGGAAACTCCTGTAGCAAAGAGCCGTCCTTAGCACATTGAACTATCGATAAAAACAGATTTAGACTGAAAAATGCTTGAGGACGGAGTATTTATCATTGAGTATTCATCAGAAAGTGACATGTCAGCTGCAGAAGCGAACACAATCATAGCTGCATGAATTTTCCTTTCACATTGAAGATAGATTATAGGTTTGGACTGAAAGACTCTAATAATGCACCGAGAACGTTTCGTTTTGTTTCGGGCCTGCGGGATCCACGGTATCCTGATCATGTTATTTTCGATCTGCGTTAATACAAAGGCACAGTCCTTAAAATGACTAGGGCAGGGATGGACCCCCTTTGTCGAGTATCCTTGATCCCTTTTGTCCTATTCATTAATTGCATGGGGCCTTTAACGAGCATTTTGGAACCTGGCGCGTTATCTCCTCCCTTCTAATTACTAACGTAACCGAAAGGTTGCATGTAATTAATGAATTAAACAAACAAGTCCTCCCTTCTGATGTGAGATTCGATCGAGTGATATGTCATGAATCAACATCAATCAATTCGGAAGGTTTATGAGCCTCGAGGGCGGGGGGGAAATAGCGCCGATAGTTGCATATATGGGCCTACACGTGATGAAGCACTAACTAGGCGCTGTCCCGTGGGGACTTCGTTAAATGTGCAACGAGCACATACATGTATTTAAGGTGGGATCTGGATCTGCGGAGGTGCAAGCACCGTATTTACGTCGACGTAGTTCATGCACACTGGCCACGGCACTTGTTGTCTTAGAATTGTGATATATAGATGAATTTCCTGCGCGGTGGATCACTCAACAAGGGATCACTGGGGAGATTTTCGGCCTGCAATCCTTTGAAGGTCGCCGTGAAGCCAAGAATGAACTTGGTATCCCTTTCTGAGCCATGGTCACGGTATATGTGGCATTTGGGTATGAGGCTATACCTTCGTTTATGTTCGAGTGAGACGGAGTGATGCCTAGATTTAAGTTAATTCTTTCTGGTATTACCATTTTATTTTATTTTTCGTCCATCTGTTAATGTGTACAGGTTTAAATACTGCGATTTAACATGCTATATATTCTTTCCAATGTTTTCTAGATCGATACGGGCTTCTATTACACATGTATTCCGTATTGATGCTCAGTGGTGCCACCTCCGCCGGTGAGTGGCCAAAAACATCATCGTTGCGGCTTCTATCTCCGAATTAATAGGCGAGCACGCGGTATTGGTTATTTGGGGGCTATATGAGACTATTATATCGGTTATCTGAAATTATAGAATTTATACTGCGAAAATCGTAATTAACAGTAGATTCTTGGTTTCTGAGTATGGTAAATGTTACATGCGATAAAGCTAGATCCTCTAGAGAGAAAAAAAAAAAAAGCCATGGTGAGCTAAATGAAGCAGGATGATGTATGAAGGTGGTATATATTCTATTGGGAACAGACAGAGGATCAAGATCTTTTTCTTGATGATAGTGAAGAACATTCTAGATCTGTGAAACTGTTGAGAATCTAGTGGAAACATTTGCATAGCGGTATTGGAGACTGTCTTAATTCTGGGTGAGTATAAAGTTTGTTAGAAGGCTAATCTTGTCCGAGACTGAGATTTAAAGGCGGCATGTTTATACCTAGTATAGCTAGTGTTTGGATGCTGTAAGACATGCTATAGATTTAGCACATGTGGCGGGTTTCATAAAAGCATCATGACTATTTCAGGTATAGAATCTATAAGAATTTGCACAGGCGCATTAAATGTGTCGAAGACGATCAAGAAAAAGACGAATCTTATCAAGCCTAGCGTGCGATCGACGTAGAAATTGAGGCGATCAACATTAACATCATGGAACACAAAACGCATTTGCAAGGTGACAATAGCCGGAGGCTATGGACCGTCATGAGGGATAGACGGCTTCTTGCTGATCAGACGGCGATTGAGAGCAGGAGAAAGCCTTTGGCCGAGAGGTCGCAGAAGCGGCTGATGAAGGCTCGGGCCTACAAGCTGCAGCTGAAGAAATATATTATTGAAATGTATGTGGAGAGGCACTCCACATTTTGGTCCCACTTCCGTATGACTAGAGGGTATAGAGACAGGTAAGTATGGTGAAAGTTAAGTAGCCAACTTTGTGTATGATGGAGATTGAGCAGGGGATATGGATTGAGCCAGAAGATAGGCTAAGCAAACAAAAATACCTCCGAGGTAGCTGCCTTTCACGGCGTATGCGATACCTTATTTAACCTTTGCTCCCACGGCAGTTTTCTGCCAAGAATAGTTTAAGAGAATTAGCAAAAGAAAGCATTAGTTTGGAACTCGAAGTCATGCACCAATTGTATTAAAAGATTATGGTCGATGAATCAACGAAAGAGAAGATGAGGAGATATTAGAATATCAAAATCGACTCGAGTGATAATTCATGAATCTTGTTTTTCCGTTCAAAGCTGCCCGGACCCGTTCGAGTCTGTAAATGCACTTCTATTTTTCCAAACTCCCCCGCATGCTCCTCTAACCGGAATCTACCTCCAACGAACGTTCAATGAAAAGAGTCTTCATATATGAACAAGATGATTGAGGCAAGTTGATAGCTGGCAAGCGAAGAGGTGACATGTCCTTGTCTGTAGGATAAGGGAAGGATGTAGTCACGCGAGCTAGCTTCTCGTGAGGACCTTCGATTGGATGCTAGATACAAAGCTGGCGCCGTGACGTGTGCGTCTTTGGGATCCACCGAATGAGGGAAGGAGTCGGTTTTTAAGTAGTGAGCTATTTTTTGTGAGTATAGTGATGGCCTTGTTTCTCTCTTATCTGTAGTTCCACCGTATAATCAGCGGACTGTGCCTTGAATTTCGCAAAGATGATTAGAGACGACTCTCAGTTGACCATAAAAGAAGACCAAAGAGCCTTCGGGTAGGGTTGATAGGGCTTTCCTCACTTGAACTCTTTTCGTCCACTGCCGAATATTCTCATGTTTAGTAAACTGATAGACAAAGTTTGAACAATCTTTCATGGGGGCGACTAACGATTTCCCCATGTTCTCACAACAAGTATTTCATCGGTCATCCGGTGCCCAATTATATCACGTACAACCCCGCGTATTCACAGTCACCGGCGTCACAAGCTATATCATTAGTCAAGTTACTCTATACCTATATCCACTCTAAACCAATAGCAACAACAACAGCTCACCCGCTATACAACCCACAAAACTAAACCAGTGCCTGCCATATCTCCTTTCTTCAGAATTGCATACACCGCCTACATTGGCCTCAAAATTAGAAAGCTTGAGATCGAGATTGCCAACGACGCCAGAATCACCCACAAACGTTTGTCGACATGCTCGTTGCAGACATAAAACACGGATCACCGGAAACAATGCAGTAATGGGGGGAGGGTATGCCGATTTTGCGATGTGTACCACCAAGAATGCCGAACATGTCCTATAGAAATCCAGATTGGAGGGTCTACGTGTGCCGTTGACATGTAGGGCAAATAATATTCTCACGAGGGTGAGAATTATGAAGTTGCGTAGTGCTTTATACGAAGAGGATCCATGCAATCCCTTCCTCCGCCCTGGAGGAGAACTTGGGAGTTTAGGGTTGGGGGGTTTGCGTCGGATTGCGGAAGGTATTAAGTGATTAGGATACGGGGTGAATTAACTAGAAGCTATACATTAGTTAGGCGTCTAGATAGATTGAGATCGAGACTTAGATGAGCTTGAGTAGGAATGTAAATGATTTTACAAGTGACAAGGATGAAAACAAATGTCAAATGAACTGCAAGTTAACCGCTTACCTTTAATGCTCCTAAGGAGGATTAGTGGCCTCGAGAAGGTGCGGTAATGATAAGATAGAGGCAATCCACGAGCCAAAAATGCCCTGATATGGCATTAATACTCGTATGAAGGCTCTGCATCTACGTTTGACTACAGCTCTCGAGGTTTCATCGTATTGGTTCTGCGCATACACAAGTCGGTTAGTGGCGAAGACACCCAGCACCAATAGTGTGGCTCCTGTTTACAAACCTCGTTTGCGCTGTTCTTACTTAGTGAATCTCAACCTTTGTTGGAATTTCTGCAGCAATAGCTCAAGGATACATACCTATGAGGCAGTATGGGTTGCAGTACGTATTTGTAAGTAAAGAAGAGACCTTTAGCCTCCATATATACATGGCTATTGTCGCCATGCTTTCAAGTGAGGTGAAAGAACATTCTGTTCATCAGGCAGTTAAAATGCGCTAATCACCCCCCAGAGGGCTAATTGAGAAATCCTGTATCTTAAAGTAATCCAAGAATCTCTCGCTCTTTGTTCGTTCAGTAGCGCATTTCCAGAGTCCTGACGTGATAAATCCCCAGACCGAAGCACAGATCGGAGCTCGGCTATTAGAAGGCTCAACGAAATGATCGGGAATGTATGTTGTGAAAAAAGAGTGGTGACTAAATGTGCTGTTAGAAACAACTTTATAATATGTTTTCGTCGCAGCATCAATAAGTCGGTGTAGTATAGTGGTTAGTACTTCTCGTTGTGGATTTACAGGGATTCGATCCTTGTAACAGCTATTCCGAGAGGACCCATGTTCGATTCATGGCACCGACAGAATTCGTCATGTCCTTTTTTTTCTTCAGCTCTGGTGCCTCTTTTCATGTCGGTGATATCATTGACTAGTTGCTTGATGGCCAGCGATTCGAAGCTGCCGATGGTGTGCGGCGTGTATTGATGATGGCAATATCGTTTCGAGATTGTCCTTTGCTGAATCTATGAACGCGGTCGAGGCGACTTAAGCAGCTGTAGAAATAATTCTCCCACGAGGTAGGAGCTGGTGGTTCCATCGCATGTCGTGCTGTGAGATTGGTGGTTTACTTCCCCTGTGGTGATTGCCAGGTTGTCGGAAGTCTTGGCACGGAACATCGACCTCGGGACTTGCCGACGCATGTCTCACCCAGACGACAAGTGCGCAACCTCTCTCGACAAACACCTTTTCAGACAAGGACGTCTTGAAGGTTATTTAATTTACCACGCCTAGGTCCGAAAGTGCCCACTACAGGAACCGCCTGTCCCAGAGCTAGAGATGACACACACGACTAAGCCGTCGGCGGACTTGAGTGCTAGAATAGACGGGGAAAGGGCTCGTCTCCCAACCATGGGCTTGTGGCATGTCGCACGGTATAGAGCTCCAGTTCTATGCTTAATCAGGTGTCAATTGGAAGAGTTATGAGCTTTAACTTGGTATGTACATATGCCACCGACTTTGTTCCTTCTCTACCCCCGCTGGCCGTAAAAACACCCCTGTCCTACTTATGGCCGGAGGTAAAAGAATACAAAGACGCGAAAGATTTGTAGAAGGGGATGTATGAAAGTTGACACTGACATGAGTATCAGAAACCCGCTTGATTCAAGACCACATCCTACCGCTTCCCCCTCCATTACTCGGTTGATCCTGGTAGGGGAGCATCAGTCTATCCGGACAGATGACAGCGTTTTCTTTGCTACATCGGCGGCAATATCTTGGATCTGCTTCCGACTATGGCTTGGACGGTTAAGCAGGGACGGTACAGCAGTTTGCATTGCGCCCATCAAGATACGGGAGTATCGCGGCTATAAATATTTGGCAAACCACTGCGATCACCAACCATAGAATTCAAGGCTACATGTATGCCTACGGTTACTTCCTTCAACGGCGACTATATTTTCTGTTTGTAATTGATGCCCCGGTGTCTTTATTCACGAACTGGTGGGATTGTCTATTCTGTATCAAAGATTATAGATGTGAGCTGAATTAAATTGTTAGATGCCTTCTTTCCTCTATCAAGCATTATGGGCAATGTCAAGCCCCAGCATAAATAATCGAATAGTAAATTTCTTTAATATTATCATTCAGATATATCCCTCTCACTACATAAATAGGCTAATACCGCTCTTCATATGCAATCCTAACTTGAGCTCCATGTCTCTTTAAAACTGATGCCCGAACTTCCGCCTAGAATCTCTCACTCACTCCTTCGCTTCGACTTCAGCTCAAATACCCACATCCAGGACCTTAACCTCCTCAATTCGGAGAGTAACTCCTTCGCGGGTTCAGTCAAGGGAATTTGAACACCCTCCAATACCTCCTTTTGGAAAACTAGTTGTTGGTGTCTAACCTCCCACACCTCAGCATCCTCATCAACCTCATCGAGGTGTTCAATGATTTTAAGATGGATTTCTAGGATACGCCTCTCAAGGTCCTTATGCCTAGCAATCGCAGGGTCATTGTCAACGAGCCGCTGAAGCTTTTCAATCTTGTGGTCCAGATAGATGCCATAAAAGAAGTTGTATGCGGTAGAGGCCATGATTGCAGTTTCCTGTTTTGGATGAAGATCAAAACCTGAGCAGGTAGCCCGGCCATTTTATATTGCGCACTTCGATATTCTGGGTCATTCAAGATATGTATATAATTACTTTCAATCATGAGACGGTGCCGGCTTGAAAGGATGTAAATCTCCTATTTGTGCGTTTAAAAATCGGATTTGAAACCCTCGTATACGAAGAGTTTCAACCTTCAACCAATCCTCGAGAATAGCTGGTGAAGTTAGCGTATCTAGCGAGTTGATGATTCACACTTCCTTCCGATTTCGGGCGGCCACTATCAAACGACAGTAATCATTTCTTATCTCAACTTCCATCCTGCTTTCTCAATTTACAGATACATTGAGATTTCCCCACCTACCGCATATTTATATTTATTCCCGCTGCTATTATCATTGTAGTGTCTCACATACCTCCGTTATTTTATGGTTGTGATATTATAGATTATAATCCACGCTTAAGCTAGTGAGGTCTTTCTGCTCAATTTAATGTGCTAAAATACAATGAGGTCAATGAAATCACTCACCGAGTAGCAAAACTAAATTGATAGGTTTGGAATTTAATATACTCACAGAATATCACTCGCACAATCAATTCTTGTGACGCCGCTGAGCGCCTTTGGGGCCCAACGAAGTCACGGCGCATATATACCACTCATCCTAGGTGTAGGACATCGTGCTCAGTTTTGTATCAAGGCTGTTGACACACAGTGCGGAGGTAGTTATCTTACACGTTTCGAGGTTGATCTAAAGGGAGAAAAATGGGAATGAAGGAAATGGGTTACAATATCATATAAGCTTTGGGGCTTCTACACACTATGCGAGGAAAAGGGATTATCTAAGGTAGGGAGCACAAAAAAAAAACATCTCGAGAATGAGGACCCCTGCAGGGTTTATTCGAAGAGATCTGTCTACTGAGTGGTAGTGGTATATGGACAGACTGAACAAATAGGCTTACATGTATATACCTGGAGTCAAATCTCTCTGAACCTTCCTTCCTACAAGTTGACATGCACTCAAGTAACAGGCAAATAGTGGCCAAGGCTCCTCAGAGTACATCATCGCAATTGCCCTCCATCGGATCG
This sequence comes from Morchella sp. 2014-9hei, assembly GCA_024713685.1. NCBI lineage: Eukaryota > Fungi > Ascomycota > Pezizomycetes > Pezizales > Morchellaceae > Morchella > Morchella sp. 2014-9hei. The sequence continues at coordinate 1,251,460 of JAMGYW010000008.1, read as the reverse complement.
ATGGTTTCCATCTGTGTAACATCTGTAAATGGCCTCTTGGCGGGCTGTCTGCGAGCAATAGGAGCGTCACTTCGAGCGACATCGCGAGCAGTATAGGAACCCCGCGCACTATTACTTTGACTTCCTACTTGTGAGGAAGCGCGCCCACTTCCCATCTTTTGAGGATTCTGTACACGGCCCTGGGCATGGTCGGATCCCTGGGCATCAGTGGATGCTTGGGTTTTAATACAAGCTGAATGCGAGTTTATTCCGGCATTTGCTCCATCATTTGAAGAATAACCTGTAGACCTGATATCACTCTTTGGTCTCGCATGCGGCTGAGAATGAACTTGACCTCCTCCCCTCCTAAAACCATTATTAAATCCCTTACTATTCTCATGGGTGTTCCTCTCACTGTGCTGAAATGGTACACCTCCGTCTGGTTCGTGATTACTTTCCCGACGTCGAGAAGTGCTTGCTATATCACGTAAATCTTCGCAACCGTTCCGACTCCCAACCTGGGAAATCGAGTCGCTAGGGCGGAGCTGCTCTATATCCAAAGGAGAGTAATCCGTACTTCGGCACTTTGTCGCTCTCAAGTCTAAACCACTCATTGCTGCAAGTTCGTAATGGTCTGATGCGTCCATACGGTGAAAGGCGTGTGTATAACCAAGTTCCGAATTATCGGAAATTCTGGAACATGTCTTGCTGAGACGATCATCATCATCAGAATAGTAAATCTCATCTTTAACTGCTTGCTGACTCCTGTGAGTTTGCCTTCCACCTCCGTGACCAGTTTGTTTGTTCAGCTTTTTCTCCAACCCGGATTCAAAGTCTTCACGTTTTATCGCGGTATTGGGAGCTGAGCGAGTTCCTGCATCCTCTACCTTTGGTGTACACATCTTCTCTCTTTCCATTTTTCTCCTTTCCCACACCATTTCTCTTTCTTCATCCTCAATTCTTTGCAGCTCATCGAGGTCTTCGATTTCCTTTCTCAGCTTTCTAAGTTCTGCAACCCGAATGTCGTGCCGGATCACATTGGGGAGTGGCATTTTGTCCCAATCAACACATAGGTGCACATCATCTTTGACAGCCTCGAAAATAATTGCATGGAGCTCTTTATAAGTGGGATCCCATTCTTCTGGCAAAATATCCTCGAATGACCGCGCAATATAATGTTTCAATGAGGCAGGCCATCGCAGGATATCCTTGTAATTTGGGATAGTATATGTCTATGATAAATGATCTATCAGTATTCATGGAGATAGAATTGTATAAAGAAAGGGAAACATACCGCTCCACGGTCCGGCTCTGGATCTGCTGGAGGCTTCCACCCACGTGGCAAGACGGGAGGTCGGTAAACATGAGCCTGTCGTACACTTGTAGGCTGGGCTTGGGACTGATTGTGCAACTGGTTCTCCTTCCTCATCAGATCGGTGTCATGTGAGTGGATTTTACCATATGAGATCTCATGGTATAACTGGTTTTTCTTCCACATGCTATCCGTGTCATACGAATCGAACCTCTCAGATACAGACCCATGCTGGAGCCGGTTTTTCTTCATGGCAGTATTGACGTCGTCTGAATCGAAAGTACAAGATGGAAACCCATGATGTAAGCGGTTCTTCTTTGCCACAGGATCGGTTGTGGATGAACCAGACAGGGAGTCATCGTATTCCCTCTTGAAGGTGCCGGAGTTTGGTGAGGGGTAGGTGGTGGATATAGGGGTATAGATCATGTCTTTCCGACCCTTTATGTGGTCATAATGTGATTCTGGGTAAAAGGCCGTGAAAGATTCAGCGCGATGCCGCTGACCTTCCTTCTTGATATTTTGCCCATCCTCCTCTTTGATTTCTTGCTCATCCTCCTGCTTGATGAATTGTCTATCCTTTTGTTTGGTATATTCCGCATCCTCTTGTTTAATATTTTGCCTATCCTCCTTCTTAATGTGTTGTTGTTCCTTCCCCTTGGTGCAATGTTGATCCCCCTCCTTAATATGCTGTTGATCCTCCTTCTTGATGTGCTTCTCGTCTATCTTAGATTGAGTGGCATCGCGTGATTCCCCCTCCTTTTTGACGACGACGGCGTTAAGGGAGAAGACCGTAGGATGGCGTGGTTGGTCCTCGACCTTGATAGGCACAGAGTCGGTAAGCTGGACCTGCTTACGGCCTTTATTTTTATTTTTATTACGAACCATGGTGGGCGATTGCTGGATTGCAACACAGAAGGGAACGATGTGCTATAAACTGGGAGTGGAGTTAGCTTATCTGGTAACATTCGAAAATCAGGCTGTCACAAAATCAAAGGGGATTGATAAAGCTCACCTATTGCAACTGGTTTACATGAGAGATTATGAAGTTTTGAAGGTGGGGAAGCGGTCCGAGCAGATGTTTCAAACTGTTGTATATCTCAAGAGGGGAGAGATCTGGGGGGGGAAGGTTAAGAGGGAAGAGGCTGAGCCGCACGAATATCCAAGGTTCTGTATTGAGTTCCAATCCCTTCTTACTAATAAAAGGAATTCCCTGGGTTACAGTGCGGAAGAAAAGAGTAAAGTGTCTCAGATACTTTAAAACCCCTTGTATAAACTTTACACCGATCGGAAGAAAACTGGTATGATTGTGGAATCTAAGTGTGGATTGATTGAGCAGGCAACCATGCGATATCACTCGGGTTGTCGGTTTCCTTGCGTTGGCGTGAAAATCACGTTTATCTATAGGCGAAATCTCTTTCTAATATCGAACCACAGAACACTATTGCCCATATGTGCGTGATTTTCAGGTTTAGGCAGGAGGCTGATCCATCACTTGGAGCTACATGTAGCTACAAGGATCTCGATCTCCAATCCAGTCAAAAACTCATCGCCCTGGATCTAAGTTGCGAGCGCTAGCTCAATTCACACCCTTTTATTCTCATAGACTACAATTACGCTCAGTGCAGAGAGCGCCAATCAAGGTGTCTAATTCTTCTTTTCCGGGGGATAACCGTCAAAAACCGGGTTGGGGTTACCGACCGAAATTGAAAAAAACTCTTCTTTTGCTCACGTCACGTGCACGTTCATCTTCTCACTAATGCTACGTGCCCTGGGCCTTGCTCACCTCCTAAGCCCCATCACCACCTAAACCCACACACGAGTGCTTCTCCCTCCACAGGGACCCAGAACACCACAATATGGGTTTAACAGGTCATTACCAACAGCGACTGTTAATCTTTGATCTCCACTGCACATGCTTTCTGATCTTCCGCGCTCAGGTCTCCTGTCGCACTCAACTAAAACGAGCCCATCGACAGCACCCGGGCAGCGCCGCAGCCGCACCGCGCGCGCCGACCATCCTACACAATCCGTACCTCCACTTGCGTCTGGATTATAATAGTGGTGGATATACAGACTGGGTAGAGCGGGGAAGCGTCCAGCAGTGCGTCTAGAAACCGGGCAGAGATGATGAATGGATGGTCTCAAGGTAGGAGGGGCTATTATTGGATTCGTATATAGGTCGCTAAGGTCATTCAATTTAGGCTTTGGGCTCAAGTCTGCTATCATTTCAGACCTATTTAAATGATACTAGGACCACCGCATCCTGCTCCTTTTTAAGGGCCTGAACACCAGAAAGAGAACTGGGACGATGGGAGGGTAAAGATGCATGGTGGTTATGAATTTCAAAAATACGAACGAAAGGCAGGCAAAACTTGAAATGCCCGGAGGTTTATATATACTGGGCTCGGAGGGGATACATCTCGAAACTTTCACATGAACATGTAGGACGCCCCAGAAAACGAAGCTTGAGAACGATACTAACTTCATCCTAGGCTACCGCAGCTTTACTCTGTTAGAAGAGCTACCATGACGGAGAACAATTGTCGAGGGGGCGGTAGTCGGGGTTGCATGCATTGCCAAGGGGCTTCGATCATCAAATCTTCATCAAAGAAGTCCTGTTATCGGATACACTAATGGCTTTCAAGTCTGGAAAGACTATAAGAGCTGAGAGCCGGGAGATTATGAAAGAATCGCGACATTCCTGTTTATTTCAAGTAACCACGATCTGATACTTGTAATACCTCTTAACCGACTTGACTTGAATATTTCTACACCTAGGATAAAAACTAGTACTCTCCCTCATAGAAAAAAACACATCACCAACAGACAACAAGAACCAACAACAAGAAGAAAAAGCCTCTATACCCAAATACCACAAGAACGCTTACTCTCAACTATCCATACGCTACCAAAATGACCTACTCCACCGCCGCAATCCGCCGCTCCCTCGCATACGTTTCCCTTGGGCAAGGTTATCTCCGGGAGCAGGTAGGCCACAGATTCCGCATGGTCAACCACATCTCCAGCATGCTTGAGCTGTTTCAAGGTACGGGCAACTGTCCACAATCATTGCTTTATCTGCTCCAGAACGAGAAGAGACGATTTATCGCTGGTTATCGCGAAGTTCGGGCAAGCGTGAGGCGGATCAATGAGGCTATGGCAAGGTGGGGCCCCGAGGGGGAGGATTATGAAGAAGAGCAGGGAGAGGAAGATGAGGAAGAAAGTGTACGTGAGAATGGTGGTCGTGGTGGTGGTGGTGATATATTTGCACAGGCGTTGGGGTGGTGGACGATTGATGTTCTGTATCCCGATAGTGACTGACACGGAGTGAGATCGGTAGAGGGTAATTGTTGATCATGTTGTTCGTAGCGATGAGGGTTTGTTGTTGGGAAACGGAGCGCTATAAAAAGGATCATCTGATAGAGAGCAAATAAGATTTGGCGAAGAATAAATTGAGCTGATATTATCCCGAGTTTTATTGGCTGCAAAGTTTCACTGAGTCTGTGCGGTATTGACTTAATTCCATTCTCACTGTTTTGTGACCATATACGTCCCATGTAATAAATAGGAAGAATGCGTATATCAATTGAATACGCCTAGGAATATATATAAGTTAATCAAATCGCCATTATCTATAATCAAGACACGACCTGTAAATGTGAATGATTTCTTCAGCCGCCAGCTCACATGGCCGGTATCTGGAGGTTAACTCACAGATTTCACCCAGTATCCAAGAAATTCACCAGATGCGGTTTAACTCGCTCACAAGGGGTGTCCATGGTGGATGAAGATGAGTAGTGTAGAGGTATCGACCGTGGGAAAACAGGGCCTCGAGGCAAATTGACAACCACTATAGAGGACATAGAGGTATGCGAAGGTGAACACAGTAGGCCTCCCGCAGCGGTATACACACACATACTACCTCCGCTAACGCCTGCTGGTTAATTCCCATAGCGTAACACCGACTGATTCGACGGCACCTAAATATCCCCAGTTAGACCGAGCACCACGGACTTTTGAGTTCAATTCAGCCGGGGATTGTCTGCTCCTAAAGCAAAGCTTTCTAGCAGTATCATATAGGCCCAGTTACTGCATAGAGAGTACAGGAAGAATACATATGCCCCGATGGATATATGTAGTTGAGCGTACCTTCCGCTGTCAACATTCGGCTGGTTGCGAGTGATATTATGTGAACCAGTGACAACCCAGATTTTTCAAAGCACTTGAATTCCAAATGGTTGCTATGTTCTCAGGAAGGTGGGGTCTGGCAAGCATGAAAGATGATACATGTATATGACTGACTTCGTAGTTCGATGCGTTGGATACTTGAAATTTGTTATACTAGCGGTGTTTGAAAGCATAGTTATACTGAAACATCCGGTTCCTGGACCGCAGAGCTAGAAATAAACATGGCACATGAAACGATTACTAACTTAGTATATAAACACCACCTCTCGCTCTAGAAAAGCATCATCACTATCATTACCCATTCCACACAACACAACCACAACCAACCAAAAAGAAGAACTGCAATCCACCACCGCCTTACTCAACCACCCCCCAACCAAACCCAGCTCAGAATGCCACAAGACCAGGCCCGCGGGTTCGCTCTCGGATTATTTCACCACCAGCGTGCCGAGCTCACCTACTGCCTCAATATGCGTCTCCGTCTCACCTTGCAAATCGCCACCTATAAATCCGCCGCCGTAGACCCCGAGCTCCCGCAAAACTACCTCCTGCTTAGGACCCCCGAGGTCATGATGAATCAAGTCCTAAAGACTCTTATCCGGGAGGAAAAAAAGGAGGCGGAGAATATGTTGCAGATCTTACATAGTGATCTGGCGCTTGTGGAGAGGCATATTATGGATTTTGAATCCTATTTGGGGACATTAAAGGAGGAGCTAGAGGCACTTTACGGGGAACTGGAGGAGGGGGAGGAGACCGAGGATGAGGGTGAGAATGAGGATCAGGATGAGGATGAGAGTGAGGAAGAGGACGACGAGGGTGAGCGTGAGGATGAGGATATGGACGAGGAGCATTGAGAGAATGAAGAGCATTGTAATATTGATGACTAGGTAGGTTAAACCGGGGGTAGTAGCGAATTGCCGGCAGCAAGGGAGATAGGTATCAGTATCATATCGTGAGGACATTGTGCGGGTGAGGTTAGATTAGAGTCGGTATTGGGATTACGCAAGATTAGAAGAAATATAAACTAGATAAAAGACGAACAGTGCAAGTGAAACAATCAAACGTTTAGTTAGCTTTTAAATGTGAAAGACCAGCAATAAGAATTCCGTAAGTCTTGGTTTTGAGACTTCTCCCGATGAATAAGGAAAGACCGATAATTATGTGTTTATGGAGCGCGATTTCGGAGTGCGCACCTTCGACAAATGGTGATTTGTGAGGTATTTTTTCTTCCTGCCGCAAGTCATATGTTCTTTCGCCATGTCCGGGTATTGACGAAATGTTGGCGCGAAGACATGAGCCTTGATATTACAAGAGCTTACGAGTTTGTGGTTTTCCTTGCATCAATCACATCACGTACGAGGCTTTTTCTCCGGATGTATGGGGGGAGATTTCATGATATAATATCCGAGACATCTGCATATAACCCGAGAACTAGATCTATCCTCATCTTTAATTTATATCCACTAGCCCATATCTGTATACATGTAGTTTTGAGTGGGCATTTGTAGTGTAGGTCTGTGGAGGGATCGAGGGACGGGATCTCCTCGAGAACCCTGGAAATGAATTCACAGCTTCGCGGCCTTGCACCTTCCTGTTGAAGTCTCGCCAAGTATAACGTAAGCGAGAAATGATTTCCATGCTGTTAAAATATCATGGAGGCAGGTCACAGTTTATCACTCGATGCACCACTCCACGCAGTTGCTCAACCTCCAGACCCACTTGAGACAAACATTTGTGATCCTCTTAAACCCCGTTCTCAGTAAGTTGCGCAGTATTAGAAATCAATTTTTTAACCAAGTGTAAAAATGAATGGAAATTCTACATTCATATCTTTGCATCGGACTGCGCCTTGAGAATTTAGGTCAACGAATTGTAGAGAGGGCACTTCCGGATCTTAGGAAACTAGAAAGCGATGACGAGGAGAAGGATAAGCCAGATCAAACCATAAAAGCCACGGAGGGAGCCTTCGTGACGCAAGCAGACAGAATGAGTACATGTAATTATGTAAGGTAACTTGGCAACTAGGTAGCATTCTAACGAGTATATTATGACAGAGGTGGGGCAATGCCACTCCGCAAGTACACAACATAACGCAAACCTAGTCCTCCTATTTACTGTTAAAAATAATACCTCTTATCAAACTATCTTCACAAACGATTCCATTAGCACCCCTTCAAGCCCTGCTAGAACGAGTATTCCAAGCCACACCACCATGACTCTTATACCCCTTGACTACACTATCCCATTCGACAAGCGAACCTCCGTGTTCTATAATGCAAGAAAGGCCGTTGTTGAAAGGGGAGTAAGACACTTTCTGACAAAACCGGCTGAACCTGTCTCAGGCTTAATGGTTCAAGCCCTAGTCGATGAAGCACGCGAAACACGGCACAAGATGGAAATGTCATTTCCAAACGCTGAGAGTAAAGCTGGCGTGCAAAAGACACCACCTACCCCGAAGATAACGAGCCCAGCTCAACAGTCAACAGACGGGGCAATGGATGGCGAGGAACATCCCACCATAGAGTTGAGGATGAGGCAGTTGGAAGCACATAACAAGGAGGCGATAGCACAGGCAATCGAACAGGTAGTCGAACGGGCAATTGAATCGTCTAAAGAGCGGTCAGAACCAGAAAAGACAACGCCAGCGAAGACAATAACCTTAGGGTATAGACTGAAGTCTGAGGCAATAGTGCCATATGACGGGGATATAAACGAGCAGACAGCTCGCGATTGGATTGATAAAGCTGAGCGGATCTTTACACGCCAGGCAGCCAAACTACCGATGCCGGGCTCCACCGATGCCTGGGCAGCACACTTGGTGGGCTACCTAAGGCTGTCATCGTACGAATGGGCATGCCGACGCTGGCCAGGAAATCGGAAATCAGCCAGCGGAAAGACTCTGCTATACTCAGATTCTATCAACTGGGAAGAGTTTAAAAGAGAGTTTATCCTTCAGCATCATCCTGCCGAGGACCTCAGGCGCCTCAAGAAACAATTCCAGGATCTGATAGTTGAGCGATCTGTAAGGGAGTTCAATGATCAATTTAGAGATCTTATCAGGTTGATCAATGCCGCCACGGGTGTGAAGGACCTCACCGCTTCCCAGGCGGAGGGCTTGAGCGATGATATGAAAAGAGCGAGGAGAGCGTATTTGGACCGGCCTCTTATCGCCGCGTACAACAACAAACTGGACAGGTCATTGAATGTCGAATTTCAACGGAGTAGGACCCATCGCCCACTTTCAAGGCTAACAGAGAAATGGGGGCGTAGATGGCGCGAATATGCTGAATTGGTTCCCCCTTACCTTCCAACCTTGGAGGAGGTGATGGAGTATTTGGAGATCATTGATGACGCTATCAACCATCCTAAGCCTAGGTCCAAGGCTGTGAAAGAGTCGAAAGCCGCGAAAGCGTCCAAGGCTGCAGCTGGGGAAGGGTCGAAATTATAAGCAATTCTCATCGGTTCGACTACTGAAAGGGAGAGAGTTGTATAGAAATAATATGCATCTCTACATTGGTAGAGTACGACGACACGAGAGAACACAAAGGGGAGGAAAGTGAAGACTTATAATGGCGATGGTGTATTATGGGGTCAGGTTTGGGAAGCGGGGAGCGGTTCACATTGCAACCGTAGCAACCCCGAGATGGGAGCATATAATAGCCAACGCTCAACAGTTAGACTGTCTGACGCAAATCTATTATATACTTTCCCTTGGACTAGGCTTGTTGAGTATTAGGTGTTTTTCTTCAATTTTATGAAATGGTCTCATGGAGGGTCGTCATGGATAGCAAGACAGTACGGTGAGGACGTTGTGAGTCTAGCGAGGGTGGCGAGCATTTCAGAGATTCGGTAGCTGAGACCTAGCTATCAAAATACAAGAGCTTTCAAAAAAAAAGAACCATGAAATGATAGAAGCGAGAGAGAAAGGGTGATAAATTTTATGACAGGTGACCGAGTGATTATGCACACGTATAGATAAAAGATCGTCACCTCCAACGATCAATTTCCGTTTTCCGAAGTAGCTCTGAAGCTTCTAGATTACTCCAGTCTTCGGTTTATCATAGATGTACAATATATCTCTCCCGTTCCGCTCCTCAATACCCCCGGCGACATGACCATTATCCATCAATACTCTCTCCAGGGATTGCAGTCTAGCTGTAGTGGTTTCTGAACTACCCGTTCCAAACTCATCACCAATTCTGGACCATTCCAGAATGCCTGCTGCGGTTGTCCATTCATAGGAGGTAAAGTTTGGCTGTGACCCTATGGTAAGAATAGGAGGATAGAACAGATGTTTTCAAACTTTTATATAACGTTATGCGGTGGATTGGAATCCTTTATATATGGGAGGCACGCAGGAGATGGCGGGGAGCGCGTGTTCAGTGTCACCAAATATTGTGAGATAGTCTGCCATGAGTGAAAAAATATGGTTTAATGCCAATTCGCAAAGTATGTATTTCCAGACTAAGGACAAGCTATGGTTGGCCAGTACGGTGGGTTTACCTGACAAGGCCAAGTACAACCGATGTCGGGGTATAAAAGAAAAGAAGACAAAGTGGGGCAATCGATGCATCAGGCGAAGAAGGGTGGGGTAGAAAGCAAGAATGAGTGGAAAGAAAAAGAAATCCCTTTCAGACAAACGAGCCCAACTCTAGCGAACAATATCTTCTGCTACGTAAATGTGAACAGTAAAAGTTGGGGTTTAAGGAAAGAAAGAGTAAGGCTTAAGAAAAGAATGAACTGGAGACTCTAGACACACTACACACTAACACAGCTCTGGCAGGATGTATCTTTAACCTCGGGCGGGATATAATACCCGGACAAACGAGACATATGAAAATTGCTTCATAAGCTGCTCACCGCGAACTCTTCTGGCGCCTAGTTCCCTACTCCGAGGGTGTCACGGGTTCTTCCCACTTCTCGGATACCAGCTTGAGAACTGCCTCTTGAAAGAGAGAAATGTTGAAGTCGACAATGTTTCTTTCCTTCATTGCTGTTCTTCCAGTAACGCCTACGATAGCAAGATACCTACGACGCATGCTGAGTTAGCTTATTTCATGCATTAAAACGAAGAAATATCTGTCTTTTCCAACTCACTGGTTGATTTCCTTCATATACAGCCTCTTGCCGTCATTGAGAGAAACCATGCTGCAGACCTCTGGAGTCTTGTACTCCGGATCTTCTTGCTCTTCCATGTACCCCTTCCGTTTATATCTACACAATGTGAGTAACTGAGTGTTCAAAACGCTCATTTAAAAATTACATACCCGAAGACTGATTCCATTTCTGACACAAACTCAACATGATGAGTACAAATATCCAAGATCCGCATGTCCACTGGACTAGTATCCGTCGCCACATATAACTTGGTATAAAGGTCAAAGAGAAAGATCTTCACCATCCCCGTACTCTCACACAATGAATCGAGGAGCCCCTCAACGGCGTTCAACCGGGGTGTGACTCTCTGCACAACCCTACTCAACGCCTCCCAAACGGTACGATCATAGATGCTAGTCAAATGATACCTTATCGCCATCCCCGAGCGTTCGTTGTCCATGAGTTCCTCCTCCGTACGACGGATTATATCCTCCTTAATCTCGAGGGCATATTCGTCGGACATCCCCTCAATTTTGTGTATGAACACCTCGATGTTCATGTTGGGGAAGCGATCTTTCAATATCATGAGGGTACGGTGGAAGCGGATCAGGGCGTCGACCCACTCGGTTTGGGCATCAAAGACCCAGATGATTGTGTCGATATTATCAAAAATGCCGGTAATGTCGAACGAGAGTTCGAGGAAGTTAAGTTGGCCGGGAGCGTCATAGATAATAAATGATAGAAAGGACCTGTAACGATCTGTTAATAGCAGGGACGAGCGAAATGAGATAATTGCAGGATAAGCGTACGTGACGAAGACTTTGTGCATCTTGACCGTGGGATCGACGAAGAGTGTTTCTTCGGGAGGCAACTTCCGAAAGACACATTCGACAATCGATGTCTTTCCAGCCCTGGAAATATGTAAGTATGGTGGAGATATCAGCTGTAAAAGGGATGATTCAGCTTACTGTCGTTGTCCCATAAACAGGATACGTGGTTTACGAGGATGCTTGATGAGACATTCACAGCCATCCTTTCCACATAATAGGTTCATTGGAGGTGTGACTTCCTTAGAAGCCTCCCCAACTCCTTCAACGAGCTTGACGCCATCGATAACTTCATTTGAATCTCTCTCAGATTGTGATGTATCGATTCTGGGTTCTACCTCCTCCACCTGAGTGAGTATCTTATCCTGAAAGGATGTTTTCTTGACTTGATCAGGTGACTGGTTAGTTTGAACACCTGTCCCGATGCTCTGAACGTTCTTTTGGTGACTCAATATAGGTGTTATAGGTGTTCCATCATCCCAGAAAGATACTTCCCTATCTAGGAGAGGTACTTCATTGTCGTTCTCAAAGACAAGTGTTTTATTCACACCTGCAGAGGGGTCCTCGGTCGAGGGCACTTGCCTGCTGGGTCCGGCCATTGCTGAGGCGAGGAGGTAGCTTTAGGGGGAATGAAAGTGTTGGTATATCTTCTAAGATCAAGAACGATTTGAGGACGAGGCGTGTTGTGATGTAAGGTAAGGTAAGATGTTGGGTGGGAAAGTTGCTAGTTGGGGTGCGCGAGTTAGGAGTGGGGGAAGTCGTGCACTCCCAGTGCAGTTCGACTAATTAGAAAGCCTTGTGCGCGCCCTGCATTGTGTAACGAGTCATTCATAGTCACGGGCCTGTTTGATTTAATAAAAAGGAAGAGAATACTGTGTAGTAGTTTTACAGGTAAGTTAATTTACAAGGCGTCACATTCTATCACTCGTAATCGTCATGGAGTATCACTCGCTTCCCTCGTCATATTATCTCACTCGGCCTTGGCACCTAGACACCGGGAGTCCCTGTCTGATTATTGTGTGGTTTACTAGCTTCAATAGAGCATATGTAGTTGTACGGTGATACTGATACATGATTCGAATCATGCTCCCTATGTGTACACTGCGGTCCATGTGGTGGGGGAGGCTTCAATCTTTCCAAAGTATAATTCCTAAGACGCCGAATCTCCTAGGTTTGCAAGCATAAATTAATCTGAAACAAGATTTTCTAAACACCCTGTGAACTCAAGATGCGCAAGATATTTAACAACAGGAAAATAACAACAGGGTTCGGATTCATGTCTCATAGCTGTGTGCATGTTGTTTATGGCATTCACCCCCTGGTACGGGATACGCGTACACAGAGATAAGAGCGAGCTCCCGGGCTATGACATGCTATTACATGTATTACCAATTTTTGCGTTTCTAGACGTAACTGGTATTCCATACGAAGAAACAAAACCCGCCAAGGCTGTCTTTTGTATGGAATGCAAAAGTGGTCCAGTCCGGAAACGCAAAGAAATTGCGAGTAGTCTGAAACTATCGTAAGTAAAATCAACGTGATATCTATCTTGAGAACTTTATTCAATGCGGGTGTTGCGATAGAGTTCACATACAAATAACTTTCAAAGGCAACATATAAAGGTAATATTCTCCAATGTGTTAATCACGGCATCACAATCTACCCCAAATTCCTTTGTTGCAGAGTAATTGTAGCAATTTTTTTGGCCGGGCATCTCATACCCACCTTTGTCTGAGATTGTATCATGACCCCTCCGTGCATTGGTTTAATGAATAGGAGGTGCACCCCAAATTTCCTTTTGGGGGGTTGGAGAGAGAATAGGTCTGTGTCCTACCGGAAGTCAATTCCAGCTAATGAGTTAGACAAAAAGAAAGAAAAAGGTAAATTCAGCATCAGGATTTTTTCATGACACTATTCAACACCTAGAGTTAACTCCAGTGGGAAAAGAAATCACCCGCTCAACTGGCAACTATGGTGTCCGTATGCGAGTACTGAGTATGGTTTTATTTTTGATATTTATATTTTCTGTTTTATTTCTATCTTTGTGTTAGGAGGGGGAGGAGAACGGGTAGTTCAGGTGCCAGTACAATGACGGTTTCGAGTATCACTGTATGAGTGTTGTGAGACCGCGTCGTAGGCGGGGAGTCCTCGAAAGAGAGGGATTTAATGATCTATTGAGAGAATCTGGAATTATGGTGGTGTTCCACAAGGGGTTATCGGTACTAGTATTTTCTATTGAGTAGGGTGCCTTGAGACGGGTAAATTAATGTGTTAAAACTATTACAATCTATAGTGCCAAAAATATCCATCCTTTAAAACGGTTAGAGGGTATTTCAAGAAACAAGAATATATTGAGGGAGGCGACATACCGTACCAGTCTGGTTACCATGAAATACGAGATATTCAAGTTTGAAAACACTTTGTTTCTAACCAATGTATTCTATCATTTTCAAGTACCCATAGATATCAACGCTATATATAAATACAGTCTCCAAGGCTTCCTTCCAATGCCTTCCATCTGCTATCCCAACCATTCAATCTTCGTACCACATCGTCCCATCTCGAAATCTCAAACCCGACAATGGACTACCAGCTCCGCAGACAAATCTCCCTTCTCCGCAACCACTGCGATAAGTTGATTGACCGATGTCATAGCCTGGAGCTACGCCGTAAGCAGATAAAGGGGGTCAAGGAGCTCTACGTAGGAAATCCTCGTACGAAAGAGCTATATGTTCTTCTAGCCCGAGAGGAATTTAGACTTCTCGAGGAAACCACCCAAATGATTGGCGAGATTGAAGAGACCATGGAAAAACTAGAGATCCATTGGACTGAGGCAATGCACACATCGCCAGGGGCTGTGGACGAGGGGACGCTGGAAGTTGAAAAGCAGACTTTTGGCGGGAAGATATGGAGTGAGTATAGAGACTTTGTCACTGAGCTTTACTCTGCACCTACATCTAGCTATGATTGGATGGACTTTGAGGAGTGACCGGAGTGCTATGAAAAGGATAGAGATAAGCGCTTGAATTCAGTTTCCATAGATGTAATCGTTCAGATAAATTCAAGGCTATTTTTGATAAGTACTGTCTCTCACAGTGAAAAAAAGTTTCTTTAGAGAAAAAAGTAACCTAAAACACCCAAAGAATGCCGTTGTGATCTTGATACGGTTATTTTAGAAAGGACATGTGCGGGTTCATACACACAGCTTGAGACCATTTTCAATTACATGACGTCAGTAAAAAAGGTAGAGCGAGTTAGTGCTAAAAGAATGAATGTGGGTTAGGTATATTCGTTCGTCCCTAAGTCATGCCCCGCTCAGCGGCATCTCATCTTTTCCCATCCACAGACACCAGTTACCAACCACAACTCCTCACCAACAATGTCTGTTTCAACAATGTTAATTGATCACGTTGAGCTGACAGAAGAGGAAAAGGAAATCGCTCGACGTAATGCGCAGATGGCACGGTACCAGGCCCAGAGGGGTAGGGTCTGTACTCATTATTACTGTGGGCGTCAAGTGTGCATCTTTTGGGAAAATGGAATGCCGTCAACAAACGTTCCACACTTATTAGGCCCAAGCAGAGTGTTCGAGCCCCAACGCATGACTGGACCCAACGCGATTCCAACCAGCTACAGGATTCATCCCGAAACCAACTCAGACAATTCCACGGACTCCTACCGCACCCCATCTCTCTCTGACAACGACTCGGAGAGTGAAAACCAAATGGCTGTTTCTGAAGCATCTAAGAAAGGAGGTCGTGCGCGTGGTATTGTCCGCAAGCTTGCTGCAGTGAAGTTCTCGTGTATGTTCACCCACCCCAACAACTCTGGTTTAGGCCCCAACTAAACGAAGTAGGTTTCAATGGCTCAGGCAGCTCAGATGATGAGGAGCAGGAGACCGAGCCAGCTCGCTCTCCTAGGTCTGCACCGAGATTGGCCGGCCCTTCTCAGCCTACTGCGGGGCCTGTTTATTCTCCCATGGCTGTCCCTAGACCAGTTGAACACTCCCTGCCTGCACTGGGCCAGATCTATCCTTCCATGTCTGTCCCGAGACTGGGTGAACACTCTATGCCTACCATGGAGCCAGGTTATCATCCTATGGCTGTCCCGATGCAAGCCCCGAGGGCGTTTGAACCTCCCGTCTTTCGCCGCGATCTCTCAACCGAATCCTTTCCTGGTGGCTCGGATTGGGGATATGCTCCTAATCCTAATTACTCCCAATCAAACGAGGAGATTAGCAGCTCAGTGTCCGGTGATCCTACCCCAACGACTCTGCCTCCTCGCTCTCCTACTCCACCACTTTCCAGTGAGACACCGATGTCGAACCCCCAGCTCCTCGCTGGAGCCCCGAGTCCTCCATCACAGAGACCAGCGACCGTCTACACACCACAGCAACTCCGTGACGGAGTCATCCACAGTATGACTGTCATTAATATCAACGAACTTCCGAACGACAATCCAAACATCTCATCCTGTCACGTCACCACACACCAAATTGGAGATGTGGCCAGGAGGTAGGAACTAGATATCCCTTTCAACTCAAGTGTAGTGAAGGTTCATTTTATTGACATTTTCTGCGAACTGCTATAGGGAAATGGAGATGGATTTGGCCAGAATGGGTAGTGGTGGAACTAGGGTCGGGGATAATGATAATCACGACCACCACTAAAAGGCCATAGAGCTATGGAGAGTCGATAAATGTCGGATCAGCCTGCTAATACATGAGGAGCCGATAAACGCCACAGCAGCCAGCCAAGGTTGGGGGAGTACGGCATTTTCTCTTCATATTGGTTTTTCTTTTTACTTTTCAACATGTCTCTTTCGAAGTTCACTATGTTGATTGATGAATCTTAAATTGCAATCGCTTTCTACACCTTTTTTGTCAGGGTTAGAGAATATTTCCTAGTAACCGCGCATTGCTCGTTGAATTATCGAGATTTCTTGCTTGATCGTCTGTACTCCTCTAAAGAGTATATATTCTCCAATGGCATATTGCTTTGTCTAAGTTTAGATTGATTTTTGTTCCGTAAATAGGCTCGTCTAGAAAAAGCAGCGCCGCTATTATGAAATGGTTGAGAGGGGCAGGTTATCTTTCGGTTGTTTCAGGAGCTTGTTATCTACCGCCCCTTCTTTCAAATGAAGCCTACGACAAAGCCTCCTTACCATCTCTTCAGATAGATATCTTTGCTGCCTTTCAATGGTTTTACTACTTCAACCCTTTCCCAAAGAACCATTACTATAGATAATCTAGATCTACCCAGAGGAACCGTGATCCTTATCTTTTCGAGAAACCGTCACAGAAACATCAGGTAATTTCATAAAAGATCAATAGAAGGATACCTACTAGGACTACAAATTCAATCTAAATGTAACGCATCATAAAAGGTTACTGGAAGAGACAGCCGATGTAACATCTAGACAAGAATCCTATCGGCGCATTCCACATGGCGGGATAGAGGTGGAGGCGCGACTCCCGAAGTGGGGCACGTAATTAAGGCACTTCATATCCATAACCTAGGTAAAAAGCGCTTACAACCCCAATCTTCACCTTTTTGTTGCCCCAGCCCACGTTGTCCAAGCTTGCCAGTACCGGTTTCCGAAAGATTGAACACAGCCCAAATTCTGCTAGGCGAAACATACAATTCCTCTCAACGAGCTTGGTATAGAGATCACATCATTTTCAAGCATGATTTTCACATGTTATTGATTCTATAGCGTGTCAAAGGCAGGCTCGTATGCATCGGATTTAAGGGCGGTTACCCGAGGGCAAGAAGGCTGTGGTATTGTAGAGCCTAGGAGGGCACTATTTTCCCCACATTATCAATACCTAGATGCGTACATGCTTGTAAGTACTGGTTTGAGCTACTGTGAAGATGCAAATGGCAATGGACGGCGGAAAATGGTTGACAGCTGACCAAGTATTTGTGTTGTGGCGCCGGCTAATGCCCTGCCGTCTGGTGGCAGAACTTTCTCCGGAGGAAAGTCTACTACATGTATTCATAGTCGTCTTGGGGGCAACAACAAAACTGTTTGAACGACGAACACGGGTCTTTGTCAGTCAAGGAAGTGGCGCTCAGGCTGGTAAGCAAGCACTTATTTGGCTGAAACCTGTTGTCCTAGGTTCGTCGTTGCTCTAAAACTGGAATATGGTTTTTCAGATGTTCTTCAGTCTAATTGGTCGAGAGCGCAGAAACCTAACCCTGACTAACTCCTGCATGGCAACCAGTCAACCCCACCAAAATCAATGAAACAGAGCAACGGAACTCTGTCTAATTAAATAATCTAATTATTAATGACGAGCAGTAAGAGTGAAAGGGGGGGAGGCAGCGGTTGGAATCGATAGGATGGCAATATTGGAGTGGCATTAACTGGATCCATGGAGCTGGCATTGGTTGGAGATTCGCCATATGACCTAATTGACATTGGAGATGGCATTGGAGCTGGCAGATTGGAGCTGGCATAAGCTGAGATATGCACCCCATACAATTAACGGAAAGAACTAGATCACTACCGGAGGAGTTGGACGTGGCCTACCTCTGCATGCAGTTACCCAGCGTTATACTATGTAATTAATGTACTGCCAAAACTCGAATGAATATAAAGATCAAAGTTGCTATAAACGGATTTTTCTGAGGCTGATCGATACTCTTCAGCCAATCGTTTCAGATATAATCTCTGGGCGGAGATAGCCCATATTTCGAGTTTTGGCGGTATACTAATAGGAGCCATTCTACCTCCGGACCATCCCAATGCAGCCCTGCCAAGCTAGCGTAAAGTGAGAGCCACGCGCACACTCAACAAGACCAAAGGTATTACAGTGAGCAAGGGATTGGATGGCCTAGTGGTTAGTGTGTGATATTGCGTTCGCACACTACACACTGGATGGGTTCAATCCCGACGTAGATAGAGAAGTAACAGTCCCATGGCTGCGAACTCTTTTGCTGGCGGGGTGCAAAATATTGTTTTCTTCTTCTACCGCCCCTTCCTTCCTCCCTTATGTACTAACTGATTCCTCCTTCTTCCTACCTGACAATAACACATTTACTATCACCCTAGTCTAATATGGTACTACGATACCGTCTTTTCGCGCTCGGTTGAGCCTTAACCCTGCCCTTATTCTCTCTAAGTTTAACACCCACCCACCAAAATCAATGATACTGGGCAACGAAACTCTGTATAATTAAATAATATAAATAATAATCTAATTTTTAATTAATCTCCCTAGGGGAAGCGGGAGAGAAAGGTGGGGAGGGTAAGGAGTGGTGGCGGTGGAGGGGAAGGCGGAGGAGCGGTGGAGGGGAGGTGGAGGAGTGGTGGAGGGGAAAGGATGGGAGAGAAAGGTGGTGGAGAGGTGGAGGGGGGGTAAAGGCCAGCGGGTTGAAGTAACAGGAAGAGCTAGCAACGGGGTATCAAACCCGTTAATTCATTGAGAGGTATAGAGAGTTACATCATCATTAGATTATGATTGTATGAAATCGGTGGTATTGAGAGATACCCTGAGCGAGGTATTCGCAACAACAGGCAATGGGTTCTAGTGGTCCCTTCACTGGCGGGGGGTTTGGGGGATTCGAGATGGAAGGCCCACGAAAGACATAATTAATTGGAGTAAAAGGAACTCGCACTCGCAAGCTCGGCCACTGCTTGCAAAATACATGTATGTACCGGCGAAAGGCTCACACTCCAAAAAAGCGCCATGTAAGACATCCTACATTTTAGGATAATCCACTTTCTCATAATGCGCTCGATTCGTTTGTCGAGGTGTTTTTGAGTTCCGTACTAACCCAACATAGTTAGCTCCCCTGAGCACCATTAGCGTCCAAATCTGATGACAACACACATGGACGAGGGGCCTGACCCTGTGCCCACTTCGATTACAGAAGCCAGGATTCAGCGCCGGGTGTAGGGGTGGTGCCCTTTGCTCCTTCCTACATTTTTTTGTTTTTCTGTTTTCTGCTTTTATTTATTTTTGGGACAAAAGGCAAAACAAACATTTAATGAGAACTGCACCTTCGCCAGCATCACAACTGCCATCAGGACCACAGCGGGGATGACAAAGCAAGTCGGCAACCAGACGCCAGCGATGCGTGGTTCGCCTGATAGAAGCTCAAATTTCTGTGAGAACCTCCACTTCATGTTCCTCGAGAAAAAGAGAGCCAGCCACTGCCGGTTATCCCCTCGACTGCTCCAGATGTTGTTCCTCAGATAGTGCCAGATATTACTAACCGCCGCGCCGAATAAATGTTATTTACTAAATCATACACTTTATAAAGGAGATGTAAGTATTTTTGTTGTTGGAGCTTGAGCTGGTTATTTATAGACGAATCGGGCATTTTTTGCGTTGTCTCACCATTTTACCCGCACTAACTACAACTCCGGGAAGATTATGTAATCTTTTCGGACACATCACAGCACCGTGTTCTCCGATAGGAAAAAACGACAATGGACATTAAATCGCGAAAGGATAATTGTAGAATGTTCAGAAACACAGTGCAATGGCGCGGCACTTTTAACTTCAGGCATTGCGGCTCCCACCACCGCCCCTAGCTCGTCGGACGGACATAGGGATGAATTTGGTCGGAGTTTAATTGGCCTTAGAGGACAGGGGGAGAAGGCGCGCTGGCGGCGAGAGATAGAATTGACCATGACAAACTTAAGTTCGGGTATTATGGGTTGAGTTCCAGAGCCGAAGTAACTTCCGAAGGAACGGGCTTGTATGTATCCGCGAGATGGCAAGCGCTCTAAAACCTTGGCTTAAACGTCTCGGATCCGCTTTATCTTAAAGAATCTGTTCAATATTTGTATCTGATGCGATAGAAGGGGCCGTTTACAAGAAGGTGAATTTTTCTAGTTTGTCTGCCTGGGCATATAACTACAAGTATTTGTGCATTTTTCTTAAAATTGCAACTCGATAATGACCGAGAATGGTATATTGCTATCAGGAGACATTGGAATCATAGGCACCGGTCCATAATAATTTTTGGTTAACGTAAATAAATATGCGAGTTATTGACCCCACGTACCTCTGTATCCGCCCTCTTCTTCATCCTAATCGTTCGAAATTTTGCGATGCTTATTACCCTCCCACCTGATACCGTACGATTTCGGACAAAGTGAAATCATAGGCTAGATTATATAGTAGATAAGTTCATGCACCGGGGACCCACAATTCACAGGAAATTCATCTCAGAAGAAGTACCCCGCTAACATGTCTTTCTTCGAGTAGGCATGGCGGTATTTTTGAAAAGAAGGCGTGACAATGTTATTGATAGAGCCAGAAATTTATAAAGAATAAGATCCTCAGTCACGTATTTCTCCAACTTCAATCTCTATTTCAGCAACCATTTCCTTCCCACCGATAGTGGGCATGGGTAGTTATCTAATACGTAGCCTTTTCAAGCTCGGTTGAACCATGACCTGACCTTGACCTTGACCTGGCAACTATCGCGCTAAAATCAATGATATTACTGAGCAACGGAACTCTGTAAAATTAAAGAAGAAATTAAATTACATAATCTTACTAGGAGTAGTGGGAGTTGGAGGGCGGTGGAAAAGGGGGTAGAGGGCAGCTGGCGAAGAGACCTGGACATGGGATGGTTCAGGCGGAATCAACTAACCACATGTATACACAGAGATGGGAGAGAACCTCGCGGTCGCGGCCACGAGGTGGCTCACCCATACATGACAGTGTATACGAACAGGAGCCATCCCATCTCTAGGCCATCCCCATGCAGCCCTGCCAAGCTAGCGTAAAGTGAGAGCCGGCTAGTACACACGCGTACACTCAATACACCGAAGGAATCACAGTGAGCAAGGGATTGGATGGCCTAGTGGTTAGTGTGTGATATTGCGTTCGCACACTACACACTGGATGGGTTCAATCCCGACGTAGATAGAGAAGTAACAGTCCCATGGCTGCGAACTCTTTTGCTGGCGGGGAGGGGACAAAATCCTTTTTTTTTCTTCTACCGTTCCTTCCTCCCTTTTCTGTAAGAAAGCCTCGCGGCCACGAGGTGGCTCACCCATACATGACAGTGTATACGAACAGGAGCCATCCCATCTCCGGGCCATCCCAATGCAGCCCTGCCAAGCTAGCGTAAAATGAGAGCCGGCTAGTACACACGCGTACACTCAATACACCGAAGGAATCACAGTGAGCAAGGGATTGGATGGCCTAGTGGTTAGTGTGTGATATTGCGTTCGCACACTACACACTGGATGGGTTCAATCCCGACGTAGATAGAGAAGTAACAGTCCCATGGCTGCGAACTCTTTTGCTGGCGGGGTGCAAAATATTGTTTTCTTCTTCTACCGCCCCTTCCTTTCTTTACTTCGTCTTCCTACCTGATGAACACATTTACTCTCATCCTAGTATAGATGTACCGCTTTTCATCAAACTCTTTCATATTTGATCACCGTAGCTAGTAAATAAAGCCTTTTTGAATTGATACTTCCAAGCCAGAAGTGGTCGAGCTCCTTGGCAGATATCCACCAAGGGGAGCGTTGAAGCCTTGAAGCATTTTTGTCTGCTCGGTTTGGGCAGCAGTCTCTTAAATAACACTAGGATCTACTTCTTTGTAGGTACACTTGCATCCGTCTTCGATCACCCCTCGTCGCCCCCTCCACGATCACAACACCTCCATAAAACCGCCACAATATCTCCCCACGATAGCCTCAATATCGATGGCCACATTTTCAAAATTTCCAGCGACTCCGCTGAGCGCTTTCGTTTCATCCGTGATCAGACAGTTACCTCACACCGTGCTATGGTAGGCGGCGCACCAACTGTACAAGAGCTGGCATTCTTCTTTCGATGGTAGCACAGTGTGTAAGGTGCTGGTAAAGGATGCCACCAATGCTCTTCATACTACAAAGTGTGGGAACTGTTGGAGAGTTGGGCAAGGTTGTTATTTCAAGTAGCATTGAAATAGGTCTATGACCCTCGATCCGCAATTAAAAACACCTAGTTCGTCAGCATATTTTCTTCGTTTGGTTCATGAGGTGTTGATGTGAGCGTCCTCGAGGTATTCTATCTACTACACTCGCAAGTGAATGACTGTTCAAAATCGCTGGAATAAAATCTGGTAATCTGGCAAAGAACGGGAGTACATGCAGTTATAAGCACTATCAGGTGTTCCATCCGGACACCTGAGTCTCCACATATGTAAGAACGTAAAACGCCGATTAGAGTCCTGAGTCAGATCTCGAATTTTAGATTCAGATGTTCGGTTCATTAGTTTATTGCAATATCATATCCCAGCCGAACGCCCCATCCACTGAGGAAGAAATCAGGAATTAACTAAACAAAGAGGGCGGGGTCGGTTGAGAGGCCACAGAGCGGCGAAAAGGGCCATACAAAGAAGAGTCACCTCGAGTCACTTGTGTTTGCTCACCCAAGATAGAGCTCACTGGAACCACCCTTCTCTAATGGGTAACAAAGACTCCTTAAGAAAGGAAGCTTAAGAGAATGGGTATCATTACTAACTTATAGCCGCTGGGGCTAAATATCATACAAACAGGAGTGAAAAGATTATCCTCCTCCGGGGAGAAGACAAGAAACAGTTATGAATATCACTCCCTATCCCCCACGCAAGATTCAGTCAACAACTCAATTAAAGCCATGACCAACTAATCATGACTCTCCCCAGCTCCTTTGCCGCCAGCTGCTCAAATAGCCCCAGGCTAAAGTCCAGATCCTCCGGCTTGCATCCAGTGCATCTATCAACGACGGTGGCCACCACCGACACATTCCTCCCAGTGTCCTCCCTCACTCTCGTTGCCCAGACCTTCGCTCCGCAGAGCGGGTTTGCGTTGGGGTTCGTGCCGACCTGGGCGGCATCAAAGACGAGGTGAGAGACGGCGACAATTGCTTCGGTGTCGCTCGAGATTATACCGCAGGCGCCGAGTCCGGGCGCATAGTACGTCGCCTCACCGGTATTGAGAGCTTTGTTGGATGGGTTGGGAATGTAGGATTTGGGACTTTGCCGATGTCAGCGCCCAAACAAGCTATGGGGGGCGGGGGACGGAGGAAGGAGGAACCTACTTTCCATGTCTTCCCACAGTCAAGCCAATTGCCAGCCCGAGAATCAATGCAAGCAGCGCCAGCGCCGCGCCTAGTAGAATAAGAAGGAAGACATTCCGGCGCAATCCGAAATACGTGCGGTCCTTATCGAGAGGTAGGTGCTGCCGGAACCAGGCTGGGAAGCTGAGCGTGACACTTTCTAGCTCAGAAGGCGGTAGGTCGACTTCGGACTTTGTCTCGGGTGTGGGTATGATGTGCATTGTTTTTGTTTGGCCTTGTGTCCTCCAGCTTCAATGTTTGTCGTGAATGAGGCTTGGACCTCTGGTTGCGCGATCGCGATGGGATAAGGGGCGCGCTGGGGAAATTAGCCGAGAGCGCAGTGCAGGGGGTGGCGCGGGCGCGTATGCAGAAGTTACAGTTACGTTGGTGAGCTTATTTTTACCAGGGGGACAAGCAAGGAATGGAGCAGCGGTCTTGGGACCTGCGCCTGCCTGGCAAGCTGAATAGAACGTCGCCGTTTGGACCTTATTACTCGACTCTCGCGACATAAACAGTTCTCGGGTTGGCAGATTTGTCAACACAGTACCAAATATATAAGGCGGTGGGGCCACTACGCCAATACGCGAGCAAAGCGGCAAGAACTGGGTATTTGCACAGTATCTTTCCCACAGTGCCGGTTTAACTCGATACTCGTCATTAAGCTCCGTAGACCTGTGGTAGTGATTCCACCCCGTTTGTTCCTCCTACAGTTATGGCGCTACGTTTGCCGTTGGCGTTGAGGCTCTGCCGGTGCGGTGCCCCTTGGCCCGTGCGCCCCCACAAAGCTTGTCGTTGCAGGGATCAGAAAAAAGAAACAAGCGAAAAGAAGCACGCAACGACCAGTGCTGACAGCCATGCACATACATCCACGGCAAAGGACGAGAAAAGCTATGAAATCACCGGAATCCAAAAAGTTTCAAGCTGGCCGTATTTTAATTCTACCCATGCCCTGCGCTCCCATCGTCTTCAACGCTAATGAATGACCCCCACCTAGCCCCCCGATAAGGAACAAGACGCGAACTCTGTCAGCCAGGGTGCAAATAGCTTAAATTCGGGCGAGACATCTCCGGGCTATACATCTCCGGTTGACAAAGTGTTTTCTGATTTTGTGTGAGGATTCCGACATTGAGGATCGAGTCCGTTGGGAGCGTTAGACCGTTAATTCCCTGATGCTTGCCTATATGCAGTACAAGTCTGCCAAAGAGAGGGATGCGCATGAGCCAACTCGAGCTCTCATGTTTATACTTAGGAATACATCTTCGGAGAAATTCAGGTGTACATAATTCCTACTAAGAATGACTAGTGTGGGATATATTTCTTATAGATTGCCGAGCTGTCTCTTTCTCTTACCGTTACGGATATCTTTCAGGGCTCGGTCTTTGTGGATATGGGCCGGGAAGTCATAACGAAATTTCGTATCCCGGGGACAACGAGACAAGAGTGATGGGAACGGCGAACGAGGGGTATTCTATGCCATAGGTTTAACTCCCTTATCCGTCGACCATGTCAGATATCGTGGCGGGAGAATATTGAAAGGATGAATGCTACCCTTCAATTTATAGACCCGAACTACCTCGAAGGTATGTTTAACTGCCATTCCTGAAGGGATTTTCGGTACTCAATACGGGTTGTTAGATAACAGGTAGCTAACCCGCTATTTAGGATGTAGGTAGCAGTCTTTCCTGGCTGAAAAGTGAACATTATTGGTATCGAGTGCGGAGGTGGGCTATGTCCTGAAGCAGGCTAACAAGGCCTGCAATATGATATGTAACCAAACTGACGAATAGAATATATGAAGCTGAAATCTGAAATCGAGCAACTATTAGACTTGTTGAAAATTGCAATTGATTGACGTCTACAGAAAATAACCTAAGGGAAAACAAGACAGAACTACCACAGAACCATAACTTCCAAACGGAGATGGTCGTATGGCCACTATACCTAACAAAAAGAACTACTCAATGAGCAATCGATTGACCTCCACATGTAGGAAATCATTTCATATTGGCACTTTCAGTAACCTCTCCGTTCGAGCTGAGCCGCCTTGCAATGGGACCAAGCAAACTTGCCCATAATGAAAGTGCCCATTAAATGGTCTGACAATCCCAAGGTTCCAGCCCGCATTTCTAATATCTTCCATCCAATTTCTTCAAACCTCGTCACCAAACGCTTGAGCCCAAAATAGCGACGCTCTTCGAGCTCCAGATACCGTCGCATCATTCTGATATCCATGAAGCCACTTTTCCATTTGTAATACATACTGTCCAGTGCGTGCACTCGGTCCATTTTGTCAGCATCTGGTGGCCATGTCCAATTCTCATATAGCATGAGTCGATTATTTAGACTATTCAAGCTGTCATTCCCAAACTTGAGAGTAAATGCGAGCTTGAGACTGAGTGACCCCGTCTGCGTCCTTTTGATGTTAGGATCCACGGTCCCTTCTGGCGTTTTTGGCTCTGCTAGTGGTCCTGGTAACCAGAGCGGCGATATTGGAGTATCGGTGGTGGCTTCAGGAATTTCCAACTTTATCCGCGGAATTTCTTGATCGCCGACCGTCGTTTCATGTGATTCAAACAGTGGTGATACTCTATTATCAACTGATGTTTTATGCGATTCCAACTTCACTCGTGCCGATTCTTTATCACGTAATTCCAAGATTACTCGTGGTCTTCTTAACTTGAATGGTGATTTTTTTGGCGAGGGAAGCTCATCCTAGCTCGAGATGAATCGAGTGATCAGTCAATTTCACTTTAGATAGACCAACAACTGTAGAGATCAAAACATACCAGAGTAGGTTGTATTGCGTCCTGTGTAGGCGGGGGATCAGAGAATAGCCCTGGGTCCGATACAAAATCGGGAACAGAAGAAGCTGCCGCTGGGTCCAGCGCAGGGTCAGAAAAAGAAGAAAGTACCATTGCGTCTAGAGAAAATGTGGCAAGAGAAGATAATAGGATTGGGTCATGCAGAAACAGAAACACTGAGTGGTCTGGTAACATGCCTCCGAGCGCCACCGCTGCCCAGGATAAGATTCCGGTTCCTGAGAATAATTGCTAATGGTACAAGAGGTTATGGGTGTATGTTGCGAACGAGTATGGGTTATGGCATGGAACAAGATCACCACACGTTTTATAGAAGCTGGACTACGAGGACACGTTCGAAGCAGGTTGGAGGCCATATTAGACAGTCGGTCGGACAACACTGCTCTTAGACCTCTTCCATTGTAACGGCGCACCAAGGTGCTCTGCCCTATCACTGCTCCTGGAAAAAGGTTTGTTGCACTGTTTCTATGTAGGTATCGGTAATATCCGATACACCCTCCCTTCTTGAATGCTTTATTCTTTTTTTAGCAACACCACTGGCTGGGGTACTGAATGGGTTGTGGACGACTTGTAGTTGAAGATGATCCTATCTTCGAAAGATGTGTTTGGCGTGAACTAATGGGCTCGGGCAAGAGTAAAGCTATCAGGCGTACGAGTCTGTCCAGCTCCTGAAGACATTCTATACCTCCCGGGGCAAGTAGAGTCGCTATTAGAGCCCCTCAGGAGATCATTGCTTTTGTGAGACGAGCCCAAGTTGAGATAGAGCTGCTGGTGTAAATATATCTAAGTTCGGGATTAGTAAATTAGATCTAGGTTGAGCCAGGTTGTAGTGGGGAGACAGGCTGAGGGTCTGGTGGGCGGGAAAACCTCAGCCGATATCACTCGGGATCAGTAAATGTATTAGCTCCGCCCTGAGCTCATTAAACCAGTCAGACTGTGTGAAACGGACTATATTATATCTCAGCAGCATTCGCGGTACTATGTAGTAGCGGCGCATAAAGTTAAGATTCTCTACGACTACATGTATGCCCATGTGAAAGACCGACTCGACATATAAAACCATGCCTTTTGACAAGTTTAGCGACGGAGGCCATACAAGTTATCGACCAGAACAGATACAGTTCATAGGTAATAGATACTTTCTACCCTCTTTCTCATTTCGTAGTTCAATACTTCTTGTATTTATAATTTCATTTTTCATTGGGGTTCAGGTTAAGTGCGTATTTGGAAGTGTCATTTCGTCACCTTTTCTCGCGGGTATACCTATATTCTAACTGCAAACGCCACGTATTCAACGACGTGGAGTGCCTTTCTGTACCGTTTTATTCCCCAGCGTTCGTGTTCTTATCATCTCAGCCCTAAACACAGCAGACACAAGCCCAACTTGCGGTAAGAAGATCAGCAGATATACTAACGGAAATCTGTATGTACGTACACCACTCGTAGATAGACTTGATAGAGGCATAGATGTATATATTGGGAGTCAATCACTCTCTTACTTTATCTGGTCGCCCCCAGCGTACTCGAGGCAGTCAGCGAGGTCACTGCCGAGCATGCCGAGAACCACACAAACCAACAAAAAGCTGTGTTCCGAACAGATTATTCTTGAAAGTGCCACCATTCCCCACTCCCTTGGTACCTCTGGTAAAGCTTTTGGACAACCAGGACAGGAGTGCTCCCTGACTATCCATCGTCCTCACCAGAAATACCAACGGAGGGTACACAGCGCGTGACCCCACTTGTGTATGTTTGCGCCCCAAACCCCTGTACCCAGTAACATCGATATTCCTTGATGTATTTGGTCATTGTCTTGTGCACAGAGTGCTCTAGCCCAACATGCTATTAAACTATGGCTAGACATAGCACCAGGCGAACCAATTTTCTCCACCCCCAGGAGAATGCCACTCACTTGGCCCATCTGGTCGCGTTTGCTAAGGCGACGAGCATGCGACATGTCGCAATTAAGCACCACCACCAGAGCATGAGCAGCCTAAGTCACGTCTCTTCACTCCCTTGGGCTGTCTAGTGACCACTTGTAAATATCTGGTGCGCTGTATAGGAGCACGCCTGACAATTGCCCGCGTCACTAGATAGCACAACGGATGGAGGTATTTGCTTGGTGCGGGACTGGTGCGTTGATCTGGGAAAGGCCGTCGGTGGTTGGTGGAGAAGAGGAACTGTTGTCGTTGTGGCGGTAAGTTATTTAACGGCAAACCCTATCCCTAATCCATGCCATTGAATGCACCGGCACCGCTTCTGATTTTCCTAACTTGTCTTGAAAAAGGAAGATGGGGTACCTGTAAATACAGTTTTACCTGTGGGCAAGGACCTCGAGCACCGCCCATTGGAAAGTCCAAATAGTAGAAACCTTTTCTCCGCCCCGCTTTCAATGGAGCTACATGTAGTTAGTTCGTCCTCGCTGCGGCGGTTACCCTGCGCGGCTAAGAGACGGCAACGATGTACAGTGGGGTGACAGAAGTTTTGGCGATTTACCCTCTTTACAGCCAAAGTAGCCATGTTGGGCTGCCCGAAACAACCACTCAACCTCATCAAAAAAAATCGTAACCCTTCAAGGACAGTTAAAAATTATCTCAAGTCGGAGCTTAGAGAATTCTAGAATTTTGTGTATCTTTTTCAGTTGTGTGCACTCCAATTTGTAAAGTGATGATTTGAGTGTTTCTGGTTTTGTATGGTGTTCCCATACAAATTTTGCGTTGCAACGTCAACCAAAAATCGCCAAAACTTATGTCCTAGTACTATATACACCCAGCCCATCTGACGGAGCTAGGTTTTTACAGGCAATTGTGTGATCGTTGGATATTCTCGAATTGAGACGGTAGTGAGGTCAATACGTGAAGATTTGGAGAAACGGCGATGTCACGTAGCGCTATAGCACTTGCTTCAACGTCGACTGAAATAAAGACTCTACAAAATAAATCCCTCAAGCCTCCTTTCCTGTATCACTGTTGTTGAGCAGGCGCAATGCAAAATTCCAGAGCTTTAGATATAGCTAGTAGGGATAAACCTTTTTCTCCTCTTTTTCACCCAGCGACCACTTTCGATACCTTATGGGGTGATGATGCACTTGAATTATATATTTAATGACATACCGGGCATTAAAGAAATCGCTGAAGGCGTCTCTCTGCGCCTTTGTAATCCTTTCTCTCCTCGCCCCAGCGTGGGGCTATCTCAAGTAATCGCGCAGCTCTTATCCTACATGTGCAGGATACCCAGCACATATATCGATAATGAAAATAAATTACAGAGCAGGTAGCTAGACCTAGTCTCTCCGCTCACTACTCACCGCTCGGCCCCGACCAACATGTTTTCCACAGGTGAAGTTAACCGCCCTCCCCTACTTGTGCTAATGGAGGTATACTCAAGGGCATTGACAAGAGTGCCTGCTGCTATCTCTGACCCTGAGCTGGTGTCCTCGCGCTTTCTCTTGTTTCCGGATAGCGATCGGCCCAGCTTTGGTTTGGCTGGCGTGGGCCTCCAATCCTCCGATATCTATAAACAAATAAGCTTTGCTATCTTGGTCATATGAACAGCTACTCACAGTCGCTTCACTATCCGTCTGCACTTGCTCAGCCTCGTATACCTGCTTCTGGTGCAAAGTATCCTCTATCCGCCGCTGGTACAGATAGTTATCCTCAGGGTGAAGACCAGGCTCGTACTTCTCCCTCAGTTTCGCAAGCTCCCTATACGCCTCAGCCAGCTTCTCCAGCGAGCGAATCTCCTTTACCAACATCTTCCTCTTCGTCGCCACATGCGCCGTCCTCTCCTTACTATACGCTTGCTTCATGAGCCTCGCCTTGTGGGCAAACTCATCCTTGACCTGCCTCACCGCGGTACCCTCGATCCAGCGAACACTAGCTGGATCCACGTCCTTAAACGCCTCCAGTGCCTCCGCTATAGTGATGACCGTATCATCAAACTCCCATAACTCATCACCCTCATCTCGCGTCACATCACCGATCATAAACTTTCGTATGCGCCTCTGTACAGCTTCTGCGCGGCCGAGGGCATGCGCGAAGCTGTCCTCTCGCCGCTCGCGGTATGTGCACGAGAGGAGCATGGCCTTGGTGGCGTTCCAGAGGCGTAGCTGCGCCGCGGTCAGCCACCTGAGGGTTTTGCACGTGGGGACGTGGAATATTGGGTCGAGGGCGAGACCAAATTGACGGGAGGCTCTTTTGTCATTAAGGAGACGGGTGGCCTCGACACGGTTGAGAGTGCGGCGGTAGTGTGTGCAGAGGTCAAGAAGGCTGCCGATGTTAAAGAAGGCAAGCTCACGGGAGTTGCTGAAGCCTGTAGAGGGTGGAGGAGTGATACCACGAGAAGGTTGGGTAGTTATAGAGGGGCTAGATATCGATGCGGAGTCCATCGTGTAATAAGCAGGTTGAATATCAACTATATGGGCAGCTTATATTCTAGGATATCACCGAGAAGAACAGACCTCGAAAGCAAGCTTAAGGCGTTGAAGTGATGAGGGGAGGAGACAGAGTACTAATTTAACTATGAAGAAGAGTCTTGACACAATCGTGTCAGTAGTAAATATGACAGATAATCTCGCGAAGTAAGTATTAATTAAGGAAATAACACAAGGTCAAGACCTTTACATCTCTCTGTTACGTATATGAGACTGAATTATCACACTCCAGTCATGTAATTACCCGGAATTCTATATCCCAGTTATATCAAAATACCACTACAAATAGGATTGCACGCAGAGTCGAAAATATGGAGAGGCTGTACTTCTGTTTCTGATATCACTAATTTCCTTAGCAATGCAAGATTGCATCCAACTGCCAACCCAACGCGCCAACTCCAAACCTGGAGACCTAGTGCCATCCCCAGATTGAAACTTCATGTCGTATTCATGAAGCTCCCCCTCTCTTCACCTATCGAGACTGAACAAAACTTTAAAGATTCTATAGTAGGTTGCATCGAGATAGAGCTAACTGGGAATATATAGAGAGCTATGAAATATGATCAAATGTACTACAAACTGCATCTATCTATGAATGTGGCATGTATAAGGTACCTATATGGTTTGATCATCCTATCAACTGAGCAGAAACAGGTGCACATGAAAAAAATTAAAATGAAAATACAACCAATTGCTCCAGTCGGGGTCAGCACTGCTAGTCCTATGTAACTAGAACAAAACCAGCCTCAAGATACTCCCAGGCGCCCTGACTTTCAAGCTTTGTTAGTAGAGTGGTCTATGCACCTGGTTAGTAAACCTATGACGACAACAGGTAACTGGGTTCGATTGCCTAACAAAGCCAACTTCAAATCATTTTTCTCTTGATTTCATTTCGCAATGGAAACGTGAAGAATAGATCGGAGGGAGCTGGGCAATACTTTTGTGATGATAATTTTAGTATTGGGGAGAAGGGGAGGTCGAAGCTTTTCCGTATCGACATATCAGATTTTGTCCTGCCTTAATATGTACATACAAGTACTCTTCTTAGCCGGTTCGAACTTTTATTCACTCTGACCCCTCGGCGCACCAAAAAGCTCGGATCCTCGGCCGTACACGTGAGCCAGTTTTTGCAATACGTAAGTGTAGCCGCTAACTTAAATGCCTGCCTGCTCATATGTCACTTTAGCGATAATGGGAGAGTCAATATGAGAAAGACTGCACCATTAGCTCGAGCCTTATAGCATACAACATGTAGTAAGGAGTTGCTGATGGTGGAATTGGCCTCAAAATGAAGGATTATCTCGAGATGGCTCTCTCTAGCTATAGTAATCAGAGCTCGAGCATAAGCTCGAGCCATCCCACAAACTCGAACATCCCGAGCCCTCGAGTCCGATCTCTATGTCAGGCTTCTCTCGAACAGCTCATGCCCAACACTATACGAGAGCCATGAGTTCGCTTAATTCGGATCTCACCTTTTTGGGTGGGAGATGCTAGGGCCGTGCGTTGTTCACGTCTTTGCTGCCGCAGTGATTGATGATTATCCCGAGAGAACGGGCACCCACAAACATTGCCAAGACCTGGTATGCAGGAAATAGTAAACACCACGTAATTTCATCTTCTTCACTCCTCCACTCCTCCTGTTTCCGGACAGCGCACATGCTGGGAGTTCACTTCTGACAAAAAACTATAATTCCAGATTTTGTAATACCTGGACTAAACTCGATGATCTATGGTAAATGTTACCGGTCATAAGTATTCCCTGAGCTGGGTATTCCACCAGTGGAGGACAAGGAAAATCGGAGGCTGAAGAGCTCCAGTGTTACCTAACCTGACTGATAGCATACTGGGTGTTGTATTCGGATATCGTCCAGCAAGATACTTAGCTACCATTCCTTTCTTCCTATTCCGCTCTCTGGTAAGTCCCTGCCACTTCCTAAACTTTGCACTGCCCATGTTAACCTTCTCAAACGCACAGCCAAGGATAGCGCCACGATGGGACATACAAGAGCAAGGCTCGTATGAGAAAGCCAACTACTCTTTCCGCCACACACATAACCGCCCACCACGCATCCCCAATAGTTACGTATCTGCGTACTGATCCACAATTCTCCTCATTAGGCCTTAGGAGCGGTACTCACCGAGTCGGGCATTCCATCAGTCGCAGCGCGGGCAGAGGTTGGTGAACTCACTGGTAACCAAGCTTCGACTTATAGAATATTGGGTGTCGGTGTTCGAATATTATTGTCCCATCAAAAATATTGTTCTCGCATTTGATTTTTTTACCTTTCGGTAAGCCTCCATTCTTCTCTGACTTTTTACTTCTTAGTGTTGATATTGCATTCTCACAGTAGAAACCCCAACAGCTCACAAGGCTGTAGGGATGGGACTCTCATTTCAACTCAAAGATAGAACGCCTGTGTCGACCACAATTTTCCACAGTCCAATCGTGCTATATGGGTATAAAGGTGGCCCGAAGTAATAATCTTATGGAGCGTGCACCTTACAGACAGGGAAAGCTGTGTCTACGAAGGCTCCTATAGCCCGAGAATGTGCCTTTATAAGGTGACTAACCTTATATGCGCTATCCTTATGGAGCGACCCGACAGCATCTACTTCGACCACAACATTTACCGCAAACACATGTACTCAAACCCGTTTCAGCACCTTCCACATATATATATACGTATCCTGCGGGCCGCGAGTTCTGCCTTACATCGAGACCGTGGATACCATAATGATAGGTCAATTCCTCCAAGAATCCAACCCCGTTTAGGAGACTTAACACTGATATAAAGTGCCATCAACTAGATGATCGGTTATTTCTGTAACCCTACAATACCTCCACTGGGTAATTATTGGGTGCATGTTGGCACAAAACTGCTTTTGTGCCTTGCAAACTACAGAGGGCTATATCATTGTTTGAAGCGAAACCGCACAGGCCCACCTGCGCGTTTCTAAGTTTCTATGTGGTGCAGTCAAGACTAGGTTAGCGCACAGACACCACGCTAAGACCTGTCATGCAGGGATCAAATGCTTATGTTGACATCAACTCTCCACCTGCCTCGACAACACCATTTTCCCTGAAACCATGGAACAACGAAAATAAATCCTCGCAATGGGTTTACTGAGCCGAGTGTTCGACCAGTTGAAGGGAGTCAATTCGGTAACGCCAGCGGAGCTGCATTGTTGAACTTCAACTGATAGAATATTCTTTCGGTAGATAGATTTCGCCAGAATACCTTTGGTCTCCGTTACTGGGTGTAGGAAGGATGCTAGGAGGGTTCCTTCGATGTGGTACCTTTCTGGGAGACCGGTGCTAGCGTTAAGTCCCAGCATGGTATTCGCAAAAATATGAAGATCTCTGGCCGCTCATCCCACCACTGTGTCCTACCTTAATTAAAATAACCTTTTTTGGCGCTGTATTCGGATTGAAGGAAATAATTGAGCTTAGCCTCGTTTTTTGATATATGGTTTGACCTCTAGCTATATTGCGGCTGGTTGCTCCATTGCCGTCTCTGCACGAGCAGAGTACTCTATCGGTATTCTTTGAGGACACTGTGCGGGTATCATGGGGAGGTAGCTGGATTTAAGTTCGTATCCATGTATAGAATTATTTAAGTCTGAGGATGGAGATGATCCTAAATCATGAGCTTAGGGAGTGGTGTAATCACTTCATAATCAGGACTTCTAAGAAATACAGAACGATCGAGAAATACGCTGTACCTACATCTCTGCTATTTGATATGCTTGAAATAGAATGACTTTATTCCTCTGTACCCAGATATATTCCTCTCCAGTAACATTGGCTACGTATTAAAGGGATGTAAGATCAACTGGGGTTTGGCGTGATGTATTAGATGTTTCATGTACTTTCATAGAGCATTTAATCCAGGCAGCCCAAGGGCCTCCGACTTACAGAACCATCCAATGTCTGAAATGCCACTACCCCCTTTGATTCGTTTAAATCTCTGCTCAATCATGATGGACATGGGCACCTGTGAACAGGCTCGGCTGCAGAGAAGCTTCAACCGCTGAATCTTGCAATCGTTCGCAAGAATATTTCGAACTGTCAAGCTAGTTGTACTGTAATCGAATTTACTCTCGGGTTAGGACATAAAAAGAAGAACCTCCTATATCCACTATAGCTACAAGCATGATACTTCAACTCCTACAGGCTGTCCTCAGGGCCTCGACCTTAACAGCCCTAATCCCACTCTCATGCATCATCGAGCTGGTCTCTTCCGTAAGTGCTTCAAGTTCCCCAACGAGTCTCCTAATCTTTGCTGTGATCCTCTGGGACTCCTCATCGTTCTCACGTGTCTGCAGTGTAGCTCCTAGCTGACTGAGACATCCGTCTCCATGGGGGCCTCCATCATGAGCCATCCTCCTCCTCTTAATATTCTTTTGTCGCTTCTTGTCAACATGAACCCTTTTCTTTTGGCTCTTGTTGATTTTAGATACCTTCGAGATGTTACGTCTCAATCTCGCAAGTCGCACTTCAGCCTCCTTCACCCTCTCCATTATTATCTCATAAGCAGTCTCTTCATCCTTTTCCTCCTTGGCTGAAGTAGAGGTGTCGCTAAGTAAGAGAAATGAGCATGTTAGCGCCCACATAAAACCAAAAAGGAAGCGTAACAAACGTGGCAATTGTGAGGAGCGCCTGGGCAGCACTGGAGACTGTCTGCCTATCATTCTCATTGGTAAGGTAGCGATCCCGTACTAGCTTGAAGAACAGACAGCGGGCGACGGGTGAATAGCTCATTTTGAGAATCGGATTAGGTGAGCAAATTGGTGACGTACTGAGCTGGCGTGTAAACTCACTGCCGGGTCTTGTCGTGAAATGGTAGGTCGAGTGGTTGGTGTTGGATCATAAGACGAAGAAGATGCAGGAGGGGTTGTGTGGCAGTGCCAAACCTTCCTAGGACACCTTTGTTTTGTTTTCCTCTTGAAACTCGTGGGAGCTTCCAAGTTCATATGCATATACTTTTCGATGTTCGCATGGTCCCTGTGTTTTGTGCAGTCACGCAGCAACAGTACCACTACCAAGGCAGGATTTGGACTGATAGAAACGAGTGATGTGCTATGATTGAGCCGTCAACCCTAGCAACAATCGATTAAGGGATTAGTCGATAATGGCTCTTGAAATTTGTTGCGGCAGGTCTTGAGCTCCTTTTGTGCGTGATGCACTAAGCGTTTCCCTCTGTACGCATTTAAGCTCTATCCACAAGATAAGACTGCCCACTGCATGCAATCCCGAGTCAGTCAATGGAGTAGAAAGCTTAGGATCTTTTATGATATGCATATATACTTATCTCTACGGAGCGAGGAGATGGTCAGAGCACGTCTATGCGCAAATAGCCTCAATGTAGAGTAGGAGTGTGGCCAGATAGAGAAATAATAATTACATTTAGATTTGGGTTTTGCGCAATCTCAAACTTTTTATACATTGCAAAGAACAGTCGGCTACATGTAATTAACGACTGGTTGGGGTGTGGGATGTCTCTTTACGTATGCAAGCAATGAATACGAATTTAGTGTCACGGCATGAATGAAGTGATTGTGTGCGCGTTCCCTCCCAGATACATGTAGAGGGATGTAGGCTAAAGATGAAGAGATGGAACTTCATTTAGTTGTGTGCATGTGGCTAATGGCAAGGAGTGGCACATACATTTATGTAAACAGTGTAAGGAAAGTAATGTGACCGGTGTAGTGGTTCCCTTAGTTGAAGGTCACACATCATAGTTGAAGGTCAACACACATCATAGTTGAAGGTCACACATTATAGTTGAAGGTCACCGATTATAGTTGAAGATCACACATTAAGGGACATTGAGTGCTATACAGGGGCAGGGTTCCTGCTTTCAATCCACTCCCTCTCAGCAGTGTACCTGGCTGCTAAGGGGTTAGAGAAGACTCAAGAAGTGTGGGGTTCATCAGGGCTGGGTCGGTCAAAAACCTAATACCTAATGACTTGTTGCTCATCCCCCACACACAAAACCAATTAGACCTTCTGCGTGCCTCTTCTTCTTTTCTTTCCTCCACACAACACAACAATCGACAACACAGCAAAATCGACAACAACTTCAACACCATCAATAAATCCATCAACGTACCACTTCAATCACCATCAACAACATCGCTTTCATCCTTTAAATATCTCAAGTAAGATTTACTCTAGATTTTCCTTTTTAAAAAAAAATAAAATTGTTGATCATTCTCTAGCAAATCCAACACCATCAACAAATCCATCAACGTACCACCTCAATCACAATCAACAACATCACTTTCATCCTTTCAATATTTCAAGTAAGATTTACTCCCTCAATTGTATGGATTTTCCTTTTTAAAAAAATGAAAATTGTTGATCATTCTCTAGCAAATATAACAACGTCATCCAATTCATCAAAATGTCCTCGTCTCCAAATAGACTACAGGGTATGCTCACCAGCAAGCTTAAGTATAGCCGAAAACCCTCACTTGATGCGGCAACCCTCAATCAGCCCATCAAGGCAATCTCGTCCCCTCCTTCATCGAGCCCTGCGGAGATCCGCACTATCGAAGTGATAAATGATGAGCTCAGAAACATTGCTGCTCAAACCACTACATTTAACTACCGTAACATTGTCAAAGCAGTCAAATCATTCCAGTTTCAAATGGTATGCACTACTCTTTCATTTCTTACTCGGGTTTATTCGGGTTTCAAAATAGCTTTTCGATTTTCTTAGCTTTTCTCATCCTTTCTTCCTGATTTTTCATCCTGATTTTTTTCGTCCCGATTTTCCCCGCCCAGACCCTTCCCTTCCTGATTGTACTTCCCCGATCATCTTGAGGAATATTTTGTTATAAAGCTAGGGCATCACTAATATTTCTTCTTTATAGGTTCGACCAGAAGGCTCCCACCTGAAACAAATTGAAACTATTCTAACAAAACATGTATGATAATATATTAAGTATCTTCCCAACTTGAATATGTCTAACAGATACTTTTTGCTAGGGCTATTCAATGGGTGACCCTTCCGAAATTGATGGTTTTTTGACTATCCCGTGCAAACCCTCTGTAAGATATCTATCGGTCTTACACCAATATCAACCTATTGCTAATATAAATTGTAGTCTGCTGAGGCACGTAGACGGTCGTCTGGGGGAATTTTCACTCCAAGAGCCATCGTTGCAGCAACTACCTCTTTATCCACTCCCAGGAACAACACTGCATCAGGGCCCACCGCCATCAATCAACAGCAACCAAAGTCTGTCAACCGTACTCAGCAAAGATCCCCGGTGTCCGCCCAGATTGAATTTCCGAACCTCGACATCATTGTCCAGAACGTAAGCGGCAAGTCTGTTCCTTGCTCGCAATCTTTCCAGGTTGAGCAGGAAATTCGCGAACATTTCCGAACCTTGAACTTCATAAAGTTGAAGGCAGTCATCACTGAGCTAACTAAAAATGAAAACTCAATTGTAAGTATTATATACACTGTTCGCTATCAACCTAGCTAATAATTTTAGGTCAAGAATAGGTCCGCCAAAACACCAATCGAGGATATCTTCCTCAAGCATGTAAGATATTCTTCTCTTAACTGATGAATATTCGCTAATTGCTTTTTTCAGAGATTGATTCTCCGCTCTTGCACAAAGTCAGATAATACTCTTCATTTGATTGCTATGCCTTCTGTAAGCTTTCATACAATGCATTTTTTGCAACTGTTGCTAATACTTTAACAGGCGGCTCCAACTCGCCCTCTCACGTGCAAAACATTCGTGCCAGCACCAGTTGAGGCGACCCCTACACCAAAGGTGCCGAAAAGGCCCTTCCACAGAAGGTCCTCACAAGCAGTTGAGCCCGTCTCTACCTTGAGATCATTGGATAATACAGGAATGAATGAGTCAATGACAACCACCATTATCTCACCTGTTTCCTTTGAATCTATCATGGATGGTTCTGGAAAAAGTACTGAAGAAAATACGTCGACCCCACACAATGAGAAGTTTGACTTGTCAAACACATCTAAAGACATTGTTACAACTCCTTTTCCGGTCATCGCTGTAGAGGATAATGCAAACTCCACTATTATTCCCACTGCGGCAGAAATCGAGATCAGTGCAATCGCTGCTACTGCCGAGGAAGCAGAAATCGCTTCTATCGAAGACCTCCAAGCGTCCCCTATCGTCACCACTGCCGATGAGCCTGAAGGCTCCTCCAACATCCCCCTCAAGATTGCTGAACATACCTCTACCACTGTTCCTACTGCCTTAGACTCTTCTTCAGAATCTGATACTTCCACCTCACAATCTACGATTTGCGTTTCACCTACCACGCCATCAGTTATTGAGGAGGCTAAGACTCTCGGAGAAAGTGATGCAGCTATTCCAGCAACCGCTACTTTCATCAAAGATGCTACTATTAGAAAAGAAAACACCGTTGGAGAGGGATTATCTTCAGCCAGTCCCCCAGGTATTGATTTTAGCCTCTTATTGTCAGATGATAGTGGCTACTCATCAGGAGAGGAGTCTTTCTCAAGCAATTCTGCAGATATCTTCGATAGTATCTCCTATGCATCAGATCTTGATCATGCTATGACAGCAGTTGAGAAGGTTATTGAGTCGTTCTCTACTGGGATTGCGTCTGCTTTGGAGTCCGCCATTACGAGAATCGAAAAGAAAAAGACTAAAGATAACGCACTTTCCAAGAAGCTTGCTCATGGATCTGCAGCAAACATTTCCTTTGGATTCAATAAGAGCGTCTCCGTTGGGAATGCTATGCTTCTCATTCATTCTAGTATCGAGTTTACTGAGGGCCCTTCTACAATCGAGGCATCCGCTCCAGTTCAATCGTCAAGGATCCCCACTATTTCAAGCAAAAACAATTCATCCATCAGCGCAGCTATTCCCCCCTCCACTGCATCGAGCCGTCAACCAAATCGTCATGCCCAGATATCAAACACCTCTTCAGCCACTGCTGTAACTGCACCCTCTACCACCACAATCTCTCGTCGCACTGCTATCCCCCAGCGCGCATCCTCTCGGGGGAGCTCTGCCTCCAACGTTGCTACCGCTGCCGTTCGCCCTTCCGCGAATATTAGGTGCAACACCCGAGCTCTCAAGGCTACCATTCAATTGGACAAGCCAAAGTTCAGCAGAAATGTCTGGAACTAAAGATACATCGGTTCCGACTTTTGGGGGACAATCTTGGTTACGGCGTTTCCGGTTACTATTTGTGTCATATCTGATTATTATTACTCTTTGGATTTTCTTTGGAGGATTCATGTATATCCTTTCGTTCGCATTCATTTGGAATCGGCAGTATTATTTGTTTCTTTTTTCACTTGGGCAATCTTTTGGTGATGTTTTCAAATCTTTTGTTAACAGTTGTACACCCTTTGGATCGCGAGGCTTGAATTAGTCTCATAAATATTAGTCAAATACATTTCAATTGTTAACTCAGTTTACCATGCATGGTGCTTATGATAGGTGGTGTTCTGTCCTATTCGCCAACTTTATCTATCCACCGGACATCTGGTGATTGGGTATCCCATCTGATTGTCGCCTTGGATATTGCGGAGTGACGAAAATGCAGATCGCACATACATACTCGGAAGAGGATGCTTTGAATTGAACCCCTATGTCCTTTGTGAAACAAATATTCTAGTGTTCTTATCCCATCAACCATCGTAACCAAGTTAAGGAGCCAATTAGATCACACTAGAAATAAAGTGACATTTCTTAATTTCGCAGCAGTACCAGCTCCACAAGTACTATATTATGAGCTGTTCTCGATATTGCTTGATGAACTTTTCTTTTATTTATTTTTACTGAATAGGGCTGAGTTATATTGTTTTTGTCTTTTTATCCAGGTTAGAGTTAAAAGTACCCAATTGGGACCTCAGGCCATTACGGTTCATGGGATAGCCCTTAGAATCTCTACGTTTACCTGAAGATTTGCTGAGTAAGGGTATGAGAGCAATGATCAGTTATACCAGAGCCTTGCGGGCCCTGCATGTAGGCTACTTCGATCAGTCGCCGTAAGGCAATAGGTTGAGGTGCGAGGAATACTCCGAAGTGGGGATTCCCCTCCCTGAACCTAAAGGAACATCGCTCACATTGAGAAGTCTAACATTCAACCATCTACAATGTTTATTAAAGAAGCTGTAGTAGCTAATTGAATGCGAAGATGCAACTTAGTTACAGCGTCCAGACGGAGGAGGGGAATGTGTAAGGGACGAATTGAGGGTGCAATGTGAAAAACCGACAGAGAGCTTCGTAGATGGTGAAGTATGATGGTAAGGGAAAACAATGAGGTGTTGGAGAGTTTGCGTAGAAAGAATTAAGAAGACGAACAGGAGGGTTGGTGGGGTGAAAGTCTTTTAAGATGTTTGTGTGTTGGCACGTTTCTCCCTAACTTCAATTCTGCCGGCCGGTACATCATAAGTTGGTTTACTCTGTGCTTTGACGGCTCTCGCTAAGCCCCTTTAATCTCTTCTCATTGGGCCATCTTTGCGATTCCGAACAACTATTACTCAACCACCGACCGGCACACTACGGTTCAAAGAAGAAAGAATTTTGAATGGGTCCCAGAAAAACACTCCTTTTCTCTTCCAACAATGTCGACATTGCCCGACAGAGAAGAACATTGAAATCACTTGAAATGAAACGTATGCGGAGATGAACATCCATCAAGAGCAGAGAGGACTGCCATGACTCACAGCTCAGAGCTCACGTCCTGAGCAATATATGCATTCTGAGACGCTCTCATATGAGCTAATCAAATGTAAAATCTCTATCGTACTGTTATATCCATACGATCTGTACCGCCCCGCCACGACAGCCCTGGGGTACCTGCCAATACCCCCGACTGCGACGAGAGCCAGTCACCAAGCCCATGGAAATCTATCGTACTAGCGGTGCTCGCATCTCGCCATTGCACCCCGTCTTCTCTGGTAGTTTCTGTATGGAAGGAAGTTAAAGGCAGTTGAACATGCGGTAAGGACCCATCTATTGTTAGGAGAGATATACTTGATAACCCTTATCTAACATTCTTCTCTTCTGCAAATAGGGCTTATTCTACTAACTTTGGGTCGTACATATTAGTCTATGCCCAATATCGAACCAATTCCGCGCCGCAGATAACCTACGAGGGCTCTCCGAGAAAGTTAAAACATTATTCCTTCAATTCAAGCAGTGAGTATCTACTATTGTTGGGAAAGGCTGAAGCTAGTTCTACACTGGGAGATTTCCAAAGCTCTATAGGCGGAAATTGAATGAAGGCCTCCCCGTAAGGTTTCGATCAACTCTGAACTAGGCAGTTGGTCGCTGGAATAAATTTGAGTAAAGCCTGAAGATCTGCTTTCAGGTGGAAAGCTGGTCTACAGTTTTATTGTATTGCCTTCGCACTTAATAAGTTAATCTACTCTTTTCATACCGATAGAAAGGGATCGAACAATATAGTTCAGCAGGTTGAGAGAGCGAGAATATGACTGTCAAGGATGTTGAAATCAAACTGAAATTTTTGAAAGAATCAACTTCAACTGTCCATGTAATTACTCAGAACAGCTTTCCGCATGGAATTATGCAGAATGGCAGATGGAGAAAGGAAAGAAGCATCATGCGCGGGCTGAACAGCTTACAATTATAAATGGTCTGTTCATAAAGGTATAGACAGGTTGATCCTCTGTGTGCCGGTGGTTCCAGAAATACATGACATATCTACCTTCTGTAACCCTTTGTAATAGAGTCCACTTGTGATACATGGTTAACCGAGCACTAAGGGTCAAGGAAGTTTCGTTTGAAACTTATGACTGCCATCAAAGGTAGCAATCGTTCAACTGTACGTCGCACGCTACTCTAGAAACAGACAGATCTTCTCCGGCTCCGGTTTGAAGCACTGATGTACCAATCGCAATACCGAAGAATACTAGCAATAGGGGCCATATGTTATATCTTGGGTCACATTCAAGATATACATTCAAATCTACCTATGCATGGACCGCATCATCTGATCCTAGCCATAGATGCGCATTCTGATTCTCTTTCCAAACATAAGGAGTCACGGAAGATCACTCGTTCATGATCCGTCACCCCTTCACCCAATATCACTCGATTACGTCATAATATATCACTCGGGCAATTCAGATCAACGGGCTTAACTTCGTAAGAAGCGATGTTGAAACACGCGTGGTGAGGATCTGTTTTAGCATAAAAGTGCGTAGTACCCCTGAGAGGAAGTTGAAACTTGGTATATGTGGTATATGGCCGGTCGGCCCTCAGAGGTGACCGGAAATGATTTTTTTCAGTCATTACAACTCCTTAGGTGGGTACACTCTATTAAAGGAGCCTGCATCAAGCTTTGTTTCTAATCATCTCAGCTCATTAGCACTTTCCCCGAGCAAATGCGTGTATGAGGTCTTATGGGCGAACTTCATAACTTGTTGTCTCTCATCATACCCCTTCTGCCCCCATCGTTAGAGTAATGCTAATAGGATATTCTCCATCTCTTGCAGGATGGTAACTCAAACCCTCACATTCAACCTGCACTCCACATAGCTCACGGAGCTCTATCTAAATAATCTTCTCCGTCAATGTGGTTATTTCATTTCCCATTCCTTTCCGCCCTTCCTAACATCGTAGACCGTGAACCGATACGTCGCTGAACCTGTAATGCACTCCTTCTTATTTCTTTCTAGATAGTCTCATACCCCCTTGGTCTTGACAGGCGGGTGCTAGTTTGTGGTCAGCAGAAGCATTAACATGGTGATCCATCTGCGCAAAGAGGTGCAAAGAGACAGGGAGTGTGAGGCGATAATAGGCATTGAATAAGGTCGCCCCGACGATATGATTTACTGTATCTGCTAGATTGACGGCTGCTGCATGAGAAGGCACGATATCTATAGGAGAAACAAGGAAAGGGGATGGGGAGAAGCATACTGGCATCTGTAGGAGGCTCCATCATGTCGGCTTGTCATCGTTTGAATGTTTTCTCGCGTCGGAGCTGAGGATAGTCCCAGATGTTCATAGTTTGTATCTGTTATGTGCTTAGGATAAGTATTATATCAGCTAGGGCGCGGCAATGGATCTTTTCGGCGTTATCTGCAATGGAGGAACCTTACGAGAACCTATGGGAAAAAATCCCCTGCAGTGTGCATGCCAAAAACTATATTGCAGTACATAATCGAAACAAGAAAGAAAATAATTTAAAAAGGAGATAAGGAGACATATTA
Source organism: Morchella sp. 2014-9hei (assembly GCA_024713685.1). Classification (NCBI taxonomy): domain Eukaryota; kingdom Fungi; phylum Ascomycota; class Pezizomycetes; order Pezizales; family Morchellaceae; genus Morchella; species Morchella sp. 2014-9hei. The sequence goes on along the minus strand of JAMGYW010000008.1, from coordinate 1,207,540 downwards.
ATTTAATACAGACTAAAGAGATCCAAGAACATTTGACCATCTGCATAAAACCAAAGAGCTCCCTCCGCTACGCAATCCTGCTCTCAGCATTTTTCCGCTCCTCGTTATCCTTCTCCATCTCTTCATCAACCCAGTCCTTATCATAGTTGGTTGGTCCAGTCACCTCAATGATCTCCATGCTCGGCCCGCATTCGAGGTCATCTTCCACCATTTCTAATGTACTGACAGTTGCCGCAAACTTTGCCGCTGCATCTGCCGCACGCCTAAGGATCATTCTCTGCACATCGTACGAGATAACGGAGACCGCCGGGCGCACTGGATACTCCTTACTCATCACCGGATCTTCCCATACCGCCTTCTGTACACCCCAGATCAGATCCTTCAACCCTCTGATCTGCTCCGTCACTTTGACCACCGTTTCAGTCATATTGTCAATCTCACGGTCACGGTTAGGTAGCAACTTGAGGCCACGATTGATACCTGCCCAAATGCGCTCGGAGGTGATGTTCGGTATGGTCTTCAGGGCACAGATGGTGAGCTCACGGTCAATTGAAAGTGCTTCGATGCGCTCTCGGGCTTGGTTAATAAGGGCTAGTATGTAGTCGACTGGCGGCTGGGGCTCAGTTTGGGGGCTGAGAGACCATGAAATGACTCTGTGGTATGCGTATTAGCGGCTTAAAACTGTGGAGAGGGAATCAGGGGGAGGACTTGGAAAAGTAGGGATTTGTGTAAAGCGTGTTGCGCCTCAGGAGGTAGAGCATCCTTGCTTTTTCTGCAGCGTTGGAAAGATCGGTGGCTGTATTGGCAATTGCATGAGGGGTATCCATTGAGGGTAGCATTAGGGAAGACATGGTACTACGCTGTTGTTTGTCCATAGGTTCTGGGGAGAAGTACGTTGGGTGAGAGACATTGCTCGATACATGTACGGTTATAGCCAAGGTGCCAAATTCCATTGTTTAAGGCAGTGCCACTTAATCTGGGAAGGTCTGCTTCAACCGACGTATATGACAACGTCAAAGTGCTCCTCCCTCTCCCGGCAGCTCTTGATAATCATCCTCCGCCTGATATAGTCTCCTACACTGCATCATTGATTGCAGTTATTAAGAAAGCGTCTAGGGGAGGAGACCTTAAACCCCTCACTGTGTATTGTGTTGCATAGCTGTCCTGTTCACTTAAAACCCCATTAGCTATCATGATTTAGCCTAAGACTACGAATACCTATCATCAAAAACGAGGGGTTACGCATATACTTTCAGATAGATTAAATACCACAGCGTATGTCAAATAATTTGTGAGTTACAGTAGAGCCTCATAGTGTTTTCTACCTCCAGTAGAACCCAGAAAAGAGGTATTCGTCTGCTGTTTCTGAGATTATTCACCCTCATTCACTATCCGTTATAAGGTCAGCTTCATGAGATCCCCATGTGATGGTAGCTAACATACCGAACAGAGTATCCAACATGACTTTCTAATGGAACCATTGATGTGGAACGTCTCGAAGTACAGCCAGTAACGTATGAAAGATGGTTTAGACATGGGAGAAGAAAAAAAAGCGAAAGTCGGTTATCAAAATGACTACGTATAAGCTCCATGCTAGACTTCTTTTAGGCTTCAATGCATATTGTTTTCTTAGCGCTCTTACCACCTCACTCCCGAAATGCGACGTATAGCAGCCTACACGGTCCTGGTGTAATTGCCGATGTAGTTGACTGGGTTGAAATAAAGGTGGGTGGATGATGCGTATGCGGGCAACCTTGCAACTCATGGGCCAAATGTAAATGACAATGTGTCACAGTTCAATAAATATGATCGAGTTCCTCTGCTGGTAATATGAATTTGGAGTGAAGTCCAAGAGCTCGTTACAGTTGTCGGATCAGACTCATGTAGGTTCATAAAGATGTGGTTTCACTTGTGCTTGAACATTTCACCTGTATGGTAGATATCAGTATGAAAGAAGAAGGGAGGCATTATATTGATAATCTATATACGGAAGAAACCACGTGGATCAAGAACGAGAGCCACAAACATATATTAGATAAGGCAACTACTAATTATCTATCTAATTGATACTCTTGATATAGGGAGTAATAGACACCTCCATTACAAAAGAGATTTTAGACAAGTATGGTGCATGTTAAACCCTGATTAGCTATGTCTCACAATCCTCCCAACAAAATAACGTGATGACATCAAGAAAGCCTCTAACGGATATTTTGAAATTCCTCCATGTAACTAGCCGATAAAACCTTATGAGCTAGGCCCACTTCAGCTCCCTCACAAATCCTCCCAACAGTAAATAACGTGAGGACATCAAGAAAGCCTTTGACGGGTATTATGAAATTCCTCAATGTAACAAATGGCCGATAAAACCTTATGAGCTAGGCCCACTTTAGCTCCCTCCCAGATCCTCCCAACAGTAAATAACGAGGACATCAAGAAAGCCTTTGACGGATATTATAGAATTCCTCTATGTAACTGGCCGATAAAACCCCATGAGCTAGGCCCACTTCAGCTCCCTCCCAAATCCTGCTGGAGGCCTTTTAGCACCTGCGGGCTGATCTCCCTGCTTGTTACTCTGCGATGTGGTTGGCCTGGACGGTCCCGCGTTCTTACGAGTTGGATTAAATGGGGTTCGAACACGGGTTTCCTTATTAATGAGATTGGTTGCCGCCGGCAAAACAGGAAAGCTGCGATAAGGGGTAAGACGAGGCTCAACGGCAGCGCGGCTGAATGGTCTTGCTACAGGCTCTTTGTTTCTTGAGCGAATATCGGCCATACTTGCAAAAGGGCGTAATGAGTGCTGACTAATCGGAGCATCTTGATCCATAGCAAACTTATCCGTGCTAGGGATCTCGGTGCGGGGGACTGCTCCTGTGCCAGAGATACTTTCATCGCGGCCAATACGCCCGGCACGGGGGAGCCTAACGCTGGCGGTATTGGGAATTTGAGATCTCGAGACACTGGATCCAGTGCAGGGAAGGCCAGAAATATCGTCTCCATCTGTATATTGCAGATCTCCACCACTGGTAAGGCCGAGGCCTTCTGGGCGAACTTGAGTATTGTCGGTAGTGGTGCTATTTATGGCTTCAAGAGTACCTGCTTGTCTGATTAACTGTGCCCGATCCTTAGCGTTATCCTTGTCGATTTTCTGCAATAGCTCTTCTCCGAATTTCAAGGTTCTATCCAATGCCTGGGCACGTTGAAGATCGATTTCCGCCTCGCTTCCTTCACGGAGTCTCAAAGGCCCTAGTCTTTCCTGAATTTGTAGATTTCTCTCGGTGAGTTGATTGTAAGTTTGTCTCTCTGGAGAATTCTCTCCACCCATGTTCAGAGGGCTGCTACGAGTCAGGACACCATTATTCTTATGTGAGGAGAAGCGTCCGGGGGATTCGGAGATAACAGGTGATGGCTGTACCACACGTATAGTAGGACGTGACGACAAAAGAGCTCCGTTGCTTGCGGATGGACGGAGAGGGCGACGTTGAGATGGATATAGAGGGGTAGAGCTCTCACTCTCGCGGGCTTTGGCGCGAAGGTTGGACATTGTAATAGCGTTACGGAGACGGGGGCCAAATGACCTCTGCTGAGGGGCTGATCTTGCTTGAAGAAGCCGAGTGGAAGCTGTGGCCGGTGCTTGAACCTGCTCGCTGCTCATAACAAGCTCCTGCTGAGATGATGAATTTTTATTTGTGATTGCGGAAAGCTCCTGATGAAAGATAAATGGTAAGTATATGCAGCTGCAAGGAACAAGGGTAGACGACGGCAGCAAGATAACGAACCTTCTTCAAAAGGGAGACTAGAATCTTGTTTCCCTTTTCATCAAGTTTGAACCCTGTAATTTCGAATCCCTGGAGTAAAGTTAGCTTCATTTGGTTTGAAGGGCTGGCGCGTCACACACCTTTTTCCTGATGACGGTCTTCAGCCTTTCCGCATCTGATATTTCATCGGTGGGAGTTTCCTATTCATATTTAATTAGGAACAGAAAGCGATGTTAGACTGGCTGGTACTCACCACACGACCGTACCCTCCATGGAGCATGATGGTCATATGCCGCAACTCCGGCATGCTTAGCGGCTGAACAACTCTCGAAATCTCTGGGGCAACCAGCATCATCGATAGGTATTCTTCATCACCAATACTTTGATTCATGCCCTCAATCTCAATTTCTGGGCACCCTCTCTCGGCCCCATTCTCCGGCAACGAATCTAGGGATGGCATACGAGCGACACGCTTTCTCAAGGACTCGACACTTCTACACCCTTTGACAACAGTGGGACCGAATAGACTAGCTCTTTGCTCCACAGCGCGCTGTGTGGGGTTGATGATTTGCGGTTTGTTGTGGCTGGACTCAAGCCGGGCAATAGTGGTAGACGAAGGCCGCGTAGCACCATGAAGGTTTTTCTGGAGAGCGAGGTTATCCGGCGTGATAACCCCAGTGGGATCACTGGTGCCATCGTTACTTCCCTCGAGATCTGGAGATGATGATCTATTGATAAAGTCGAGAAGCGAAGCTGCTCCTCCCCCTAGTGTTGGTGACACTGGGTATTGCGACTTCAAATTGGGGTGCGGCATTAGATAGAGTGCACGTGGTAGAAATCGAGCTGTGGTCTGAGTTCTGTTGTAGAGAGGTTGTATGGTTGAGGTGTGGGCAACCTACGGTTGTTGGAGGAATAGATTGGTCTCACGTGTACTGGTTGCAGAGTGAGGACAACACTGTATCGTCAAGGTTGACATTAAATATTCGGGAAGTGGGAGATGATGCGAGGGTTGTGGCTGATGCACGAGGTTAGTGACCCACGCCGAGAAGCTACAGCGAATACAAAATTTATTCTTCAATCTTCTTCATCATCAGAGATCAGATTGGTGTACAGAACCGCAACGTATTATCGCAAAGGGGCCTGTTTTTGCGGTAAATGGATCACGTTGGGTCACTCGTATAATATCTTTATCTCTTATCGGCACTGAAGTCAGTATCTCTGAATAGCACTGAAGATCATGTACTATTGCCTAGCTCCAGTACTGCTGATACTTTAATAATCAAATCCCACGGACTGATACACCGGACCTATATACCTATAAACTGGGGGTTCTGTTTAGAGGTCATCTTTCCGTGAACAAATTGGTATTATCCCTGAGCGTAGCGTGTTACGTGAATGAACTAAACAAAGTGATTTTATATGACCGGCAATCATGCTTCGCGAATTTCAAAGTTCCCAAATCTTTTTTGATGTTTCATATCAGTATAGAACAAGATAAATTTAGCAGTATACTACCCCCTAGCTCGCCGAATGTATTTGGTGAATTTAAAATCAAAGGTTTAGTAACTTATTCAACAAAGATCATCGTATAGATTGCCCATTTAAGGGGCGCGTAAATAGCTAGTTGCCTACGCATTGACCAGGTTGCATGAACAGCATCAAGAGCAAGCCATCGTTCTCTGTGATATACGTACTTACCTTTTAGAGTTGGTACTTTTATAAGCTTTGACCGTTCGCCGATTCGGAGCGCCTTTCAACATTAATGAGAGCATTTCTTATCCGGTATTCTTTTTCAGCAATTCGCATGGGAAGATATCAATAATCAAATCGATTTCACTCATAGATAGAAGTCAAAGCTTTAATCAGATTTTAGATTTAATTAAATTTCAATACACCGTATACAGCAATTTCATGACAATTCACTTTAACCCTTTTAACAGGTATGTCGTAATAACATGCTGTATTGAACATTTACATCGAACATTTGAGTTCCAATGAGCTCACTAGCTGCTAGGTTATACCTAAAAACGCTAGTCGACTGACAGGGAATATCTAAGGTTGAGTGATATGCGTTGTTCTCATAACTTCTCGGTTACTCAGGTCAAAGGAGAACGAGAAGCCCCCTTGCTTCCCGATCAAAGGATGAAGTAGGGATAGTGTATTTTACCGCCCCATGCCTGCTCCAGTAAGTACACCTACACAACATTCTTTCTCCTTTCCTGCATTTAATCCCACAATCAATCGAAACAATCTCGATAACCTGTTTTTCATCTTTCAATGAACATCTGTTAGATCACCAAACACAGATCACTATGGAATTGGATTGTGCCTCCTTATCATCAGCTGATGAGCAAAAGGTTCTCAAGGAGCAGATTGCTCGTCCTTCTTTACCCATGGGAAACCAAGAGCCTGTGAATGATACCCTTCATCATCTCATTCCCATTTACGATGTAACGCAGCGAACCCACCAACATATCCGCCCAACTGGGCAGGGCACCTATGAGGTGAAGGCCGGGATTCTTGTCAATGAGACGCTTCTTACCTACAGAGATCTGTCTTTCATCGTTGAGATTGAACGGATCTTCACAAAGATGGCCGAGTTTATGGGGATGTCAGTCCTGAATGAAGTGTTGGAGCTAGAGGATATTTCCTCTCAATATGAAGTATGTACTGGTCTGGCACAATATTTATTCACAAGCTTCTGACAATGGTCGTCTAGTTCCTAGAGCTCTATGGATTGTTGAATGAATTCTCAGCTATGTCTGACATCCTCCACAAAAATGTAGTTACCTGGAAAACCTCAAATGATTTAGAGTTATGCTAACCTCATACCATAGAGCTTTCATCTAGAAAGGACCAACGTCCGCTGCTGCTGTGTCATCCTCTCCGTTCATTCAGTGGTTTGTTTGCCCGCCTTCGAGAGCTGTGATCCTTTAACTTACATGAATATATTTCAGGCGCACCCATCAGAGCTTAAGCACGTCAATCCTGTTCAAGTAATGGCGAGCAGGCCGGCTCGCCATCATCCAAAAGGTTTGTTTAAGCCACACCCCTTAGTAACCTGTATCTAGTTAACAAATCCAACAATATCCAGATATGGAACTTCAGGCGAGAGTCTCTGGGAGGGAACTCGAGTCCACCTCTGTCCTTGGAGAGACCCCAAATCCTGGAACTAGCCATTCGTCTCTACAGCCAATCCCTCGCGGCTTTTCTCATCACCGTCAAAGACAATCGTCCCAAGCGGTGACCAAAAGTAGAGGACTTTCAGTACCTTCCCCAATTGAAGTCACGGAGATTTCTAAATATAAACCTACTGTGGATCCAAAGGGTACTCTTGCGTCACCTATCTTCAAAGGGCAGGGAGCAAATAAGAAAGCTTCCCCTGGAGCTGTCAAGGGCATCATCCGTACACCTGGAGCATATACCCCTACTAAATCAGTCAGTTTCGTATTTGCCGAAGAGAACAAACCCGCCCAGAACATCCAAGGGCCTACTTCTCCGGACGCTACTAAACCCAATCCTCCGCGTATTGAGACCATCTCTATCCTCCTTTTCAAACGGAAGCACTCTGATGTGGCTAAAGATCCTTCAAGACCCTTTTGCGACATGTACATGGGGTTAAAAAGAAGAAAGGACACACGTTCTCGTACATCTACATCTACGAAGACAAAACCACGAAAACCTATTTCCCCTTGTCCTCCCCCACCGCCCAACACTCCTACTGGGCTAGGTTCACCACTTAACATCGATGCCCTAACAATGGAACTTCATAAAGCGCTTAC